>JALMGJ010000058.1:1802500-2402500 GCA_023362775.1 Charina bottae | reverse complement strand
GGACCGCTACCTCCGCCTTTGTGCAAGTAGGGACAGGAGGAGCACTGCCAGAGCCCTGCAAAATGACCTCCAGTGGGCCACAAATGTGCGTGTGGCTGCTCAAACGGTCAGAAACAGACTCCATGAGGGTGGTATGAGGGCCCGACGTCCACAGGTGGGGGTTGTGCTTACAGCCCAACACCGTGCAGGACGTTTGGCATTTGCCAGAGAACACAAGATTGGCAACTTCGCCACTGGCGCCCTGTGCTCTTCACAGATGAAAGCAGGTTCACACTGAGCACATGTGACAGACGTGACAGGGTCTGGAGACGCCGTGGAGAACATTCTGCTGCCTGCAACATCCTCCAGCATGACCGGTTTGGCAGTGGGTCAGTAATGGTGTGGGGTGGCATTTCTTTAGGGGGCCGCACAGCCCTCCATGTGCTCGCCAGAGGTAGCCTGACTGCCATTAGGTACCGAGATGAGATCCTCAGACCCCTTGTGAGACCATATGCTGTTGCGGTTGGCCCTGGGTTCCTCCTAATGCAAGACAATGCTAGATCTCATGTGGCTGGAGTGTGCCAGCAGTTCCTGCAAGACGAAGGCATTGATGCTATGGACTGGCCCGCCCGTTCCCCAGACCTGAATCCAATTGAGCACATCTGGGACATCATGTCTCGCTCCATCCACCAACGCCACGTTGCACCACAGACTGTCCAGGAGTTGGGGGATGCTTTAGTCCAGGTGTGGGAGGAGATCCCTCAGGAGACCATCCGCCACCTCATCAGGAGCATGCCCAGGTGTTGTAGGGAGGTCATACAGGCACGTGGAGGCCACACACACTACTGAGTCTCATTTTGACTTGTTTTAAGGACATTACATCAACGTTGGATCAGCCTGTAGGGTTCTTTTCCACTTTAATTTTTGAGTGTAACTCCACATCCAGACCTCCAGGGGTTGCTTACATTTGATTTCCATTGCTTTTTGTGTGATTTTGTTGTCAGCACATTCAACTATGTAATGAACAAAGTAATTAATACGAATATTTCATTCATTCAGATCTAGGATGTCTTATTTCAGTGTTCCCTTTATTTTTTTGAGCAGCTTATATTTCCACCAAGATCAATTATAGCAAAGAAAGCACAAAATTGGCCAACATTTTAAGCAAAGTCCAAAGATAAACCTTAGATATTAAAAACGTTTTAATCTTTAAAAAAGTAAAATAAAGTGATCTAAAAGCCGACTGCACGCTCTTGTGTCTCTCCAGAGACTACGATCCTTGTAGAGCTTGATACTCCTCTGGCCGTTTCACTGCACTCACCCCCCGTTCTCTCCGTGGTGGAAACTACAAAGAAAAACAGGAGGGGGCAATTCCAACGGTCTTGTGAGCAATCTTCTGGTTCCCCCCCTCTTCATGGAGAAGCTTCAGTGGTCTTACAATTTCTGTAGACTCCCGCAAACAAGGAAAATCCAGCCAGGTCTTCAGCACTCTGAAAAACTCTAACTTGTCGAGCTGCCAGCCAGGCTTGGAGTCCCACCATCTTTGTTTTTGATCATACCCATTTTTGCCTGGAATTTACCTCCGATGTTTCTAATTTTCTGGAAGAGGTGTCCAAGAGGTGTCCTTGTCCTTCCTATTCTATTGTCTTCTTCCACTTCCGTGCATTGCTTGTTTAAAAATAATTCCTTATCTCTTCTGGCTAACCTCTGGAATTTTGCATTTAATTGGGCATATCTCCCCCTATCACTGTTGCCTTTTGCTTTCCTTCTTTCTTGGGCTACTTCAAGTGTCTCAGCAGACAGCCATCTTGCCTTCTTGGTTTTCTTTTTCTTTGGGACGTTTTTTGTTGCCGCCTCCTGAACAATGTTGCGAACTTCTGTCCATAGTTCTTCCGGGACCCTATCTACTAAATCTAGTCCCTTAAATCTATTCTTCACCTCCACTGCATATTCCTTAGGAATATTAGTGAGCTCATATCTAACTGATCTGTGGGTCTTCCCTATTCTCTTTAGTCTGATTCTAAATTTTGCAATAAGAGGTTCGTGATCTGAACTACAGTCAGCTCCAGGTCTTGTTTTTACCGACTGTATAGATGTCCGCCACCTTTGGCTGCAAAGGATGTAGTCAATCTGATTTCGGTGTCGACCATCTGGTGAAGTCCATGTATAAAGTCGTCTTTTAGGTTGTTGGAAGAGAGTGTTTGTTATGCACAGTGAGTTGTCTTGGCAAAATTCTATCAGCCTATGTCCTGCTTCATTTTGTTCTCCCCAGACCGTGCTCGCCTGTAATTCCAGGTGTCGTTTGACTACCCACCTTAGCATTCTAGTCTCCTGTAATGAAAATAACATCTCTTTTTGGCGTATTATCCAGTAGGTGCTGCAGATCCTCATAGAACTGATCTACTTCTGCTTCTTCAGCATCTGTGGTTGGGGCGTATATTTGGATCACTGTGATGTTAAATGGCTTGCCCTGAATTCGAATTGAGATCATTCTATCGTTTTTTGGATTGTATCCAAGCACTGCTTTAGCCAATTTATTATTAATTATGAAGGCTACTCCATTTCTTCTGTGGTCCTCTTGTCCACAGTAGTAGATCTAGTGGTTGTCTGATGCGAAGTGGCCCATTCCAGTCCATTTCAGTTCACTGACACCTAAAATGTCTATATTTAATCTTGACATCTCACCAATAACCACATCCAATTTGCCCTGGCTCATAGATCTTACATTCCAGGTTCCTATGGTGTGTTGATCTTTAGAACATCGGATTCGTCGTTCACCACCAGCACCGTCGGCCGCTAGCCGTCCTTTCAGCTTTGAGCTAGCTGCGTCATCACATCTGGGGCTAGTTGAACTTTTCCTCTGTTCCTAGTAGCATTTTGACCATCTTCTGACCCGGGAGTCCCATCTTCCGATGGTATACCGACATATCTCTGGTTGTACTGATCCATTTAGTTTTCACGGCAAGAATACTGGGGTGGGTTGCCATTACCTTCCCCAGGGATCGTATTTAGTCTGACCTCTCTGCCACGACCTTCCCGTCTTGGGTGTCCCTTCACGGTTTAGCTCATGGTTTCATTGAGGTGCTCAAGCTCCAGCACCATGACAAGGTAACAATCTCCTTTGCTGGAGCAGTTTGCCTTAGTAAAAGACAAAGACATTTCTACCAGATCCTTGACAATTCAGCATATATTTCAGAATATCTCCAGTTTCCAAAAGATTGTTATTACGATGTTAAATCTTTATATACCACTGTATTTTCATGATATTACCCCCCACCCCCGTAGTTTAATTTAGTAAAACCTAAAACAAGTAGAAAGAGATTAAATTGTCTGGAGAAATAATAGACTTTTGCCTGTACCAAACTGGTAGCAAATTAGCACCCCAGGGAGCTGCTTTCACTGAAATCGCTCTTCCCCAGGTTCACCCAGACAGCATTTTTGTTAAGCCACATTTGCAGTTGTGAAGGAACAGGCTCCCCGGGCTGATGCCATAAGCCTGCCTGCAATTGGCCTGTGCAACAGGATGTCCCGGTGCCCAAGTATGGAAGATGCGTCGGCCGTTTCTGTTAGGCATGCATTCTGTTCACCAAACAGAAGAGCGTTTATATTCCTGAGCTGTGAAATAGCTCACATTAAACTCTGGAAAAGCCATTTATTTTAGGCCGTGTGAGAGCAACAGCTGGTCCTTAGAAGAGCCTGCCCACATCTGCCCACTCTCCCTTTTCACAGCTTTCCATGATGTCATATATAGCAGCTTTGTGATGTGGCTTTTTTTCAACACATGACTTAACTGTGTGGCTATTTTAAAGGAGGAATTTAGGATCTTACAGTTAAAATTCAGAGCCTGGGGGTTTTAATGCTCTTATAAAGGAAGAGAAAGAGTGAGGTTTGCTAGATGAATTCTTTCTTTTTTAAAGAGAACTCAGAGGTCTGTGAGGTACAAAAGAGTTGGGGTTGAGGGAGGGGTGAAGAAAGTAAACTTAGAATTAAGAAACAAAGTGCCTGTAAGTACACAGTCAGCTAATAATTTGAGTCCCAAAACTAAAGGCCACATTCTACAAGATCAGAAATACATATTCATATCTAACATGCATTTCTTGCAGGGAAGAGTAAGGTTTGCTCTATAAATTAAGTCCATTAACTTTCCTGGGCTACCTAGCAAATAAACTTTGTAAAAGAGAACATAAATTTTCTTCTAAGCAATTCAAGCAGTGAAAGTGACCTGACTTGCTTCACTGAAGCAAGGAGGCCACCCAATTTGCTGAACTTCAATGAAGCGCTGGCCAAAAGACTTGCAGGCTGGGTGGCTTCCAGCGTGATGCTGACCGGCCATGAGGGCTCTGAGGATGGGTGGTGGGCTGTGCCATGGCATGTGCTGGAGTCACCCCTGTAGCCCCCTCAGCTACTGTCCTGGTGGCACTGCTGCCCACACCAGAAACACTGGTTTGAAATCCCCACTGTGGGATTCCCCATAGCCTGCATGTGGGTCACCTGGCTCAGGAAACCCCTTCAGATATACCAAATGGCCTGATATGCAAATATCTTGAATAAGTTATAAAATAAACAAAAATATGAACACTGAGCTAAAGTTCCCATGGAACAGGTTCATGTATAGCAAAACAGATGTCCCAAGCCTTGAGTGGATTCTTGATTCTGCAGTTCTATATTATCACCTTTTAAACATCTCATTGCTCAGTTAGGTGGTGGTGCCTAGGCATCCTTGGCTGATCTGGAGAGGAGGCTAGACTGGAAAGTTAAAAAATATCCCAGAAAACAGCAGTGGCAAACTACTACTGTATTGTTGCCAAGAAAATTACATAGCTGTGTTCATGAAGTCACCGAGAGTTTAGTTCATCTTGAAGGAGATGTTAACTTTACCATATGTGATGTGCCAGTCTTTAAAAATGATGTGCAGAGCTTTTCCACGGAGGAAAATGATCCTGTCCCGGGTTGGAGGCAGTGGATTCTTTCTATCTGATACGCATTAATAAATATTTATATTCCTGAGCCGTGAAATAACTGTGAGTATCTCACTATCAGGATCCCAAACTCAAGAAACCTTTAAGTCAGTTCATGCTAAAAAGGTTCACGGGTCAAGTTCTTAGAATGCTTGGGCCTGGGCCTCCACAGCGACCAACCACACACCAGGCCCTCTGCAGCAGCCCCGCCGAGCTCCACCGGCCTCCGCAGCCTCCGCAGCCACCCACTCCGTGCCGGGGCTCCCCAGGCTTATGTCTTTGCTCTAGAAAATTGACCTTTTGCTTACTGAAAATGCATAATTTCCCCCCCTCTACGGGGGGAGATGGGCGGTGATATAAGTTGGATTGATAAATAGATAGATAGATAAATAAATAAATAAATAAATAATGCAGCTGGAGGGTCTCGGTGTAGTGGGATCCTCTTCAACTGGCTCCTGGAACTGTTTTTTTAAAAATGGTTGTTATTTTCCCAAAGACCAAGCAGTGATAGGCATAGTCAGCTCTGTTTTCCAGCCAGGAGCCTGTATAAGGAGACTCTTTTGGATCAGGAGCTGGGAAGATGGGTGATCATATAGGTTAACTATGTATCCCAGATGCAGAGTGTACACTAAGGTATTACTTCTGAAAATCAGTGAGGAATTAGTACTAAATTATTGTAATGCAAGTAGATGAATAGGTACCACTTCGGTGGGATGGTAACAGCGTTCTGCATGCGTCATGCCGGCCACATGACCACGGAGGCGTCTTCGGACAACGCTGGCTCTTCGGCTAACAAACGGAGATGAGCACCGGCCCCTAGAATCGGACATGACTGCACATCTGTGCGGGGGGAACCTTTACCTTTTATTGTAAACCACCCAGAGTCGTCATGTACGAGTTGGGCGGTCGAGAAGTTTAATAAATAAATAAATAAATAATACATTTCTGTCTCCAAGCAAATTTTGAAGAAAAAAAATCCTTACTTGTGAAATAGGTACTGCATCCTAACAGAAATTGATCAGGGCTGTCATGCAGCTATCATATCATATGCAGTTGCTGTGAGATCCTATTAAGGTAAAGGTCCCCCCCGCACATTTGTGCCGTCATGTCCGACTCTAGGGGCTATATAGTAATAGAGATCCTATTACTTTGTGTTAAATGCTTGAGTAATCAGTGGAGGCTGGATTCTGCAGTAACTCCAGTTGGCTTGAGATTTACAACAGAGCAGGGGTTGGCTGAACACGGTTGGTCTTCCAGAACCAGAGTCTTCCTTTGCTCGCTCTCTCGCCTCATGCTGCTCTTTTGCTGAAATTTTGCAAGTCAGTGAATCATTTTATTCTGGTTTGAGTTGTGTTCTGCAGAGCAATATTGTCTTGTGGTCTTGTTCTGTTGATTCATCCCAGAGCAGTTCTTAAGCCTGATGCACAAGAACTTCACCTTGGAGGCCACACTGATTAATGCAGTGCGGCAGATTGTCTCTTTTACTGTCCTGTCCCTGAGCCGAGAAAGGCTCCTGCTAAGGCTGCCTTGATCCCATCCTCTGGCCTTGCTTGAGGACAGATTCCATGGCAATTCACACTGAAGAATTGGGTGCCTCTCCTGAGTTCGTCCATCTGGCGTGGTCACTTCAATCCACATCATACTTTGCACAGACATTTTTTTTAATATAAATTTTTATTTTAATATTAAAATAACTTTACATAATATTACATAACATAACATAAACTAACATAAACTAACATAATATAACGTAACGTAATGTAACGTAACGTAACGTAACATGTGTGACTTCCTACTTTCTCATCCAAAAATTATTTACGTATTTATAAACCAACTTTGCGACTTTCTTAATTACATTAAATTTCCAATTGATTTTTTTGTGTTTTTTCTATAAATTTGTAAAAAGGTTTCCAACAAGAGTTAAACTCATCCACATTTTTATCATTTAGTTGATCAGTCAATTTAGCCATCTGTGCTAAGTCCATCACTTTTATAATCCATTCTTCCATGTCGGGTATGTAGTCTTCTTTCCAATGTTTAGCATATATAATTCTTGCAGCGGTAAATAAATATAATAGTAATTTTCCATGTTTCTTGTGTAGATCTGATCCAATTTTGTTGTTCAGTCATTTAGTCGTGTCCGACTCTTCATGACCTCATGGACCATAGCACGCCAGGCCTTCCTGTCCTCCACTGTCTCCCGGAGTTTACTCAAATTCATTTTCTCCTTGAAAGGAGAAGCCATCTCAACCCAAACCAGATCTGCCATCTTCTGGACCTGTGTCTTAACACCACTTATTTCACATACAGAGGTGACTTTTACAGACAAAAACACGGCTGTGCCATGGGTTCTCCTGTGTCACCCATTGTGGCCAATTTATACATGGAAGAAGTGGAGAAGAAAGCACTCAACACATTCCAGGGAACGGTGCCCACCCACTGGTTTAGGTATGTGGATGACACCTGGGTCAAAATCAAGACCCAGGAAGTACAGGCCTTCACGGACCATATAAACACTATAGATGCCAACATTAGCTTCACCAGAGAAGACACCAAGGACAACAGACTGGCATTCCTAGACTGTGAAGTCCTCATTGGGACCGGTGGCAAGCTAGAAATAGGGATCTACAGGAAACCCACACACACAGATCAATATCTGATGTTTGACTCCCACCATCCACTGCAGCACAAACTAGGAGTCATCAGGACATTGTCACACAGAGCAGAAACCATCCCCACCTCCATGGATTCCAAAAAGAATGAAAATCAGCACCTGAGAACAGCTCTGAAGGCCTGTGGATATCCAAATTGGGCCTTCACCAAATCTAAATCTACCAGACCTAAAACAGCGACAGATAGGGCTGAGACTCAGAATAAACGAAAGAACCTGGTAATTCCCTACATGGCTGGTGTGTCTGAAAAGATAAAACGGATATTTGGCAAACACCACATACCTGTATATTTCAAACCCACCAACACACTGAGACAGAGGCTTGTACACCCCAAAGATCAAACTCCAAAACACAAGAAAAGCAATGTAGTTTATGCAATCCAGTGCAGTGAGGAGTGCTCTGAACTTTACATTGGAGAAACCAAACAACTTTTGTACAGGAGGATGGCCCAACACAGGAGAAGTAACACCACAGGACCAGAGTCAGCAGTTTATCTTCATTTAAAGGAAAAAGGACACTCATTTGAGGACATTAATGTTCACATTTTAGACAGAGAAGATAGGTGGTTTGAGAGAGGGGTCAAGGAATCCATTTATGCCAACTTGGAAAATCCTTCCTTGAATAGAGGTGGGGGCCTCAGGCACAATCTTTCTCCCATCTTTCTCCCGGCTCTGTCTTCTGTGCCTAGGAAGATTAAGACCATTTCACAAGCTCAACAGCAGCATGGTGATCTTAACGATCCTCCTTTAGATAATAAAAGGACTTAAAATAACATCTCAATATAACCATGCCCCCAGGTGTAAGGTCACACAGCTACCTAGACACATATTTAGGATTCCCTTACCAACTTTGCTCAGACTGAAGAAGCTCCTTGGATAAGGAGCGAAACGTTTCCACAGAGAAAATAGAAATCCAGTTGACATGATTCAAGCTACAGACAATTCCACCTGGATGACTGAGAACCTTCATAGACTTTTTCTATATAGCAATTTTGAGTTATATCATCATTTATCACTATTTTGGCTGTTTGGTTTGTATATGTTGTCTCGGCTGCATGAGAGGAGTGGAGGCGGCTGGGGGTCGCCTCCGTTTGCCCCCCCTCAGAGGAAAGCTACGGTCGTCGTGGAGGGTTTTTTTTCCCCCCTCGTAGGAAGCCACATTGCCCAGAAAAAGTGTTTGGGGGCTTTCGTCAGACCCTCTCGAGCCCCACAGAGGCTTTTCTGGCAGAAGGAGGGGTGAAAGGCAGGAACGGGGCCTAATTCCCCCCCCCCAGGCCCGGCTTTTCGTACTTCGGCCGTTTTCCTACAAAATAGAACAAACAGCACCGCCAAACAAGGTGTTTGCTCCATCAGGATGCCCTGACCCCTCACACTTCGTGTTTTGATTGCCTGTTCTGCGGCTTTTACACCCCAAAGTCATCCTTTTGCATGTCAGCCAACATCTTGCTCCCATCCCTTGATGAATTGCAGCAGAGAATGTATCGGCAACTGCAATGAGGAGGTTTTGACAGCTCAAAGAAGCAAAGCAGGATGGGAGACCACCAGGAGATCCCCAGAGCTGTACACTAAACAGAAGTTGGGAGAAAGGAAAAACATTCCTCAAGAACACCATTTTATTTATTTGTGTAATGCATTTGCAAGGCCGCCTGATTCCAGATGACTGGGTAGCTTTAATTTTTTTTTTTTAAGTAAGAACTTTTCAAAAAGGAAACATTATATGCATCCAGAAGAAAACTCTGTATAAAACAAAACATCCAACGGGCTCAACTGCCACTCTGCCCCAAGGCCTAGGAGAACAAGCCAAGTTTTCAGTGACTTTCTGAACATCATCAAGGCAGGAGCCTTGTTACCCAGTATCTGGGTTCATGCAACACGTCTCATCCCAATAACATCGACCCGCCCCACTCGATCATGCAGAGAGGGCAAGCTTTGGACCCCATCAACAAAAGAATTCCATCTAGCGGGGTCTAGGAGGCGAGCCTTCTCTGCGATAGCGCCCACATCTTGCCCCCGGAGGTGAGGCTGGCCCCCTTGCTCCTGACCTTCTGGAAGATTCTAAAGACCTGGTTCTGCCGCCTTGCCTGGGACAAGGGAGGTAATAGTACCTCGTGGGGGTGGCTGGCCCCATAATGTCCTCCTGATAGCTTATTTTACCATCTCTAGGATTTTTATCTATTTTTATCTATTTTTATCTATTTATTGTTATATTGTAATTTTATATGTATAGATTTTAACTGTTGATATGTTGTAAACCGCCCAGAGTCCCCTATTCGGGGAGATGGGCGGGGATAAATTTAAATAATAAATAAATAAATAAATAAATAAATATTGCTTGAATTGCATTAATACATTTTTCTCCATAGTCCATAATTTTTAACGTTTTAAACATAAATTCCCAATTTAAATTATCAAATGCTTTTTCGGCGTCTAGAAATAATAACAAAATTTGCTTTTCATTATGATTTCGTGCATATTCAATTATGTTTAAAATAGATCTAATGTTATCTTTTATATGTCTTTTTGGTAAAAAAACACATTGATCTAATATGTCAATGAAGGTTCTCAGTCATCCAGGTGGAATTGTCTGTAGCTTGAATCATGTCAACTGGATTTCTATTTTCTCAGTGGAAATGTTTCGCTCCTTATCCAAGGAGCTTCTTCAGTCTGAGCAAAGTTGGTAAGGGAATCCTAAATATGTTTCTAGGTAGCTGTGTGACCTTACACCTGGGGGCATGGTTATATTGAGATGTTATTGATCTAATTTTATTTTTATTGATCTAATTTTATTGTTTCTTGTAATACTCCTTTCAATCTTTCAGTCAAAATAGTGGTAAAGATTTTATAATTGTTGTTTAACAGAGAGATTGGTCTATAATTTTTACATAGCGTCAAATCTTGATCTTCTTTGGGAATCAGAATGATATTTGCTTCTGACCAAGAATTTGGTATAATATTTCTGGCTAATATAGAATTTAAAAATAAATTGAATGGAGTTATAAGTTGTTCTTAGAAATATTTATAATATATAGCCAAAAACCCGTCCGGACCTGGGGTTTTGCCTAGTTTTTGTTTTCGGATGGCATCAATTATTTCTTCTTTTGTAATAGGCGCGTTTATATTGTCTTTTTCTATTTGAGATATTTTTCTCAAATTGCTTTCTAGTAAATATGTTTCACTTTTGTCGGATACTATCTGTTGTTTTTGGTATAGTTTGGTATAAAAATCATAAAACGCTTTTTTTATACCTTCATTATCTGTTAACTCCTCCCCATTTTCTTTTATTTTGTTAATTATTTTTTTTTATTCTCTTTTCTTAATTTAAAAGCAAGCCATTTTCCTGCTTTATTAGCATATTGAAAATGTCTTTGTTTTACATATCTCAAATTCTTCTCCATTTCCTCATTTGTTAGAATCTCTAATTGTTTTTGTAATATTGTAATTTGATTTCTAATGTTATTATCACTAGGATTGCTTTGAAGTTCAATTTCTTTCACTTTAATTTGGTCACAAATTGTAAAAAATTTCTGTTGTTTATTTTTTCTTTGGTGTTTGCTTAGCGACATAAAATGTCCCCTAATAAAAGCTTTGCTAGCGTCCCATATTGTTGCAATATTTATTTCTTTGTTCATATTCAAATAAAAAAATTCTTTTAATTTATTTTTGGTATCATCCAAATAAATCTTGTTTCTCAATAAAGTTTCATTTAGCCTCCATCTATATGACTTTGGCAATATTTTAAAATCTAATTGAACTGCATTATGATCTGAAAAAGTTATGGGTAAAATCACCATATCTTTTATTTTATGTGCTAAATTTTTGGATAGCCAAATCATGTCAATTCTTGAGTAAGATTTATACCTATCTGAAAAGAAAGTGTATTCTTTTGAATTTCCCATTTTATGTCTCCAAGCATCCACCAGTTCTAAATTATTTGTGAGCTCAAAAAATTCTTGTGGTAATTTTCCTTGATTCTGTTTAATTTGTTTGTCTGATTTTCTATCAATAATTGGCGATACAACTCCATTCCAATCTCCCATTATAAGCCAATTTTTATTAGGCATATCTGATAAAGAATTCAGGAGAATTTTATAGAAGTTTTTCTGTTTTTCATTTGGAGCATATATACCAACGAGTATAACTTTTAAATTTTGTATTTCTATTTCCACAATTATAAATCTTCCTTTAGTATCTGCTGTTATAAGTTTCGATTTTAAATATGATTTAATATAACAAACTATACCATTTTTTTATTTTCACTTGCTGATACAAAATCCATTCCTAATTTTTTATTTGACAATAAATTAATGTCTCTAAGTCCAATGTGAGTTTCTTGTAGACATATTATGTCTAATTTTAATTTATTAAGGGTATGGAATTTTTTTTTCTTTTTGCTGGTGCATTTATTCCATTAATGTTCCAAGTAATACATTTCAAATTACTCGTCATCTACTTGGTTTTCTGTGTCTTTAGAACTAGAAGCTTGAGATTCAATCCTAAAATTATCTTTTTTACCTTTTTTGCCATTATTTCCATTTGTTTGTATGTTATCTTTTTCATATTTTCTGAGAAAATCTTTGGCTTTGTCTATTGAATTTAATTTATATCTTTGGTCTTTGTAAGTAACACTTACTCCTTCTAAAGTTTCCCATCTAAAGGCATTTTATTTCTGTTCATAACCTCAGTTAGAAAAAAATAATCTTTTCTTTTTTTTAGAATTTTACTTGGTATTTCCTTAAAGATTTTTATGTCACTCCCTTCAATATTTATTTTTTTGTCATATGCAGCTTGTATTATCAAATATTTAAGTTTTTTCCTGCTAAATTCAATCACCACATCTCTAGGTATCTTATGATCTCTGGCATATTTAGAGTTTATTCTATAAATAACTTCAATTTCTTCTTCTAATTGCTCTGCCTCCCATTCTGTCCAATTTGCCAACCTCTGTATCACCGTATTTTTAATCTCTAGTTCTTTTCCCTCTAGTACACCTCTTAATCTTATGCATTTTTCTTTTTGTTTATACTCTAATAAAGTGAGTTTGTCTACCTCCTCTTCCTTTTGTTTTTCTATTTTTTGAACTCTTTCTTTCACACCCCTAATTTCCGTTTGGAATTTTTGTTCCATATTGTCTAATTTCTTGTCCAGACTTCTTTCAAAACCTTGAATTTTTTCCTCTAAAAGAGCAGTGACATTTGATGTTATACTCTGAATCGCTTTCTTAGAGAAATCTTCAAAGAGTAATTTTAACCATTCACCTCTTTCATCTCCCGAGTCAGAACCTTTCCTTTGAATTTTCCTCATATTCATCTTTAAATCTATTTCACTAAACAAGATACAATATATTTTTGTCTTATTTCTCTATATTTTTCTATACAAACTTATATAATACCAAGAATTAATTTTAGTTTTTATAACGTAACAGACTAAGTTATACAATAAAAATGGCGCTTTTAATTAAATAATTAAATAGTCCTTTTCCTCATAACTCAATTTTACGATAATAATCTCACCCGACGTCTTCAAATTTTTACTGGATGTCAAGTACCAATTCCTTCCTTTCTAATTCGGTTCTATATCTTCAAAATAAATGAAGAGAAAAACAGCAGCAAAACCTAATTGAATTAGGTAACAAACGTGGTCTGAGGTATCTTAGGCTTCCCGGCTGCTTTCACTACAAGACGAAGTACAAGGCAGAAAATGAAAGTATAAAAGCCTCTTTTCTCGCGGTCCAGAAGCCACTGAGTTTTCACTTACAGGTCCGCACCTTTCTCCACTTCCCTGTCGTAGTCCGTTTGACTTTTTAGCTTCACGGCACCGACTCAAAACCCACGTTGCAGATATATGCTATACTTTCACTCGTCCGCTCGCCATTTTCCCGCCAAAAAAAAAAAACTTTGCACAGACATTTTGAGAGAATCACAGAGGTGTCTTGCCTTGAAAAGGCTGTATAGGACTCATGTGCATAAAGATGGATGTTTTACTAGTATTGCAACAATCCTGGTATTCTGGATACACTGCAGACTGGTGTGGGTCAATTGATTTGGAACAGAAAATGCTGTCCTGGAGTGGGTGATTCCTATTTGTGGGGTGTTGAAGCAGCCCCTGTTTTTCTAGAAACCCAGAACAACTTAAGCAGTTCTCTTTTAGACCCTTATGTCCAGTTAAACACGGTGACCCTGGCTGTGAAGTGGGCTTGCATTTATAAAACCAAAAAAAGCCAAGTAATATATCAGTTGTATCTTCCTTGATATTTGTAAACCACCTGGACAACTCCTGTGTCATCTAAATTCCTTCAGTGCAGTGAAATGGGAGAAATCGGGTAGTCCTAAGGTCTAGATACTGAGGCTGACTCTGCTAATGTTGCAATATTGTGCATGCACAGTTACCTGAAATTAAATCCTGCTGAACCCAGGAAAGATCATTTTTACTAAGACATGGACTGAACTGTATTGTAAATGGGTAAATTGCATTTGATATGGAATCGGCTTTCTATTAACTAGCAGGCATAGCAAAGGGCATACTGAATCCTGGGTATGGGGAATAAGCGCATGCTACCCAAGCTGCTTATGCTGTGCTCCCAATTTTAACTCCCCAGCATATAGACAGTGTGGGTGTTACTCAAAGGAAAAGAAGAACTACTATTTTCATATTAAGTAGTCCTGAGCTTAAGGTATCACGCATTTAGTCTTGCATTCATTGAAAAAAATGCTAAAATTATAAGCTGGTCTAAAGCCCTTTTGAGGACACTGTGTGTTTCAAGGTCTCTTCTAATAATAATGAGTCAGAGGTTCATTTATACTGAATGTCTTTACTAGCTAACAACTTCCACATCCAGCCTCCTGCTCTAACTAGTTGTTGAATAGCCAAAAACAAAACTACTTCCCGGGCCAAAGGCCGTACTTCCCAGCAGAGGGCGTGCTTCTCCAATCCCAGTCCTTCCTCTGTTACCAACTTTGTCCTCCTGACTCTACCACTTAGTTCCACCTATTGATACACTGTGGTTTATAGTCCAGAGGAATTTTATCTGAATGTCTTCACTTGTTAATCTGCAATTAACACAGCTATTTTTGCACTGCTCTCCTTCCATTGTTTTCCGTTAAGTACCTTTGGCCGATGCAAAGATTATGAGTTCAGTGCTTTTGCTGCATCACCTCATTACTGTTCTTGGCTTTCTTTCAGAAGCTGAGGCTAAGAAAGCTTGTGCTTGGCTGCGAGCCGCTGGATTTCCTCAATATGCACAATTGTATGAAGGTAGGAAGCCTCTCTGGTGTTTCTGCAGGGCCAGCTGGGATAGTGTGCACATTAGGAGTGAGCACTTTTCACCACAATGGGCATGTTTGGTCTAGTGGTTAAGGTGCTGGGCTAGAAACCAGGAGACTGAAAGTTCTAGTCCCGCCTTAGGCATGAAAGCCGGCTGGGTGACCTTGGGCCAGTCCCTCCCTCTCAGCCCAACCCACCTCACAGGGTTGTTGTTGTGGGGAAAAGAGGATGAGGAAGGAGTATTTGGTATGTTCGCCGCCTTGAGTTATTTATAAAAATAATAAAGGCGGGATATAAAATAAATAAATGTTGGTTGCAAAAATTTGTCAAGAGCGGTTCAGCTGCATTTATCCTTGAAGTAATCAGATGGTCTTTCATTGCTCCTTACACAATGAAACTGGGTGGGTGTTATTTCTAGCTGCAGTTTTGAAATCTCTGGAAGAAAGAATTTGCCCCCTCCTCTGCTATAATTTCTCTACTTCCCATTGTCTTCCAGTTGGATTCTGTTACTCTCTGCTTGCTCATCTCCACCTTTGCACACTTTACTTAGACTTTCCATCGGGGCCATACCAACCTTTCCCCAGCAGCCTCTTGACTGCTTGCCCCCGCTTCTTCTCTTCTTAATACGGCCACATACTCCTTCCTGTTAAGTTGAAGCTCTTGCCATCCTCCACGTAGTCCTAGTTCCAAAGCTGAGACCAGGAACATAGGTTGCCAGTTTGAAGGAGCAAGCAACACCAACCTCAACAGCTCCAAGAAATGTTCCTGGTCCAGGGGCTGAAGCTGGATATGAAAACTGCCTGGGTTGAGGGAGCCTACAAATGGAGACTTGCATTGGCTTGTCAGAACTCCGGATAGCCTGGCTGCAGTGCCAGACAGTGTGGCTGCTGCACTAAGCGTGTATGGCAGACATGAAATTGCTCCTGGCATCCCTCAGTCTTGGCCATTCTGATGGGGCTGCTGATAGTTGTAGTTCAGCAATCTCAGTTGCCTGACTTTTCCTGGGCGGTAGGAAGCAGCCCTTTGGCAAGATTCTTTAGAAGCAGTTTCAGACGAGAAGGATCTGTAGAAGGGTTATACTTTCTTTCTGCCTTTGTTTATCCCCCATCTTCTTCCCAAAGGTTCTGTTCAATAAACCCAACATTGACCTCTTGCCTGGAAATGTGTGGGAGAGGGGAGTTTTAAGCATTTAGGAATTGATACAGTGAATTAGATTTGATAAATGCCTGAAGAATTCAGGACTGAAATTTGTGACATCATTAAATATGTAGCAAACAAAGAAACAAAATCCTGAAATACAAAAAGCAAAAGAAGGCATAATGGCTGTCTGATTATAAGTTGAAAATAGCTGAAGAAAGGTGGAAAGCAAAAAGTAATATTTGCCAAAATAAGCACTAACTTCCAGAGAAAAGCAAGAAGAAACAAGGAGTTACATTTTATTTGTTTGAGAATAGCAATCACATGGGAAAGATAAGAGATTTGTTTTAAAAAGTAAAGAAATAAAGGGAACTTTGATCGAAAGATGGGCTTGATAAAGACAAAGAAGGTAAATATCTACTGAAGACACAATGAAAAAATGCCAGCATGAATATATGGAAGAACTGTACAAAAGGGATCCCAAAATTGATGATACATTGATCACTGGACTGGACCCGAACATTCTGGAACGTGAAGTTAAATGAACTCTAGAAAATATTGCTGGCAACAAAACTATAGGAGTTGATGAAATGTCAGAAGAACTGTTTAAAACCTTATAGATTATGCAGTTAAAGTGCTAATTGCAATTGTAAGCAGATACTGAAACCACAGTAGTAGCCAAGGGACTGAAAATATTAATTTATATTCCAATATCAAAGAAGGGCAGTGATGAAGAATATTCAGACTTCTGAACAGTTGCCCTTATTCACAAATTTGTAAGGTAATGTTCAAGATTTTTAATCCAGACTTGAAAAACATGTGGAATGAGAAGCATCAGATGTTTCAAGTGGATTCAGAAGAGGTAGGGATACCTGAGATCCCAGTGGTAATGTTTGATAGACATTAGAAAAGGCAATAGAGTTCTGAAAAAAAGTTTATTTCTACTGTATTGATTATGCTTTTGATGGAGAGCTATTAAAAATATGGATGTATTGTACTTCATTTGTGTAATGAAGTCATTGGCGATCACTCGTAGCCGAGTAAGATTGTCTTCCAAAGGTAAAATTTTAACGGTGGATCCGTAAGTGGCTATAAAGGCTAATTCTGGATCCGCACAACCTCCCACAATAAGGGCATAGGTTTCCGGGTGGGAGACGGTCATGATGAGGGTTTGCCTGACGTGCCTTCCTTTTAGCTCTTTTCTCCTTTTCGCCCTGTACTTCAAAGTCCATAGCGCCATTAATAAAGGATGACCTCCAATTGAAACGCTCATGAGTTAGGGCTTCCCAGTTCTCAATGCTGGTATTACATTTTTTTAAATTAGCTTTGAGAGTATCTTTGAATCTCTTTTGCTGTCCACCAATATTCCGTTTTCCATTCTTAAGTTGGGAGTAAAGTAGCTGCTTTGGAAGACGATGGTCAGGCATTCGAACAACATGACCGGTCCAGCGAAGTTGATGTTGGATGATCATTGTTTCAGTGCTGGTGGTTTTCGCTTCTTCTAATACGCTAACATTAGTCCGCCTATCTTCCCAAGTAATTTGCAGAATTTTTCGGAGGCAGCGTTGATGGAATCTTTCAAGAAGTTGGAGGTGGCGTTTGTAGAGGGTCCATGTTTCACAGGCGTACAGAAGGGTTGGTAGTACAATGGCTTTGTAAACAAGCATTTTGGTCTCCCTGCGAATGTCCTGATCCTCAAACACTCTACGCTTCATTCGGGAGAAAGCTACACTCGCGGAGCTCAGGCGATGCTGAATTTCAGCGTCGATGTCGGCTTTTGTAGATAGATGGCTGCCGAGATAAGAAAAGTGGTCGACATTTTCTAGTGACATACCTTTAAGCTGGATTGATGGCGCTGCAGAGGGATTGGTTCGAACTTGCTGGTAAAGCACTTTGGTTTTTTTAATGTTAATCAAGAGGCCGAGCTTTTCATATGCTTCTGTAAAGATGTTTAGGATAGTTTGAAGATCTTCCTCGGAGTGTGCACAGACTACGTTATCATCAGCATATTGAAGTTCTATAACAGAAGTTGCAATTACCTTATTTTTTGCTTTCAGCCTACTAAGATTAAAAAGCTTTCCATCTGTTCGATATATAATTTCTACACCAGTAGGAAGTTTCTCTTCAACAAGGTGTATAATCATAGCGATGAAGATAGCGAATAAGGTTGGAGCAATAACACATCCCTGTTTAACGCCGGATTCCACTTTAAATGGATCGCTTTGAGAGCCATTGTTATTCAGGATTGTTGCCATCATGTCGTCATGGAGTAGCCTCAAGATGTTCACAAATTTATCAGGTCATCCGATTTTCAGAAGGATGGTCCAGAGAGCAGTACGATTTACAGTATCAAAAGCTTGTTTTTATATTTGTAATTTATCTCATTTATTAATTTCATTTTCAACTTTTTCTTTTGTCATTGTTTTTATCTATCTTACAAAAATAATTTTATATTGTAATCCTTTTGTATGAAATTTAACAAGGGTTTCCATGTTGATTCATAATTTCCAATTTCTTTATCTTTTACTAAGTTCGTTAATCTCTCCATTTGTGCTAATTCCATTGTTTTGAAAATCCATTCTTCTATTGGTGGAGTCTGTTCTTCTTTCCAATGTTTCGCTAGGGTTATCCTTGCAGCAGCGATCAAATGTAGTAGTAAATTCTTACAGTCTTTAGTCCAATTTGTGTTCATAAGTCCCAATAAGTAGAATTCTGGTTTCTTTTCCATATTTATTCCAATAATTTTACAAATACATTTATGAATTTTTTCCCAAATTTTTTTAGTTTTTTTGCAGGACCACCATAAATGATAATAAGATCCATCTTTTATTTTACACTTCCAACAAATGTTTGATCCTAAACATTTCATTTTATATAATTTCTCAGGAGTCATATACCATCTGAAAATCATCTTGTAACTGTTTTCTTTTAAATTATTACTTAGAGTAAATTTAGTGTTTTTAATCCAAATGGTTTGCCAATCTTCATAACTGATCTCTCTATTCAAATTCTCTTCCCATTTTATCATATAATTTTTTGTTATTATGTTATTAGTTTTTAAATCTATTAATTTTTTATATAATGTTGAAATTAAGTGGTCATTTTCTTTCCATAATATATTATCCCAATTTTCTGTTGATTTAAGAAATTTGAATGTTTTTCGATCCAATTTGAATTGTTCTTTTAATTGTAAATATAAGAACCACTGACATTTGTACCCCTCTTTTTCTAATTCTTCTCTTGTTTTAAATTCATAATTATTTCCCCTAAATTTTAGCAGAGTTTTGTATCTTAACCATTTTTTATCATTTGAGTTTTCTTTTCTGGCATATGCCTCCTGAGATGATGTCCACAGTGGAAGTGAAGGTAGTAGAGAGTTTTTGAATCTGTTCCATACTCTTAATAATGATTTCCTAATTATGTGATTATTAAATGCTTTGTTAACTTTACTTTTATTGTACATATATCCGTGCTAACCGAATCTATTATCATGTCCTTCTAAATTTAGTATATTTGTATTTTCCAATATTATCCATTCTTTCAGCCAGATCAAACAACAAATTTCATAATATAATTTTAAATTTGGTAATCCCAATCCTCCTCTTTCTTTAATATCTTGTAAGTATTTTAATTTTATTCTGGGCTTTTTTCCTTACCATATAAATTTTGTTATATCTTTTTGCCATTTTATGAAAGTCTGGTCTGTTATTGTTATAGGGATCGTTTGGAACAGATACAAAATTCTAGGTAATACATTCATCTTTATTGTCGCTATTCTACCCAATAGCGACAGTTGTAAAGATTCCCATTTTTCTAAATCATTTTTGATTTCTTTCCATATTTTAACATAATTATTTTTAAATAAATCTATATTTTTAGTAGTTATCTGTATTCCTAGATATTTAATTTGTTTAACGTTTTGGAATCCTGATTTTTGTTCCAATTTTTTTCGCTCTTCTTTTGTCATATTCAAATTTATCATTTTGGTTTTTTGGTTATTTATTTTAAAGCCTGCTTTGTTGTTTATTCGTTCAGTCGTTTCCGACTCTTCGTGACTTCATGGACCAGCCCACGCCAGAGCTTTCTGTCGGCCGTCACCATCCCCAGCTACCCAATGGTTGAGTCCGTCGCCTCCAGAATACCATCCATCCATCTTGCCCTTGGTCGGCCCCTCTTCCTTTTGCCTTCCAATTTTCCTAGCATCAGCTTCTTCTCCAGGGTATCCTGTCTTCTCATTATGTGGCCAAAGTACTTCAGTTTTGCCTTTAATATCATTCCCTCAAGTGAGCAGTCTGGCTTGATTTCCTGGAGTATGGACTGGTTTGATCTTCTTGCAGTCCAAGGCACTCTCAGAATTTTCCTCCAACACCACAGTTCAAAAGCATCTATCTTCCTTCGCTCAGCCTTCCTTATGGTCCAGCTCTCGCAGCCATAGGTTACTACAGGAAATACCATTGCTTTAACTATGCGGACCTTTGTTGTCAGTGTGATGTCTCTGCTCTTAACTATTTTATCAAGATTTGCCATTGCTCTCCTCCCAAGAAGTAGACGTCTTCTGATTTCCTGGCTGCAGTCAGCATCTGCAGTAATCTTTGCGCCTAGAAATACAAAGTCTGTCACTGCCTCCACTTTTTCTCCCTCTATTTGCCAGTCATCAATCAAGCTCGTTGCCATAATCTTGGTTTTTTTGAGGTTTAACTGCAACCCAGCTTTTGCACTTTCTTCTTTCACCTTCGTCATAAGGCTCCTCAACTCCTCCTCGCTTTCAGCCATCAAAGTGGTATCATCTGCATATCTGAGATTGTTAATGTTTCTTCCAGCGATTTTAACTCCAGCCTTGGATTCCTCAAGCCCAGCACGTCGCATGATGTGTTCTGCGTACAGGTTGAATAGGTAGGGTGAGAGTATACAACCCTGCCGTACTCCTTTCCCAATCTTAAACCAGTCCGTTGTTCCGTGCTCTGTTCTTACCGTTGCTACTTGTCTGCTACATCTCCAAATTTTTGCAACTTTTTGTTTAAATTTTCTATTGAATCTAGTGGGTTTTGTAATATTATCACCAGGTCGTCTGCAAAGGCTTTTAATTTATATGTTTCTTTTTTAATTTTGACACCTTCAATATTATCATCTTTTCTAATTTTTTGCAGTAGACCTTCCAATACTAATATAAATATTAACGGAGATAATGGACAGCCTTGACGTGTACCTTTTTCTATATTAATTTCTTGTGTTTCTTCTTCATTCACTATAATTTTGGCTCTCTGTAATTTGTAAATTGCCTGAATTGCTTTTATAAATTTATCCCCAAAATTTCTGTGTTCTTATGTTTTAATTATAAAATCCCAATTTACGTTATCAAATGCTTTCTCTGCATCTAGGAATAATAACATTATAGATTTTTCATTATGAACATTTGCATATTCTATCAAATTTATTATTGTACGTAAATTTTCATTAATTTGTCTATTTGGTAAGAATCCATTCTGATCATGATTTATCAAATTTTGTAGATTTTTTTTTAATCTTTCAGCCAAAATGCTAGTGAATAATTTGTAATCGTTATTTAATAAGGAAATTGGTCTGTAGTTTTGACATTTTGTTAAATCTTGGTTTTCTTTGGGAATTAAGGTAATTTTGGCTTCTGTCCATGATTGTGGTATTTCGTTGCCCTCAAGAATTGAATTAAATAATTTTTAAGTGGTTCTATTAATTGATCTTTAAAATATTTATAGTATCCCGCAGATAACCCATCAGGTCCTGGGGTCTTACCTATTTTCAGTCTTGTAATTGCTTCTGTTATTTCTTGTGATGTAATCAAATTATTTGTGATATCTTTCTGTTCGTTTGTTAATTTTTCTAAATCACATTCCTGAACATATTGTTCAATTTTATCCAACGGTGTTTTTTGTACAATTTTGTGTAATAGGTATGGAAGGCATTTTTAATTTTCTCATTTTGAATTAAATCCATATCGTTTTCTCTAATTTTTAAAATTATTTTTTTCTCTCTTTTCTTAATTTATATGCCAACCATTTACCTGGCTTATTCGCATGTTCAAAGTTTCTCTGTCTAGTATATTTTAATTTTCTATCAATCTCTTCTGTCGTTAGTATTTTCACTTGTTGTTGTAATAATTTAATCTGATTTAAAATTTCTTCTTTTTTATTATTGTTTTGTAATTCTTTTTCTTTTTCTTTTATTTGGTTTAAAATTATTTGTAATTTTTTGCTACTATTTTTCTTTTGAAAATTATTCAGCGATATAAAGTGTCCTCTGATGAAGGCTTTGCTTGCATCCCAAACTGTTCCTAATTTAACCTCTGTGTCCATGTTCCAAAGGAAAAATTCTTGTACTTTCTTTTTTAAATCATCTAAATTTTTCTTATTTTTCAGAATATTTTCATTTAGTCTCCATCTATAATTTTTTGAGTTTATCTCCAGAGTTATTTGCACAAGGTTATGATCTGATAAAGTCTTCGGTAAAATTGTACTATCTTTAATTTTATTTTCCAATTTTTTTGATGTCCAAATCATGTCAATTCTTGAGAATGATTTATATCTATTTGAATAGAAAGTAAATTCTCTGGCGTTTCCATTTTGGCTTCTCCAGGCATCGATTAAAGATAAATTTTTTGTCATATCAAAGAATTCCCTAGGTAATTTGCCTTGGCAATCTTTAATTTGACAGTGTGATTTCCTATCTAATTTTGGCGTAACTACTCCATTTAAATCCCCCATTACTAGCCAATTATTTTGTGTATATTCTGCAAAATTATTTAGTAATTCTTTATAAAAATTTTTTTGATTTTTATTGGGAGCATATATTCCAATTATTAATATTTTAGAATTATGAATTTCAATTTCAATAATAATATATCTCCCATTTTTGTCTTTTTGTATTAATTTGGGTTTTAAATAGGGTTTTACATATATTACTATTCCATTTTTTTTTCTCATTTGCTGTAATAAATTCTGTTCCTAGTTTTTTATTAATTAGGTATTTTGTATCTATTTTTTTGATATGGGTTTCCTGGAGACATGCAACATCAAGTTTTAGTTTACTTAGTAATTGGAACAGTCGTTTTCTTTTGACAATTGGCCCCATTGATATTCCAAGTAATGGCCTTTAGTTCATTCATTTACTAGCAATGAAACAAATTCTTTGGAGTTAGCTGTTCCTTTTTCTTTTGGAACCTGAAGTGTCTCTTTTTCCTTTGGTCTCTGATCCCTTGGGTTGGCTATCTCTTTTTCAAATCTTTTTAAAAAATCCTTTGCTTTTGGTATTGAATTTAATTTAAATCTTTGGCTTTTAAATGTCAAACTTAAACCTTCTGGTATTTCCCACCTAAAATTTATATTGTTTTTTCCCAAAAGGTCTGTTAGAAATCTATATTCTTTTCTCTTCCTTAAGATTTTTGCTGGTATTTCTTTATAAATAGTAATATCCTTCCCTTCTATTTCTATTTTTTTGTTGTATGATGTTTGTGTTATTGTATTCCTTGTCTTTTTTTTTGAAAATTCAATCACTATATCCTTTGGTTTTTTATACAATGTTGCATATTTTGAATTTACTCTAAACATTCTTTCGATCTCCTCCTCTAATCTTTCTTCCTTCCAATTTAAAAAAGACTTCCTGTTTCTTTTGCGAAGAAACCTTTTTACCATATATTAAATAACACTATTTTTCTTATATCTATCTATCCCTTTAATATTTAATCTTTCATTTTTCATTATAGTATTTATAATTTATATTTTTCTCGTTATCTAATTCATTTTCTTCTTTTTCCCATGTAATTGTTTTTAACATTCTAATATTCCACTTTTTAATAATTTCTTCATATATATTTAACATTTATTTATTTTCTATACAATATTTTCCCCTTCTGTTTTTCCCACTCTTACGGAAATATTTTTATATTATAGTCCTTTTGTATAAATTTTAAAAAGGGATTCCAAATTTGTTCATAATTTCCAGTTTCTTTACATTTTAATAAGTTCGTTAATTTGTCCATTTGTGCTAGTTCCATTGCTTTGATAATCCATTCCTCTGTTGACGGAATATGTTCTTCTTTCCAGTGTTTCGCAAAAATTATCCTTGCTGCTGTGATCAATTGCTGTAATAGTTTTTTACAGTCCTTGTTTATTTTTATGTCCATGAGGCCCAATAAGTAGAATTCTGGGGGTTTATTTATATTGGTTTCTACAATTTTACATATACAACAATGAATTTTCCCCCAATATTTTTTAGTTTTTTTACATGACCACCATAAATGATAGAAAGAACCCACTTTTATTTTACACTTCCAACATAAATTTGAACTTAAGCATTTCATTTTATACAATTTCTCAGGAGGCAAATACCATCTGAAAATCATTTTATAACTATTTTCTTTTAAATTATTACTTGCAGTAAATTTAATATTTTTCATCCAAATAGTTTGCCAATCTTCATAGCTAATCTCTCTTTCCAGATTTTCTTCCCATTTTATCATATAATTTTTGATTTTTATGTTGCTAGTTTTTAAGTCTAATAGTTTTTTATACAATTTAGAAATCAAATGGTCATTATCATTCCATAATATATTATCCCAATTATCTGTTACTTTCACAAATTTAAACATTTTTTGGTCTAATTTAAATTGTTCTTTTAATTGTAAATATTTAAACCATTGGCATTTAAAGCCCTCTTTTTCTAATTCTTCCCTTGTTTTGAATTCATATTTATATCCATCAAATTTGAGTAAAATTTTGTATCTTAACCATTTATTGTCATTTGGATTTTCTATTCTGACGTTTGCCTCCTGGGGAGAAGTCCCACATCTCCCCACGTTACTGACATGAAGGAGAGAACGCCTTCTCCTCAGCTGACAATTCCCCCAGGCCTGCTCTGCTGTCTGGGCACTTGCCTCAAAGTATCAGGATTAGGGAGGAATGGTGGATTTCCCTGGGATCAATTCCTCTATGAACAGCAAGAGTAGCTCTCCTTCCCAGGTGGCTCTTTCTGGGGTAGTTGCTGGACAGGATGGGGATTTTCCATGCAACAAGAACTGTCCATAGTCAATGTTTCTGACTGAACTCATTGCAGAATTGACAAAATTTACATAGCTGTAAATACTGCAGGTATCTATTTATCTGGGACTCCCAGGACGGAAGATGGTCAAAATGCTACTGGGGAGGAACAGAGGATAAGTTCAACTAGCCCCAGATGTGATGACGCTGCTAGCTCAAAGCTGAAAGGACGGCTAGCGGCTGACGGTGTTGGTGGTGAACGACGAATCCGATGTTCTAAAGATCAACACACCATAGGAACCTGGAATGTAAGATCTATGAGCCAGGGCAAATTGGATGTGGTTATTGGTGAGATGTCAAGATTAAATATAGACATCTTAGGTGTCAGTGAACTGAAATGGACTGGAATGGGCCACTTCACATCAGATGACCACCAGATATACTACTGTGGACAAGAGGACCACAGAAGAAATGGAGTAGCCTTCATAATTAATAATAAAGTGGCTAAAGCAGTGCTTGGATACAATCCAAAAAACGATAGAATGATCTCAATTCGAATTCAGGGCAAGCCATTTAACATCACAGTGATCCAAATATATGCCCCAACCACAGATGCTGAAGAAGCAGAAGTAGATCAGTTCTATGAGGATCTGCAGCACCTACTGGATTATACGCCAAAAAGAGATGTTATTTTCATTACAGGAGACTGGAATGCTAAGGTGGGTAGTCAAACGACACCTGGAATTACACGTAAGCATGGTCTGGGAGAACAAAATGAAGCGGGACATAGGCTGATAGAATTTTGCCAAGACAATTCACTGTGCATAACAAACACTCTCTTCCAGCAATCTAAAAGACGACTTTATACATGGACTTCACCAGATGGTCGACACCAAAATCAGATTGACTACATCCTTTGTAGGCAAAGGTGGTGGACATCTATACAGTCTGTAAAAACAAGACCTGGAGCTGACTGTAGTTCAGATCACGAACTTCTTATTGCACAATTTAGAATTAGACTAAAGAGAATAAGGAAGACCCACAGATCAGTTAGATATGAGCTCACTAATATTCCTAAGGAATATGCAGTGGAGGTGAAGAATAGATTTAAGGGACTAGATTTAGTAGATAGGGTCCCGGAAGAACTATGGACAGAAGTTCGCAACATTGTTCAGGAGGCGACAACAAAAAATGTCCCAAAGAAAAAGAAAACCAAGAAGGCAAGATGGCTGTCTGCTGAGACACTGGAAGTAGCCCAAGAAAGAAGGAAAGCAAAAGGCAACAGTGATAAGGGGAGATATGCCCAATTAGATGCAAAATTCCAGAGGTTAGCCAGAAGAGATAAGGAATTATTTTTAAACAAGCAATGCACGGAAGTGGAAGAAGACAATAGAATAGGAAGGACAAGAGACCTCTTCCAGAAAATTAGAAACATCAGAGGTAAATTCCAGGCAAAAATGGGTATAATCAAAAACAAAGATGGCAAAGACCTAACAGAAGCAGAAGAGATCAAGAAAAGGTGGCAAGAATATACGGAAGATCTATATAGGAAGGATAATAATATCGGGGATAGCTTTGATGGTGTGGTCAGTGAGTTAGAGCCAGACATCCTGAAGAGTGAGGTTGAATGGGCCTTAAGAAGCATTGCTAATAACAAGGCAGCAGGAGACGACGGTATCCCAGCTGAACTGTTTAAAATCTTGCAAGATGATGCTGTCAAGGTGATGCATGCCATATGCCAGCAAATTTGGAAAACGCAAGAATGGCCATCAGATTGGAAAAAATCAACTTATCCCCATACCAAAAATGGAAAACACTAAAGAATGCTCAAACTATCGAACCGTGGCAGTTATTTCACATGCCAGTAATGTAATGCTCAAGATCTTGCAAGGTAGACTCCAGCAATTCATGGAGCGAGAATTGCCGGATGTACAAGCTGGGTTTAGAAAAGGCAGAGGAACTAGAGACCAAATTGCCAATATCCACTGGATAATGGAGAAAGCCAGGGAGTTTCAGAAAAACATCTATTTCTGTTTTATTGACTATTCTAAAGCCTTTGACTGTGTGGATCATCACAAATTGTGGCAAGTTCTTGGTGGTATGGGGATACCAAGTCATCTTGTCTGCCTCCTGAGGAATCTGTATAGCGACCAAGTAGCAACGGTAAGAACAGACCACGGAACAACGGACTGGTTTAAGATTGGGAAAGGATTATGGCAGGGTTGTATACTCTCACCCTACCTATTCAACCTGTACGCAGAACACATCATGCGACGTGCTGGGCTTGAGGAATCCAAGGCTGGAGTTAAAATCGCTGGAAGAAACATTAACAATTAACAATCTCAGATATGCAGATGATAAAAATGTGATGAGATGAGAAAAAGTGGAGGCAGTGACCGACTTTGTATTTCTAGGCGCAAAGATTACTGCAGACGCTGACTGCAGCCAGGAAATCAGAAGACGTCTACTTCTTGGGAGGAGAGCAATGACAAATCTCGATAAAATAGTTAAGAGCAGAGACATCACACTGACAACAAAGGTCCGCATAGTTAAAGCAATGGTATTCCCCATAGTAACCTATGGCTGTGAGAGCTGGACCATAAGGAAGGCTGAGCGAAGGAAGATAGATGCTTTTGAATTGTGGTGTTGGAGGAAAATTCTGAGAGTGCCTTGGACTGCAAGAAGATCAAACCAGTCCATACTCCAGGAAATAAAGCCAGACTGCTCACTTGAGGGAATGATATTAAAGGTAAAACTGAAGTACTTTGGCCACATAATGAAAAGACAGGATACCCTGGAGAAGATGCTGATGCTAGGGAAAGTGGAAGGCAAAAGGAAGAGGGGCCGAGCAAGGGCAAGATGGATGGATGATATTCTGGAGGTGACGGACTCGACCTTGAGGGAGCCGGGGATGGCGACAGCTGACGGGAAGCTGTGGTGTGGGCTGGTCCATGAAGTCACGAGAGTCGGAAGCGACTGAACGAATAAACAACAACAAATACTGTAGGTACATTATTATATAATGTATCTTCTTAACTTCAGCAATCAAGTAGTGAAAGCATTTTGCTTTAAGGTAAAATTACTGATGCTTCCTGGAGTGATGTTTTTCCATAGAGAAAAAGCACCATTTATCTCAATATCTTTGATAAATGATTCAGTTTTAAGTACTGCCTATTTGTGTATTTATCTCACCGTTGAACTGTTTTTAAAGATGTTATAATTAATATGTTTGGTTTTGTTTTTGCCTTAAAAATCCTTTGATTTTAATTTAGCTGGTTGAACTGGACACACTTTAAAGGCACAGAACTTTAAATCAAGTGTTGTTTGTATTTTTCAGTAGGGACTAGAAATTTGTTCTGTGTAAAACTTAAAGTGCCATTTTGTAATTACATCCTCCAAGCAGGTTGTAGAAAGTTCTGGTTCTAAAAGGAAGGAGCAGGCTGAGGGGCACATTCAGGGCTCTCGGGGCCAGGGCCACCCCCAGCCTCTGAACAGCAGCTCCCTTTCTCAGCAGCTGGACATCTCACTTGCTTCTCCTCTTTCTCGTCCTCAGAGTCACTGTTCCCTCTGGACCTCGCCTCTGCGAAGAAGGACCACAGCTTTCTGGACCAGGATTCCCTCAGATCCCTCTGCAGGTCATAATCCTCAGAGCAGGTGGAAGGTGAAGGGGGTGCATGCAGGGTGCTGGGAGCTCAGGGGGAAGGAGATCCATTCTGTTGCTCCCACTGGCTGGGCGTTCGTAGGCTGCCAGCAGATGGACCAACTGACCACATGCCTCCCTCCAGACAGGAGATCTCATCTTGTCTGCTGTCCCTTGTTTGGCCTTCTTTCTCTGCTCTGCAAATGAATTCCTGGGGGGCAGGAGACATACTTGGAATATTGGGGGCATCAGGTGGACACTCTCACCAAATAGCTGCCACAGAGGCCCAGGAGGGGAAGTGGGCAGGTTGGTCCCTTCCCTTTTTCTGGCAGGTGGACTGCCTCCACCTTTCCAGTTTCAGAGAACGCCTCTGGGACATTCTTGGCTATACAAAACATCTCTCGGCATTGTAGATTTATTTTTAATCATAAGACGCCAAGACGAAAGCAGCCTTAGATGAGACAGGCACCAAGGAAAGTGCTTCTGTGTTCCTGGGTGCTGTTTTGGGGACCTTGCTGAGGATTCTCTCTCAAGCATCTTTCCTAAAGAAAGTGAAGAAGAGAGATGAGTTGAGCTTTGAAATCTCAAACGTTTTGCAATCAGAACCTGATGGTTATCCTTTTCCCCCATTTGAGTTTCTCCTTCATGCTGGGTAGAAAATTGGATATCAAGTATCCTTCACCTAAGCGCTGCAACTCCTTCTGGTGGGGGATGGGCGGGATATAAATGAAATAAATAAATAAATAAACAAACAAACAAACCCTCGAAGTGATGCTGTGAGCAGAGGAGGACCCTGAGCTTAGAGGCAGAATCTCCAACAGTCCCTTTCTTCAGGGTGATGGCTGGGAAGCCCCCGTGCGCTGTCTGAGTTCCTGCCTCTAATATGTCAGAAAGAGGCAACCTGCTCTCTTGTTTTTCTCCATCAGCTTGATAACTGCAGATATTCTTCTCCTGAGTCGGAAAGGTCCATTTCTCTGCTTTTGAAGCATGCACGAAGCTGCCTTATCAGGCTCAGTCATAGATTTGACTGGCCAGTGACTTGTCACTAAACTGGTTCAGCCTCTGCCTTAAAATTCATGGTGCTGCTTGGTTGCCTCTTGGTCTCCTCTGGAGAGACATGCAGGAGCTGGTAGCCTGCTAGCATTCATGTTACTGAGTTGACCCACTGTGAGATTGCCCATGGCAACTCTGGGTCATGTTCAAATATTTATATGTAATTGGTAAAGCTTTTAAAAGAGCTTTAAAAACGGCAATGGCAGCAGCGTGCCATCAGCGCTTCCAGGTTTTAGCGCAAAACACGCTGCCGCCGCTGTGCACACCACCCCTGCCGCGCGCGCCCCCGCGCCGCCGCCATGCACGCCGCCACCCCTGCACGCGCCCCTGCACCGCCGCCGCCGTTGGTGTGTTGCCAACGGCGGGAGTTTGGAAAGCACTGCCATAGGGTGTGCTTGGAACCTGTTGTGATCTCACTTTTGATCCTATCTGTGTTGTGGTTCAAACTTCTCTTCATTGATTTCCAGGAATATTATCTTCCCAAAGCATCTCATATCTCATATCTCATATCTCATATCTCATATCTCATATCTCATATCTCATATCTCATATCTCATATCTCATATCTCATATCTCATATCTCATATCTCATATCTCATATTTCATATCTCATATCTCATAGAATTGAATTGCTTCCCGTCTCCAGAGTGACTCGGGGTGGCTCACAATATTACAAGAGAATAAAATAAAATACAATACAATTCAAAAAGACAAAGCCAACAAAAAGAAATAGGATAAGGACAAGATAAAGAACAAGATGGCAAATCTGGCCAACAAAACTCACAAAAAACCTGTAACACAAGGGGCCTCCACCCAACCTCAAGGCCTGGGAGAACAGCCAGGTTTGTAAGGCTGTTCTCCCGCTATCAGGACAGGAGCCACCAGGGTCTTGGGGGAGCCTCATTCCAGAAAGCAGGCGCCATGACAGAGCATACTTCTGGGTTCCCAATAGATGGCACTGCTTATTTGCAGGAACCTGTAACGTGCTAACCTTGTGAGATCAAACTGCCAGGCCGACACCACAGGAGATAGGTGTCCCTGAAATAACCTGGCCTTATGCCATGTAGGGCTTTATAGGTCATAACCAGCATCTTGTATTGCACCCAGAAGCAAACTGGGAACCAGTGCAGCTCGTGGAGAAGAGGTGCCGCATGTGTATACTGAGGCATGCCCATCACTGCCCATGCTGCTGCATTCTGGACAAGTTGCAGCTTCTGAGTGGTCTTCATGGTCAGCCCCATATACAGCACATTGCAATAGCTGAGCAGTGCGGTGACTGAAGCACAAATGGCTGTCTGGAAGGCCGCCCAATCCAGGAAGGAGTGCAACTGGTGCACCAGATAAGCTGTGCAAAGGCCTTCTTGACCTCAGCTGCCACCTGCTCTTCAAGCAGGAGCTGAGTCCAAGAAGGCCCCCAAATTGCAGACCACCTTTGAATGACCACCCAAAGTTAAAGTTGGAATTTCTCCAGCTCTAGGTGGCTTTAATATCCACACAGCTACTCAGTCTTGGTAGGATTGAGGAATAATAATAATAATAATAATAATAATAATAATAATAATATAATGCTCTTTCAAAGGAATGAAACTGTTGGGCTTTTGTTTTATGTCTTCCACTTCCATTGTTGATGATGATGATGATGATGATTTATATTCTTGCTTTTCCTCCATGAGCTTGTGTAGTGTATATTGCACTTCCTCTTCCAGTTTTTCTCTATAGGAAACCTGTAGGTTGAGCTGAGAATAAATGAACCCCAAATTACCCAGTGACCTTCCATGGCTGAGGTTGAACTTCAACCTGAGTCTTCCTGTTCCTTGTCCAGCACCTGAATTGCATTGCACTGGTCTTTATTATTATTGTTCCTCTATGCCAGGGCTTTCCAAAGTTTTCCCGCGGCGACACACCAACTGCTGTTGGTGTGTCGCTGTGGGAAAACCCGGAAGTGCCGGCGTTGCAGCAGCGCGCAAAAACCCGGAAACGTTGTTGCCACTTTCGGTTTTTGCGCGCCGCCGTTGGTGTGTCGCCGCGGGAAAACCCGGAAGCGCTGATGATGATGATCAGCGCTTCCGGGTTGTGTGGCGACACACCAAACTGTGTGTGGCGACACACTTTTGTGTCGCGACACACAGTTTGGAAAGCTCTGCTCTATGCAATTTCATTCTGTCAGAACCATGGCTTGGATCCTTGTGAATTTTCTCTGCAGCATCAGAGGACCCCAAAATAAGTCTGTCTGACTTCTCTTCAGAAAAATGGCAGGACAGTCCTTCTGGGGATGTGCATTCCATTAGTGTGTGATGAAGCTTCACTGTGGCATCCACAGGAAGGCTGTCCTCCCTGCTACCCTCTTCCTTTTCTCCTGCTCCCATTTGGATTATTGGCTTCCTCAAGAAATTCTATCCCACTGCTCCACATTGCAGCCAAGGGAGAAAGTTAATGAGCCTTAAGCTCCTCTTGGAAGAGCTTAACTCCTTGAGGTCAGTTAATCACAGCCAAGGCGCAAGTCCCAAGACAAAGGGACCACACCTTCTGATCATGTAATTTCACCACAGCGTATCAAGATCCTGTTCTAAGGACATGGCTAATGTCTCTTTTCTTGAGTTTCTGTCTTCTGTTCCTGGCACTGTGGCATACTGCTTTTCCTTTCTCTGGATATTTACTTTGAAAGTCAAATGAATGTTCTTCTTTGCCAAGACCTGAAAAGAATTACTGTATATCCTAGGCTGTTTAGGGACAGACATGGAAAACAGTTCTTTCAATGACTGTTTGCAATAAGGCTTGTGTGCATGCAGACTTGCTCACTGGCGAATGTTGGGTGGTCTTAAGAACAAGAGAGGAAAAATAATAGAAGATTGAAACAAAAAGTTCAAAATGATTTTGAGAGTTTAGAGAATTTGAGTGAAAATAACAATGAAATTTATCAGAGACAAGTGTGAATTTCTTCAGAAATTAAAAATAAATCAAATATACAAGTATAGAATTATGGATTCCTAATCTGGCAATCATATTTCCAGAAAGGAACTTAGAATTATAGTTGATCAGTAGCAGAATACATGTCAGCAGTGCAATGTGGCTGCAGACAAGACAAATGCAATTGTAATAATTCTACTTTATCCTGATTTAGCTAGATTCCATCTCAAGTCCTGAGTCCAGTTTCGGGCATCAGACTAATAAGATTCAGAAACTCAAACAGATGCAATGAAAGATGGAAGGGTGATGAGGAAACCAGTAATTAAGTCTTGCAAGGAAAGACTGAGGTATGTGCATGTATAACTTGAGAAAAGATAACAGGGGAACATGACAGTCCTGTTTAAATACCTGAGGAACCTTCCCACAGAAAAAGGCAGGTCCTGTTCTCTGTCACCCCAGAGTGCAGGTGACATAATGGATCAAGATGATAAGGCAGATTAATTTTGGAAAGGGGGAGGTAGGATTCCCTTCACTGGATTCCCTTCCGGGGGGGGGGGCAGGACATCCATCTATCTGGGATGCTTTCATTTGAGTTTGTGCTCTGGGCAGAGGATTGCCCTCAGTTGCCTCTTCCAGCTCTGGGATTCCATAGGTTCTGACTGATTGACCACAGAGTTCTCTGGTGAAGGCCTTGTTGAAAGACCTGCGCAGAAAAAGCAGAAAGATAATGTTTGGAAACAACAATTTGGATTTCAAGAAGTTTATTTTTAAGCCCATCACAGCCTCAAATTTTGCTGATTCCTCTTGCAACTTAGGAACCGCACAGATAGGCACTGCTAATATTAGGGTTATGTCAACTGCATGGAGGCTACTCCTTTGTTCAGTTTTGTCAATTAAGAGTCCTCTGATAAGCTGGTTACCTCAAATAGCTTGAGCCAGAGGTTCAGTGGCAAGCACAAGTAACAAGGGAGATGGTCTGGTTTCTCTTCAGGTTGTAGAAATCTTTTTCCTTTGACTGATGATTCATTTGGAAGGCCTAACGGTGTGGGCTCCATCCTCCAGGCCACCTTCCCTGCTTTAGGAAGGAGGTCAGCCTGGCTTTGTGGTCCAGCTCAGTCATCCTGATGTGGTTACAGAGTTTGATTCTGGCCCCAGGACTTAGTGCTCCCTCCACCATTGAGCCTCGTCGTCCTTTTCCAAGCTGGCAGAGACAGCTTCTTAGAACAGTTTGGATTAACGTTGATCCCTGTAGAAAATGATGATAATTAGAACTATGATGGTCTGCTTTTCTTGATTCATTTTTTAAAATTTATTTTCTATCCCGCCTTTATTATTTTTATGAATAACTCAAGGTGGCTAACATACCTAATACTCCTTCCTCCTTCCAAGGTCACCCAGCCGGCTTTCATGCCTCAGGCGGGACTAGAACTCTCAGGCTCCTGGTTTCTAGCCCAGCACCTAATAGACCAAACTGGTGTGAGGTTCTGATCCTTCGACTGGCAAACGAAGCTCCGACACACACTCTGTAGGATATGTAAAAGCTTTATTTCTTCACGCTGTCCAGCGAACGTGCTGAATGCAAACTGACCAAACTGGCTCTCTATTGCTTTTCTCATTGCTTTCTGGGTTTTGTTGCTGTTTTATTGCCATTCTTTTGTTATTCCAGGTTAATTTTAATTTTGATTGGAGACACTTTAGAGCTTTGTCAAAAAGAGTGGCCATAATTGAAAATATAAATACTAAAAGTAAGGTCAGCGAACCTGGATGCAGAGGGTTTTGCCCAAGTCCTTTGGCTTTTTCTCATGAAAACAGAAGTGGAATCCCTGCCTGCAGTCAAAATGCACTCAGGAGTGATACTTTCAGCTGAGTCAAGTGGTTGGGAAGGAGAACAACCCTTCTCTGTGTCTGGGACAAGGAAGCACTTGCGAGCATGAGAGGAAAAGACCTGGCTGCTGGCGTGCTTGGGTGGCTTGAAGCGTCTGGCACTGGAGGGACAGGAGTCCAGCACACCTCCGAGGGGCTGAGCCTGCCTTCCCCAAACCAGTGTGTGTGTGTGTGTGTGTGTGTGTGTGTGTGTGTGTGTGTAGTCTTGCATCTCCCTTGATCACCAGCTGTTTGCGTGTCAAGTGACAGTGGCCTAAAACAAGGGCTGCTTGTTTTTAAATAGCACGACCAACCTCCCAAATGCCGCTGTGGCTGAGCAGCCGAGTGAAACTGCTCACTTTTCTTTGCTTGCAGGAGGCTCATGACCCTGAACTCAGGTGCCTCGATGAAGCTGGAAGTCCACTTTCAGCAGAAACAGGTAAGCTGTAGCATGTAGTGCAATGGTTGTCATGGGCCTGAGAAACCAACCCTTGTCCTGGGGAAAGCTGGACACAGGCTTAGTCCAGTGGGGAGCGCACCCTGACTGATCCTTGCCACCATCACCGGCTGCCCCCAGGGCCCTGGCTCCACATGCACAGCCACTTGTCCAGGTGCCACCATGACCACTTTCCAAGAGCAACACCTAGGGAGCCCAGCTAGAGAGTCCTGGGTGCGCTTCTTCAGACCCTGGGAAATAGCGGTCCCTGGGGGTGGGGCTGTGGACCTCAGATGCAGAAACTAAAGCTGTAGCTACTTACCTGAAGAGGTAGATAACTTATACCCTGCCTTTTTACTAAAGAATATAGTTCTCTGTACACACGTTATACTTACAGTAACTCCCCTGAATTAACCAGTTTCCTGAGACTGCATACTACAGTACATTGAAAAAAACATGCTGGGGACCATGACACTCATACCCCTCTAATTAAGGTTAATGCTAACCAAATTTAGTGTGTCATGTGGACAAATTAGCTAGGTCTTTAACTGTCCAGGTTAAGCAGGTTGTGTAAACACAGCAAGTGTGGCAAACAATAAAACTCTCAAGTCAAAAGAAGCCAGTTCAGAAATCTTGAGCCAGCATAAAATTAAGAGAGTCCCCATATTCCAAGAGAAGATATCATGAGCAGCCCAGCACCTGGGTAGTTCCTTGATCCAAATTATAGCCAGATGTAGGACTGGCTATAAGCAAGACCAAAACCATCAAAGCAAGATGACAGAAGGGCATCAACAAGGCGCCCTGGTGGGGGCTGGCCACAGAGAAGATCCTTCTCATCCTACTGAGCAGTCTGGCTGTGCAGAACCACTTTGCATTCCGTCTCTGAAAAAATGGTTCAGAGCACGTGAGCACACAAGAGTAGCCCCCGTCTGCAATATCTGAAAGCAGCTGCTGATCCCAGGAAAAGATGCAGCTGTCCTAAGGTATTGCCGACTGCTGCTATGTTCCCACTCCGAAGTACTTGTTGGAGGCCTGCTAGACAATTGCTTAAGCTAAAGCTGGCTCGGTGTGTGTCTGTGCGTGCGCCCTACACTCCCCTTCCAAATTCTTCTGACGGATGAAGGTGCTGCCTTCTGGAACCTTGTTTCCAGAGAACCTAATTTTTTGGGATGGGGTGGGGAGCAAGGAGGAGTAATCCAGTCTTGGTGTAAGTAAGGACGGTGGTGTCCATGGCACTTTCCATGAATAAACCAACTTTACTATGGTCATTGGACAGAGATCCAATATAATTAACAAAACAGAAAACATTTAAAAAATTCAGCCATCTTCCTATGGAAGCAAAATCACCAGTGGCTTCAGGTGGTCATTCTGCCCTGTGATGGTGACCTCCTCGTGGTATGCCCTTGTCAGAAAGTAAGAAAAAAATTGCCTATACTGTAATAGATGACTCCAGGGTTCATGTCAGCTGTAAGATAACCTACATAAAATTCCTTACTATGATCTGGGAAATTCTTCAGTGATGACTGAAGTAACTGTCATCTCAAGTTGCAGCCTGAAACATCCTGTTCTATAGATTCAGTCCGCCTGATCCATGATACCAGCATTTTTTAAAATCTGTCCTCCAAGATGACAGAAGCGGGAGCATTAAAGCAAGCCCTAGAAAAAGCCATCTACAATTGGAGTAAGACAATACACCTGTTTTGCAGGTGCAAACCTCTACATTTCCCTCAGTGGCTGGGGAACGTCTGCTCATACTGTAACCCTGTGTCTCCAGTCCATGGCCTAATTAATTCCTTGACCTGATCCAAACCCACATTTAGCAGAAACTCGGGAGACAGACTAATTCAGGGCATTTTACTTATTGTCTGTGTCCATCATCTAGATTTAAATGTAAAGATTTAAGTTAGGGAAACCTTATTTTAAAGTTCAACAGTCAGGAACAGCTGCTATTTAGTCATTTAAATAGAATTGATAGCAAAATCCTGGAGTCAGGCTCCAGAATCATAGTTCCATCTCATAATTGTTGGGCAGCAGCAGATTTTGCATGGAAACATTTAATATCAGATGAGATAAAGCATCCTGCCTGGCTCCAATGGAATCTTAAAATGGCAGCCACATTGTCATGGGCGATACTGGCATTATGAATGTCACAAGCTTTGTTGTTTCTAGAGGCTTGGAACATTGTGCCTAAATATTTAAAACATTTATCTTTCCATGAATATAGAAGTAACCAACCTTGTGCCAGGGGCAAAGCACAAGGGTGGCAGAATGAGACAGACTGCTTGCTTGCCCCATGGTAGGTTCTTGCAGAACAGGTATACTTGATGTCTGAGTTCATATTCTGTCCCCTCTGGTGTCATGCTGCTGTGCCCAGGCTGTTTTGCTTTCCTTTCTTGTCCAGTGGTTCTTCCTATCCCTCTTCCTAGTCAATTCCTTTTCCCCACCCTCCTCAGTCTATCCTCTCCCATCATATCCAGTCCCAAAAATCTCAATATTCCAGAAGTCGGTGCAGATGAGGACATGACTCTGGTCCACACTAAAATCTTTGGTATCATATGCCCGATCTGCAACACAATCAGAGATCAACCATTTTTCTAGGCACTCTCCCCCAATTATGCCAAATTCTCACAAAATTCCTGTCATTTTAATTTTTAATTTTTAAAATTTAAGAGAGTCCCCATATTCCAAGAGAAGATATCATGAGCAGCCCAGCACCTGTGTAGTTCCTTGATCTAAATTATGATTAAGAAGTTTTGAGATTACTTGTATGGAAAGGAGACTAAAATGAATAGAAATAATTAAAAGAGATGTGCAAGAGTCCCTTGCAAGGGAGATGGGCGGGGAATAAATTGAATGAATGAATGAATGAATGAATGAATGAATGAATGAATGAATAAATAAATAAATAAATAAATAAATAAATAAATAAATGTGTTTTGCCCTTTTAAACTGAGTTGGACTTTCAGTAATTACCCTGAAGATTCTCTCACAGTTAGGTTTTGAATGAGTGGTAAGTGATGGGCCGCGTACTCCAATGTACAATTCTTCCAGATTAGTTCTTTGAATCAGTTGGCAGTCATCTAGTTGAGTTCATAAAATAGTGTTTTTGAATGTGCAAAGAGGCCATGGATCCTTTGGATCCAGTCTCTGCCCACCTATTTGTCCAATGACTCTGATTTCTGTGTTTGTTCTAGAATGAAGACTTGGACGATGAAGACTTCTGTGCTATTAGTGAACGATGGGCCTTCCAAAGAAACAGGAAAAGGTGGTCCAGAATTGGCTCAAATGACTATATTGGAGAGAGCTTGCAGAAAGACTCCACGATGAGGAAATTTTCCAGCCAGGAAAGTGTCCTCACGGACCTCAGTGCTGACTTGGAGGCCACTTCACTCCACGTCACCAGCAGTACTGGTGGGACCTCGACTCTTGTGGTCATGCCACCCCATTCATCATCCACCCGGAACTCTCCAACCTTAACCAACTCTATCCAAAGCTTGAGCAACCATTCACCAAAAGCCTGGACTTCAAATGAAAACAGCAAGGAAAAACCCAAGAAACGTCAGACACGGAGTTTCCTCAAAAGAATCGAATCTCTGAGAAGGAAGGACAAGGAGAAATTGGACTCTGCTAAAGCTCAAGATGGGGATAGAACTCATATTATGTCTAGTTGGAACTCCTCAAAGGACGCCAAGGAACCCCTCTCTGGGACGGAGGTTGTAGTAGGAAATGAAATTTCATGTTCCTTCTACAGCACTAAAACCCTTCTCTCAACAGGTTGTGGGACTAATGAGGCTCTGGCCTCAGCTGAAAACAAGCTGCCATGTGAGCCCAAACACAGTAGCATTTCTTTAGAGGATTATGAAACAACTCTGAACAAGAAATGGGATGCCAGAAGGTGGGATTACCAAATTGCATGTAAAAGAGATTATTTATTTCACATCCCAGGGGACTATAAACCAGGCACTTTCCCCAAATCTCTCTCCATTGAAAGTTTATGCCCCTTGGAGAGCAGCTGTTTGGCAGATTGGAAATCTAGCCCCAAAGCCTCAAGTCCTTTGGCAGGTGGAATAGGCATCAGCAGTAACATCCACGTGGACAACTCTTCTCATGCCCTGGAATACCATCCAAGGAGGCTTTCAAGCAGTTCCACAGGTAGCTGCACCAGCCTCTACGATAATGTTCCTGAGTTTGGCAGTGGAGATGATCTCTTTGATCTGGACCACGAAATGATCTATGAAAACCTAGATGACATCCTGCAGCATGTTTGGGGACTCCAGCAAAAAGTAGAGCTCTGGTCAAAGGCAGTTAGGTTGAACATAGAGGATGAAACTATTGGGGTAGAGGAAAGGTATGAGGAGACAGATTCTGGAGAGGAGCCCACCAACCTGAACTTGGAGAATCATTCCATGTCTGACATCGGTACTTCCACCAGCGACTTTGAGAGCACTGCCAACTCACTGAATGAGGCTGAGGACATAGAAATGCGGGAACGGAGAGACTCTGGAGTGGGTGCATCGCTTACAAGGCCTTGCAGGTAAGGCTAGGAGGAGTTTGGAGGCAACTTTTTGGTAATTAAGAATCTTGTGATCCTCTTCTCTCCCTTGGAAAGTCCATCTGTATGCTGCCCAGAGTTGGCATGGAGTTGTGGAGCCTATAAATTTAATAAATGGTAATAATAATTTCAGATTTTACATCTTCCACTCCCTTCACCTGAAAATAGAAAAACCCACTGGGTCTACCTGGTCACTGTTCAGAATTGGGATAGAATTCCCTCACCCTCATTCAGTGGCCATTGATGATGTCCCAGTGTTATATTTTGGGGGGAGTTCTTGTGTCCAATTTGTTGTGCAGATACTTGCAGGACATACTGTCTGTTCTCAGGGCAGAAATAGTCACAGTTTTGGAGACCATAAGAAATGCCCTCATAGTTCCAGGAATTTCTTTAGGGTGAAGTTGGGATTTGGCAATATGTTTAGTGTTGCATGTAAAAAGGGAGACCACTATCTACAATTCAATGTAATGAAATATCAGTAATAGACTTTAAGAATTTTCTGGGATTCAAATCATTTTACAAAGTTATTTACAACAGTGCTTAATTGTTGATTGATGGATTGTATTTTTGTTCCAATTTTCTTCATGAGTTGAAGGCAGCTTGAGTAAATGTCCCCCCTAATTTTATCCCAACAACAACCTTGTGAGGTAGGCTGGACTGAGAGAGAGGGATAGCTGCAATGGTGCCAAAGGCACTTCCCAGCCTAAAACCAACCTTTCCCCACTGCATGACGACTGGCTTGGCAGTATTTCAGGCAGGAGTTGGGAGGCGTGTCGGTACCGAAGACGGGGGCAGGCGAGACGTTTTTGGATCCAAGCCTGGGTGTGGATGTTAAATGAACTGCCGGGGGCTGTTCCCCAGAACCCTGTGGCTGGGCCAGGGCAAAAAGAATAGGTAGCTCGAAGACTAACTATTTATTTATCGTATGGCACATTCACATCGCGTTACAATAAAAAACATAGAGCATAATAAATATGAAATATAAAATATAGACAGGAAAATTACAAATGTATGTCTAGGTTACAAATACAGTTTTTTGCTTCAGTTGTCATAGCCAGGAAATCAGCAAAGTCTCCATTGTAGGCTCGGTTTTGACACTATATGTTGGATAGTTTGTTTTTCGGCCCCACAGTCACAATTCGATGATGTTGTTTTGCCCCATTTATAAAGGGCATCTGCACATCTACCATGACCCGTGCAAATTTGGTTCAAGGTTGTCCATATTGCACGGGGTTGGTCAAATCCAGGTGGTTTTTCCAAGATGCAGGGCAAGCTTCGGCATTGTGGAGGGCAATTTCCTAGCCAACGTTGTTTCCACGTGTTGTGGATATTGAAATCGTCTTCTAGAAGAGCTTTAGCGGTAGAAATGGCTGGATGTCTCAATCTCAGCCTGTTTCGCTCCAAGAAGGCTACGCCATTTAGTATTGGTAGCTGGGGATTACCAATAATCTTCCGATATTCTTGAAGAAGGGCGCTCTTTCATCTTGCATCCGGAGGTGGTATATGGCTCAAAAGAGGCAGCCAGTATGTGGGAGTAGGTCGTATCGTCCCACTAACGATGCGCATTGACTCATGCAGTTGTGTATCGATCTTTCTCGTGTGTGGACTATGAAGCCACACTGGGGCACAGTACTCTGCTGCTGAGTAAACCAAGCTGAGTGCGGACGTTCTCAGCGTATCCGCTGTCGAGCCCCAGCTAGTGCCGCATAGTTTGTGTAGAATGTTGTTTTTACTTCTCAGTTTGGCAGCAGTCTTCATCAGGTGTTCTTTATAGGAAAGTGTCCTATCCAGTGTGACCCCAAGGTATTTGGGATGCATGTTGTGATTGAGCCGGTTTCCCTTAAATCGAACGTTGAGCTCTCTACGTGCTGATCTATTACAAAGGTGGAAGCATGTTACTTCCGTCTTAGTTGGATTGGGCTGTAACCTCCACTTACGAAAATATTTATCCAGTATGTCTAGATTGGAAGTGAGGACATCTTCAGTTGTCTCAAAGGATTTATGTTGAGTGGCAATTATCCGCATAGCCAAACTTCCTAGACTTTGTGTGTGGTATGTCAGCTATGTATAGATTGAAAAGAAGGGGTGCAAGAACCGAGCCTTGTGGTAGTCCATTGTTTAAATTTTAGGGACACTAATATCCTCTCCTATAGTCACAGAGAAAGTTTTTCCAGCAAGCATATTATCAATAGGTCGGGTAGTTTTTTGGCATGGAGTTACTTGTATTAATTTATAAAGTAGTAGTCTCCACACTGTATCGTATGCTGCATTTAAATCTATGAAGACAATAACTAAATTGGGTTTGATCAAATTTTAATTCAATTAAAACCAAATTAAAATAGTGATATGATTATTCTTCAAATATTGAGTAGATTTGCTCTTTTTCCCCATTAAAAATATAACTCAGTATCAACTTTTGGAGGGCTGAGGAGGCTGTGCCATAGTCTTAGGGGAATGGAAGCTTATGGCTCAGGACATCAGGCTGTACTGGGGCTCCAATTTCTGCCAGCCTTATCAGATGCAAGAGACATACATTCAGAACTAAGGAACAAGGCACTGGCCCAGGTTTCTTCTTTTCGAATGGAGAACGTCACATTACAATTGTTGAAGAGTTGGGAATCAAGAACTGTGGCTGATTTGACTTCCGGTGGGGACATGGCGGACTAAACAGCTGTGCCTGTGGGCTCAGCGGGCGGAGCTGACAACATGGCAGTTTTTTTGGGCTCAAGCAGGTTTTCCTGAAGCCCAGGAGTGTTTTCTGGAAAAAGGAAAACACCTGCAATCACCCCTTCTGTCCTCCGGACGGCTGCTTGCAGCCAGAAGATCGCAAACAGCGTTCGCGTTCGACTGGTAAGAGCAGCCGGGAGGCTGGGGCGTCATCATTTTCCAAGACGTGCTGTAGCCTTAAAGGACCACTAAGACCGGCCACCCAATTTCTAAATCACCCAATTTATATATTTTTTAAGTATGCGTACCCTAAGAGAGGCTTTCTACAGCAAGGAGAAGCGGGCTCTCTTGGTGCTTATCATTATTTTTGGGATTGTTTTTTTTAAATTCTTTTTAAGTTTTGGACTTCATTTTCCCTCCAAATATTAAGCAGGATTGAGAGTAAATAATTGTCTCCCTGTTATTATTTTTGTACTAAATTTGAAGATATTAGCATTTTCCTACACATTGAATTGGCTGATCTGAACCTTCACCTTTCTGTTTTCACTTTCCCTTGGGAACTGTCTGCATATCTCACTTTCGCTTGTGTAAACACATTCCGGAACTCTTCCATATCTTTGACTTTTGCTGGTTAAGCTCCTAGGGGACGCCATAATCTACTGCTTGAGACATGGAAGATTTTAAACAGATTTTCTCTGACTTCCACCAAGATTTTTAACAGATTCTTTCTGACTCCTATCATGTTTTTATGCAAGACATTCAGGACATTGTGGAAAATATGAGGTCCAAAATGTGTCATTTGGTTGGGGGTGTCGTGGATGAATTTGAGGAATTCAATAGTGATAGAAAAGTTTCTTCTATAAGTGAGATCGGGATTTCTATTGAGATGCTGGATGAAGATTGGATAGTGGAGTTGGAGAAATTTAAGGGAGAGAGAGATTTGCAAGCCACAAGTGAAATTGATATTCTGGAGGAATGCCATGAAAAAGAAGGGGTTATTATGTATGGGAGGTTTTCTTAAGAGAAGTCAGAGTTTTTGAGGGGGGCAGTTGGGCTCTACGATTTTTTAAAGAAAACTTTGTACATTGTGGGGATATGTAAATGCTCTGGTTTAGTTTGAAGTGAGATAAGGGTTAAAGAAAATTTATCTGGATTGATTTTAAAGTTTGGCAGATTTCGTTTATCTTTAACGATTTGGATTAAGATTAATAAAGTATAAAAATGTCTACTTGGATGGTTTTGGGTTTATTAAGATTAAGATAATTAAAATTGTTGTATTGTTAAGTATAATGGCAGACAATTTATGTGTTTTTAGTTTGATTTTTATTATAGTAGACAGAAATGTATAGAATAGTAGTAGGAAGGGTATAATTAAATAGATGTTATCTTTGGGGAGGGGGAAGTTGTTTAGGAGGTTTATATGATTTTTTCTTTTTTTTCTTTTAATATAAGGGGAGGGAGTAACTGTACTTAGTGATTTTTATAATGTGCCAACGTGGAATGATTTATAGAAATAATGTGGTTTTGTTTTAATATAGAGTAAGGGATTGATTATGGAAATTTTTTGTATATCCTTGCTGTTAAAAGTCGGAAGTCACATCTTTCTGTAACTTCGAAAAAATTTTCTCTTGTGTTTTTCACACCTTTTTAGTTTTCTCTCTCTCTCTTTTTGTAGTTTTTTTTGTTTCTTCATAGCTTTTATCTTTGCTTGAAACTTAATAAAATACTTATTAAAAAAAAAGAACTGTGGCTGATTTGCAATCTGTCACTAGATCCTGATCTATCTTCTCGTCACCCATAGCTAAGCCACTCCAGTGATGGGGTGTCTTACTCTGAAGATGGAAAGTTGCAATGCCATGGATGGCATTCAGGGTTTACCCATCTAATTCTTTTCAAGTATGGACCTAACTGTTGAGCAATGAACAATGAACAGCCTAGCTGTTATTTGTCTCTTACTGTTTTTTCCAATAATTTTATTAAAGGTTATATTACATAGGTAAAATCACATAATACAGAAATGCATTAAAAAAATAAAATAAATAAAAATTAAAAAAGTACAGAAAAAGAAAACAAAAGGGGGGGGGGAGAAAAAGATAGAAAAAGAAGACAGCAAACATTAACAACTTATCACTGTCTCTTAAAATACAACCAAATACCTCTTCATTTCATTCTCTCACCCCATTCTCTATAAGCCTGTGTCTTTGTTGTTTATTCGTTCAGTCGCTTCCGACTCTTCGTGACTTCATGGACCAGCCCACGCCAGAGCTTCCTGTCGGCCGTCACCATCCCCAGCTCCCCCATGGTTGAGTCTGTCACCTCCAGAATATCATCCATCCATCTTGCCCTTGGTCGGCCCCTCTTCCTTTTGCCTTCCACTTTCCCTAGCATCAGCTTCTTCTCCAGGGTATCCTGTCTTCTCATTATGTGGCCAAAGTACTTCAGTTTTGCCTTTAATATCATTCCCTCAAGAGAGCAGTCTGGCTTTATTTCCTGGAGTATGGACTGGTTTGATCTTCTTGCAGTCCAAGGCACTCTCAGAATTTTCCTCCAACACCACAGTTCAAAAGCATCTATCTTCCTTCGCTCAGCCTTCCTTATGGTCCAGCTCTCACAGCCATAGGTTACTATGGGGAATACCATTGCTTTAACTATGCGGACCTTTGTTGTCAGTGTGATGTCTCTGCTCTTAACTATTTTATCAAGATTTGTCATTGCTCTCCTCCCAAGAAGTAGACGTCTTCTGATTTCCTGGCTGCAGTCAGCATCTGCAGTAATCTTTGCGCCTAGAAATAACAAAGTCTGTCACTGCCTCCACTTTTTCTCCCTCTATTTGCCAGTTATCAATCAAGCTGGTTGCCATAATCTTGGTTTTTTTGAGGTTTAACTGCAACCCAGCTTTTGCACTTTCTTCTTTCACCTTCGTCATAAGGCTCCTCAACTCCTCCTCGCTTTCAGCCATCAAAGTGGTATCATCCGCATATCTAAGATTGTTAATGTTTCTTCCAGCTGTGTGTCTAAAAACTCATATTTCCATATTAATCAGCAAAAGTCCAGTAAGGACTACTTACTGTAGTCCAGTAAGGGTTATCAGAAATAACAACATAAGTATTACGAGTTTAAAGTTTTGTAAGATTTTTTTTCAGAATATACAGCAAAAAGGCTATTACAACTGATTACTGTTGGCTTTAGAAAGTTTTAAATGGATTAGGGGCTCAGATGGACTTGATTTAAGACTTTGAAGTTAATTGAAAGGATCCTTTCTCCTGGGAAAATACCCTTGTTTATACTTTGATACTGATACTTAGCCACATGACCTTCATTCCACTCTGGTTAATTTTTTATTGTATTTAATTTTAAAGCAAACAGGTCTGGTCTTAAAATTGCACTTTGCCAGATGTTATTTCTGCCACCAAGAAATGGAGCAGAACAGAGTTCTGGTTAGCTGTAGAAGTCACTCATGAGAGGCGATTTTGTTCTTTGTCCTCAAGAGCACAGGGACATTTTTTATTGCCAGACACTCATGCAGGACTAGAAATCAAGAAGGAGACCCACTCCCACTCGGTCCCACTCCCGGCCCAGGGCAGGATGTCAGGCTCTCAAACCAAAGGTCCCAGGAGACCAGTGAGCCAGAGGCTGCCTATCCTGAGCAAGACTTCGGTGAAGTGCCTCCCATCTCTCTGTCCTGGGTTCTGCTCCAGCACTTTATGAAGGAGGAAATTCTGTGATGAATAATTAAGGGCATAGTCAGACACATGCATTCCAGCCTGCAATGACAAGTCACCCCACAAATCTGTGAATTACGTAATTTACTCATCATGTCACTTACCCCCTTGGGCAAGGTGACATGAGATCCCAGCTCCACCCAGCCACTGCATAGACCAGCGTATAGAATTGGGCAAGCACTTTGTTATGGCTAGCCACAAATGCCACAGAGCATGGAATTCTCTTGAAAGCCTATCTGCTCTTACATCCATTTTGGCTATGCCAAAGAAAGACATGGCCTGATTTTCTTTCTCCCCAATAGAGCAACACTTTTTTAAATGTGGTGACTACTACAGTATCATTGCACCAAAGTCAGGCTTGTTGATTTACTTAGTACCATAGTGGTACTAAGGGCCTGGAAGTGATTCCAGTGAGAGGAGGAATAAAAAGGAAGAAATGTGTCCTTCAGGGTGGTGTTTGGTGCCCTCTAGTGAGTTGAAATTGCAACAGAAAAGCAACGGCAGAGCCTCCAAGGGCCATCTGTGCCTTGGTAGAATCAGAGGGTTGGAAGGGCCATGAGGACATCGAGTCCAGCCCTCTGCTCGGTGCAAGAAGGCACACAAGGCGTCCCAGACCAAGGAAGGGGAAGCATCCACTTTTGTGGGTCATTGGTTCCACTCTTAGAAAGTATTTCCTAAAATTCAAACAGAACCTGCTTTCCTGTTACTGTATTTAAATCCACTGTTCAATGGATTTAAACAATTTAATCCATTGTTACTGTACTTAAATGTACCAAAGTCAGATTGATTATACACTTTGAAGCCAAAGATGGAGAAGCTCTATACAATCAGCAAAAACAAGACCTGGAGCTGACTGTGGCTCAGATCATGAGCTTCTTATCGCAAAATTTAGGCTTAAATTGAAGACCGTAGGGAAAACCACTAGACCACTCAGGTATGACCTAAATCATATCCCTTATGAATATACAGTGGAGGTGAGGAATAGATTTAAAGGATTAGATCTGGTAGACAGAGTGCCTGAACAACTATGGATGGAGGTTCGTAACATTGTACAGGAGGCAGCAACTAAAACCATCCCAAAGAAAAAGAAAGGCAAGAAAGCAAAGTGGCTGACTGATGAAGCTTTACAAATAGCTGAGGAAAGAAGAGAAGCAAAAGGCAAGGAAGAAAGGGAAAGATATAACCAACTGAATGCAGATTTCCAGAGAATAGCAAGGAGAGATAAGAAGGCCTTCTTAAATAAACAATGCAGAGAAATCGAGGAAAACAATAGAATGGGGAAGACTAGAGATCTTTTCAAGAAAATCGGAGATATCAAGGGAACTTTTGTGCAAAGATGGGCATGATAAAGGACAAAAAAGGCAGGGACCTAAGAGAAGCAGAAGAGATTAAGAAGAGGTGGCAAGAATACACAGAAGAACTATACAAGAAAGATCTTAATGTCCCTGATAAATACGATGGTGTGGTCACTGACCTTGAGCCGGACATCCTAGAGAGTGAAGTCAAGTGGGCCTTAGGAAGCATTACTAACAACAAAGCTAGCGGAGAAGCCAGTATCCCAGCTGAGCTATTTAAAATCCTAAAAGATGATGCTGTTAAAAGTGCTGCACTCAATATTCCAACAAATTTGGAAAACTCAACAGTGGCCACAGGATTGGAAAAGGTCAGTTTACGTTCCAATTCCAAAGAAGGGCAATGCCAAAGAATGTTCAAACTACCATACAATTGCGCTCATTTCACATGCTAGCAAGGTTATGCTCAAAATCCTACAAGCTAGGCTTCAGCAGTATGTGAACCGAGAACTACCAGAAGTGCAAGCTGGGTTTCGAAGAGGCAGAGGAACTAGAGATCAGATTGCCAACATTCACTGGATCATGGAAAAAGCAAGAGAGTTCCAGAAAAACATCTACTTCTGCTTCATTGACTATGCTAAAGCCTTTTATTGTGTGGATCACAACAAACTGTGGCAAATTCTTAAAGAGATGGGAGTACCAGACCACCTTACCTGTCTCCTAAGAAACCTGTATGCGGGTCAAGAAGCAACAGTTAGAACCGGACATGGAACAACCGATTGGTTCAAAATTGGGAAACGAGTACGACAAGGCTGTATATTATCACCCTGCTTATTTAACTTATATGCAGAGTACATCATGAGAAATGCCGGGCTGGATGAATCACAAGCCAGAGTTAAGTTTGCTGGGAGAAATATCAACAACCTCAGATATGCAGACGATACCACCCTAATGGCAGAAAGCGAAGGGGAACTAAAGAGCCTCTTGATGAGGGTGAAAGAGGAGAGTGCAAAAGCTGGCTTGAAACTCAACATTAAAAAAAACCCAGATCATGGCATCTGGTCCCATCACTTCCTGGCAAATAGAAGGGGAAGAAATGGAAGCAGTGACAGATTTTATTTTCTTGGGCTCCAAGATCACCACAGACGGTGACTGCAGCCATGAAATTAAAAGACGCTTGCTCCTTGGGAGGAAAGCTATGGCAAACCTAGACAGCATATTAAAAAGCAGAGACATCACCTTGCCGACAAAGGTCCGTATAGTTAAAGCTATGGTTTTTCCAGTAGTAATGTATGGCTGTGAGAGTTGGACCGTAAGGAAGGCTGAGCGCTGAAGAATGATGCTTTCGAACTGTGGTGCTGGAGAAGACTCTTGAGAGTCCCTTGGACTGCAAGGAGGTCAAATCAGTCAATCCTAAAGGAAATCAACCCTGACTGCTCTTTGGAAGGACAGATACTGAAGCTGAAGCTCAAATACTTTGGCCCCCTAATGCGAAGAGAGGACTCACTGGAAAAGACCCTGATGCTGGGAAAGACTGAAGGCAAAAGGAGAAGGGGACGGCAGAGGATGAGATGGTTAGATAGCATCACCGATGTAATGAACATGAATTTGAGTAAACTCCGGGAGACAGTGGAGGACAGGAAGGCCGGGCGTGCTATGGTCCATAAGGTCACGAAGAGTCAGACACGAGTAAACGACTGAACAACAACAACTGTACTTAAATTCCCTCACTGTCCTTTTTTCTCAAGGCTAAACGTGCCCAGCTCCTTCAGTCTTTCTTCACAGACCTTCATTTCTAGTCCCTTGATAGTTTCTTTAGTTTCCAGTTTTTGAAAACTTCCCCAGTCAGAAGGCTGATGCAGCCTCGTCCTCATTCGCCTGCTCTCACCCACCCTGTTCTAATTTTTCTGCGTCCTTCTTTAAGTGTGGTGCCCTAAGCTGGAGATGTGCTTGTGGTGGATTCTGACCTAAGCAGAATATTTCCTGTGATTTGGATGTTAATGTAGCTCAAAATTGCGTTGGCTTTTTTGGCAGCCACATGTAACTGCTGACTCATGTTCAGTTTATACTCAATTCGTGTTCCAAGGTCGGGTACTATTCCCAAACTAGGATTTTCCATCCTGAACCTGCCTATGATTTTTCTTGCCAAAGTGAGAACTTTGCATTTGTCTCCAGTAAACTCCATGTAGTTATTTTGTTCTCATTTCTCTAATCCAGCCTTTCTCAACCTTTGGAACCTGGAGGAACCCTGGAAATATTTTTCAGGCCTCGTGGAACCCCTGCACATTCAGGCTCAAATATAGGCCACAAGTTACAAAATTATGATATGCGTTTCATGGGTAGGCATACATGCATTAACAGTGTTCTTAAACTGAAAATAAAGGATGAAACTTACCTCTTTAATGTGAAGTTGCCCGAATTTGAAATAACTTTTTAAATAAACCGTGATCTCCCAGGGAACCCCTAGTGACCTCTCGCGGAATCCGAGGGTTCCACAGAACCCTGGTTGAGAAACCCTGCTCTAATCTATCAAGATCATTTTGAATCTTGTTTCTGCCTCCCGGCTATCACACCCACTTTTATTTCATCCACAAATTTGATAACTATTTCCCCCACCTCATCATCCAAACAATTTATGAAAATATTGAAGAGTAGTGGGCCCATGACGAATCTTTATGGTACTTGAGCAGTATCTCCAGTTTGATAAGGAACCATTTGTGAGCATTTTGAATTAGCTATATATTCACTTAATTACCATGCCATCCAGCTCACATTTAACTAGCATATTAATCAGCATATCCTGGGATACTTTCCCAAATGCTGTGCTGCAGTCAAGATATATTATTCTACAGCATTCCTACAAACAAGTGAAGCTGATCAAAACAGAAAAGGTTAGTTGAGTAAGAAATGTTACAGATTGACAAATCCACATTGGCCTGATAATTACCACATTTGGGGCACTTATAGGACAACCTCTTTATTATCTGCTCCAGAATCTTCCCAGATATTGATGTCAGACTGAGTGTAGATCACTTAATAGACCTTTTTCCCCTTTATGAAGAAATGGCCAGCATTTGCTCTCCTCCATTCATCTGTGCATCAGAGTTGAAAGAAATCATTGAGGTAATATATTCTACACCTGCTCAGTGAAGAATTTACTAGGCCATCTCTGATTGATGATAATCCAGCCTCTGTCTGAAGATCCCCAGCGGAGAACTCCCGCTTCATTGGGCAGCCTGTTCCACTGGATGATAGGTCATATAGTCAGGAAGTTCCAGTTTCTAGCTTGAACTTATTTTCTTGTAGTTTTAACCTATGGTTCTAGTTCATGGGTTAAAGTCCGCTCCCTTGTCTGGATGACAACCCTTCAGAAAGTTGAAGGCTTCTATCATATCTCCCCTCTGTCATTTTTCTATAGGCTAAACTTACCCAGATCCTTTTACTGTTCCTCCAGACCTCTCACCATCTTATTCACTCTTTCTGAACTTGTTCCAATTTGTCACGAAGGTGCCCAGAACTGAAAAAAGTATTCCAAACAGGCCTTGACCCAGGGGAGAGTAGAATGGAGAGCTACTTCCCAGGATCTGGACAATATGCTCCTCTTTAGCATTTGCCTTTTTTGTAGCTGCATCACACTGCTGGGTCATGTTTAAATTGTGGATGACAAAGCCACCCAAATCTTACATTTCTTCCAGTTATATTCCTTCATATTCATTTCTGCCCACTGCTCAAGCTTGTCTAGATCTTTTTGAAAGTTCTCTCTCCACTAAAGTATTAGCTGCCCTTCCCAGTTTTGGTTCTTGTGCAAACTTGATAAACATCCCCTAAATCATTGATTAAAATGTTGAACAGCATAGGGGCCAGGACAGAGGCTTGTGACAGAGCATTCAATATGCATTATCTTTGAGAAATCTTGGAGAACTGGTGGGCAGGTGGGCAGAAGATATAAATGAGGACTTTCTGCATCAGAGGACCAGTCTTTCAAAGAGGCATGTGATAGTGATAATGGCAATTTCAGTCATCCTGGCATCTGCTGCTGGAATCTAACTCTTGCCAAGAGTCACAGGCGAAACAAACTCTTGTCCTCTCTCACTGAAAACTTCATTTGTCAGAAGGTGGAAGAAAGAACAAAGGGGTCTGCTATCCTGGACCTAAACCTCACCAATAGGGAGGAATTGTCATATAAATTAAATAAATAATAATAAAATAAATAAATAAATAATTGGTTGAAGACATGAAAGTGACTGGTGTGGTGGGGGAAAGTGATTGTGTTATCCTTGAATTCATGATATCCAGGGAAGAAGGAACAGAAGGGTCAGACCTGCATAAGGGACTTCAGAAGAATGAATTTTGATGAACAGGACTATAGCTAGTTAGGGGAACATACCTAATGCTCCTTTCTCCTCCTGTTTTCCCCACAACAGCAACCCTGTGAGGTGAGTTGGGCTGACAGAGAGTGACTGGCCCAAGGTCACCCAGCCGGCTTTCGTGCCTAAGGCGGGACTAGAACTCTCAGTCTCCTGGTTTGCCATTGGCTCCTTCCTAGGGCTGAGAGAGAGGGACTGGCCCAAGGTCACCCAGCCGGCTTTCGTGCCTAAGGCGGGACTAGAACTCTCAGTCTCCTGGTTTCCCATTGGCTCCTTCCTAGGGCTGAGAGAGAGGGACTGGCCCAAGGTCACCCAGCCGGCTTTCGTGCCTAAGGCGGGACTAGAACTCTCAGTCTCCTGGTTTGCCATTGGCTCCTTCCTAGGGCTGAGAGAGAGGGACTGGCCCAAGGTCACCCAGCCGGCTTTCGTGCCTCAGGCGGGACTAGAACTCCTGGTCTCCCGGTTTCTAGCCTGGAGCCTTAACCAAACTGGCTCTCTATTATTTGGGATGCCCTCACTGAGCTTTCCTCCAGGAGGAAGGCCACCTTCTTGCACCCCCACCACTTTGCATGCTCAGTCTCCGGGTGTGTGCCGGGCCTGGCCAAAGAGCCTGTGACGCGAAGCTGAGCTCAGTCCTGCATGAAATCCCTTTCTTGGAAGGTGGCTGTTTCTGAGCATCCGACAAGCTGTTTCAACTCTTTCTGGATTTGGCCGAGCTTTTATTTGGGGCATCTTTTGTTTTTTATCCCTTTACCATTTGGTTTTCACGGTGCATCATGATGATTTTATGTTCTGATGGTTTCTTTTCTTTTTCAATGTGCTCTTTAAAATATTTTATCCTTATAGGTGCAAGTTGGCTTCAGGTCCCCATTTAAGTGGAAAAAAGGGGAAATAAGCAAATATATCTGCTCATTAGATAAATAAGCAACTGATTTTCTCTTCCTTTCCCCACCTCAGGAAACTCCGCTGGCACAGTTTCCAGAACTCCCACCGGCCCAGCTTAAATTCAGCCTCCTTAGAGATCAACCACCAGTCAGCAGCTCAGCTCAACCTTCTCCAGAAGTGCTCCCTTCTCCGCCTCACTGCCATCATGGAGAAGTACTCCGTTCCCCACAAGCAGTCCTGGGCCTGGTGAGTCCATGAGGAAAGGAGGGTCTTCAGCCCTAAGTGAGTGGGTCAGCAACCAATAGCCTCTCCTCAGGAGGTGAGGGGCCATTGTAGGTGGGTTGAGGAACCCTGGTTGCTGGGACTTGGATAGCATTGATGTTGCTTCTGCTTTATACATTTTGGCCTCTCTCTTCTCTGTGAGGCTGCATGTGGTTCAAGGTGGCTCATAGAATCACAAAGTTAGAAGGCACTTCAGAGCTCTAGTCTAACTCCCTCCTTGATACAGGATTTGCTGAACAATTTCAGACAGATCCAGCTTTGGTTTCAAGCCTCCATTGCAGGAGAATATGTCATTTCATGAGACAACCTATTTCATTGATTTTTATTGTCAGGAAATTCCTCATAATACCTAATCTAAATCTCCTTCTCTGTAGTTTCAACCTACTGGTTCTGGTTCTGCCCTCTGGGTCAATGCAATAAGCCCACTCCTTCTGTGTGACAACTCTTTAGCCTAAAGATTTGCTATCGTCTCTCCTCACAGTCATCTTTTCTGTAGGCTAAACATACCCAGATCCTTAACAGCTCCTCATAGGACTTGGTTTCCACTTTGGTAGCCCTTCTCTGAACTTGTTCCAGTTTGTCAATGTCCTTTTTTAAAAGATTTTTTTGATCCTGCCTTTATTATTTTTATAATTAACTCAAGGTGGCGAACATACCTAATACTCCTTCCTCCTATTTTCCCCACAACCACAACCCTGTGAGGTGAGCTGGGCTGAGAGAGAGTGACTGGCCCAAGGTCACCCAGCCGGCTTTCATGCCTAAGGTGAGACTAGAACTCTCAGTCTCCTGGTTTCTAACCCGTTGCCTTAACCACTAGACCAAACTGGCTTTTTTTTAGAGTGGGGTGCTCAGAGGTGGACACAGTATTCCAGTTGTGGCACAGAAGTCATTTGACTCTTTCAGATTTTGACCCAGAGAATTACTAAACTCTGTTCACATGATGCACCAAATTGAGTCAAATGTGGGTTAGTGTGTCATGTGGGCATGAAAACCCTAACAATGGGCTAGGAAAGAGGCATTTTAACCCCACACAGCCCTAGGACTGTTTGAGACCCAATTGCCCTCCTTTGGTTAGCTGTATCATGAACACAGAATAGAAGATTAGTTCTCTATTCCAGCAGCTGGACACAGAGAACCTAGAGTGGCCCCGTCAAAACAGGACTTCTCCAGGGACTCATTATTTGTTTTTTGCTTTTTTAGTTCTGCCCACCCCCAATCCCTCTACAGAGATGAAGTGAGGTAGAAAGGATTGATGGTCTGTGTTGATTTCAATCTCAGTCAGACTATCTTCTATTATTTAATTTTATTTCTTACACTATCTAAAAGAAAAAAAATCCACAATTCGGAAGAGACTCTTGAGACCAAAATAGAACTTTTTGGCTTGAATGAAAAGCATTATGTGGGGTGAAAGGCAAACACTGCATTCCAGCATAAGAAACTTATCCCATCTGTGAAACGTGGTGGTGGCAGTATCATGGTTTGGGCCTGCTTTGCTGCCTCTGGACCAGCACGGCTTGCCATCATTGAGGGAACTATGGCTTCTGATTTGTACCAGCAAATTCTATAGGAAAATATCAGGGTGTCTGTCTCTGAACTGAAGCTCAAGAGAAAGTGGGTCATGTAGCAAGACAAAGACCCAAAACACACAAGTCGTACGACCAAAGAATGGTTAAAGTAGAAGAGTCAATGTTTTGGAAGGTCTTGACCTTAATCCTACAGAAATATGGAAGAAAAGAATAAGAAAAAGGAAAAAAGAAATATAAAGAAGTAGCTTCTGATCTTCATTATAACAAGTACAAACTTAATAATTCATCACCCCATAACATTACATGCAAGTATCTCTTCTTCTCATAACCTATCCCTTATCCATACGCAAATCCATAAATAATTAACATTTCAGTCCTAGTGTCAGCAAAACTTTTCTTTCTTTTCTCTTTTTTCCTGTACACCTGTTCTCTTTTCTCTTTACTTTCCCTTCTTTCTGAGTTTAGTTTGTATTTTTCTTTTACTATTGTTATTAAAACTTTAAATAAAAAAGATTTAAAAAAAACAAATGTTGTGGAAGGACCTGAAGTAGGCAGTTCATGTGAGGAAGCCCACCCACATCCCTGAGTTGAAGCCGTTCTGTTAGGAGGAATGGGCTAAAATTCCTCCAAGCCAATGTGCAGGACTGATCAACAGTTATTGGAAATGTATTGTCGAAGGCTTTTTATTTTATTTATTTAGTTATTGGAAACATTTAGTTGCAGTTCTTGCTGCCCAAGGGGGGCACACCAGTTACCGAAAGCAAAGGTTTGCCACACACAGATATGTACAGTAGCTTTGGATACTTTTCCTTAATAAATCAAAGAACAAGTATATTGTTTTTGACTTATTTGTTTAATTGGGTTATCTTTATCTTGTTTTAAGACTTGTGTGGAGAACAGATCATGTTTTGGGTCATATTTATGTAGAAATATGAGTCCACTGGAGTTGAGTGGCTAATAAATTTAAATAAGTAAGTAAGTAATATTGGAAATGGAAAAGGCTTCACAAACCTTTAAGCACTGCTGTCTGTGTGGCCCCTATAGATACAAGAGCAGCACCTGGGGGAGCTACAATCCCAGGCTCATGGAAGCAGCTAGAAGGGCTGACCTCGCCTTTTGAGCGCCACTCTTCTCTCTGACAGGACTGTTCCCAAGTTCATGAAGAGGAGCAGGCCCCCAGACTACAAGGGGAAGATGGTCTTTGGAGTCCCATTGATTGTCAGTGTCCAAAGGACGGGACAGCCCCTGCCCCAGAGTATCCAGCAGGCCATGCGCTACATCCGAAGCCAGCGCCTAGACCAGGTGAGGGAAAAATTCAGTCCAGAGCTTGGAGGGCTACCCTGCCCCCATTTTCTCCCTGGCCTGAGGCAACCTGTGTGGGAAGGAAGACAAGAGGAGACAGAGGAGGGCCTAATCCTGTGATAACCGGGCATAAGCTCCTGTACCTTAGAAGAGGTAGAAGAGGTAGGTGGGAGAAAGGAGCCAAGGCATGCCTATGCCCCTTTGCTGCAGCTCAGGTTGGGATCTGAGATGAGCAGCAGGCAGGAGGGCTTGGTGTTCCTCCATTTTGGAACTGAAGTGGGACTCCCACTTATTTATTTATTTATTTATTTATTTATTTATATTTATATTTCAAATTTAGTCACCGCCCATCTCTCTCAAAGAGCAACTCTGGCTGGTTTACAATAAAACAAGAATAAATACTAGTTAAAATGCAATAAAACAATATTCAATCGAAGAGAATACTTGTAGTTCAGGGTTGAACTGTGGAGTCCTTGGTGCTCTCTGAGCCTTGTTGTTTTCTTGTAGACGTTTCATTGCCAGACTAGGCAACATCTTCAGTGCGAAAAGGGACTGGGACTTGCTCTCTGTTTATATACCATGGCTTGTCCTGCTTGTGTTGATGGAGGTGGTGTTCTCTCCTTAGGAGTTCCTTGATTGGGCTGTTGTTTACTGCTTGGTTGATTGACTGAGTTAATAGTTCCTTGATTATGCCTTGATTGTGCTCTTTGATTGTTCCTCTGGTGCTAATCCTGGTGTTAATCTTTGCATATCTGGGTGTTGATCGCTGGCAAGGAGGTGTTCTGGTCTTTTGGCTTTTCTATTGTCTCTTATGAATGGTATGTAAATGTTGTTTACCTCTATGTGTTGTTAAGAGTTCTTTTTACCTTGTTGTCCAGTTTCTGTATGGGATTGGTGTTTACTAGGGTGTAGGTTTCTTTGTCCTCAAGTAATTCTTTAGCCTTTTGTATATATTGCGATCTGTCGTGCGGCCTTTGTCTGCTGGGAGGATGATGATAGTTTGGCCCATCTTTTGGTTTTTGAGTGCTGCTCTGTCCTCTGCTTTCAGTTGGTTCTGTTTCCATGTCCTTCTGGTTTGTGGTATGATTATCTGTCTTACGTTCTCTTGGGTTTCTGTGGTAAGTCCTGTAGTTTTCAATGCTGCTTATAAAGCTGCAAAGAATTCTAATTTATTCACATCCTCTGTGTTGTAATTGAGGCCTCTCTGTAGGATATTGTGTTCCACAGTGGATAATGGCTGGCTGGACAAGTTGACCACCCATTCTAGTTCTGGTACTTCTTTGTTTCTGGGGTTTAACTTAAGTAGTTTAGTTTGGAGTTTAGCTTTCCTTTTTTCTGCTTGTCTCAGTGATGTGGTCTTGATGGTAGTAGTCAGCATGTTGATGTGTTCAGGGGTCATTATGGACAGGGGGCATTATGGACAGATCACAATGTATACAAAAGGCTAAAGAAATACTTGAGGACAAAGAAACCTACACCCTAGTAAACACCAATCCCATACAGAAACTGGACAACAAGGTGAAAAGAACTCTTAACGACCTCACCAAGAAAGGTCAAATCACAAAAGAAGAACAGAGGTGGATGTAAAGCAATGGACCCATCCTCCCATGCTTCTACGAATGCCCCAAAATACACAAGCCTGGCATACTGCTTTGACTAATTGTAGCGTTACCAGGGACTCCCACTTACAACATAGCTAAAGAGCTCACAAAAAACTTAGGCATCTTACAGAGGAGAGCGAATATTCTATCAACTCCCCACTACAGTGCCTCCAGAAAATCAAAGACTTAAAAAAGAAGAAGATGAAATTATGGTTTCATTCTATGTCATTGCACTCTTTACATCCATAGACCCAGCACTAGCGAAAGAATCCATGGCAGCAGTTCTATGCAACACACCCGCCTAGTCAAATACACCAAGATAGAAATACCCAGAATCATGGACCTCATCGACCTCTGCCTCACTACCTACTTTCAATTCAATGGACAAATATACCAACAAATCAAAGGAACACGCATGGGATCACCACTTTCAGGACTCATAGCAGAGATTGTAATGCACCATCTAGAAATGATAGCACTCCCACGTATACAACCCAAAGTATGGATCCAGTATGTAGATGACACCTTCGTCATAATAAAAAAAGAACAATTGGAGGAAACTCATGAAACCATAAACAACATCTTCAATGGAATATAATTCACAAGGGAAGAAGAAAACAACAACACACTACGCTTCTTGGACATCCTCATCAGTAGAGGAAATGATGGCATTCTAGAAACACAAGTCTACCGGAAATCTACCCACACTAACCAAGTGCTCCATTACCAAAGCAACAACCCAACCTCCCACAAGAGAAGCTGTGTAAGAACAATATTCAGACTAGCACTAACGCACTGCAGCAACCCAGAACACCAGAAAAAGGAAACAGATCATCTATACAGCATCTTCCAGCAAACTGGATACCCACTCAACTTTGTCAAAAAGTGCCTGACCACCCAACCCACTACAACACAACCAACAGAAGCTATGAAAAGGATAACACTACCATACATCAGAAACATCTCAGAAACTACCAATATACTGTTACAACCACATGGCATCACCGTAGCGCATAAACCAACCAAAACCCTTCAGAACATCTTAAATAACCCAAAAGACCCAGTAGCCCAAGAAGAAAAAACAGGAGTTATCTACAACATACAGTGTAAGGACTGTAACAGCCACTATGTAGGACAGACTGGCAGAAGACTAGCAGAGCACATCCACAAACACCAACTAGCAGTCAGAAGACACGATGAAAACTCCTTAATCTCACAACACATGGACAGACACAACCATACTTTCAACTGGGAAACTGTGAGCATCTTAAACCAAGCCAAATCCAAAAATGCTAGAGAATTCCTGGTAGCTTGGCACTCAGACAAAGCAGCCATCAACAGACACATAGAGGTAAACAACATTTACATACCATTCGTAAGAGACAATAGAAAAGCCAAAAGACCAGAACACCTCCTTGCCAGCGATCAACACCCAGATATGCAAAGATTAACACCAGGATTAGCACCAGAGGAACAATCAAACAGCACAATATACCCTAATCAAGGAACTATTAACTCAGTCAATCAACCAAACAGCAAACAACAGCTCAATCAGGGAACTGAACCTAAGGAGAGAACACCACCTCCACCAACACAAGCAGGACAAGCCATGGTATATAAACAGAGAGCAAATCCCAGTCCCTTTTCGCACTGAAGATGTTGCCTAGTCTAGCAATGAAACGTCTGCAAGAAAACAACAAGGCTCAGAGAGCACCAAGGACTCCACAAAACAATATTCTTAAATAAATAATATATTCCAAGGAATAGATGGTAAATAAGTTCTTAATTTACGGGAGCATCTTCAGGGTGCTAACCACCCCCAGGGTTGGTTACCCCTCCTCACGCCCCACATGAGATTGCAGAGTCAGGTCTTCACCCCTTTCCAGAAGGCCGGGAGAGGGGAGGCCCACCCTATGGAGTATTCCATAGGGCGGGCGCCACGGCAGAGAAAGCTCTCTTCCTGGGCCCCACCAATCGACAATCTCTCATGGACGGGGTCCGCAACATGCCTTCTCTACCTGACCAGGTGGGACGGGTCGATTTAAGGGGGTGAGACTTCCTGGTTTATAAATGATTCAAAGTGAGGGACAGATTGCAGCAACCTTACGGCACAGGTGAAGGAGGGTTTATGCTTATGCCTACCTCCTTGCTCTAAAGCAGGGATAGCACCATTCAGATATTTTGAAGGATAACTTTCAGAATCCCTGTCCATTGGCCACATTGCCTAAGGGCTGTTGCAATCCAAAATGTCTGAGGGACACAGACTGTAAAATGTGAAGTATTCCTCCATGTATCGTTCTATGCAAAAAGTGTGTTTAACATTGTACCCTGCAGAGGTTTGGTCATCTTCCGTTCATGTGGGGATTAACTGAAGCATTCAGTTTGACCAGAGATGCCTGAACATTTGCATGCTTCTCCTTCAGATCAAGCTTAAGCTAGTTTTTTTTTTCTCCAGACACCTTTTTTCCTGGATATTTAACCATCTTGTCTATGAAAATATCCTGGAAGCTCAAGAGCTTCCAACAATTTTGAAAGCCATTTCCCTCTGTGGGACTGAAGAATAATGAAAATTGAGGAAATTTATTTTATAAATTAATCATCACTTTCTCTTGGCCTAATAATAAATATATTGTCTCTCTCTAGATTTTGACATTTTTTTCTACTCATGGCCAAGATAGTTATTTTGTTCTGGATGATGTGTGGACTGAAAAAGAAGAAAATGTCTGCAACATATGAGACTAGAATTGAAATGGCTACTAGCAGCTGGGAGCTACAGTTGGCTTAGTTGCAGGAAGAGAGCCAGTTTGGTCCAGTGGTAAGGTGCTGGGCTAGAAACCAGGACTCTGTGAGTTCTAGTCACGCCTTAGGCATGAAAGCCAATTGGGTGACTTTGGGCCAGTCCCTGTCTCTCAGCCCTAGAAAGAAGCCAATGGCAAACCAGGAGACTCAGAGTTCTAGTCCTGCCTTAGGCATGAAAGCCCGCTGGGTGACCTTGGGCCAGTCACACTCTGTTGGCCCAACTCACCTCACAGGGTTGTTGTTGTGGGGAAAATAGGAGGAAGAGGGAGTATTAGGTTTGTTCACCGCCTTGAGTTATTTATAAAAATAATAAAGGCGGGATAGAAAATAAAATAAACAAAGAGATATACGGGAATATAAAATAACAATAGGTTCCTGTAGTCCCAGGGTCTCCATTCTGACCACTGGTTGGCAGAGCTTTGGAGTCACCCAACTTCCCATCTGAGGTGGAGCTACCATTTAATGAACTGGGGCTTCTGACTTGGAGCTTATTTGTTGAGTTGCATATACTGTGTGGCCCCTAGCCTAAAGTGGCATCCAGTGCAAAGTAGCTCTTAAATCTAGAGATGTATACCTACCTGATATCTCTTTCCTGGACAGGTTGGCATTTTTCGCAAGTCTGGGGTGAAGTCCCGGATCCAGGTCCTCAGACAAATGAGTGAAGCCTCTCCTGATTATGTGAATTATGAAGGGCAATCAGCCTATGATGTGGCTGACCTTTTGAAGCAGTACTTCCGTGATCTCCCAGAGCCTGTCTTCACCAGCAAGTTGACGGACACATTTCTGCAGATATACCAGTGTGAGCAGGGTGGTGGTGGAGACCCATGCTTTGGAGTTTTAGTGGACCACCTATTGGGCTGGAGGAAATATGTCCTTGAACAATAAGCTTAGCAAAATGGTTGTTCAGTGTCCTGTAGGGACTGTCCATAGCAGTAGCTTGTCCTATGTATTTTTCACAGATGTGACCCTGATTCATAGAATTGTAATGCTGGTCAAGGTGCTGCTTTCTTCCCCCGTCTTTTGCCCCGCACTGTTTCTATTTGTGAGAATGCCTAGGACAGACGTTGACAATGCACATGATAGTAACTTCATGTAGTTTTAAGAGATCACCCGTGCAGCCCAGTGCAGGTTCTGCTGTCTCCTCCCCTCCCCCAAATAGACATTAGGAGTCTCCTTATCAGCTGGTTGGTGGCTGCATGGGAGCAGACCTAGATTTGTCATTGGGTAGCTTTCTCCATCTTCCCAGGAAGCTTCTATGTGACTGGCAGTTTCTACCGCCACTGGCGATGAGACTCCAGCCACATTGACCTTGGTTTTGCTTTTATCACTGCAAGCTCACTCAGGTTGCAGGGATCTAGTGTGTGTGTTTGGAGTTATGAAAGGGGTGAAGAGGGAGTGTACATACTTGTATGTGCACACACACTTCACACATAGGTGTGTGCAGCTGGAGCACTGCTGCTGGCCACATGGCCAAAAAGCTTGCTGGTCTCTGCTTGCGGCTGTGTATCTCATCTCTTTCCTGCAGAGTCCTGTTCTGCAGCTCTGGTGCTGCTGGTTTTACTGTACCACCAACTGGGGAAAATCATGGCCACCCCACAGGTGGGTTCAGGGAATGAGTTTTGCCCACCCCACCAGAAGCCCTCTGGTTGGTTTGTTGGTTGAATATCCAAATGTGTTAAGAATTGGAAACTGCTTTTTTTATTTTATTTTCAAGATATACCCAGTAGGGTGAAACCTATGCCAATAAGGCTGGGCACAATCTCAGAAGCCAGAGACAAAATAGCTGAATAGAATTTCCTGTCTTGGGGAGGGATGGGAAGTCCTCTGGCCCGATTCTGAAGGGAGCAAGACTGAGCTGGTCCAGGCCTGTTTGTTCCACCTGCAGAGAGGTGAAAAGGTTACTCAGGGAGCAGAGTCCAGTGTGATGTTGGCAAGTTCCTGCTGCTGTTAGTATTCAGTCCACCCACAGCTCAGATACTGATTTTCCTTTCCTGAACCTTCCAGTTGTCCCCAAAGAGCAGAGGCTGCAAGCTGCACAGGCCGCCATCATGTTAATGCCAGATGAGAACCGGGAGGTTTTGCAGACGCTGCTCTATTTCCTCAGCGACGTTGCCTCTTCCGAGGAGAACCAGATGACAGCGGGAAACCTGGCTGTCTGCCTGGCCCCCTCCATCTTCCACCTCAGCGTCTCCAAGAAAGAGAGCACTTCTCCAAGGTGAGGTGGTGTCTCTTTCCTCTTCATTCCCTTCTGCTCCAACCCCAGCTGGATGGTGCTTTAGGGGTCTGGGGGTTACAGAGAGCAGATCGCTGCTTCTGGACTGCAAGCCCAGCACCAGCCTTTGGAGGCTATATGATCAAAAGAAAGAGTTTATAAAGAGAATAAGACCAAAATCCATGCTATTCTGCACCACTCTTTTAGACACTGGAATTATTTATTTATTTACTATCCCGCCTTTATTATTTTTTTATAAATAACTCAAGGCGGGGAACATACCTACTCCTTCCTCCTCCTCCTACTTTCCACACAACAACAACCTTATGGGGTGAGTTGGGCTAAGAGACAGGGACTGGCCCAAGGTCTCCCATCCGGCTTTCGTGCCTAAGGCGGGACCAGAACTCTCAGTCTCCTCGTTTGCCATTGGCTCCTTCCTAGGGCTGAGAGAGAGGGACTGGCCCAAGGTCTCCCAGCCGGCTTTCATGCCTAAGGCGGGACTAGAACTCTCAGTCTCCTGGTTTCCCATTGGCTCCTTCCTAGGGCTGAGAGAGAGTGACTGGCCCAAGGTCACCCAGCTGGCTTTCATGCCTAAGGTGGGACTAGAACTCTCAGTCCCTGGTTTCCCATTGGCTCCTTTCTAGGGCTGAGAGAGAGTGACTGGTCCAAGGTCACCCATCCGGCTTTCATGCCTCAGGCGGGACTAGAACTCTCAGTCTCCTGGTTTGCCATTGGCTCCTTCCTTAGGGCTGAGAGTGACTGGCCCAAGGTCACCCAGCTGGCTTTCATGCCTAAGGTGGGACTAGAACTCTCAGTCTCCTGGTTTGCCATTGGCTCCTTTCTAGGGCTGAGAGAGAGTGACTTACATACTTGTAAGTTAATGGGGGTTCTCAGAACTTTCTTTAGGTGAAATGCTTAAAAACCTGGGAAAATAAGAGTGAAAAATGGCTGCAGGCAGGTCCCTCACTGCTTGCGACACCGATGGAGGTTTCCTTGTTGGCTTGTCAGGGCTTGGGGCCAGGCCTAGAAGAAGAAAACTTCCCCTGAGCCTCCCTTATTGTTGACTGTGAGCTGAATGGCTAGAACCAAGAACTGAGATGATGCTGACCTCTCTTTATCCACGTGACAGGTCGATTCACAGGAGGGGCACTGTGGGAAAACCAGGCCAGAAAGACCTGAATGAAAACATGGCTGCCACTCAAGGCCTTTCCCACATGATTGTCGACTGCAAGAAGCTGTTCCAGGTGCCAGTTGCAATAATTGTCCTTTAGCTCAGAACAATTGCCTGGAGCTCCCAGAATTCCCAGCCAGTTGTAGAGGGAAGAGGGAACGGCTTGGAGGGACAGGAGGAAGAGCCTCTACCAAGACAATGGTCAGATAAAAGAGGACTGAGTCGGGGCAGGAATGTAATCTGAGTAAACGTCCCTGGTTCTCACAAAGATGGAGAAAGGGAGGGAGGGAACAGGGAACAGGGAACAGCATTCACACTTGCAAGATTCTGTTACTGAAGCTATTCAGTAAAATTAGTGTTGACATATATGACATTGGATTCCTAGTCTGATCTACCTTGAAGGGCTGATATCAGTAGGGTCCAAAAGGAATTCTGGATGTCACGATAACAGCAAACTTGGAGGGCCCCAGACTGTCTCAGATGATTTTAAAATAATAATAATAATAATAATAATAATAATAATTATTATTATTATTATTATTACGTTTTTCTACTGCCTTCAACCTCAGTTTTTAGAATGGTTTACAGTAAAATTAAAACAACAACCATACAAAATAAGAGTATAATTAAGATAGCACATCAACATAAAAAGCTTCGATTGATCCATTACATGCCATCAGGTTGTTGTTGACTCTTAGCAACCACAAAGATAGATTTTCTCCATGACTATCTGTCCCTAACCTGGTCTTTGAGGTCTTCCAATGGTGCCCCCATCGCCACTGTAACTGAGTCCCTCCACCTTGCTGATGGCCGTCCTCCTATTTCCTTCCACCTTTCCCAGCATTAGAGCCTTCTCAGAGAGCTAGGTCTTTGCATGTGTCAGAAGTAGGATAACTTCAGCCTGGTCATTTGTGCGCAAGTGAGAACTCTCGTTCGAGTTGTTCAATGATCCCTCAGTTGGTTTTCTTGGCTCTCCATGGTATTCTCAGGAGTCTTCTCCAACACCAAAGTTCAAAGGTGTCAATGCTCTTCCTATCCTGCTTCTTCAAAGTCCAACTTTTGCTTCCATAGATTGTCAAGGGAACACCATGGCTTGCATGTTTCTGATCTTTGTCGGTATAGACACATCATGGCATTTGAATATGTTTTCCAAGTCCTTTATGGCTGCTGTACCAAGTACTAGTCTGTGTCGTATTTCTTGACTGATTTTTCCTTTACTGTTGATGGTTGATCAATCAATCAATCAAAATTTATTTACAGTCCAAAACCACCACATTGGTATCTTCATTGTCAATTCTAAGGCTTGTTGTTCTACCTTTTGTTATTAGTTTGGTCTTCTTTATATTTTATTTTAGTCCAATTTTTTTCACCATGCTCCTTGACTTTTATTACTAGACCTTGCAGATCCTTTGAATTTTTGACTGTCAGAGTAGTGCCATCATGCTCATCTTCTTCCAATCCAGCTTCCCTTAATATATATTCAGCATATAGGTTGAATAAATAAGGGGAGAGTATACAGCCTTGTCTCACTACTTTGCCAACCTGGAGCCAGTCTGTTTCACCATGTTCTGTTCATACTGTGGTTTCCTTATCTGTATGTAAGTTTGTCATGAGATGTTCTGGGATTCCCATTTTTCTAGGCACATTCCACAACCTGATGTGATTGACATAATCAAAGGCCTTTCTATAATCAATGAAGCATATTCTGACTTCTTTTTGGTATTCTTTGGCTTTCTCAGTTATCCAGCATGCATCAGCAATAGTGTCTCATGTTTCTCAGCCTTTTCTAAAGCCATCTCGAGCACCTGGCATCTTTTTCCATATAGGGCTCTAATCTGTGTTGGATGATCCTAAGCATTATTTTTGCTAGCATGTAAAATTAAGGATATTGTATGGTAGTTTGCATTATTGCAACCCTGCACAACTCTAAGTCTCCTTTTTCTGGTATTGGAATGTAGATTAACCTATTCCAATCTCTTGGCCACTGTGTTCTTCAGATTTGCTGGCATAGCTTGGTTACAACCTTGACTGATTCTTCTTCTGTTGCTTGCCATATTTCAGTGGGTATTCCATCAGTTCCTGTAGCCTTCCAACTTGGTAATGACCAGAATGCTGATCTAACTTCATCTTCTAATACTAGAGGTTCTTGTAAGTAGGGAATATCTTCTAAGGTATCTTGGATGTTGACATCTCTACTGTACAGTATTCACTATACTCCTTCCAACTTTGATCTCCTTTGAATGGGTTACTATCTGTCCATTGGCTTCCTTTAGCATACCAATTCAAGGTTAGAACCTCCTTCTGACTTCAGAAAGACTTTCCTTATTTTTTCAATGTCACTTTCCATCATCAATGTCTTTACAGATGTTGTTGTAATATTGCTTCTTGCCTCTAACAGCTGTCTGAAACTATTTGTTAAGTTCCTTCCTGAGATTTTTGTCTTTCTTGGCTTTGGCTTCTCTTCTCTTTTTGGCAATTTCCATGGTTTTTCCTGACATCCAGTTTGCTTTCTTCTCTTTCTTCATTTTTGGCAGTGTCTTTTCACACTAATCCTTAATGATTCTTTACATTCATTCCATAATTTCTCTGGTCCTCTAACAATGAAGTTCAGGACTTCAAATCGATTCCTGATATTCTCCTTGGATATGGTGGGTATATGCTCAAGATCGTATCATGGAAACTGACTGGCTTTCTTCTTCTTCTTTAGCTTAATGTTGACCTTGCACATGAGCAGTTCATGATCTGTTCCACAGTCAGCACCTGGCCATGTCTTTGATGCTATAATTGAGCTCCTCCACCTCCTTTTAGTAATAATATAGTCAATTTGATTTCTTTATACTCCATATGGTGATATCCATGTGTAGATTTATTATTATTTTTATTTTATTAAATTTATATTACCGCCCATCTCCCCAATGGGGACATCTGGGTAGATGTGTTGTTTTGATTGTGTGAAGACAGTGTTAGCTACGAAGAAATCACTGGAGTGGCAGGAATGGATAAGTCAGTCTCCTGCTTCATTTCAGTTTCCTAAGCCATACAATCCAACTACATTTTCCTCTTTTGTGTTTCCAACTTTGGCATTCCAGTGTCCAATCACAAACCGCACATCTTGCTTGCTTGTTCTGTCGATTTCAAGTTGAACGTGATCATAGAAGTTATCAACTTCCTCTATTTCTGCATCAGTGGCTGGAGCATAAACCTGAATGATCGTCATATTAAAGGGTTGTCGATGAAGTCTAATCGGTCATTGATTGCATTGTAGCCAAGTACTGTGTTCTTGCTATACCCTTCCTAACCATAAAAGCAAAACTTCTTTGTTTTTCATGTCCTGAGTAATAAACAGTGTGATCTTCTGACTGAGTGTCCAATCCCAGTCTATCTCAATTTGCTGATGCCTAAGATGTCAAATTGTAGTTGTTTCATTTCATCTTTCACTGTGTTGAGCTTTCCCATGTTCGTGCTTCTTATGTTCCATGTTCCCACTATAATTCTGCCTTTGCAGCTTCAGATTTTCTTTTTCTGTATGGCAACATCAGCAACTAGACATCCCAAAGGCTTTAATCTAGCCACACCATAAACACCATTAGTACTGTGAAAGATCCTCAGCTCTTCCTCAGTAGCACATTGAGTGCCATCCAACCTGAGGGGCCCATCATCTGGCACTATATTGTCAATCATTTTATAATTCTTATCCATGTGGGTTTCCTGGCAAAAATACAGGAGTGCTTTACCATTGCCTTCTCCTGCGCAGTATGAATTGATGCTTTTGCTATTGTCACAAAAGTGATAATCTGCCTCCAGCATCTTCCTATATCACTGCTGCCCAATACAAGTGCCTGCTTGCTTTAACTGGGCAGCTGGTATGACCTTCATGCCTTGGGTGACCCTGCTGGATTTATATACTCTTGGCATATACTCCCAACATTCTTTGCTCATCCCCGCCCCTGCCACAATGAGATAGGACAGCAGGACTTGGGGGGGGATAAAAGTTTTAGAGAACACAAAAGATGTATCCTGTGTTGAAAATATTATTTATTTATTTATTTATTTATTTATTTATTTATTTTTCCAACTTATATCACCGCCCATCACCCCCCACAAGGGGGAGTATCAGTACTCAATCAATAATAGTATTGATGCAGAGAGAAATTTAAAATAGAGCACCACAGCCCCAAATGCCTTCTCCTTGGTTGCCACCCACTTCACCTCAAGCATCAAGGCACTGAGAGAAAGATCTCAGGGGAAAGACAGGTTGACATGAGGGCAGATCTGGGTCCCTAAGCTATGTAGGACTTCAACTTATAATATGGACATAAAAAGTAATTACTGAAATCTTTATTATAGGCTTCTAGAAGGCCACTGTTGAAGTACCTGCCTAAAGTGATGAAAGCTATTCCCTGTCAATGAGCTTGCTTGAACCTGTGGTTAGAATTGTGTCTATCAGAAGAAGGGAACCACCTTGGCCAGAAGAAGTTTTAAAGAAGCCCTCAGGAATTTATTAGATTCCATTAAACTCTAGAGTGGTCGATCTTCATAGACCATCCCCATCCTCTAGCAAGTATAGTGAACACCAGAAAAAATTGTCTGGACAGGGAGAGCTTTGCTGTCTGTTATAAGCAGGTGTTCGTCTTCAGTGCCTAGAGTTGCTAAAAGGTTCATCTTTGTTTCTCCAGATTCCCCATGACATGATACGGCAACTCTGCAATTCCTACCTGTTAGCTGATGCTCAGCCACTCTCCTTACCTGAGTTGATGAGACAAAATCTGCAAGGAGAAATCCAGGATTCCCACGCAGACTTGGAAGCCAACATTCAAGGCCTGCTGAAGGAATCTTCAGAACGCTTCAAAGGTTGGATCGGCACATCTAGTCCCCAAAACACTGAGCTCTCGTGCAAGAAGGTAAGAGGGAGCATAGCACCAAACCAAGAGAAGCCTTACAGCTGCTTTATGAGCTGTTGACGTACCACATGAGCAACAGTTAGACCATATTCAAGGTAGCCATCTGTGTTAGTTGTGTTTATCTCTGTCAGTCAGTCTGTCTTCATCTAATTCATCATTCATTGGTAGGCAATGATGCATCTTTTGGCAACTTTTAATACCAAGACAAGTCTTATGCCAACAACTTCTTTGGTTCCATGTTTCAGCCACAGTAGAAAATTCCTTCTTCCCCATCCCCTTCCTCACTGCCACTGTAAAAGAGAGGAAAGGGGGGTTTCTCTGCACCCAAACTGCTGGGCAACTGCTGGAACTGAAGTGGGGGTGGGAGAGGGAGAAAGAGGAACCCTCACTAAAAAGGAAGCAGCTGTCAGCAGCAGCTAAGGTCGAGTAGACACTGGCGTGGGGCGCCAAAGCTTAGGGGGTGCCAATGCCACCCCTCCTTCCAAATCATTCTAAAAATGCAAATCTTTACATTGGCAGGAGGTGGCACCATCAGTCAATGTGGCCTAGGGCACCATATACCCTTGACTATTCACATACGCTGAATCCACCTTTGTCCAGTCCCAGGCCAAACATGCACAAACACACGAGCGAGTTTTACTGTTGGTCTTTTTTAAAACAAGTGCCTTAGTGACGGAGAGCGTGAGCACAAGGTACATGCACACACAAGTGGGAAAGAGGTCCCAAGAGCCAAGCGAGCCTGCCTTACTGGAGTCCCAACCTCTCCACATCCAAAGCAGCGGGCAAAAGAGCGGCCAGGGTGAGGTCCGAGGGTCAGAGCATCCCGGAAGCTTCACTAGCTTGTCCGGGAGTCCAAGTCCAAGTCATGGGATTCGAAAGTCAGGATTCGAGGCAAGTGGAGACTGGGTGGTGCCTGGTTGTTTCCACGGAGTGCCTTAGGTCCGCCACTCTACTTAAGCGGAGCCAGTGCCAGCGCTGCTCCTCACAGAAGGGCCCCCTTCTTGTGAGGAGCCTCGCAGGGCGCCTTTGCTCTGCTCTCTTCTCCGTGCAGCAAGCCCTTGTGCTCAGGGAGGCGGCAGCTCAGACTCCTCCTCTTCGGAGGCCGACAGCAGCTGCTCCTGGTGATCACCGGACAGCCCCACCTCAACGGCCTGCAGGTCCTCAGGTGGCGCTCCATCCGGGCCACCTGCAGGCTGCTCATTCTCGATCTCTTTGTCTGAGTCCGAGCTCGTCATGACAACTTTGTAGATTACAATGGTTGTAGAGTCATTGGCGCAGGAATTGCAAACCAGGATGCTCCACTTTCACCCACAGTTGCTCCATCCCAGTCCAAATGGAGTCAAGAGGAGTTGATCTCTGCTCTTGAGGGTGAAATACTCCTGTGCCAGGAGACCATATTTGCCCCCGTTTCCTAGAATCTGTGTAAGGATTCACAGGGCTGGTTAGCTTACAGGGCACACACAGGCCCTTTCTGGAATGATGTGGATTTTGTGAAGTCTGCAGGCATGGGCATTCTCTGATTCCAGTTCTGATCTAAGAGGAACCAAATTCTTGGAGTAAGTGAATGCAGAGATTGGCTGGCTGGCTGGCTGATGTCTGCATGTATGCATTTATTTCCAAACTTTATATCCCATCTAATAGACTCTGGATGTGTAACAGCAAAGGATGGACCAAAAGATGTCTTGTTTCTGGAATGGCAAGGAAATACACAGAATACAAAAGATCCCCCTTTCCCGTCAGGAGCTGGAAATTGTTTTGATTCCAGAAATTTTTATAGGGATTACTTGGGGATCACTTAAGGATGATTGCCCCCCTTGGTGGGAGGCCTTTGGATTATGGGGAGGCTCTGCAACCTTTGTCTGTCACTTGCACCCTACCTGGCCCTAATCATTAATGTCTTCATGCTTATCCAGGTTGAGGATGGGCATCCCCTGCGGCTCTGGAAGGTGTCCACCGAAGTGGACGCACCACCTCATGTGGTGCTCAAGCGAGTTCTCAGGGAGCGGCACCTTTGGGATGAAGACCTGCTGCAGGGTAATGTGGTGGAGGCCCTGGACAAGAACACTGAAGTGTACCATTATGTGACCGATAGCATGGCCCCACACCCACGGCGGGACTTTGTTGTTCTCAGGTGAGGAACACGAGGGAGGAAATCTCCGTTAGAAAGGCCTCCCACGAAGGCGTTTTTCATCTCTGTGTCTTTGGTCCCATCGCTTTCTGCATTAATGCTTTGCCTAGATCTTTTTATCTTGAACTGACAGTGCCTTCACCACCACGTAGCTGAAGCCCTCTGCCTTTGTGAGGCGGCTTAGCGTGCCGGGCTTGACCCTGTACTGTCTGAAGTCCACTCCTTCGCTGCTTCATGCAGCATTTCCAGTTCTGTAGAGAAACCCACATGCCTCAGCTCTCGTTTTTGGGGGTGTGGCGATTAGAAGTTGCTGTAAGATTCAGTGCTAGGCTACCCCTCGCCTCTCACTGCATCACATAGTCTGGGCTTATCACATCATGCTCTTGCTCTCATCTGCCCACTTCTTTTTTTAATTTGCGACTGAAATCTGTTTTTCTCCAGAAACAGAGCCCTTCTTTTCTTTCCCATCAATTCAGAGTTGCCACCCAATTTCTCACTGATTACTTTTGCACCCAGCTATAAGTGGTGAGCGTGCTCTGGCCAGGTGATATTCAGCCCCAGGTTGGATAAAAGCCATGGGTAAAGTTGGAGTCAGAGCTTCAGAGTCAGTCAAAAAGGTGACTCTTTAATGTCCAAAATGGAAGAAAGCCTCATAACATTGTACTTGACATGAAAGTAAATTTAGTTCTGCAAATAATTCTAGCCCTTCTAGGGTTCTGTCATTCCTCTTAGTCCAAAGCAAGCAACTTGGTTTATACCTGGTGCCCTTTCTTGCCCTGGAAGATCCCAGAAACTAAGCTGCCCCATCAGCTGCTTGACCAGGACAAGGCTGTACAGCCTCCTGAGGTTGGAAGTAGCATATGGCTTTGTGCACACCTGAGTCAAGGTCACCTTTTATAGGACATGGCGCACAGACCTACCTTGTGGAGGCTGCCTCCTTGTTTCCTTATCTTTGGAGCATAAGAAGTTGCCACTGGAAGCTGGAGTCAGGGCCATGGTGCTAACCTCCCAGTATCTGATGGAGCCCTGTGGAATGGGACACTCAAAGGTGACACACATCTGTCGAGCAGATCTCAGGTAAGAACCCAGCAAGCTGTCCTAATTTTAATGGGCAGGGTGGTGGGCAAACCTTTTGCCTGTACTCCCATAAAATTGTTTGGCTTTTAGCTCTACAACAAGCCATGGCAGTTCTAATTTCCTTAGCCATCACAGGGAATTTCTCAGTCCAAAGTGTGGCAATGTCACCCTAGGTCTAACAGTACCTTCTCCAAGCTGCTGCTCTCCAGATGTGCTGGTTTTCAATGACATAATTCCTGTACTGGCTAGGTATTATTGAAGTTAAGTGCCAAGACATCTGAAGGGCACCAGATTGGGGAATACTGGTTCCACAGCACAGACACAAAATACCTTTCACCTAAACCTGTTGCTTTTCAGTCAGGTGTTGAAATATGTGAAAATCTTGCCATGCAGAAGTATGTGTGAACCAGTTCATAGTTCCCCAGGATAACCCATCCTATTCAAAGCAAGGCCAGGATTTTGCAACTTAACTGAATCAGTAAACTTGGATTTTTCCCTTTTAAGTATTTTGTTTCTGCTTCTGCTGTTAAGGATAACGCCCCTCCCCCTCCCACAGACAACTTCTGAGGTTCTGGAGGGCTGACTTAGTTTGGGTTCTGAATTCCATTTATGCTTGCCCAAAGAGAGATCTTGCTCTGCGTGTAGCTAATTCCTTGCTTTTTTCACTTTCAGAGGGAGGTCTCCAGACTGGTACAACAAGGTCTTTGGCCATCTCTGTGCTGTGGAGCTGGCCAGGATTCGCGATTCTTTCCCAGTGTTCAACCCATGTGGACCAGAAACAAAGATCTGAAGACATGCCACCAGATGGGTAGACTTCAGCTAGTAATGCTTTGGGAGCAGAACGTTGGTATTGAGCCTTTGCTTCATGGAGTGCAGATTCCTCCCTTGAATTTCCCTTTGCTCCTTTGTTCTCAAGGAACATTAGATCCAAATCTCCCTAACAAGCATGTTCGTGTTTTATAGTTCAGCAACATGTCTTACTGCTTGGAGGTGATCCGGATGTTAAGCTTTGTGCTAGTGGTTACCTCTCCATAAATTATCTCCAGGATTAGAAGAAGAATGCTTCTGAACACCCTTTACTAAAAGACACAATTGTGAAGAAGTTACTGAGCTTCTGCCTTGCTTTTGGGTTCTCAATATGCCTCTGGTTATTGTGAGAACAAGATGTTAGACAATCTGGTCTGATCCTGCAAATTCTGCAGATCTTCTCGTGATCTTCTGAGAAGTCTATCAATCCTCCTATTTCAGGGAAAGCAAGCTTTAAAACCCCTTTAAAGGACTGGTCTGTTGTGTTGAGGGCCATCTTCAGATGTAGAGCACGTGATGTTTAATTAACCAGGCTTCAAGTTCAGGGACTACCATCTCTTTATCTAAGGACTGGGTTTGTCCAAGCCATTTTCCTGCAAAAATGCCCCAATCAGGTTTGAGAGGATTGGGGAATCAGTATTAAGAACTTGCCTCAGCACAAAATACCTCCTTACAGCTATTTAATTGCAATCTGTGACAAACTGGCACACAGTTATTAATCCAAGAACTCTCAATTACACGCCGTCAGGTGAAGTAGAAGAGTAATTTATTAATACAGATGCTCAGTTCCATTCAAATATCAGTCTGAAGGAAAACGCGTGAAAACACTAAGATAAAATCTCCCAGAATCTCTAACCCCTCCCTCAAGGCTGCATTTCCTTCTAAACGTCTAAAAGCGAAATTCCCCCCCTTTCGCTAAGCCTAGCTAGCAGTAAAATTCCATTCTTCCTTCTAACGGTTCTCTACTCCCTTTCTCACATTCCTTTCTACTGAACGCTGATAAACAATCCACGCTGACCTTGGAGGTGCTCAGGCCTCTCAGCAATCATGCTTTTCCCATGCTCAGATACTATTACTACAATTACTACAACACCTATTACTACACTGCCAGGATGTCCATCCTGACACAATCACTCTTTCATTGGCAGGTAGGTGTACCTGTGCAATGCAGCAGGGAATCGCAAAGGGTAGGTGGGATGAAGTCAAATAGGGCAAATTGTTATGTTTAAGCATAAAGGAATGGTAGTCTTGGAGATAGGAAAGGAGAGCTGTGTGTGTCAGAGGTACTGCTGTATGTGTGAAGTTCTCATTGCTGCATTTGACACAGAAACAGGCGTGTGTGTGTGAGAAAGCCAGAGCATGCATATACTTGGTTATGGTGCCCATAACATGTTGTTTGCTGCTCTTACCATTTTGTTAATGTTGACTTCCATCTTGTCAGTGGTACAAGGCCAAATGGGATTGAAATTATTCCAGACCTTGTCCTCTTTGTCTTAGGTGGATAGAATGCTCTTGTTTCTATGAGTCGAATCTTTCAGACTAATGAGAATTCCCCAGTAATTTTAAGAAGTGAAAATCAAGACAATGGAGGAAAAATTGGAACTCCTGGACTTTTTTTCCTTTTGCATAAGATATATGAATTTAAGGTTCAACCCAGATACCTGAATCAGAGCTTTCAGGTTGTTAAACCAAGTGAAGTCTTTGGGTCTTAAACATCATACCCATGGAATTGAGGGGATCTCTACCATTTTGTAGCTCACATTTCATTCAGTGCTAATTGTTTTTTTGGGGGGTGGAACTCAGCCATAAATGCTACTGTTGGCAAAGGGATGGTGCACCCGTCCAAGCCAGCCTGTCCCTTTATGACCTCTATCGTCTCGAATACTTCAGGAAAACTGTTCTTGTGATGGGAAGAGGGGAAAGGGGAAACCCCAGAATTCTCCCTCACCATTTTGATACTCTAATCCTTCTAAATGTACAGTTTGACCTTGGTTAATACTGGCTTGTAAGCATCCCAGTTTATTCTTTAACCAGTGACCCAACTGATTGGACAGCATTCCAACTGGAAGGCGAAACCCCTAATCTGTTAGAAATTTTAATGGATGTGTTTCACAGGTGATTCAGCTCCTTGTTCTTGCCAGCTTTCTTATGATAAGAACTTGTGTGCTGTTTGTGGGGCTTGTCTGTATTATTAATTACTTATGGGACTATTATTTTTTAATCAACATAAATGTTACTTTTCTTAGCTAACTGTAAATATTGTACAGTTGGAATATTAATTTAATATATAACGAGTGTGAGAGCATGTGAACAGATGTACTCCCACCCACAGAAAAGCTGTATTTTGTATTTAATGAATGTTTTGTACAATACTGCAGAGTGTTTAATGGAGAGAAGTTCCTCCTCTATTTGTATGATAAAGACGAACGTAGCTGTTGGCCTCCAATACTCCAATTACTTCCGAGATCGTCTACAGAAATAAAGTCCTGAAGTGAGAGGCTGTTGTTTTGCTTTGCATTTGACAATAGTGGGGTACCTTTAGTTTTACTATATTTGGGTTTGAGTTCTTCAGCATCAGAACTGTGAAAATCAAAATGTTTGACTTTTTAAAATCTGCTAATTTATTCTTAAATTCATCAAGGCAAATTCTGAATGATCCATGAAGGCCATGACAGTACAGTCAACAAAATTGGCCAAAGTAAGGGCCATCAATGCTTTGGGTCCATTAGGGTTACTCTGAGGTACAGAGGTCTCTCTGTGTGTGCCTAAAGAAATTGTTTGCACTTTAGCAACAACTTTATTGATTAGTCTTACGACCATATCAAAGATAAAATAAGATAACAAGAATACAATACAATTCAATTTAACTGATAAAATTGATAAAAATACACCAAAATAGGAAATAAGATAATTGAATAACCTGAAATAATAATAAATACAATACATGTATATCTAATCAGAATTCAAATGAGTTCATCACCCCTACATGGCACTCCAATCTTTTCCATATAATGGGCTCTCTGGTGAACTGCCTTGTCTACAAACATGGCAGTCCTATTCACAATAAAAGTATTTGAGCCCGAAAGAAAATAAGATAATCTGTGATTAGAATCCCAGTGTGCTGTTCTTTCTAACAAAGGAGACAGGAATTTAATCCTAAGTGAATCATATAATTTGCAGTCGAACAAAACATGGGCAATATCTTCTATGGCTGGGTCCCCACATACACAAGTCCTCTCATCATATGGCAAATGATGAAAACGTCCATATTTAACCATAGAGTCCAACAATTCAAACCTAGCCCTGGAATAGGCCCTTCTCAGATTTTGTGTTAGACTCATCGACAGGTATTTTTCAAATTTAAAAATAGTTTTATTCTTAGCTAACCATTTTAATGAACCATTTTTTGCCAATGTCTCCATGTCCAATTGGGCACTGATATCCAGGGCTCGCTGTTTAAAAATATCTTTTGCCTGCGGTGCAGTTATGAGTACCTGTTGAATGGAAAATCCATATTGTGTAATAACTTTAGTGAGATGTTTTAACCAGGATGTGGTAAAATCCAAACTCATTTGTTCAAGTAGGCATAATTTGGGAAGCCTATCATGGTCCATTGAATGGACCTTCTGCCAGTAAGAAAAGACCTTTGATACTGTCTGGCTATGTATAGAGTGGATACCTGTTTCTGCTCTAATTGCGGGTGCTGACGTATTTTTATCAACTCCCAGTATACTTCTTAAAAAGCGGGTTTGAACATATTCAAGTGCAGCAGAATTTGTAAGACCCCACACTTCCGCACCATAAGTCAACATTGGGACAATTTTTGCTCTAAATACTTTCAGAATAGGGGTCAAAGTGCCGGGATATTTATAATTATACAGTTTAGATAGCCTTTTGGCACAGACCTCAGCCCTCCCTGCGGTCCTTCTGAAATGATTGTCCCAGGCTCCAGTATCAGTAAAAACCACTCCTAGGTAAGTGAAAGAATTCACTTGTTCTATAGGCTCCCCATTTATTTGCCATTTATATTTCATCCTTTTTCTTTTACCAAAAACCATCACTTTAGATTTAGACTTATTTATAGTTAAAGAGTTATGAACACAATAGACATTCAACTTTTTCAGGAGTCTTCTCAGGCCAACTTGTGAATGTGCCATCAAAATCATATCATCTGCATATAATAGGACATTCACAAATATGCCATGAATTTTTAACATGTGAGTATCTACGGTACGCATAAACCCTGGAATATCATTAATATAAAGATTGAAGAGCATTGGAGCTAAGATACAACCCTGCCGGACACCTCTATGAGAAGGAATACTTTTGGTTAAAGAGCCATTTACACCAGTTCTTACTTTTAAATAAGTATTTGAATAGAGGGCCTTTACCAGGAATAAAAGTCTGGGCTCCATATTTAAATTAATTAATTTCTTCCATAAAATGTTTCTATCTATGGAATCAAAAGCTGCGGTAAAATCTATAAAAGCAGCGAACACTTTTTTACCATTTGCCAATTGTTTTGAAATAAGATGATGTAATGTGAAACAATTATCTATTGTGGAGCGATCTGGTCTAAAACCAGTTTGTTCCTCTACAAGGAGGTTTGTCCTAATTACCCAGTCCTCTATTTTGCCCAAGAGGTGTTTGGCATACATTTTTGCAGCAATTCCTATAAGACTGATTGGTCTATAATTTTGTGGCTCAGTCCTATTTCCTTTTTTAAATATAGGGACAACAATTGCTACTTCCCATCCTACTGGAATGAATCCTGTGTTGTTTATATAAGAAAACAAACCTGCAAGTAATGGGGCCCACCAGTCAGTATGGGTTTTAAAAAGTTCTGGTGGTAAAAAGTCCTCTCCTGGAGCCTTGTTGGGTTTCAAGGAATGGATGATAGATTTGACTTCTGCCACTGACACTGAGGGCCAAAGAGGGAGGTTTTCAAAATAAGTAGGATCAATTATACTTTCCTGCAAGGGTCTTTGGTTTGACTCAGTAAATAAACTTGTATAGAAATCCTCCCAGACTGAGGCAGGTATAGGAATGTCAAGTTGAAAATTGCGTTCCTTCAATAAACCCGAGACGGAATTCCAAAAAAATATTGAATTAGTTCCTTTTGCTGATAATTCCAAGTCTGCCCATATTTTAGCTGTATAAAGAGCTTTTTTGGACACAATAAGTTTCTTATATTCCCGCCTGATTTGTAGCATTTTGGATTGATTTTTTATACTAGGATAACTCTGGGCCATACGCATTGCTGCCCTTAAATGTTTCCTAGTATGTAGACAATCAGAATCAAACCAGTTCATACTGTTTTGAGAATGATTTCTAGCAGGAACTTTATTTATCAAAAATTTCCTCAACGAGCTAGACAAAAGAGCATATTGTGTCAAGATCTTGTCTGGGCATTGAAAAGGAGTTGAAATAGAATTTCTCCAAGACTGAACCTGCTCTGAGTTTAGATAGGTTGTTATTGCCTTTGTATCTACCTTGTGCCACCTAAGTCTTCTGTTTTGCCTAATTTCAATATTGGCTAGTAACCTCTTATCATAAGTCATAAATGATCTAATATCTGATCTGGCTGCAAAATAAACTGTAATCGGCTGATGATCGCTGTCTTCTCTCACATGGGCTTGAATATCTGAAAATAACCCAGACTTATTTCGAGAAACACAAATATAATCTAGGACACTACTAGAGTTTCCTGTATGAAATGTAAACGGATATATAAAATCAGATTCTTTGCCTCCTAAAATATGAAGGTTACATTTATAAATTAGTGAGACCAACTGAGAACCCGCCATGTTCCTTTTGGAATCTCTAGAATGCCAGGGTGGGTTGTTAATAAGGTAGTCCTCAGGAATAACACCCAGTCGTACAAAATCAAATAAAGAAGCCCCCACTCTGGCATTAAAATCTCCCGCTAAAATTACAATAGCATTGGGGTAATTAAGGTTTATCTTCAACAGTAAATTTTCTAAATTTACCCAAATGTTGGGAGAAAAGTATGGAGATGAATATGGTGGCAGATAAATGTTCACTAGTACTACTACAACTGCTTCATACGAAAATTTAACCACCAAATAGAAAGGAGAATCAAAACCAAACACCAGTTCCTGGCCTTGCCAACCCAACTCAGCCTTGGCAAGTATCGACAATCCTCCCGATGCCCTTCCTTTAGTCTTGTGTTTCACTGCCGGGACTGACCAGGAATTAAATCCTGGAATGTGGATCCTTTCTTCCTCTTTGGACAGCCAAGTTTCTTGAAGAGCTATAAAATCAAAGCCAGAGAGAAATTCCAACAAGTCTCCATCAGATACTCGATTTTTCCAACCGGCAATGTTCCAAGTCAGTAGGTGGAGAAAAACCTTGCAATTGATGTTGGCAGGCGGCCCCATTGGAGACTTGAAATTTTGGGTTAGAGTACATGAGGCTTTTAGTCAATCGGCAGGGGTGATGTTGTCTAGAATGCCTTCTGTATCGAAGAAGACACATTGATTTACAAGTTGTCTGCCTTCGTCATTGTCTTGTTGATGGGGAAGCGCCAACAGAGATTGGGGAGCAAGACAATTATGATGAAATACTTTAACAGGTTGAAGAGTCAAAGTAGAATCAGCATCCAAACAAACAAAGTCCTCACTAACAGGTAAGGATGTTCCAGCCTTTAGTTCTTTCCATAACCCATTTTGAACTTCTCCTTCAAATGCTGTAGATCTAGCGTATGCGGGACTCATTTGAGACAACATTTGGTTGGAAATAGAATCCTTAGGACTCAGTTCTATTCCACCACCAGCATCCGATTTTAACACACAAGATACTTTAACTTTCTGCAAATTATCTGGGACTGGATTGAGCAATGCCATTTCCTCACAATCAGCCTGTGTTTCTAGACATTTCTTTTCTGTTGAAGTAGTAGTATTTTGTTGAACAGATATATTTTCACAGGCCTGAGTACTTAGTAATGCCATATTTATTAATGGCTTTGCCATAGATTGTGTTGTTTTCAATGTCTCTCTTAATTCATCCAGTCTTTGTATAACATCTGATTGCTCTGATTGTGGTAACTCCCCAAATAAGTCAATCAGCGTTTCTTCTGGCATTTCCTCACTCAGGGTCATTGCTGTTGTAGCAACTTCATGATTATCTGTATGTTTGCTACTGCCATCAGAACTTAAAGCAATATTACCCCCTTTCAAAGACTGATCAAGGAGAGGACTCACTTTCTCTGAGCTAAAAACACGTATTGGAAATATTGAAAAAGTACTCAGGAAAGGCTTCATTTTAAAAAGCATGCTGGGAACTATAGGCTGCTTAAATATTAACAAAACTCGGATATAGTCTCTTCTGGATGGCAGCCATTCAGCATGCACTAAGTCTATCAGAGAGCGTTCGCATCGTAGCAGCAGACTCAACGAGAGCATAACAGCTCTCCTATCACCCCATCTCCCTCTATTCATTTTATTATCATAAATCTGCAAGGTAATCTGTTTGGTTTGTAAGTAATAACTACATGGATCTCCTCTCTGCCTTTTTCCTGGTTGAGAGCTATTTTCTTTAGAGCTATTCTTTCCTCTCCTTTCGGTTTTGGGAGTAGAGCCAGCTTTATTTTCTGTATTAACCCCTTGATGACTGTTGGTGGGAGTAGTAGTAGATATCTTCCTGTTTCGTTCTGTTTTATTTGGATAGTTCTTAATGAATTTTACAACGGACTCCTTCAGGGAGTCAACCTGATCCTTAATTGATGTTAGAAGTTCGAAGATTGAAACCACTGTCTGTGCGGTAAGCAAGCACTGTCTAGATATAAAGTCTCTTGCATTCTCCCTTTTTAAGTCCATAACAACTCCCTCCTGCATAAGCATAGCAGCTGCCGAGCAAGCTGCTGTAGTCTGGGAGGGGGAGACATTTTCTGTAAGGCAGGAGGAAAGTTCTAAGAGCTGTTGACTATCCCATTCCACTGAGCTCTGTAAGTTAGCTCTACCTGATAAGGAGTCCAAGGTTAAGTTACTTACTACAGCAGTCTCTTTACTTGTTGTATAATTATCCATTTTCTGCTGCTTCAGTGGCTTCTGTGCTGCGGAGTGCGCACGCTGCCTCTTTTTCCTTTTCCCCATTCCTGAGAGCTAATTTAAAATGTTGATAAATTAAAGCTAAAAAGTTGCCTGTCTGTCATAAAATGATGATAAAAGTGGTTAAAAATAGTTAAAAATAGTTAAATATATAAAAATTTTAAAATAAAGTATAAAAGTAAACTACTAAAAAGTAAACTTTAGAGGAGCTCTTTCCAGCAAATGCTGCCTCATCGCCATCTTGGCCCCACCCCTCTTGTTTGCACTTCAAAGACCACTTTGCACTTGATTTATCAGTCAAATGTCTTATGGTAATTGCACAGAGCATTTAGATTTTAAAACAGCTTTTGTATGACATCAGTAGGGGCATCCTCAGTATGCCAAGGGGACAGAATATGCATTGTGCATCACAGCACAAGCTCCGTCCCTTATATAGCTGCATGTGATGTCAATTACCAAAGGCGGGGGCTTTCATCATGATGTTGCAATGCCCAATTTGTCATTTGACCCTCCACCCTTTTGACAGCCATGGACATTGAGGCCTATAGATGAAGCAAACCACAAATGAAGGAGTGATTAATTAGAATTGCTATTGTCAGAAAAGAAGTAGTGCCATGCCACAATTTCTCTTCCAATTACCCCAAGGTTTTCTTCTCTGTTTTGCTACCTCATTCTTATACTGCTTCAGAATTTTGTACTGTGTTGCTCACCCTTCCCAGTCTGAGCCCCAGGAGATGAGGTTCCTCCAGAGGTCTTTCCTTGGGACTGAATAGCAGCAGGTAAAGCTAGCAAGTCTGGAAAGAGGAAGGTAGGATGAGGGTATGTGTGTGTACCCTCAGCCCCCTTATGTGCCAGAACTTCACATCCCACTGGGAGAATTTTGCCAAAAGTTTTTTTCTCCTTTGGGATTGCTGACAAAATGCAGATTAACATTGACCCCCTTGCTAATCATCACAAGTTTAATTGTTTCATTTTTGCAACTGACTAGACTTCAGGGAACTTAACATTCCATTGATTGGAGTAGGGAAGGCCCCCACTCAGATGGTGAGGAATGTTAGGGACCAAATGAGATATTTTTCAACAAACATTTGCACAAATTGGTCCCTAACATTCCTCACCATTGGCCTAACGGCTGGGATGCTGGGAGTTGGTAGTTCAACAACATCTGAGTGGGGGCACTCGCTCACTTTAACATTGTTGCACTGCTCTGCCTCTACCTAGCATATACACATCCCTGCCCAGGGACGAGGGGCAAGCGGTCTTGCATTTCACGCCTGGGACTGATCAAAATCATATGCAAAAGCTCCTGTCTTGAGGATGCAGTAATGGGCTGATGTGTGAGAGGCTTTTTTTCTTGTTGTGCAGTAACAGTTATTCCATCTTAGCAAGAAGTGTGACACCTGAAGTCTCAGTTTCACAGCATAGTTGCAAGAGAACATTCAGGAATGTTGTTCTGTTCCTTTGAAAAGAGAGAGCTGCACACCTGGCACCAAATGGCCAGAGAGTGAGCAAAATGAGCCTATAGGACTAATATGGCATGGCAGAATCTGCTCTGTCCAGAAACATCAGAGAGCAGCAAAGCAGCTTGTTCAGTCTAGCTCTGGTTGACAAGAAACAACAGCTACCTGCCCCTAGATGCTTGTTTCTTTTGTACACCTTGCTGATGGCAGTCCTGCATTTCTGTGATTAAGCAATCTAAGGAAACTAAGGATAAATCCAGGATGAACACTGGGAGCTCTAAGAACAGGAAGATGGATGCTTTCAATTACAGTCAGTTTCTAGGCCAAGAGGGTGGTGCTTCCTGGTTTTCCTATTGGGTCTGCAGTGGTGGATTCTAATAGTGGACAGGGTGTTAGAATAGATTATTTCCAAGATCCCTTGACACCCTTACATTTTATGTCTGGACTGTTCAGCTCAAGTCTAAATGGCAGGTGCTGCTGCTCTGCAGGGATAGGAGGACAAAACTTCTCCTTGGCTCTTATGCAGAGAGGACCTGTTCTTCTGACGCCACTGTTGGAGCTTCTCCTGGAAGGAGCTGGTGGTGAGAGTGTAGAGGATTGGGTTCAAGGTGCTGTTGATGGGCAGGATGAAGATGACCACCCAGGATGCCATGGGACCTGTGCAGGAAGAGCTAGTTGTTAAGGAGACACAGAACAATTCCCTCTCAGAGACAACTGTTCTTAACACCTTAATTGCAATTTGATCTATCCTTGTAACAGATTATAGTCTTAAGGCTTTTTATATACTTATATCATGAGTGCTTCTATATTAAATATTCATAATTTTGCTTTAAAAACAGGCTATTTTCATAGCATTCAGTTGAACTTATTATTTTGTCTTCAGTTAAACATTCTTCCTCTATATAACACGTCAATTAGACATATTAGTCACATAATTTGCAAATTTAACAAAGCCTGCTGATACTGGAGTGCTGGCTGCAATTTGGAGCACAGAAATAGTGGCCTTGGTTGTCTGGACTGCATGTGTAAGGGAATAGATCAAGAGCAGTTTTGTGTTCAGGTTTGGGGAATTCTGAACCTCCTTACCCACCTGGCCAACAGCATCACCCTCACTTTTAGAGGTACACAAGATCAGGATTTCCCAGTCTCAGAAGCTGGCAGGAGGATGCGGGTGTGTGATGGGGGACCCCCTATTTCCAGTCTCTGAGATGGGGGAGCAGAATTGAACAAACCTGGTTGCTGAGATGCTGTTCCAGGGACCTTGGATTGTACCCTAAATGTGGGCCACCCACTACACTGATTTAATTGTGGAGTCCTTGGTGCTCTCTGAGCCTTGTTGTTTTCTTGCAGACATTTCATTGCCAGACTAGGCAACTGTGATAATTACGGATCCACCGTTAAAATTTTACCTTTGGAAGACAATCTTACTCGGCTACGAGTGATCGCCAATGATGATAACCCTGTGTCAGAGTTCCCAATCAAGAAATCCCTCAGGCAATTACCCTAAAAGATTCCTTTATTAAGAATCAGTACACTTCAGGTGAGGCGAAGCCTCGAATAAAGATTTTCGCGCGCCAAGCTGGATTATCAAAACATCCCTCTGACATCATCCAGAGTCAAGACACAACAATTCAGTTCTCACTCCAAGCATCCCCCTGCCTGATAGAATGTCTGTGGAAAGAGCAGGTGCTTATCACAGTTCTTGGCAAGCGATGCAGGAATGCCTAGAGGGAGGCTCGCTTCTTGAAGCAATTAAGTGCAGGCCAGCAAACTACACATGTACAACATTCAGGGAAGCATTTCAGACGAACATGTGAGGCTGACGGCAACATCTTCAGTGTGAAAAGGGAGTGGGACTTGCTCTCTGTTTATATATCGTGGCTAAACAGAAAGCAAGTCCCACTCCCTTTTCACACTGAAGATGTTGCCTAGTCTGGCAATGAAACGTCTGCAAGAAAACAACAAGGCTCAGAGAACACCAAAGACTCCACAGTTCAACCCTGAGCTACAAATATTCTCTTCGATTGGTACTGATTTAATTATTTTTCTTCTTTTAATGGTCATTTTCTGTGACAGTTCTCTTTCACCTATTGCACTAGTTGGCACTGTTGCACTGTTCTGGCAGACTACCATCTCGCTGCTGATGAGTATACAACATAGTCAGGCTGTCTATGAAGGTTCTCAGTCATCCAGGTGGAATTGTCTGTAGCTTGAATCATGTCAACTGGATTTCTATTTTCTCAGTGGAAACGTTTCGCTCCTTATCCAAGGAGCTCCTTGGATAAGGAGCGAAACGTTTCCACTGAGAAAATAGAAATCCAGTTGACATGATTCAAGCTACAAACATAGTCAGGCCTCATTCTATGATTGCACTGTCAGGATATCATCCATGCCATCCTGCCATGGCGCCAGGAAGCATCCCGCCAGTCTATTAAAACTGACAAGGTCGGTTGGGGGGTGCTTTTCAGTAAAACCACCAGACATGTAAGCGGAGACTTGGTGTATTCACAGAACTGCAAACTATGTTAATCAAAGTATCAAGGCGAGCGATTCAGCACCCAGGACAGATCAAGGGGCAATATTGCCATGTCAGTTGATTTGGACTTAGACGAAAAACTGAGTGACGAAGGGAAGGGTGATCAAGCAGTGAATCCCGATTTGGGGAGGGGGGACACTTGGAGATGATTAAACTGTTGGTTGCGGGAGCTTGATTCACTCGAATGTTTAATGTGCAATGGATCACTGGCTTTAATTAAGATTCCTTTATATTCCTAAGTGGCTTGTGTCAGGAACTCTGATTTAATAGTCAACGGATCGGGGACATCACATGCACATCTATTTGTTATTCCTGAACTATGCTAGTAATCAGCATTCGTGTTCACTTTTTATAGATCTCCTGCTCAGCAAAGTGAATGTTTAAAAGACATTTATCCCAAATCCATGATGTTTGAAGTATTATGTTTTTCTCCCTCATGCACTGAGATACCAAATACTGTAGCTCATTTCCCAAAGAACTGAGTTTTGAACCCCAAATACTTTATAACAATTGGCAGCTCAGAAATAAAGAGTAACATTCCCTTTATAATTTCCCCCGCCCAAATTTCCGAGGCTCAATTGCTACAAAGAGTCAGCTGCTCTTTGTCTTACAGTTAATGTGGAGGAGGTAGAGACAAAGGGACACTCTGCTTTCCCTGCAGCCAGTGTCAGCCGTGGCTATTTCTCTGATTATAACCCACGATTGCTGCTGATCTTGCCATGAACCTCCTGTGAGGGAGGAGGCGAGGTCAGGCAGGCAGGCAGGCAGTCTTGCTTCCCTAGAAGGCTTCTGCTCAGTGACTGGGCGGCTGTCTGCCCCTGGCATCCCGGCAACAGGCTTCTCTTGGGCACCCTCTCGGAGCTGTAAGCTACATTAACGCTTTGAATTACAGGTCAGTGACAGCCCTCCTGGCAGATCAGGAGAGAGAAGGACGAAGAGCTAGGGTTTTCACCTATCCCTCCATCCCATATTGGTTTGGGTTTGCTTTGAGATTTTTATTTTTTGTTTTTTAAATCACAGAATGCATGAATTGGGGGGACTTCCGTCCAACCTTCTGCTCCGTGCAGCAACCCATCAAACTGCCCTGGACAGGTGGCCCTCCAGCCAGTTGGGAAGCTCCAGGAAGGGAGGGGGAGGGGGAGCACACGGTTAATGTGGGAAAACAGTTGTACTACTTAACAGTTTTTACCATCAGCAATCTGCTCCTGTTATTTATTCTGAATCTCCTGTATATTTAATTTCAACCTGTTGGTCCTTGTTGGTTTCAACAGAGGACAGATCTACCCTCTCTTGCATGTGGCAGCCTTTGAGATATTTGCAGATCACGTTCCAACACTCTTGAATCTTCCCCTTGGCAAGCTAATTGTGTCCAGCAACTTCCATTACTCCTCAGGGGGCTTTGCTTCCACTCCCGCACCCCCACCCCACCCCCTTGTCCTGGTGAATCTTCTCTGAACCTGCTGCAGCTTCTTCAAGTTGCCCAGAACTGGAGACGGAATTCCAAATGTAGTCTCATCAGAGCAGTGTACATGAAACGATTCCTTCCGGTGATCCGGGCCAATGCTTCTGTTAAGCTCAGTTGTGAGTTAATGTACCTATTTTGTTTGATTTTCTAGTGAAAAGTTGGATAAAATTATTCTGAATTCCAGCAGCACAATTGGAGTGGGGAGTTTCTTTAGGGTACGCTGCAGAAACAGTATGGTGGCAGGTTGCCTGTCCCTGCACTAAACTAAAACCAAATAAATGCATTGTAGCTCCAAATGATGAACTCAGGCACCGAGCGTCTGAAGGATAAAACTGGAAGCAAACATTCCTGATTTTTGTCTTTGTGGCAGGGCTACAGAGGAAAAGATGGAGCCTAGACATTTGATGCATGGAACATTAAGCCACAGTTTCACAGGACATGCATACCATTCTTCTAGTTGTTGCCAAACAGTTGCGCTTTCTTCAAATGTACATCTCTAGAACAATATGCAGTCTTTTCAGAGACTTGCAGGAAAGAGAATAGAATAAAGCAGACATCATCCATTCCCTTTACCATGTGAAGATACATTTAAGAGTGCAGCAAAGCATGGGGAACCCATCATCATTTAACATCCAGAGAAATTTTGTTTTCATGGCAAAGATGGTAAAACACACCACCTACCTGGAATCTTTATATCCAGCAGCAAAAGGAGCTTCAAGAGGAAGATAGGGATCCAGCAGAGGGCATTTGTGGAAACAATGAAGAAGAACCTCTTGGCCAAAGTCACCTCCATGGTGAAAACGCTGCGCTCGACTGTCTTGGCTGCAGTGGCGTGGATGGAATAAAACATGCTGCTGTAGGCAAATACAATGATCACAAATGCCACCAGGTTCAGGCCTGCCATGGGAAAGGGTGAGAGAAGCCAACTGTTAATACAAATGCAAAGGGAGTGAGATGTAAAAAAGGTGCCTATTACAAGCAGTTCCGGCTCTCCAACTTGATGCTAAGGTTTCATTAGGTCATTTCTGCCAGCCACAGTCACAGGGCCCGGATATTTTGACAATTTTTATCCTCGCACATCCATGATGCAGTGTGACTGTGAGTAACGGGTGAATGCGTGAGCAGCCACACACACTGCACCAAAACGCAGGAAGGTCAGCAGAACTCTTCTCTGTTCAAACAGTTGTGTTCCAATTTGTGTGAAGCATTTGGTTGCCTAAGGCAGGAAACCTGAACGTTGAGCTGGAGAGGAAACAAGTGACAATTGACCTCCTTTTGATGGCATCCCAGCCACCTTACGGGAGGATTGGCTTGGTAGGCAGTACTTGTCAGAGTGCTTTACAGGCCTTTGGCTGGGGGGGGGGGGGGGGCGGGCGGGGGCTGGCTTGCAAGCAAGGAATTTGCCCTCTTTTCCCAGAACATGCAAATTCCGGCTGCTCCTCCATTTGTTAATCCATACTCTTCATTCAGTGCCCTTGTTCGACACCTTGGCCATCAGCCCCTGGGACCCTGTGGGCAGATTTGGAAAGAGAGAAGGTGGCCACGGATGCCACCCTGGAATGTCTGCTGCGAGGGCCTGAATGTCATTGGAAGGGGCCCTTCCCTCTGGAAGGCCAAGCCACAGCTTGAATCCGAGCCCAAATACCAATCATAAAGTTACTTCCACAAGTATCAGTCTCACAAAGGGATGCCAGCGAGGGACAGAGACCAACCACACTCCTATGGTCCTCTGGAAAATAATCAGTGTGACAACAGTAAGACGATGATGATGGTCTCAGTTTAGATCCCTTCTCCCCAGAGGAAATGAGAAGAGCGGGGTGGGTAGAAGCAAGAGGCAGGAATGTTTTTTGCTTGTTTGTTTTTTGTTTTTGATATGCCATGATTAAGTATTTTAAAGAATAATGACTATGATCATCATCATAGTACAACAATAAAAAGCAGGCCTAGTTTTATAGTGCTTAGAATGTGGGGCACCACTTTGCTGCCTTGAGTCTTGATGGACCAGACTACCTCCAGTGTATTTGTTGCTCCCAGTGTAGCTTTCTCCTGGGTGCTCTGTGCCTATGTCCCATTCACCAGCACTCTCTGGCCCCCGAGTGACCACTGACTGCTCTGGGGGATTTCTTCCTCCATCTGAGGGTTTATAACCACAATATTTTGTGTGTTTGCTTCTGTGAATCTTGGCCAAACTACAGACAGTCCTTGTTTAGCAACTGCAGTTGGTTCTGGTGAAATGGTCGCTAAGCGAACCACATGATTGAGAGAGAGACGCTGCGAAGATCGCTGGTTGCTGCCGCCTCATTCAGATAAAGTTCACTCATGCTGGAGTGAGAGTAACACCAGTGGTACTCTCACTCCAGCATGCGTTGTTGTCAGGTGCAGAAACCTGGGCGTAAGCATTGGTTGGAAAATGATTGTTTTTTTACTACCGTTTACTACTGTTCATTACCATCGTATTTGTGAACAGTCGTTTTCCGAGGCAGTTGCTAAACAAGGACTTCCTGTATCTGGCCACATTAGCAGTGGCCCTCTATCTGCAAAGGGTGGGGAGGATTCATCCGTCCCAGCGCACCTGCAGTTTCATGCATGCTCATCCAGAACATATTAGAATTAGCCATGAAGGGCGGGGGCTGCTTAAGCCCAAAGAACCAAACCCCATCCATCCATCCTCGGTGCCAAATCATTTATCTCCCCACCACCACCACCAATGATCTAGAAAGTCTTACCCAGGAATATGCCTGCAGAGTAGGCTCGGGCCCCTCGGCTCTCGTTCTCCCCAGACAGGAGGGGGAAGCAGACACCATTCCTGCCATAATAGTTGCCAAAAGACTCCTTACACAAGAAGGGCACCACTGTCAGGGAGAGGCCCAGAAGCCAGATGATGGCCAGGGCGGAGAAGGTTTGCCTCTTGCTCGCCCCATAGTGGCTGAATGGGAACACGATGCACAGATATTTCTCCAGGGTCATGTAAGTCAGCACCAGGACGGAGACCTCAGAGGAGAGCATGGCCAGGCTGCCTACCAATTGGCATGATTTGCTTGCCATCCAGCTCTGGGCATGCTTGTTATACTCTCTGGAGAACTTGAGGTCAAAAGACCCAAGGGAGAAGAGGTAGATGCCCATCAGGCAATCAGCACCTGGAACAGAGACAGGAAGGGATGATAAAAATAATAAATAATAAAATAAGTAATGAAAGCTTTCCCATACTGTTTCTCTTCAACCTGCCCACATATCAGAGCAGCTTATAAGAACATCAAAATAGCATTTAGTAGTGTTGAAAATGTGATGAAGATTACGTTAAAAACAGCTTTAAAATTCCACATTCTGCAGTAAAGTGAAAGTAATATGTGGATTCCTTCTGTATATGAACAGTGCAGGGCATTCCTGTAATTTTACAGCCCCTGGGTTTTATCAGGAAAAAAAATTGAAGGCACTTGGACATTTTCTGGCCAGTCAGAAAGTTCAGTCTAGTTCTGGTCCTGTTCAGAAATTTTGGCATAAGATGTTTAGTACAATATATTAGAAGTACTAACTAGTGTATCTATGATGGACTGAACCGTTGGTTTAGATACTGCTTCTCCTTAATCCCATGGGCCATATTAGCAATGTATGTCATTTTTTATTTTTTTAAATTATGCAATAATATGCTGGCTTTTAAAACAAAAACTTTCACACAGTGGAATAGAACCAATATAATTAAAATTATTACAGTACCAGGCAAGAGCTATTATGGAATTGGGCAACCTTAGAAATTGGACAAATAAATAAATAAAGTGGGAATATTGAACCCAACAGCAGCAGAGGACCCATCTCTCCTTCAGAGGCGATCAAGAGCAAATATGAAGGAGATAAAGCAGTTCAAACCAAGCAAGAAAAACAGGAAGCTATAGAGCAAAGCCTTCCCCATCAGCTGTAACGCGGTCAGAGGGCATAGTGTAGAGTTAGGGAAACTGACCTGTAGATGTTGCTGAACCACAATTCCAACCCTCCTCACCATCAACCATGGTTCAGCAATATCTGAAGCATTGTAAATTGATTGTCCTTGTTTATCATTTTTATTAATTGTATTTATATCCCCCACACTTCTGCAACAAATAAATCTTTGGTCTAGACCTTCCCTGTTATTTGAAAACGAGATTCCAAGTGAAAAACAACAAAACTCCCTGAAGTAAAAGGAGAACCACCACGTTTGTGGTTGGTTGAGTACCGCTGAGATAAAGGAGCTTGTGATAGCGAGAATGATGGCCGTGACATTCTCCCCTCTGTTCCTGCTTACAGCCCTTCCATTTTGTCCAAAAAGTGAGTGGTTTTGGTGGAGCCCAGGTGCTCCTTAAAAACTTAACTTTTTCTTCTGAAAAACTTAAATTTTTAAAAGCGAAACAGTCAACTTTTTAGGGAGCTGTGCATTCTTCGAGCTCTACCAACCCAAAACAATCAAACAGCTCACCTTTGTCAGACTGGATGGAGATTACATTTACTTTTTTTTTTTTAAGCGAAGGTAGCCATTTAAGGGTTCCCCAGCATTTAAAATGAAACATTTAAAAAGTTGACTGCTAACATTCTTGACTCTGGCATAGGGCCTTATTCCTTTCTTCCTGTTGCTTCCTGGACTGACCATGCAGCACATTTTTAGAAGTAAAAACCATGCTTTTTTATTTATTTATTTGTTCAACTTATATCACCGCCCATCTCCCCCCACAATCTTTTAAAAGATAAAAGAAGCTGGAAGAAATCACTCAACCTCCTGGAATATTTCTCAGAAGGCAAATGCAACCACGCCGAAGGCAGACCTCACAAATTCTGGGTCAACACCCCCCTCCCCAGATCCCATCCCAGAGGAATTCTGTGTGGAATTCTTTGACATCCTTGGCAGAGACCACATTCCAGCCTGAGAAAAAGAGCAGCTGGTGAATAATCCAATATGCTCGGTGGGGTGAGGAGATGGGCTAAAATACCCAAGGAGGCTTGAGAGAAATGCCTGGGAGGCGACCAGCTCTCTGCTTCTGTCTTGCCTGCCGTTCGATCAGCCTCCATATCCAAGGCTTTATCCCCCTGCAGCCTCATCTCACTGAGGCAGGAAGAGCTTTGCTTGAACATTTTTAGAGTGGCCCCTATTCTCTCCTGGACAGCTCTTCTACCTCCCATTTCCCATACTTAGAAAGACTCAGGCCTTGCTCCAGATCACCCTCTATCCCAGTGACTTCCCAGAAAGACTCAATTTGCTGCACCCCAGGCCATGTACACCCTGGATAATTACGTGCAATTGAAAGTCAGACCCTGGCTGCTCTTCATCTGTACCAAGCTGCATCAAGGCAGGGTATCCCAGGAGGTGGATCCTGAAAGTCCTATTATCTGACATGGGGCTACTTGGGAGCAAGAGTGCCACTGCCCTGACCTCTCCCTCCCACCAACCGGCACGCTTACAGCAGAGACACTTGATGGCCACGGTGTGCTTGCTATTTTCAGTGACAATGAAGGACCGGGTGAAGATGACCAAGAGATTCCCAACGCAGGTGAGGGAGGCAACCAGCCAGACAAAGACTCTGAGGATGACATTGGCCAAGAGATTCTCAAAGGAGGAAATCCCGTCTGTGTTCGGCTTACAGCTGCGGACATGAGGGGCAAAGCTGCAGTACTGGAACTTCTTAAAGTAGCTGTGACAGAGAAAAGGGTCCTTGTTCAAATTCATAGGAGAGGCATAGTCATTTAAGAAGAAACACAAGCCTCCCATTCCATTCATCAAAGCTACAGTACAGCACTCTCACTGTGCCTGGCCAGCTGGTCCAGTGCAACTAGGACCTTCTAATATGCCACCTGAGAGTTCCTGTAATGCCTCAAGACCTTCTTGTTCTTTAGCAGTGCCAAGGTCCTTTACTACTATCTCTGGGCAATCAAAATTAGCCTCAGAAATCCATGTTTTATCAAACATGGTGCTCTGAACACCAACCACTCTTCTCGCTCTCCTTTTCATGGTTATCACTTTGCTTACCTTCTTGCCTGCTGAACAGATCTTGAGATCTCAAAAGGTCACACATAACTTTGTGACCTTCAGTTGCTAATAAAGACTGCATTATCACGGCTTTTTCCTTATGGTGAACAGGCGGTCTCAAAATACAGGAATGACTGATTTCTACTCAGTATCTCACCTGAGGATACAGTATGCTGAACTGACATATGTAGCTTTTCTTTCAGGAATCTGTAGAACAGCAATTCTCTTACAATAGGCTGAAACTTTGGGAGGGTTTTTTCCCCATTATCTGTGGTTTTAAATTCATTTGAGTAAGTTTCCGAGAAGCCCAAGATCTTGTTTCTCATCACTACCACCGGCTGAAGCGCTCTGAATAACCTTTCCCCTTTTGCAAGGTAAGAGAAGAGCAACTGCAGGGCACCTAGTCCTGAGCGAGTGCCTGGGAGCTGGATTCTTTCTTTCTCCACTTAGCAGGAAGAACAAAGGAGGGGAGGGAGGGAACAAACCATATCAAGAAGGCAGAAGCATATAAAGCTACCTGCGTCTCACAATACTTTGAGGCATGGGCTTCTACACGTGTTGGCTTAAATTCTTTCTGGATTTCCTTCCTCAACTTTTTGTTCCAGATACTGCCTGCTTCCTTGGATCTCTTTTAGGTTTTTGATTTTAGGAAGATTCCACCAAGGAACTGCTGCCTACATCACCTTTTCTTTTTCAGCATTTGAATAAAGAGCTGAAAGTGAGACTTGCAAGGGACAGGATAAGCTGCTTCTGTGCAAAAGCTGCCCTTGTGCTATACTACTTTTATCATAGACACAGCTCTTGCCACTCTCTACATCTCTCTCTCAGCTTTTTGGATGCCTGTAAAGTTGCGCTCCGTGCGAGGAACCGGGCGCGTCGCAGCTGCCTCTGGGCTCAGGCAGAGGGAAGGGGGCTGGCAGCAGGGCCACGCCTGGCTGGTGAACAGAGCCCCCCTTCGCACCCAGGGAATTTGAGTAGGGGCCCCAGGAGAAATGGTGTAACCTTAGCTCTCAGTTCATTCATGCTGGAAGAGCTAATGTGAGCAGTTTCTTTTCGTTACATATTTTATACAGTCATTTTCCTTAAAAAAATGGTTTGCTCAGTATTTAAACGAACAGGTAGGCATGCATACTAACCATCCTTGGGGCAAGGAGGAGATGGACTTTGAAAGGCTGACTGAACTGGGGCCAGCTGATGGTGCTGGCGACGAATGGAACTATAAGGCAACGTTTTTCCCAATGATTATTGTGCCCATGTAAATGAAGCGAATACCCACCCTTGTGCGCCACAACGATGTGGATACTATACTTATTCTGCCTGCCTACTATTAGAAGTAACACTGGAAAAATCCATCTTCTAACTGTCCAAAAACTTTGTGTGTGTGTGTGTGTGTGTGTGTGTGAAAGAGGCTTCCATTTCCCTGCTTCGTTCTCAGCTCACATTCAGCATCCTTTTGGTGCTTTCTGGCACTGACTTTCTCGGCTGCGGAGCGGCAGAAGACACCGTCATTGTGGTCTTCCATTACTAGTAAAGGTAAAGGTTCCCCCTGCACATTTGTGCAGTCGTGTCCGACTCTAGGGGCCGGTGCTCATCTCCGTTTGTTAGCCAAAGAGCCAGCGTTGTCCGAAGATGCTTCCGCGGTCATGTGGCCGGCATGATGCACGCGGAACGCTGTTACCTTCCCACCGAAGTGCTACCTATTAATCTACTTGCATTTGCATGCTTTCGAATTGCTAGGTTGGCAAGAGCTGGAGCTAGTGCGGGAGCTCACTCTGCACGCAGGGCTAGGGATTCGAACCTCCGAACTTGCGATCTTCCGATCGACAAGCCTGGCGTCTTACCTGCTGAGCCACCACGCCCCTTTACCCACTGAGCCACCACGCCCCTTCCATTACTAGTCTGACCATATTTTTTTGGGGGGGAAACGGGACCCTAACCTACCCACGGCTCACTGGACAAAGTGGGCAGGCACGTGGGCGGGCGGGCGGGCATGCTTCACCGCAGGAACTTTCAAAAATGGGACAAAATGGATGTTTTTCTGAAAATGATGGGACGGTCGGGAATTGTTTAAAAACTGGGACTGTCCCGTTCAAACCGGGGCGTATGGTCGGCCTATCTATCACAGCACGCCCAGCAGCCTCTCTCGCTGCCCCGTAACAAGGCCCACGGAAGGCCTTTGATGCAGGTTCTCTGGGATTTAGCTGAAATATAGATGGCCAGTGAGGAAGCAGGAGGCTGGATAAATGATGTATACTCTGAAAAATACTGAAAAATATTTCAAAAGCAATTTATTTTACATGAAAACAGTTTTAAAATGCAAAAACCAAAAATAGCACAACAAAAAAAACCCCAAAGTAACATCGCAAAAATTCTTGTTATTTAGAGATGATTTAAGAGAAAATCTTAAACTAAGATTTACACTAAGTTCCGGAGACTGTTTTTTTTAAATAATACCTCTTTATTTTGGAAAGTGTGTTTCCTCAATGATATTGACACAAGAAATAGAAAGTGAAATGAAATTTACAAAGCAAAAATACTTTGAACATGCAAATAAACCAGGTAGATGGGTTAGCCTACAAATTGAGGAAACAAAGACAAAAGAATTCAATTGTTAATATACAACATGAAGGGAAGGTTTTGGTGAATAATATAGATATACAGGAAGCCTTTCATGATTATTACTCAAAACTGAGTAAAACTGGACCTGATGGCCTGTCAGCAGCCTATTACAAATGCTTCGAGGATGAACTATGTTTACCCCTGCAGAATATTATGAATTCGATTTTGGAAACAGGAAACATGCCAGAGACTTGGAAAGAAGTGAATATAACATTGATCCCCAAAGAACAGCAAGATCTGACTTTAACTAAGAATTATAGACCAATATCTTTACTGAACAATGACTATAAGATATTTACAACTATATTGGCAGAAAGAATGAAAAATATCCTCAAGAACTTTATTCATCAAGATCAAGCTGGATTTTTACCTAAGAGACAAATCCGAGACAATGTCCGAAATATATTAGATGTGCTGGAATATTTGGAACAACATTATGAAAAACAAGCTGCCATGATATTTATAGATGCTGAAAAAGCTTTTGATAATTCAAATTGGCCTTTTATGTTTAAAATACTGGAAAATATGAATTTTGGAGGAAATTTTATTAAGTGGATTAAATCAATATATACTCCTCAATTTGCAAAAATAATTGTTAATGGAGAATTTAGCAAACCATGTGAAATTCAAAAAGGCACAAGACAAGGTTGTCCATTATCTCCACTTTTGTTTATATTGGTACTAGAGGTGTTACTTAGAGACATTAGACAAGATGATGGTATTCAGGGTATTAGAGTTAAAAAAGAAGTTTATAAATTAAGAGCCTTTGCTGACGACTTAGTCATTACTTTGGAGAATCCACTAGATGGAATTGAATTATTGATACAGAAATTAAAAGACTTTGGGTCATTAGCAGGGTTTAAAGTGAATTTACAGAAAACAAAAGTCTTGACTAAAAACATGGATCACTATCAACAAGAGAAATTGAAAGAAATAACAGGATATTCAATGGAAGAAAAAGTAAAATATTTGGGAGTATATTTGACATCTAAAAATGTTAAGTTGTTTAAGAATAATTATATTCCACTTTGGATAGACATTAAAAAAGATTTGGATCAATGGAAAAAATTACAATTATCATTGTTAGGTAGAATCTCAGTAATTAAAATGAACATTTTGCCACAAATTTTATATCTTTTTCAAACACTACCTATAATAGCATCAGAAGACCCTTTTAAACAATGGCAACGGAATATTTCCAAATTTATTTGGCAAGGAAAAAAACCAAGAATAAAATATAAAGTCTTGCAAGACTCAAAAGAAAGAGGCGGACTAGGTCTACCGGAATTGAAGTTATATTATGCTGCTTGTTGCTTGGTATGGATTAAAGAATGGATAGTTTTGAAAAATGAAAAATTATTGAATTTGGAGGGTCATGAATTAAGATATGGATGGCATGGATATTTGTGGTACGACAAAGTTAAAGTTAATGTGGACTTTAAAAACCATTATATTAGAAGATCATTGTTAAGAATTTGGAGTAAATATAAACAAACTGTTATAAAAGACCTTTATGGATTTCCACGCAAGAAGCATTTCACAGAACAGAAGTAAGAAATAAAGATAAATGGCTGACTTATAAGGACTTTTTAAAGAAAGAACAAGGACAATATATAATTAAAACAAAAAAAGAACTTGCTCTAGAAAGATATACATTCCAATGGCTTTCATATATGCAACTTGTAGAAAAATTTAAATTAGATTAAAAAAAATTGAATTTGAACAAACTAAATCGGAATTTGAGATGCAACTATGTGAGACAGATGATCATTTAATTGCTAAAATGTATAAATTATTGTTAAAAGGAGAAATGGTAGAGGAACAAGTTAAAGATTGTATGATAAAATGGGCAAAAAATATTGGACATAATATACAAATGCAGCAATGGGAAGATATGTGGAACAAAGGGTTAAAATTTACTTTGTGCTATAATTTGAAGGAAAATTTTTATAAGATGATGTATAGATGGTATATGACCCCACAAAAACTTGCTAAAATGTATGGGAATGTTTCCAACTTGTGTTGGAAATGTAAAAAAAAAAGAGGGGTCTTTTTACCATAAGTGGTGGACATGTGAAATTGCAAAGATGTTTTGGACTCAGATACATTCATTGATGCAGAATATTTTACAAATTCGAGTCCCATTTAAACCGGAACTATTTTTATTGGGAATATGGGAAGAACAAATGGGAAAACAATTTGTAAGAATTATGCAATATATGATTACAGCAGCAAGACTTGTTTATGCCCAAAATTGGAAAAATCAGATTTTACCTACGATACAAGATTGGATGTTAAAACTGATGGATATGGCAGAAAATGACAAATTGACATGCTTATTAAAAGAAAACTCAAACTGTTACTTTCTTAAAGAATGGAAACCATTAATGGACTATTTACAACATGCAGGTGGGGCGAAGCTTATCTGTGGTTTTGAAGACTAAAATATATATAAATTGAAATATTAGACAGGAAATGTTTTTGTATGTTATATATACAATGTAAGCATCTAGCATGTCTAGCATGTAAGAAAAAATCTTTTTTAAATTACTAAGACCAGAGATAAATCGGAAGTTGTCTAATTTCTATGCTTTATCTTTTTCTTTTTTTTCTTTACTTTTCTATACACTTTTACTTTTTTCTTTGATTTGTATTTCATTTTCATTTTCATTTTCACCCTTTTAACTATGTATATCTAAAACCCTAATAAAATTTGAAAAAAGAAAGAAAGTGCGTTTCCTTAGTCCTATTGTCTCATTAGAAAACATTAAGAAACAAAAAGAAAAGAAGAAGAAGAAATCAGTATCTTCTCATCCATAACATACAGTATGTAGTCTTCTGTATATTTTTAAAAAATGCCTTTTGCATTGCTGTTTCCCCTCCTTCACCCATGGAGGACAATATTCACATACTTTTCTTACTCCACTGGGCACGTAAGACACTCATACTGGCTCCACAGAGACCACCGACTATCAAAGCTGATGACATTTCTATATGTAATGAGAGACACTCTCTCAAGGCCAGGTGCTGAGAATCTTTGTTCTTCCAGCATGAATCTTTGAGTCTAATTATGTAAAACTACAAATTATTAAATTAGTGGAACAAAGCTATGAGGACTGTATGAGTTATTGCCGGTTGGTGATTTATTGTTTCTGTGAGTGGCTCTGAGCATTTGCCCCTGAGTTTGGAAATTCTGCAGTATATGTATATAGGTGAGAGAGAGAGAGCATTTTATGGGCTATTAGCTGCTGCACTGCTTCTGTTACTACCTGAAAAAGCCATTCCAAAGTAAAGCCAAACTGTGGGGACAACACAAGCTAAATAAATTGGTTCTTTTATGCTTTGGGGGCAGAGCGGGGGGCTTTTGAGGGGCAACATGAATGCCTCATATCTTTGAGAACATGAATCTTCTCGGGCCTTCAAACCAACTCCGCGGGACACCCTGGCTAAGCAGTTTGGAGCACCGCACTGTGCTGCAGCTGAAGTGCCACTCGGAGCATTCCCCGAGTTACCTTGCCTCCATGCATGCTTCTTCCTCGGCTGCTCTTGCGGAACTTCTACACCGCAGCCTCAGCTGCCTGTTGCTCCTGCTGTTTCTTAAGCCAGCTTCAGAAATTCCAGTCTGGACTGCGGTGCCCTCCCACCCACCAGCAGAGGACAGGGCAGCCCTGCCCCGGGAGGAAGGGAGCGCCCGGGGCAGTGACTGGTCCCCACAGGGAGGGAGGGGGGAGCGGGGCCAGCCCCGCAGCCCCTCGCAGCTGGAGCTGGAGCCACACCTGGCGCAGACAAAACCTGGCTGAGCTTCAGCCGGCTTGGGTGGGAAGGCAGCCCTCTTGGCGCAAAGCAGGAGACTGGGGCACGCGTGCATTTGCCGCGGGTGGGCGCGGGAGACAAGGGGATCCATTCGGGAAGCAGTTAATAGCTGTAGTGATGGACCAAGCAAAAAGGGTGCAACTGCCCATAGTCTCTGCTTCTTGGCCCAAGGTGGCTTGTGCTTGAGAGAAACCATGGTCTGTCCCAGGTAATTCATCAAGGTAGCATTTTGGTCTTTGGGTTTGATGAGCCCCCCTCCCCACTTGCTCTCCCGAGCTACTTACATGTGAGATAGATTCACAAGTTTCTCAAACATGCAGGTTTGAATGTTAGGGATCTCCAGACCTTCCAAATTCCTGCAAAATCAACCCATTGGAGGAGCATAAGCCACCTGTCCAGAGTGACAGAATGATTTTTCCATTGGTATCAGCCAGGGAATCTAGACACTTACAGAGAACGCAAGTGGGGTACATTGTCAAATTCATCTGGATAGATCTGGTGCAGAGGATTGTTTGAAATAATTCTGCAAGAAAAATGTCCAGTACTGAAAGTGGGATAATCTTTTGAAAAAGCCATCAGAATTAATATCTGCTGCTTTTGCACTGCCTAACAGAGTCATGTATTTGAATGGAAACAAAACATTATGCAGATTTCACGAGGCAAGTGGGATACTTACAACTTTCTATATTTTGTTGAAACACAATAAAGTTAAGTTATTCCATCTATAAAAATAGTTTTAAAAATGGAAAAGACAGTACAACTATATATTAAGGAGCAAATTTTAGGGGTAATTGCTGAAATATTTTTACCGAAAAAAGTTCTACTTAAATCTGGCCAGGGTTTTATACATACAACTGCTGTAATTCATGCAGGCCAGAGAGTGATGATGAGATAAGCTCCTTCAATCTGTTGGAGGACAAGTCACTGTCGGAAACAAAGAACAGATGGTCTGAGATGGCTGATTTGTGCAAGTCATACATTAGATATAATGTTATCAAATAATAAGCCTGTTGTCATTCATTATTTACACCCTCAGAGAAGAACCACAATGGGACAAACCATCATAGTCCAGCATTCTGTGTCCATAGTGACCCCTTGGGGACTTGCAGAGATAACGTAAGTTATTGGTATGCCCATGGAACACCCCTTCTTTGCAAGCTGAACTGGTTGTTGGTTTGCTTCTAGCACGATTCAAGGCGCTGGTTGTTACCTATAAAGCCCTACATGGCACAGGGCCTGGTTCCTTGAAGGAGCACCTGTCGTCTCACCTAGCATCTGCCCAGCCCATTCAATCCTGCAGGGTTGGCACACTCTGGGTTTCTTTGATTAAACAATGCCATCTCTCAGGAACCCAGAAGTGCGCCTTCTCTGTAGCAGCGCCTGCCCTCTGGAATGAGTTTCCTCCCGAGATCCGGATGGTGTTTCAAAGGGGCCTGAAGACATGGATCTTCACCCAGGCCTTTGGTGAGGGTGCATGAAGCCCCCTTGAATTGTGTGGGTTTGTTTCTTTTTCACTCCTGTCTGCTTCTTGTCATCTTTTATTCTTTTAGTTTTGTCTTTTACTGTATTTTAAAATATATTTTTATTTGTGAGCCACCCAGAGTTGTTGCATGGCAAACAAATTTAATAAATAAATACATGGGCCTAATTGTTCATTTTTTCCATCAACTAGTATGGAAGGGTGAACCACCACAGGTCTCAGATTCTGTGTGACTAGGAGCCACCAATAGAACTTCCCTTCCATGAATTAATCTAAACACTTCCAGGTGGTGGTCACATTCCGTGGTACTGAATTCTGTAAATTATGCACTGGACCTTGATTCAGTACAGGAGATCTGTAATTGTGACATACCCATTCACATTTTTAATAAATGATGTTAGTTATAAAATTTATGTCCTGCATTTCCACTGATCTTTCAACAGAGACAATGGCCATAGCAATAATGTTAGCAAACCATTCAAATAAGATTTGGGGAGAGGCTGCTTAGGTAAGGTAGCAGAATAGGAGAGGAATAGAACTGCATTTTAGCAAAGGGGGGTCAGTGGTGGGGGTCAAAATATCCAGATGCCCATTACACTTGTTCCATCAAAGCCCCACCTTTTCTTGCACGCATGTGGGTGCCACATGTAAAAAAGGGGCAGGGATGGACTTATGCCTCTTGCAGCATAATGACTGGCGACCCAAGGGAAGATTCGTGGGAGGTACTTACAGTTCCACCAGCCTGTTAAGGTTTGAAAAAGTCCCTTCCTGGATCCATTCAATCTTATTCCTGTTCAGAGCCCTGGAGGAGGAAGGCAAGTCTAGGGAACGTTTTATCCAAAATGCATTATCCATTCACTGTTACTACCTCTACTACTATAAACAAATAAAGGTTTCTTCACCAACAGAGCCTGAAGAAAATGCCAAAGAAAATGCTTAAAAAAATCCACAATTTAATAGCAGGATCAAACTATTAATAAAATGATAATGAAATATAGAAACTGCAGCCACTACCTACAGTATGTCTCCAAAAGGCTCACCATAATATTTGTAATTCTATTAGTCATGGCAAATTCATCTTGGCTAATCTAGATGTTCCATAAATGCTCATAGGGGAGAAGAGATCTGGGCTGGCCCTCAGCCTACATGGATTAGCATGTTGTTCCAGCGTTCCATCTCTCCGTGCCCATGATATATGGTCTTAGCAGGGTCTGCCATCTTGGGAAGATGGATATGCCTGAACGTGCATTTCACCCAAGCAACAGATTGCCTGTGGAAAAGCCTCTCCCGTCTGTTTACACTTTACTCTCTGAATATCTAAAACGGGATTTGTGCAAGTAGAATTTTTTTTGCTTTCAATGCAAAATAAATAAGATTCTCTGGCTACATCTCCCTTCATGATTTCTCTGCAGAAGTTTTCAAATAGTCCTTCCCCCGAGTGCTCAACATCTGCCTTAAGGCACTGAGGAATGTGGCCGCTGAGTGAACTGCCATGTGCCGATGTTCTCCATTTCAGTATCATTCAGAGGGCACACAGTTGCTGATACTGAAAAGGTTACATGTGACTCAAGAAAAGTAGAACAAACCATATGTCTATGCATGATTCCAATTGTTTAAGTCTCCATCTTCAGCAGTGAGAAATCATTCCCTGAGTGAACCAGAACAGCTTGCTTCTTCTCCCTCATAAAACTGTCTTTTCTGCAATGTCTGTGACAGGGTGTGTTTATACCACAAATCTTGCCCATGTTTATATTTCCATGAAGTTGACAGAGAGAGGACTTTGGACTCACATTCCCAGTCAAAGCCAAAGACACTTGTCTGCCTGTCTTGAGATGAGAAGGAAATTAGTTTTCCTTCAAGGTGGAAACTCTTGGGGAGAACCAGGCGCTCCATCTCTCAATGTTACCCACGAAATGGACACTTCAAGGACAATGTCCTTATCTGGGACTGGAGATCTGAAGACACTCGAGTGAAGCTACTGCTTTCTGTGGTTATTTCAAAGAATCTCACTTCAGACTTTCCTTTTGAAGTGTTACAATCCAACAAAGAGGCACCATCAACAGAAGGAAGAGCCTCTCCAGGTACATGAAATGTGCACCCTCACTTCATCTCTGTCCCAAGCACCAGACTGGGATTTCACTGGATTCCCAGTCACGTGCCAAGAGCCTGAGGCAAGTGATCTCGACGAATGTGGCAACAACTGTGTTGCCTGATGGGAGATCTGTAGGAGCCAGTCTTGGGGAGTTTTGGGGAGAGAGGAACAGCCTAACTTACACATTTGTAAGTTAGGACAATTTGTAGCTTGTGTACAAGGAAAATATATACATGCCACGCAAGTGCACTGAATTCTCTCCAAAGGAAACAATGCCATCATGTTTAGGAAAACTACAATGTGTTATTGAATCTGCACATTCTCCAGAAGACTCTCTTGGCTTCATTGGCCACTGGAAATAACATTTCAAAGCAGGATGCATAAAATAGGCAATAAGAAACTCTCCAACTGACATGAGCTTGACCAAAAATAGACACATCGAGATAAAACGTAGAACTCAGCCCAGCAATCGGCAGCTCATCTGCACTTGCTTCTTTCTCAGGCTTTTAAAACAAAAGCTTTGGCTAATTCAAAAATGACTGTGTAAAACAGAAACTGGCCATGATGCTAATTAGCATATGTCCTTCGGCTGACAGTGAAGCTGATCACCACTTTTGGCTTTTATGAAACAAACTTAATTGGTTATCACAGCTGACTGTGATTGGCATCATCGCTATGTTAAGGAAAAGGTAAGAAATAGGAGGATAAAAAACATCACACATCCCAAGTGATTGGTAAACCAGGTGAAAAATACTCACAGGACTGTCATCTGAGTGCATCCCTGGAAGTCAGAACCTTGCAGAATCTGCAGCTGATTCCCCTCCAGATCACTGCACGAGGGATGGGGGGCGGGGAGGGGGTAGGAAATATCAACAATGAAATGTAAGTAAATGCTTTGAAGCCAAGGGTGACCAAGCATCCTTCAGCACAGGACAGACTAAGGTAGGGTGCCCCCCCGACTCTCAATAACCAATTGGAGGAAACGTATCAAGGTTCTCCTCCTACCCAACCCAAACTGCAAAATGGGAGAAACTCACAGCCATTTTAGCTTTGGAAGGTCCACACAAAGGGAAGGGCTGGGCATGGCCCTCAGGGAGTTGTTGTGTAAGTCCCTGCAATGGAATCATAAAGGAGATGTACGTAGTTGTGGATTCCCAGGTGTCATCCCTATTCCTGATACACCTAATCACTCTTTCCCTGGGCTGTTCTTTATTCTACCCCACATTTTCCGTGTCTGTCAGTTCTTGGGCAGACCTTTGTCTGTGGCTGTTTCAAATGGGGACCACACCAGCAAATGAGGGCCCGATAGGGGTAGGGCTCTTCCTACCCAATCCCAGCCAGACTCAGCACAGGGAAACTGAACATCCCCCCGTGCCCCCCCCCCCCAAGCTTCAGGCAGTGTGCAGTTACTTCTTGGAAGTGTCTGGCTCTGCCAGATTTGGAAAACATCCATTATTTACATGATACTGCTCCAAACTGTCTTCAGACCCAGAACAGAACAATTCGAATAAAATATATTCGCTGTATCAGTTAGTTACTCTGTTAAACATGTGTTAATTATTGCCTGGAATTACTGCATGTTAAAATATGACCCAACAAGAGCAAAGAACAAAGAAAAAAAGAGAATTAATCTTGCTAAGGAGTGCAGCCATGAAGAAGCTGGCAGGCCAGGCAATGAAGCTCATCTCAGCTGCTCAAGCCCAGGCTGCAGAAACGAGGGAAGGGCATTTACTCAGCATGTATAAGGCAGGCCTCAATTCCCTCTGATGAAAGGAAAGGGAGAGCTGGTTGACTGACATACATGTTAACATATTACGGAATGTTACTGCTTTCCTTTTACATTTTAGCTTTGATTGTATACAAGAGGGAGCCCCCACAACGTGCAAAATCATCAGTCTACTGCCTTGCTGTACCGACGTTTGAAATGGCACCAAAGCACCTTTCTCCTCTGCTAAGAAAGGGAGTGGGACTGGGGGTCCATAGGTGGGGAATAAGCAAGGTGCAGTTACAGCAAAAAACTCAGTCCTTAATGAGGAGGCTGAACCTGAATCCAAGGCACTGGAATTTGAACCCAACCATCTCCTTGGATAAAGTGTTACTGATATTTCAAAATGAGAGCCATGCACATTCTTTGTTGCAAATACGGACAGATATTTTCATCACACTCTTTCCTTTCAGAGAAATCAATATCCTGATGGGGGTCTAAAATGAATAAATATAAATCAAAGAAATTAAAGACATGAGACCAGAAAAAGAAAAGGAAATCTGGCTAAAACTAGTTAACACCAACACCATTCATTTCCATCTTTCTCTCCTTGCAAACCATTCTTATTGTTGTACGCTGCCCAGAGTCGCCTTGTGTGAGATGGGCAGCCATAGAAATGTGAGAAATAAATAAATAAATAAATAAATAAATAAATATAATAACATTTTTGTTTCTAGCGCACCCAAAGACTGCTTCATATATTGCCTTCTGTTTAAACTCCTCACCTCTCCCTTTTTGACTCCAATTCCATTCAACCATAACTTGCTCTTCCTGTTCACTTTTATTCATGTATTTCTTTAGAAATTTGATATTCATTTTTCAACCTATATCGTTTTGCTTTACCACATACATAAGCACCCTATTCCCGCTTTATTAAACTCATTTTTATGTTTTCCTGACATATCCAACTCTCATTTCCTTATTACAAAGTGGACAGAAGTACATCTTATATACAACCATTTTCATTATTTTGTATGAACGTTTATCCTTCCTAACAGATTGCATACTATTTACTACCATTCTAGAAGCTTTTGCATATCTTAAAAGTTTTCCATTCTTTTCCCCCTTTTTAATAAACATTCTACCAAGTACACACATCCAACTACTTGTTCTAGATTTTTGCCCTTAACTTGCAATTGTCCACTCAATTTTCCCTGTCAAAGACAACTTCTTTGGTCTTCAATAAATTAATTTTCAGACTCATACTCCTTGTTGCATCATACAATCTAAACAAAGCAGCAGCATCTGTATCCAAAAGGATAAGTATATGTCCCCATCCAACATACACAAGCATTCCTTGCACAGTTATCCATAAATATATTCAACAGTCAAGAGGACTTACAAAGAATGTTATTTATTCTCAGGCAAGCTTGATTTACAATACTCCCTATTCATTCCACACTGAGCAGCCATCCAGATTCATGCAAAAGGTTCCATAATTCAAGCCTATTTGATCTATCACACACTTTCTCTGAATCCACAAATGTATAATAAACTTTCTTGCATTTGTATGTTTGACCTGGCGGGGAGCAAAAATCTGGTCTGTACACCCCATCCAACATAAACTATCAGTTTCTTTCACTTCAACACTTCACCAAATATCCTTTTTTCATACTTCTCATTAGCCTAACTCTGCACACGTCTGCCTCACTAAGTAACACAAGTTTTTTTACTCTGTTCCAAACAGTTTCCACATTCTCTTTCCTTACAGCCACTTTCCATTCATTCTGCTCAGAGATTCATCTATCTTGTAATGTTTTTAGAGAGGACTTCCTCTTCCTGCAGTCATTCTACTTTCACTTTAGTTTCTTTTGATTCTCTCCCTTTCTTCCAAGTGTGCATTTTCCCAAGAGCCACTCTTGACGCTATCAAGAAAAGCTCAGTCCCACATTCTCTTCACTAATTCTCTGTCTTTCAAATCAGTCATGCTCTTCTTTTCTATGTATTCCTTTCTTGTCTGTACCTACGAATAGGCTTGCATTCAAACCAAACAGCCTTTCTAAGCAGACACTCACCATACCACCCCCATTCTCGGGTCTCTGATTGGCCCAATCACTTCCCCTGACCACTTTCAGTGAGATCTATTACAGCCTTCCCCTTTCTTTTAGTTTCACAGACCCACAATGTAACTATTTTTCTTCCTCTCATTTCATTTGTTAATTCATGCTCTTTACCAACTGTTCCTCTTACACTGAAAGCCACAATGTTCCATATGTCATGGTCATCTCCAGATGGGCCCATAGATATTGATCTCTGCCACTCATCATAATTTTGGTGAATTAAGGCTTTTACATAACACTTTTTAGTAAGATAGAGAGAATGCATAGAAAAGGTTTCCAGCCTTAGTCATGCTCATGCTACATGAGCATTCCTTAACATGGAAGGATAGTTTCATCTTCAGTGCACTGTGGACCATATGCCACAAGCACTGATAATGTAAGATTTTGCCCCAAGTGTACACATGTTATTCTGTGCAAGCTAGGATCCCTCATCTAGAGATTTCTTTGCAAGCCAACAATACTATTGCCTTTATATCACCAATTAGGAGGTATATGCAGTGTATTGACACACATTCAGAATGCTGGAAGGGCACTGAAATACACTTCAAGTACTGAAGGTATGATACATCCTCAGGGTATCGCAAATATATAAACATTATATTATTTGCTGCATAGTAAATGTTCAGTTCTAAGAAATTGATGTAATTCCAAATAACCTATATATTTATCCTGAGCATACAGGATAAATAGAGGAATAGGAAACGGGTGCCACTAGATATGGTTGGGTGTGCAAAATGTTTTTGGATCTGCTCCAGACTTACAGAAACAATAAAGATTTCAGCCCCACAAACACAGATGGAAAGATCTTCATTATGTTGTTGTTGTCAAGGATTCTAAGGAGAAAAAGAATTGAGAAGAACAGGATCAAAAAAGGGCATTTCTTTCTACAAAATGGGATAGAATAACCCATGTAGTTTGGGCCAGTGGTTGGTGCTAGTGGGAAGTGAAATGCTGAAAGGAATTGTTGCATCTTCCTCTGCGTGCCTTCTGCTCCTTCTCTGCTGTTTTTCCCCATCCTATCCATCCTGGGAAAACACACTCCTGTCTCTGTGCTCCGCTGCAGCCTGAGGGGAGAGACTGTAGCCCTCAAAAGCTGGTATCATAACAACACTCTCCCCTCCTTCAACAGTAGTAGGCATTAACCTTCAACATTAGTAGGCATTAACCATGCAGAGATGGGGGCTCTGCTTTTCCAATTCCAAGGAAATGCTTGGCTTAGACTTCCGATGCTGCCTTAAGTAGCCTGCGGAACTGGGCGAGTCTTGCCACAACGCTGTACGACTTGGCTGCCAGGCAGGAGCTTGAAGAAGAGGGGCCATTTTGCCTCAGAAAGAAAAGATGAAGGGAAGGCAGAGCAGCCTCGGTATCTGAAGGACTCTCCCAAGAGGGAAAGCCTTTCTTTGCCGCTAAAGGGGCAAGCGCAGAGCTACAGGGGAAACAATCACAGGACAGATTTGGCGAAACTTCCAGGCAGCCGGACCACTTGATCACAGAACAGGTTGCCCGGCAGGTGACAGGACCCCCTCTGTGTTGGAGTCTGGAAGCTTAGAAAAAGCACTCCAAGGGGAGCTTCCTGTGGAAAATGGCCGACTGAACAACTTTGCCTGTGAGCTCCACGGGCAGAGCTGGCAACGTGATGGATTTTTTTTGGCACAGACTGGTTTTTCTGTAGCCCCAAGTGTTTTTCCAGATTAAGGAAAACGCTGAGAATCGACCAATCTGTCCTCCAGATGGTGAGTTGTAGCCAGGAGTTCGTAGACAGCGTCTGCGACCGAGTGGTAAGACTACACCGGGAGGCTGGGATTCAATCTTGTCTAACCCATGTTTGCATTCCCTTATTAAAAGGGAGTTAAGTCGTAGCCTTTCCATACCTTAAACACCTAATTTGCTTTTTAAGTTTTGTATCCTAAGAGAAGTTTTTTACAGTAAGAAAAAACAGAATCTCTCGGTGACTATAGTTATTTTTGGAGTTTCTTAATTAAAAAAAAAGTTTTGGCTTTCTTCCCAGTTTGGGTTATATTCAGAGATAGAATACTGCCTTTCTGTTGTTATCTTGGTGGCAGAGTTCCAAGGATGAAGTGTTTTTTTTCTCTTCATATTTTTTTTATTCTAAACTATACTCTCTGTTTACTTTTTTCTATTCTCTGCCTGAATTTTTTTTTTTTTGGTTAATTTAGGATTAATTCATTAACCTCTATCTTTGTGAGTTAATTTCTTAGGGTGTGTTATAATTTACTATCTGAATAATGGAAGAGTTTAAAGAAGATTTAAGAAAATTACGTTATCAGCAAGAAAATATCATTTTAAAGAACTGCCAAACTATCATACAGACTGTTCGGGACATTAAAGAGGAGATTTTGGTCAAAATGAAACAATTATATGAAAATACTATGACGGAACAAGAGGAAAACACAGGAAAAGACGGTGTTTTTGCTGTTCTGGGGGTAATTGAAAAGCGCTCGGCTGAGAACTCTGAACTGAAATGTTATGACTATTTCAGTCAATGTTTTGGGAAAAAAGAATGTACTGTGTGGGAGGTTTTTTCTCTTTTGATGGAAACTTTGTATTTTCTGAAGCTATTGTAGATTTTAAAACATGTTGCTGTGCTGTTGAAATGTCTGAATGCTCTGATATATTTTGAGAAGGGATAAAAAATTAAGAATACTTAATTGGACTGATAATGAGAATCTGACTTACAGGATTTTTGATTTCTAAGACTTAAAAGATATTGGTTTTTAAATATAATTAGGGTTAAGATTGTTAATTATATAAGTAGCCAATTTATAAAAACTAATATATAGTTGGATTGATTAAGAGAGTATATTATTTTGTTTAGGGTTTTGTAAAACTTTTTTATTTATTTAATTTATTATTTAGATTTATCCCCGCCCATCTCTGCCATGGCAGACTCTTAAAACTTAAAGGATATGTTTTTTTTTACTGTTTTAGAGATCTAATAGAGTTAAGATTGTTTATTATAAAGGCAGAAAATTTATTTGTTTTTATAATTTGATGTGTATTGTGCAGACAGAAATATATAGAATAGCAGTAGAAGGGGGGGAAATTATTAAATGGATTATTTTTAAAAGGAAGGGATTGAAGGAGAAGGAGCAAATTTATTAGAGATTTATATATTGGAAGGATTTATAGTAATAATGTGATTAAGGTTTGACTTAGAGGAAGGGTTTGTTTGTGGAAATTGCTGTATATTCTTGCTGTGAAAAGCGGGAAGCCACCTGTTTATATGTAACTTTTTAGAAGTTTTTTCTTTTTTGTTTTTGCACTTTTAATGTTTTTCTTTTTGTATGTAGTGTTTTTCCCTTTTTTGTAGTTTTTTATCTTTGTTCTAAAAAAAATAAAGAAAAATAAAGAAAAAGCACCCCAAGCAGCTAATGACAATCTTGCAGAGTAGAAGCGCCCATAAAAGACTTGCACATACAGCTTAATTAACGTTCAGTAATTAAACAGTCTTCACACCTTAGTTAGTTGAAGAAAAAATAAAGATAGCTTACATTTTATTCAGTAGATCTTAGTTACAAGCAATTTCATGGTAGAAAGGCTTAATCATCTCCAGTCTGCATGGAAGCGAGATGTTTCGGACGAGACCCACATAGCCATGTGGCCCTCCTGCGTGGCATGTGTGGTTAGGAAGAAGGGAAGATGGAGAATGGCCTTGAGAGACCCAAGAAGTAGCAGGAAACAGGAAGCAGGTGACCCAGGCACCTCCCATAAGCACAGTAGAGATACGCTTCAGTAGAAAAGTCCTCCCCTATGCTTGTGAGACAATGCTGAGTTGACTTCCGATAATCCTAACTCTCTGCAGGGGATACTTCAATGGCACCTGGATAAGAATTTCATGCATTTGTTTTTAATAAGAGTTTGATAACATTTTTGGGGACGTGGTGGCTCAGCGGGTAAGATGCCAGGCTTGTCGATTGGAAGATCGCAAGTTCAGAGGTTCGAATCCCTAGTCCCACGTGACGGAGTGAGCTCCTGCACTCGCCCCAGCTCTTGTCAGCCTAGCAATTTGAAAGCATGCAAATGCAAGTAGATTAATAGGTACCACTTCGGTGGGACAGTAACAGCGTTCCATGTGCGTCATGCCGGCCACATGACCGCGGAAGCGTCTTCAGACAGCGCTGGCTCTTCGGCTAAGAAACGGAGATGTGTCCGACTCTAGGGGCCGGTGCTCAACTGCACAAATGTGCGGGGGGAACCTTTACCTTTACCTGATAATATTTTTATTTGCTATTTTACAAAGACGGTGGAAGTAATTTGTTATTTTTAAAAATAATATTGGATGCAGGATGGAGAGAGCGAAACTGAGAGACTGTTTTCTTCCCAATCAGGAATGCTCCACTGTGGGGCGACTGGCAATTGCATGCGACCTCCAAGAACTCCCTTCCAACCTTATGATTCAGAGGAAGAAGTGTGGCTTGGTAAGGCTCCTCGCTGTAGCAGAGGCTGCGCTGCCATGAGGGGAGAGGGCTGGGCCAGTCTCTCTCTTTGTCTCAACAATGAATGCAGAACAGAATTCCTCCTGGAAAGAATAAGGCTTGTACCAGAAGAAGGCAGCGCCTTCTCCTCAGGGACAACTGTCCAGAGTCCTTTGGGTATTCAAGTTTTCTTTTTCATGAGCATCGAATCTCTTGCTCCTTCCACCCGAGATGCTTCTGATGAAGATAGCCCTTATTTCTGCTGCTTTGGAGTATGGAACCCTGAAAACCTTCCCCGACTGCTACCACATTACATATATGTCTTCTCTTCACTGCGCCTTCTCCCTTGTGAATGGTTGGATATTAAAGGGAAAGTCTAGCTCAAACAGTGTGTGAAGAAATGGCCTCCCTCCTTGCTGTATTATTGCTGCTATAATCAGGAAGAAGGACTTACAGCCATTTGAGATTGTGCAATTCCCGGAAGACGTGAGGCTTCAGATGAGTGATGCGGTTGGAACTCAGATAACTGAAACGGCAAGAAAGCAGAAGAAAGAGTCATTTGTTCTTGTCAGCACAGGCACAAGTAACTGAGCTGGGTGAGGATCCTGCTGCTAGAAAAGCATTCCAGGGCAGAGCCCAGGCAGTACCGGAAGCCAACACGGGGGAGTCGGACTGAGCAGCTCTCCAGAGCAGAAGCACGCCCAGCCCTTCCTTGCCTCGTCTATCACTGTTCACACTTGTGACTCCTCATAAGGAATTCAGCAGCACTTTGAAGATATTTCAGAAAACATTTTCGTCTTTACATTTTACATAGAAAATATGGAGACTAAGGTAAAAATCAAAGAGAAAATGATGAGAGATCCATTTAAGAGACGTTGGGGCACACTAAGAATATGCTTACTAAGTATGTGCAAAGCTAGGTTTAAAAGTGCTTTGAACCAAGAAAGATTAGACTGAATCAATCCCAGGGCAGAGGGTATCAAAAGCATCAAAATGGCGGGTGCAACACCTTTTACACAAATGCAATGGGTGACATATATTAAAAGGGGGGGCTTCAATCACCCACCATTTTGACACTCTTGACCAGCCCCATGTGACATCCCTGATCACTCCATCAAAGCACAGTCACAGATCAAAACAGGAACTTGCTCTGAAGAATCATAACAAATCAGGCTTTGAAGCAGTTTGTAGACCCAGTGGATTTTCAACTGCTTCTGGAGTTGTTATAGACAATATACAATATTTACTTCCATATAGGGAAAAGGCGATCACTATGGGCTGCTTGGGAGCTGGGGTTGAAACCTTTCTCCTCTGGTGCCTGGAAAAATGATGAACTGGTACACTGCTGGACTTGAAAAGAAAAGCCCAGGGAAAAGTAGGAAGCTCTGGCAGTGAAAAATAGTCATTAAAAAAAATATCTGTCAGGTTTTGAGCCACCAGGGCCACCAGGTGACATATCTCTGCCTCTTTTCCAGGAGGATCCTACCACATTCAACCATCTGTCGGGACACGCCTGGAAGACGGTTATGCCCAATTCGGAAGGAAGGTGCACGAGGCGTAGGCTGACCATACGCCCCATTTTGAATGGGACAGTCCCGTTATTTTAACATTTCCCAACCGTCCCGTCGTTCTGGACAAAATCTCCATTTTGTCCTGTTTTCACAGTTAGAGTGTGTGCATGCGCGCACAGGCGCGCCTGCCTGCATGCCTGCCTGCCTGTGTGTGTGTGTGTGTTTGGGTCCCATTTTCATCTCAAGGAAATATGGTCAGCCTAACGAGGCCTCTGCTCACTATCCCAGATTTCCAGGCAGCTCAGAGAACTAAGCCTGAGCCTGCTTGGCCCTCCGATCTCTCCAGTCCTGCCTGCTCCAAGAAGCAGCTCTTTTACTCACAGCCTCTGGAGCTCGTTTAGTCCGGCAAAAGCAGAGCTAGAGATTGACTGGATTCTGTTTTCTTGCAAAAAGCTGGAAAGAGAGAAGAAAAAGAAAGAAAGAAGTTATTTCAGAAACTATAGCCTCATATTTTTCTTATCTCCACTGGAACTTAGGAAAACCCTGAAACAAGAACCCTGTCTCTGAACCACAATGACCGGCAAGATATTTATTTATTTTATTTATTTATCCTATTTCTTTACCGCCCATCTCGTATTGCAACGACTCTGGGAGGTTTATAAGTAAAATTAAAAATAAAATATTAAAATAAAATTTAAACGAATACAGTATAAAATATAAATACACATAAATATAATAAATATAAAATATAAAGTATAAAATCCAAGATGGTGGAGTAACAGTGTCATCATTGGCCCCGTTAACATGCCAACCACCCCCATGCTTGACTATCCTCCCTCCCACCCCAAGCGGGGTGGCACAACCAAGTTTTAACCCCCTTTCGGAAGACCGGAAGAGTGGGGGCCTGCCTCACCTCTGGGGGTAACGTATTCCACAGGGTGGGGGCCACAGCAGAGAAGGCCCTCTTCCTGGATCCTGCCAATCGACAATCTCTCACGGACAGGGTCCGTAACATGCCCTCTCTGCCTGACTGGGTGGGATGGGTCGTTGTAATGGGGGTGAGGCGGTCCCTCAGGTAAGCCGGACCCATGCCATGCAGGGCTTTAAAGGTGATAACCAACACCTTGAATTGGACCCGGAAGCATACTGGCACCCAATGCAGCTCGCGCAGCAAAGCATATGTGCCCTCTTTGGGGCTCCTAAAACTGCTTGCGTGGCTGCATTCTGAACCAGCTGGAGCTTCCGAATACTCTTCAAGGGTAGCCCTATGTAGAGCGCATTGCAATAGTCTATGCGGGAGATGACTAGGGCATGAGCGACTGACCGGAAGGCCTCCCAATCCAGGAAGGGGCGTAGCTGGCGCACAACACGAAGTTGGGCGAAGGCTCCCCTGGCCACGGCTGCCACCTGCTCTTCGAGCAGGAGTCATGAGTCCAGGAGAACCCCCAGGATCCACACCGGATCTGTCTGGAGCAGTGCCACCCCATCCAGAACCAAAGATGGTATAGTCCTGGATATCGAGGAGCCCCCAACCCACAGCCACTCCGTCTTGTCAGGGTTAAGCTGAAGTCCGTGGTTCCCGATCCAGACCCGCACAGCCGCCAGGCACCTAGAGATGGTGGACACGGCATCACTTACTTCAACCAGGAAGGAGATGTATAAATGAGTATCATCAGCATATTGATGATACCTCATCCCGTGATGATGGATGATCTCACCCAGCGGTTTCATGTAGATGTTAAAAAGGAGCGGAGAGAGTACCGAACCTTGCAGCACCCCACAAAGGAGGGGCCACGGGCCAGATCTCGTTCCCTATCAACACTGATTGGGACCGGCCCGGGAGGAAGGAGGTGAACCAGCGCAAAACTGTGCCACCCACCCCCAACTCCCTGAGCCACCCAAAAGGATACCATGGTCGATGGTACTGAAAGCCGCTGAGAGGTCAAGAAGAGCCAGGATGGATGCACTGCCCCCATCCCGCTCCTGCCAGAGATCATCCAAAACTGCGACCAAAGCTGTTTGTCAGGATAATGAATCCAGCCATTTCAGGATTCAGTAATTAAAGTAGCTAGCCTGCTTGCATTAGAAGTGAGGAATGTAGCTAGTAGATTAGGAGACAGGACTGCTTATGCTTCAAGGCCAAATTAACACACTTTATCAGTAACTGTTAGAAGACCTAACTGTATTTTATGGGGAAGGTACTAGAAGGGAGGGAGGAGCAAAGTAGCTTTTGTACTAATCGTTTGGCGGGCTTTTCTCCAGTCTGATCTTTGAAACAAACTGGTCACGGTATTAATAAGAGTTTTCTTTCATATCCTTAATGGCTTGTGACTGAGTATTCTTTTTTTTTTTTTAAATTTTTTTTTAATAAAAAAGTAATTTTATTATTAAAAGAAAAAACAAACAAACAAACAAAGACATCAACAACATCAACAACATAAAAGTGAATAACAGAGTACATAACAAACTTAATAAACATACATTCAAAACTAAATAACCCTATATAACAAAATCCTTATAACAACACATCACGTGAAACAACTAATTTAAAACGACTTCCTGTTTCTTTCTTGAAGATAGCTTCTTACTTTTAGTTTTAATTTTTGCTATATTTCTATTGTATTCCTCTTGACTTAATATCCAGGATCATAATTGTCACACTGTTTCCGTCCCATATCCGGGCCTGAAACCCGACTGAACAGGGTCCAGATAATCCATTTCATCCAGGATCCTCTGGAGCTGCAACACCCCCACTTTCTCAACCACCTTCCCTAAAAAGGGGAGGTGGGAGACTGGACAAAAGTTGTCCAGAATGGTGGGATCCAGTGACGGTTTCTTGAGGAGGGGGTGCACGAGCACCTCTTTAAAGGCCGCCAGAAACACTCCCTCCCCCAAGGATGAATTCACCATCGCCTGGACCCACCCACATGTCACCTCCAGAGGGACAGGGATCTAATTTACAAGTGGTGGTGTTTACAGTCTGGAGAACCCTGTCCACTTCCTCGGGCTCAACAGGGTCAAACTGTTCCCAGATAACCGGGTAAGTACGCTCCACAGGCATCTCCACAGGCCATGCTGCATGCTTGGCATCCAACTTGGCACAAATCGGAGCAATTTTATTCTCCAGATGCCCAGAAAACTCTGTGCGGCCCTGTAGATGAATTACTAGATTCCCCTTCCCCAGAAGGGATCGGGTGATCCTAAACAGGGCCGTCGGACAGCATTCTGCGGATGCAATAAGAGTGGAGAAATATTAAGCTGATATTAAACATCTCGCCTGAATGTGGATCTCTGGACAGAATTAAGGCTAGAGGATTTAGCACCTGACTGTTCACTGAGAGAAGTCACCTCTCCCTGAAAGGGACATTTGAAATATATGTGGGGGATTCTCATTCAGTAGATGTTGGAGGAAGATAAAGGAGTTTCCATCAGACGAAGACATTTTTGTGTGGGATGCAAAGCCATTTCCGTGGAAGCGTCTTCGGACAACGCTGGCTCTTCGGCTAACAAACGGAGATGAGCACCGGCCCCTAGAGTCGGACACGACTGCACAAATGTGCGGGGGGAACCTTTACCTTTTACCTAGCATATCACCAAAAGGAAAAGTGGTTGTAAATTTGAAAATTCTCCCCTGGGCAAAATCTCTGTGGGAAAGCAAAATGGCTTAGGGGGATTTAATAGGCCCATATTAAAGTCAAGAAGATATGACAAGGATGACTCTGTTCCTGGGAATACATTGCTTTCTAAGGGGTGATTACAAAACCTGCAGTGCGGGGGGAGAGAGAGGCACCATACTCACAGGTACGCCAGCCCCATATTGGGGACAAATTGATTTTCCAGCAAGGAAGTTATCTTATTTTTCTTTAAATCCCTAGAAATATGGAAGAGAGAACAAATATGCTCGGCATTACATAGCAATAAATTCACATCTCCCGAAAAGCACAGCCGACCCATAGACAGGCTCCTCCCACAGGACCGGGGTTTGCAGAAATCTGCACCTGTTTCTTCCACCCCCTGACCTCTGGGTGGACAGCTAGCCTCTGTGGCCTTTAAAGGAATGCTCAGGAAAGGCATAACCCAGAACTGTTTCTTAATCTTCAAAATGTGCCCTGAGCATTGCAGAACTGAAAATGTTTGGCACAATTTAAAACATTCATTTATTTGAGAAGAAACCGTAGAAGAAACCAACACGGATCCCTTCATTACTTTCCCTCACTTTTCAGGGAGAGAGAACCAGGTTCCAGAATAACAAGCCCTGCCCAAGGGCTTGGTGGGGGCAACGCTTTCCCGGCGCCTCCATGCCCACCTGGGGGGAGCGGTCCCCAAGAGCCGGCCAGCCCGCCCGCCTGCCGGCCAGCTCGGCTCGGCTCGAGCCCGGGGGCAGCAGATAGTCGCGGGAGGAGGGCTGCCTCTGGCCCCGCCGCCTGAGGCTGCCGCCGTTACTCACAGCTCCGTCACCTCGGAGAGGTTCTGGGGAACGGAAGGCAGGTCCTGAGCCCGGCAGCGCAGCACGGTCTCCGAGCACGCACACGAGTCCGGGTACCATGCGAGCGCTGGAAGCAAGCAGAGAGAGAGAGCGAACGAGGGGGGGGGCGGCGGCGGCTGAGGAGCCGGAAGGGAGCGGGGCTCTTCTCGGGCCAGTATCCACGCCGCGGCTTGCAAACGGGCTGCGGCTGCTCAGGAAAGCTGCGGCCCGTGGCATTCAAACACCCCTCGAAGACCGAGGCTGGTCGCGATGGCAGCTCTGCCCTTCTCCATGGTTGCGGTGAGCAGTCCGTCCGGCCCAAGCTGCGCCGCCAAGGGGGACCCAGCTGCTGGGCCGGGCAATAAAGGCAGGGACCACCTTCAGGGCCACTGCGGTCCGTGGGGAAAACCCCCTTGGAGCTAACCGAGAGGGTTGTTGCCTTTTAGGTGGCTCAGCGGGTAAGACACCAGGCTTGTCGATCGGAAGATTGCAAGTTCGGAGGTTCGAATCCCTAGCCCTGCGTGCAGAGTGAGCTCCCACACTTGCCCCAGCTCTTGCCAACCTAGCAATTCGAAAGCATGCAAATGCAAGTAGATGAATAGGTACCACTTTGGTGGGTAGGTAACAGCGTTCCGTGCGCGTGTGGACGTGTCTTCGGACAACACTGGCTCTTCGGCTAACAAAAGGAGATGAGCACCAGCCCCTAGAGTCAGACACGACTGCACAAATGTGCGGGGGAACCTTTACCTTTTTTTTAAGGCCCCCTCTGGAACTCTCTAGGGGGGCCCAAGCCAGATTTGTTTTCTGCACTTATCTGATTCAAACACATTTAGAAAATTGATTAAGGATGCTTATTTGCTCTACAAACTTTATAAGTAAAGCATCAAAACAAAAGACTTTTGCTTAACAATGTTTATAATGCGAGTGAGGAGCAGCTGTCAATTAAAAGTACTTCATTCATCCAAGAAAGTGATTCTTAAACTACTATGATCATTTTGGTTGTAGTACATAGATTAGTCTTTTACTTTCTTTCTTGTTAACGTGGTAGAATACATATTTATTATCTCAATTTGCATCACAGCTGGTGGTAGCACCCAGCCAACAAGCAATCAGGCCTGATTAGTACTTGGATGGGAAACCATCAGGAAATGCCAGGCTATAAATTAGACTGGGGAGTCAAAAAGACAAACTGGAAGGAAGCAGTGGCAAAAGCTACCAAGAACCAGGCTTAAGCCTGGCAAAGTCCCAGGAAATGACTTCTTCGGGGTAATCCGGATTGGAGGCCCCCTGCCCTGACTTCCTTAGGTATGTTTACAGACAGTAAGGCACCAACCCCAAAGAAATGGGGTTTAGTTCTTACAGTTCCAATCTATAAAAAAGACAACTGGCATCTCCCTGCTAGTTATTAGGCCATTAGCTTCCTTAGCATAATAAGCAAATTGTATGCTAAACTCCTCAGCACTGAAGATGTTGCCTAGCCTGGCAATGAAACGTCTGCAAGAAAACAACAAGGCTCAGAGAGCACCAAGGAGTCCACAGTTCAACCCTGAGCTACAAATACTCTCTTCGATTGGTGAATGCTAAACATTTATACAGTCAACTCTTAGAGTGGACCGAATCGGAAAATATTTTGGCTGAAGAGCAAGCAGGCTTTAGAGCTGGACATTCAATATTTTATTTATTTATTTATTTAAATTTTGCAGCATCTAACTAAAAATATACCTTTAGGCCAAGTTCCGCACCATATGTGGCTTTTATTGATTTCAGACTCACTTTTGACCTATTATTATTATTATTATTATTATTATTATTATTATTATGACTAGACATAAATTATGGTGTAAACTTAAGAACTCGATGCCTGCTTCTGCTCATATGCAAACTCTATGCAAACTCTAGTTTAAAAGTGGGATGCAGTAAGGAAATATTTATTGACAGAGGAGTTTAGGCAGGGATGCATCTTGATGCCACTCCTGTTCAGTCTATGTTTTAATCCTCTTGTGGTCGGTGAATAATCTAGCTCAGCATCCCCCAAAACTGAAGGATAGACGCCTTGAAACCCCCTATATAAGGATGCTGCTGCGCTGTTATCTCAGAAAACGCAAACTTTGTGTACTTTAGCTGCGTATTGTAGTACAGAAGCACTTGAAATTAATTATGTGAAAGCTCAGGTTTTTAATACGAATCCTAGTTCATGCCTGGCAACTGACTGAACAGGTTAAAAACTTCAATGATTTAGGGGTGCTGTTTCATGCGACCAGGAAAGACGGCACGCATGGAGTATGTTGTCCACAATGACCAGCAACTTCTCTGCAGTCCTTTTATTACACTAGAGGTGCATTATTCATATGTGTTGCGAACATATTTCCAGCTAGGAGCTCAATTAGGAGCATAGAGTTCCTTTAGAAAGGGTGCAGTCTAAATTTGTACAGAACATATTTTTAGTCTCATGATGTGTTCCTGAGTGGACTTACACCACAAGGCTGGGGTGATCAAAATGGAAATACATATTTGGAGATGCATCTTCCCTTAGGGCTAAAGTTACATCTCCCCGCCCCCCCCGGGCGTGACGGCTCTGATTTTAAATGATGGCTTTGTTTCATCTTGGAGCAGGATATTACCCAGGAAGCTGAAGTGCTCCGTTTTCACACTTAGTGCAGAGCTGAAAATGGGATTCGAGCATGTCCAGGCTGTCTTTAAGGCCTGGCTGCCATACCCAGAGATGCTCATCTTTTTTCAAGCTGGCTAGATATCTAGGCGAAGTTCAGAAGAGCCCTGACCCTGGCAAGGTGTAATGCCCTCCCAACAGCTGTTTTGGGGAAATTTGGGCGTACTTTGCTCTTGTGGTAAAGGAATTCCTGAAACATTAAGCCACATTTTGTTAGATGGCTCTAAAGATACCCAGCTGCAGCTAATAACACCCCGATTTCCAGACCACCGGGATCCATTTTGTTTATAATTGCTATTATCTGATCATTGTGATTTTATTTCTCTTAACATGGCTTTTTGCTTTACAATTTGTAAAATATGCCATACTTTGACCACTCTGGTATTACCATTACTGGGTTTCATTGTGCTTTTTATTTCCTGTCTCACAATTTCTTTTCTTTTCTTTCTCTGTCTTTTGGCCTGGTCAGTGATTGTAATACTACTTTTACCTTTATGATTTCAGTTTACATTCAGCTTTCCATTGGTCTAGGGCATTTATGTGCTCGCGCTCTCTCTCTCTCTCTCTCTCTCTCATCTGATTGCCTGTTGTCTTCCAAATCTGCTAGGTATGTTCTAAATCCTCCTTCCACTGTTCCAGGCAGTGCTTGCGTGAGGCAAAGCGTGTCAGAAGCAGCCTCCTCACAAAGGCTGAGCTGATGGCGGCAGTGCCTGAAATGGACGCTTGGTGTTTTGGAAAGCAGAGGGCTGTTACAGAAGTCTACTCACTGCAGTTGGCTGTCATCCCTTTATTCCTGCTCTTGCTGTTGTTACTGGTGAGCATTTCGTTTAATAAAAGTTTGGGCCACCCAACGGTGTTTGCTGGAAAGACAGGTCCGCACGTTCCATTATGGGCAGCGCCCCCGGGCCCCCTCCTCAAGGCACCTCCTCTCTGGGAGGCTCCTGCTGCGCTGCCGGAGACCCCACCCCCCACGCTGGCCACCACTTCGGTCTCATGGCAGAATTTGCCCTTTGTAACTGGTCAAGGCAGGGATTCAGATTTAGAAGGGTCACAATCTATAGCAGATAAAATATTTGCAGCAGATTTTAATTCTTACTTTACAGCTCAGAATAGGGAAATCAGTCAGCTGAAACCAGTTTCTCAGCCAAAGCTTAAAAGCCATCAAACCGGTACCCACTTTTCCATTGAGGAAAATTCACAATAATTGGGACACTTTTATTTTAGAAAAAAATGACTAAGGAGGTACATGTGGTCTGGAGCTAGTGGACAAAAATACATACTTGCATTCTCTCTTTCTTATAGTCCTGTATTAAAGCTGATAGGTAGAAGACTCAGGACAGCCAAAAGCAAGGAATTCCTATAATAAATTAACCCAGACTGCTGCAAGATGATTTTGGCATTTGGTTTCAGTTGGCCTTAAAAGGGTGTGGAAGAAATTCTTGAAGATGAGGGCTTTCAGTGGTTACTACTGGTCTGCTGGCTAACTAGCCACAGGTTGGTTCAGAGGCAACGCAGGGTGGATTCCAGTCATGTGGAGCAAGATGGGAAGACAGACCAGGCCCTGCTGCCTCCTCGAGGCTTTCTGGGACATTAGGCTGGACAAGACAGTTGGTTTCTTCCAGCTCCAGGGCTCTTCCTATTTAGGCTCTTACACCATGACATGGCACCTTGGAAGAAATACCAGTTGGTGTTTGTTAAACATTGCCCACAAAAACAGCAATATAATTCAACCATCACTGATGCTAGTCTACCCTGTTAGAAGAGGTGGGGGTGACACCTGAGGAGTGGAGAAGTAAACAAACTTAAAAATCGGGGAAATTTCTTGAGTTTAGTTACCGCAGTTCTCTTCATCAGCTCCATCATTACAATCAAACACTCCATTGCAATGTAGGGGCTGAGGCAGGCAGACTGTCAGGTTCTCACACGGAAAGCTTCCCAATGGGCAAAGGCCACGGTCCAGGCGAGGATCAATTGGAAAAGACCCTGTTAAAAAAAAAAGCCAGACCATTATTTTAAACCTCTTTTCTTCCAACATCTATGAACACCGTCAGAAGCACCCAACACTGCTTGGCCCAAGTGAAGTTGGCGGCCCTCTCCCTTCTAAAGGGGCAGCTGGGCAGCAAAGGCAAGTGAGCCGTGGCCAAAGCGCAGGGAGGCTCCCCGCTGACCGTGGTGGGTGGGGAGGGTCCACCATTGTTTGAAATATTAGGATCCCTTCAGAACATTTGTTTTGAATTCATGGTGCCTTTATCAACACACACAATCAAACGATAAGCAATAAAAAGACACCTGTTTAAGGAAAAAAACAAGATAAAAACAGCATAAAATTGAACTATTACAGACTAAAATACAACCCAAAAGTTTGAATAAGTCAGGAAAGCTTTGCCTGGTCAAAACAAAGTAGGCCCTGGGTGAGTGTCTGTAGGGAACTATTCATAGTTCCATTCACCTTTTCAAACCCTTCTGCTTTCTATGAGGGAAGGTGACAATAACAAGCAGTAACCACTTATAACAACTACTGTCATACTACAGTGTTTTGCCAATGATGGGCCCCAGAAAATACCACAGTCCCTGCCAAACCCTGCCACACATAGACTTATGTCTCAACCAGGAGCCCTCTCTAGCTGGCTGCTTGGAGTTTCCATCAAGATCCAAGAGTGATCCCCAGTGGGGAGAGGGTCTTTGGGAAAGACGTTGGGGAGAGCGATCATGCGGTTTCATTCAAGAAGGAAGGACGAACCTCTGGGATACAATTAAGCAACTGTCCCAGAAGCAGCCATAAAATCTCCACCATCCCGAAAGTGAAGAGACCTCTGCTGTCACATCCACCTTCAAGTTATCCTGTGCTGTTCACCCACCCCTGCCCTGAACTTGGACTGACAGGCATTTTTGAACAATAACATCAAAGAGCCTTGCCTCTTTAATGATAATAACATCTTGTAGTTAGTGATAGATGTGGACATTGGCAGTTCAATCGTGTGAAATACAAGGTTTGCACAGATAGGGAAAAGGAGATGCACAGTTACAAGATAGGCAATAGCTGGTTCCACAGTAGTACTTGTGAGAAGGATCTGGATGTCCTGGTGGACCATAACTTAGAACTGAGCCAGCAGTCTGCTGCAGCTGCCCAAAAGGCCAATTAAATCTTGGGCTGCATCAACAGAGGTACTGTGTCATGGTCATGAGAAGTGGTAGTTCTACTCTACGCTGCACTGGTCTCAAACCATACTTGGAATACTGTGTCTAGTTCTGGTCACCAGAATAGAAGAAGGATGCCAAGGAGTTGGAAAGAATACAGAGAAGAGTGACAAAGATGGTGAGAGACTTGGAGACTAAATCCCATGAAGCATGTTTAAAGGAACTGGGTATGTTTAGCCTAAAGAAGAGAAAGCTAAGGGGAGACATGATGTCAGGAAAAGGGTTTGGATTTATTCTCCACAGTGCCCAAGAGTGGAATAAGAACCAATGGGTAGAAGTTTTGCAAACTCAGAATAGAGGAATTTCTTCTCCCTGAAAGCCATTAAACAGCAGAATATACTGCCTGAGCTTACAAATTCCACTCTCAGCCCATCAAAAATCTACCCTTCATTTTTGATGTTTTCCAGCTTTGATTCAAAAGCCAACCTGTCTTAAATGCTTCAGAGTGGAAGGTCTCCAATGCTTTGTTCAGTTCTAGTGTCAACCGCAATTCCGACAGTCTGAGGGCCTGACACACACCCTCTCCTCAAGCTGTCCTGTACAGTAAATTTGTCCTGGGCTGTTTGGCTGCTCTGTTCTCTGCTGGTCAGCATTTTTTTAAATAATCTTGCAGTTGACCCAATGATGGCCCATTACATCAATGAACTGTCCTCAACCCCAGGAGTTCATCTTTACTGCAACCCTTATATCTCCCAGTGGGCATCCTCCAGTTTCTGCCTAGGCTCGGTGAAGCATGCCCCCTTGCTTGCTCACCCTTCCCACAGGACTGAAAGGTTTCGCTTCCCTTCCCTTCCCTTCCCTTCATTTTTAAAAACATCTTTAACTTTTCCCCTTTGTTTCCATGAACTCCCAGTCCTTCCTTGTTATGAGTTACCATGGACGAATGGAGGAATGGAGGGGCGAAGAACAGCCGGTTCCCTTTGCTTTGGTAAGTGTGGCATCAGAGCAATGGTTTGGCCCGGGAAAAAAGAAAGGAGTTAGTCTGCATTTGTGTCAAAGGAGATGATGTGGGAGGGGGGCTGAAGGCAGCCCTGTGTGCAATGTCTGGGCGAGGCGAGGCGAGGCGAGGCGCTGAGTGAGGAAAGAACAGTTCCCAGGGGGCAAAGGGGGGCACTGGTAGAAGAGCCCCCACTGGAGCCGGCCAGGGCGGATCACCTTCCCTGCGGGGACACAGAGGGGAGAAGCAGGGAGCAACCAAGGGGCCTTGCGGTGGCCCTGGCCCGACTGAGCACCAGCCCAGCCCTGCTGCCACCCACCGCAGTCCGGACTGGAATTTCTGAAGCTGGCTTAAGAAACAGCAGGAACAACAGGCAGCTGAGGCTGCGGCGTAGAGGTTCTGCAAGAGCAGCCGAGGAAGAAGCATGCATGGAGGCAAGGTAACTCAGGGAATGCTCCGAGTGGCACTTCAGCTGCAGCACAGTGCGGTGCTCCAAACTGCTTAGCCAGGGTGTCCCGCTGAGCTTGGTTTGAAGGCCCGAGAAGATTCATGTTCTCAAAGATATGAGGCATTCATGTTGCCCCTCAAAAGTCCCCCGCTCTGCCCCCAAAGCATAAAAGAACCAATTTGTGTTGTCCCCACTTTGTAAATGACACGAGTAGAGTTCCTGTGTTTTGGCTCAACAAATCTAATGTTCGAGCCTTCAGAGACCTGCTGTTTCAGGTTTGGGAGCTTTGGAGGATATAAATAACTTGTACTTGTGCTGACTTGAATGCTACTGATTTTGATACAATACCAGATGAAGTATCCAATGCAATCTTGGGTTAAAGAGCATGGATGGCCGTCATTTTGGACAAGACATTTGTGACTATCCAGCCTACCACATGTCCTCTGGATCCCTGCACAGCTTGGCTTATTTGAGCTGGACAAAGGGGGCTGACTGGGTGAAGGCATGAGGGAGTGGCAATGGTCTGTCCAAACCTGAAGAAAACTTCTCCAGATCCAGAGGATTTCATCCACAAGCATTCCATCACCGATGTCCTTTTTCTGGAAAAGGTGAGGCAAGAGCAGTCATCTCCAGATAGGACTGCAACTGGTAAGTTGGACTTTTAGTTACTGCCCTTACCTGTGGTTAACAACTCATCCAGAAGAGCTCGTATGCAGTCTATTTTGCCCTTCATGGAGAGTGCAACTCCATCCAGTATGTTTGATTTCCCTACCTACTGCATCTCTCTTTTATCTGGATTTAGCTTGTTTGCTGTAATGATTCTGTTTGCAAAACAGAAAGCAGGCAGGTGAGAAACAAGGAGCTTAAGGTAAGCAGGCTTGTTTCTCTACTCCAGATCAACCAAAAATGCAATCCCTAAGCCAAATGAAATCCACCTACTGCTTGCTGTGGTGTATTTTTAGGCGCTGGACATCTCTTCCTATAAGAGATCTTCAGAATAAAATTGGGAGGAGCCATGAGTCCTTGGAGGGTTCCCATCTATGTTTGTTGGGATGACCTCAGCATTGTAGATAATCAGTTGTGGTGAAAGGATCTATCATATTTTAAGAAAACATGATGTGAGAGAAATTGCCCAAGTTTCCCTGTCAAAAGCTAGCACTGTCTACAGGTGAGGCTTTCTTCCATATATAGTCTAAATTATGAGTCAGGATTTGAGGAGCCTACCAATTATTCAAAATCAAGGGTAAAAATAAACGTCTAATATTGGGAAAGTCCTCAGCCATACAGCAAGCTGACCTTGTGGGCACTACTGTAGTTTCCCCAGATTTACTGACGTTTGTATCCGGAATGTTTGTTCACGTATGGTGTGCGTGTTGTAGTGGCAAGGGGCTAGGGAAGGATGCAGTTCCAAGAAAACCTACAGGAATTAAATCAGCCTGATACAAACAGTTTAAATGATCTGGAGCACAGGCCACGGCAAGTCCCATTAATCTTTTCTGGAACTCTGGAATTTGTCCAGAAACTGCTGGAAACAGTTCATAAACAGCAGTTAAGACATTTCCAACTGTCATCGTCTGAGCATCTTTGTGGCTGCTTTTAAAGTAGCTAATGAGCTTTTTTTTGTTTGATCAGACATGTTAAAGAGGGATCCATATAAAGATTTGGATGAAAGATAGGAATGCCAATAAAATACTTATTGGTAGTTTTAAAGGCAACACTTCATATTCACTTGCAGCTTCTTTAAGGAACATCAATGTCTGGACTTCCTTGGAGTCTAAGCTTCTGCTGCCGCCCAGAGCTACGGGTCCCTTACAGGAAACCTGTGGTTCCTTTAGACACACTCTCTCTCTCCCTCTCTCTCCAGTACAAAATAAAAACCAGAAATTATGTATGAGGTAAAGAAGACTCTGTGATCTGTGCAAACTGAGCAAGTAGATATGATTTGTTTTGAGTTCCCTTCTGGTTTTACTAGTCAGACAAAGCAGGATAAATTTTCCTTCTGCCAGCCTCTGGCTTCTGAAATGTCAGCAGCATGCCTCACAGCATGTTCAACACTCTCGTCATAGCCATAAGGACAGTCGTGGCTTTGAAACCTCAGGAGCAGGAGGATCACAAAATCTAAATCTGCACCCAGCCAGAATTTATCTAGGTAAAGGTAAAAAGGTTCCCCCCACACATTTGTGCAGTCGTGTCCAGCTCTAGGGGCCGGTGCTCATCTCCGTTTGTTAGCCGAAGAGCCAGCACTGTCCGAAGACGCTTCCACGGTCATGTGGCCGCATGATGCGCGCGGAACGCTGTTACCTACCCACCAAAGTGGTACCTATTCATCTACTTGCATTTGCATGCGTTCAAATTGCTAGGTTGGCAAGAGCTGGAGCTAGTGCGGGAGCTCACTCCGCATGCAGGGCTAGGGATTCGAACCTCCGAACGTGCGATCTTCCGATCGACAAGCCTGGCGTCTTACCCGCTGAGCCACCACGCTCCTTATTTATTGTTAGAATTTATCTACACTCCCTGATTTTGAAAGTACTGTTTGATATCTGTGAAGGTACAGAACAAGAAACTGTACATTACAATCTGTGAAAAATTTAGAATATGAGTGTCAAAAGACCGCATTATATACACACGGAACACAATATTTAAACAGAATAAAGATTCTACATAGAATTGGGAGGGACGTTGGAAATCTTCTGATCCGGCTGCAGCCTCCCTAAATGCTGAGGGGCTGAATGGCAGGAGGGGCATCTCCCCCAGCCAAGGCAGGGGGGGCTCCTCCAGGGCCCCTCCCATCAGTGCTTGGCCCGTCCCAACCCTTCTCATGCCTCTGGGCACTTCCTCCCCCAAGGGTTGTTGCCTCCTCCATTGCACAGGGAACTGGTAGAGAGAACCGCTTCCTGCTTTGAGAATGCACTCTTGTTTGGTCCTCTGGTACTATTCTAAGGAAGCACAAATCTTCCAGAATAAATCCTTCTGCCTCCATGACACTGGTTTGAAAGAGTTTCATGTATGCCATACCTTCATAACCACATATGTGACAGAAGGTGTGTTTGTGTATATATAAAGCTGCATAGTAACGCAGGTGAAACAATATTCCTCCTTGGGCCTTGGCCTGCTGAAGCTGAGGGGTGGGTTTGAGGCAGAAGCCCCTGCCAGCGCCCCCTCCCCCCGCTGAGACGCTGGCCCCTTCACCGTGGTGGTGGTGGGGGTAGAGTGAGGTGGCAGTATGTCCAAAGGTCTGGTCTGCAGGTAAAAATGACCTTTAAGCTTGCTAGGAATGTCACATTTTTTATCAAATACTTTCTTAATTGAATGTAGGAATGTTGGAAAACTAACAGGTATTGATTTCAACCAAGCATGTGACAAATTCTGATTAGCGAGCCAGTTAAGTGTGAGGTGGCTGGCAGGACGATTAAGTGGATGCTTGGCTGGCTTGAAATTGTGCTGAAAGTGCCCATCGGGGATGCTCCTGAAACTGAAGCAGGATGCCAGTTGAAGGGTGCTTCAACACTGTTATTTTTTTTTCCCATAAGTTTTATTAAATTTTAAAATACATATTAAGAGCTAATACAAAAGAAAAGAAATAGAAATACAAAGTAAGAAAAAGGAAAAGAAAAGTGAAGTCAAAAAATAACAAACAAAGAAAATATAGAAAAATTACTCTTTCTGGAGACACATTTATGAGAAGACAATGAGATGATGAGATGGAATTAGAATGTAGGTTATTACAAGAATATGTTGTATGTATTAGGTTATATGTTATGTTAGGTTTTGTATTTTTGCTATATTATGTATTATGTTATGTAATATGTTAGATTATGTATTAATGGAATATATAGTCATAACATGAACAGAATATACTGTATTTTATTAGACGTAGATAAGGCCTTTATTTGTTATACTAATTGGACTTTATTGAAGATATAAATATAGATGTAAAAATGGAAAGAGCAAATGGAAAACATTTAATTGATGCAACAATGAACATTTGATTACTATTCTAAGGAGTAGAAACCAGAGATGGATTGTTGGAAGATATCAAGAAAGGCGAAACCTATATGAAGAACAGAAGATTGGATTATAGAAATCATAGGGTATATGACAAAGAAAAGTTTCTGTGTATTGTATGAAGGACTAACATTTAAAGTTAATTGTTGTACTTAAAGTTCAAGGATAAATTGGAGGACATCAACACTGTTATTGATGATGTGGATCAAGAGGGGGAGGAAATGTTTTATTTGGTCATTGGTTTACTTAATGCTTATTACAGAAATAAATGCTTATTGAATTTCCCTCTAGGCTCGAGCCCTTCGGCTCATTGAGGCCAGGAGCCACGAGGGCATGGCTGGTGGCAGCATTAGCCGCAGGCTTAAATGGACTGCCAAGTGGGCCCAGGCAATGCCGCTCCTAGGCCTACCGCAGATGCTACCTCTTGGCTTCAGGGACACCCACCGTCACCCTCAAATCCAGCACAGGCCTCAGTTACATATAAAAATCCACCCTGCCTCCTCAACATACCAGGAGCAAACCAGCCAGTATCCCTTGGAGACCCTGGTTTGATCAGGACTGTAGACTGCTGGGGCCAGATTAATTACAGCTTTTAAACTGCACAAATTGAGTAATTGCCCACATGCCAGAAATCAGTTAAGCATTCAGAAAAAAAGGTTTATGAAAACCCAATTAAAAAGAAAAAGACAAGCTTTTGCCCAAGCAAATTGGGAGTGTTTTTTTCAGGCTGTGAAAGGTAAGAATACCACCCTGTCCTGGAAGCAAATGGCTTGTCATCACGTGAGGGGACCGGGCGTATTGGCTACGATTCCAGCCGCTGGATGGGAAGAGCTTGATGGCTCCCCTTCTATCTGTCAGTCCCACCTGAGACTTTGCCTAGAACCCGCACCCCACCCCCCACCCCAGTCTCCCACTCAGAGATTATGAAACTAATTAACCCACTGAAAAATGGGAAAGCCCCTGGCTGTGCCCTAAGACCACCGGGGTTCCTGAAGGGAAACACTGCTTGGTGGGCCCCATCTGGGCCTCCCTCTTCACACGTATTAAGAATGCTCTTCAAATGCTGGTGCCTGGATCTGATCCGTAACTATCCCCTCCCTAAAAAGGCGGCAGCACGTTACCCTGCCGTCCAGTTAGCCTGGCAAACGATATGCCCACTTCTTGTATTCCAAGTTCCTGGAATGGCTGGACCAGGGGAAATGTTTCAGTTGAGGAGCAAGCAGGTTTTAGAGTGGGCAGATCTACCGTGGATCAGTATGCCATCTTATGATTTTTGATAGAGAAATGCACATGTGGGAAATTCTGCCCTTTAGATATCACCTTTATTGATTTAAAATCAGCCTCTGATTCCATTTCAAGGACAGACACCGGTGGAAGCTGTCTCCCGCATCTTTCAGTTGGGTTGCTGTACAAAAAGACAGCCCCCTGGGTGAGATGTGCTAGAGCTGGCCACCCGACCGCAGATCTTCCAATCCGTGGCGAAACAGGGATGTATTCTAGCTCCCCTGCTGTTCAAATGTAGCTGCCTTTACCCAAAAGGATCTCCACTCTCCTCAACTTAGTGTCAGGCACTGGGCAGTGCTGCTGTATGCTGATGATGCAGCAATCCTTTCGCTGACCCAAGTGGGTCACAGGAAAGTCTGCAGGTTTTGGTGCAATTCTGTAAGAGGGAAGGCATCCATCACTCTAAGACCAAAATTATGGTTTACTCAGGAAGACCTAGTCGCCACAAACACCAATGGCAAATTGGAAATAATAAAATCGAACAAGTTCCAGCTTTTAAAAGCCTTGGTGTAATTAAGCCTCCAGAGCTTGGTGGGAACAAATTGGAGCCATCTCTGCCAAAGCCAACAACAGTGCCAAGGCAATCTTGGGCTTTTTGCTTTCCAAAGGAGGCAAATGCTTTGCAAGGCCAAAAATACTTCAGCTGCTCTATGGCACACAGATACGCTCCTACAATCTCTTAAAGTCTTAGGCATTGTTCAGTCTAGGTTCTTGTGAGTGCTCTTCCAAGTCCCATGCTGTGTTTCAAATGCATTTTCTGCATGGAAGCTTGTATGATTCCACTGGAAGCAAAAGTCTGCATTTGCCAACTCTGTTGCTGGCTTAAACTCGTTTTCTAACAGCTCACTGGCCCCATTAATCTCCTTGATGGAAAGAAAAAAATCTCAGCTGACGTATGTTATTGTGGTCTTTCTACCTATTTATTTAATCCTACTCCAATTGACTCTGGGTAGCTCACAGCATAAAACAAAATAGAACATAAAAAATAGAGCATATAAGAGTAAATACAATAGTAAATCTGGCTAACCACACCCACACCTCAAACAATACAACAGAGGTCCCAACCACCCTACCTCAAGGCCCAGGAGAACAGCCAAGTCTTTAAGGTTTTCCAGAATGCCATCAGGGTGACAGCCACATGGAGATCAGGGGAAATCTCATTCCAGAGGGCACGCACTGTGGCAGAGGAGGTATACTTCCTGGGTCCTGAAAGATGGCACTGCTTAATTAAAGAAGCCTGGAGTGCGATTGAACTGGCTGTCGGATTGAACCGGCTGGGCCAACACCATGGGAAATAGGTGGTCCCTTAAGTAACCAGGCCCTAGCCATGTAGGGCTTTATAGGTCATAACCAGCACCTTGAATCGCACCTGGAAACAAACTGGCTACCAGTGCAGCTCATGGAGCAGGGATGTCACATGGGCATTATGAGACATTTCCATGCCTCTGCATTCTGGACCAGTTGAAGCTTCTGGGTGGCCTTCAAGGGCAGCCCCATGCAGAGCACATTGTAGTAATTGAGCTGGGAGCTGACTAGGGCATGAGTGACTGTCTGAAGGGCCTCCCAGTCTAGGAAAGTGTGCAACCGGTGTACCAGGCGAAGCTGTGCAAAGGCCTTCCTGACTACAGCTGCCACCTGTACTTTGAGACCCCTAGATTGTGCAGCACTCTTGAACGGGGAGGTGCTACGCCATCCAAGGTTAAAGATGGAATATCAAGGTGGCCCTAACATCCACAGCCACTTGGTCTTGGTAGGATTGAGTCAGAAATGGTTCTTCCCCATCCAAACCCACACAGCCTCCGGGCACTGGGACAGAACCTCGACAGCCTCACTTGGCCAGCCTGGAGTTGAAAATTGGCTAGCATGCTGATGATACCACACCTAAACTAGCAAATGACCACACCCAGCACTTTATGGGGGAAGGAGAGTTGAGCCCTGTGGCACCCCACAAAGGAGGGGCGTAGGGTGTGACCACTTCCCCCCCAACTAACACTGGCTGAAACTGGCCCCAGAGGAAGGAGGAGGACCACTGTAAAATGGTGACCCCTATTCCCAACCCCTGGAGCCAGCCTTGAAGTTTACTGTGATTGGCAGTATCGAAAGTCACTGAGAGATCACAAGGATGGATGCAACACCTCATCCTGGCTCCACCACAGGACATCAACAAGCATGACCAAGACTGTCTCCATACTGAATTCTGGCCTGAAACTTGACCTGATAATTGTTTCTGAGTTTTTCTTCTTTTTCATCTTGCTATCCATTGACCTTTTTTTTTTTGTGCCTCCAAGCCAGCATTGACTCCTAGCAACTGCCTGGACTAGTCCCTGCAGTTTTCTTGGCAAGATTTCAGAAGTGATTTGCCATTGCCTCCTTCCTAGGGCTGAGGGAGAGTGACTGGCCAAAGGTCACCCAGCTGGCTTTGTGCCTCAGGCGGAACTAGAACTCACAGTCTGCCGGTTTCTAGCCTGGTGCCTTAAGCAGGACACCAAACTGGCTCTCTGGCCATTGACCATAGTTAAATCAATTTGATTTGGTTTGAATGATTTTTATAGCTTAGAGTAATGACCAAAAATCCAGAATGAAATTTAACAAAGATGTATTTCTTCATGGAGAAATTAAATGCACAGCTATAGGATAGGGAATGGCTTTAGTAATAGTACTTGTGAAAAAGATCTTGGAATAGAAGTGGTTTGCAAATGCAGTAGGAGTCAGCAGTTGACATGACTGCAAATAGGATAAATGCTGTTTTATGGTGCATCATTATAATTCCCAAATTGTGAAAGGTTCAATCTTCACTTTCTTCTGCGTTGGTCAGAACCCCCTTCAAGTACGGGGACCCCAACCTTCAAAAAGGACTCTGAGACACAGGAACACACTCAGAAAATGGGAACAGATGGATTATCAGGATACTAGAAATGTTATCTCATGAAGAGAGACTGAAGAAAAGATGGTTGAGGGGGGAGATGAAAGCCCTCTTCAGTGATAGGAAGGCTGATTCTCTTTGCCTCAAACAATCCCATAACAGCTGATGGACAGTGGAGTTCTCTCCTCTGCAGGACGAAACAGCCATCTATCCAGAAGGCTTTAATTTGAATTCCTGCATTGAGGAGGGAGTTGGACCTGATGGCCTTAAAGGTCCCTTCTAACTCTAGGACTATGATTCTAAAAGCCATATCCATGTGCTGCAATAAGTGAAGTTGTGCAAGGCATAAACTGAGTTACCACAGTTTTGTTATAGCCATTACTGTATTGGGTGGGGAATGATGCAGGATAATCTTGCAAACTCCAGCAAAGGAGATTGTTACCTTGTCGTGGTGCTGGAGCTTGAGCACCTCAATGAGCACCATGAGCTAAACCGTGAAAGGACACCCAAGATGGGAAGGTCATGGAAGAGAGGTCAGACTAAATACGATCCCTGGGGAAGGTAATGGCAACCCACCCCAGTATTGTTGCCGTGAAAACTAAATGGGTCAGTACAACCAGAGATATGTCGGTATACCATCGGAAGATGGGACTCCCAGGTCGGAAGATGGTCAAAATGCTACTGGGGAGGAACAGAGGATAAGTTCAACTAGCCCCAGATGTGGTGAACGACGAATCTGATGTTCTAAAGATCAACACACCATAGGAACCTGGAATGTAAGATCTATGAGCCAGGGCAAATTGGATGTGGTTATTGGTGAGATGTCAAGATTAAATATAGATCGTGGCAGAGAGGTCAGACTAAATACGATCCCTGGGGAAGGTAATGGCAACCCACCCCAGTATTCTTGCCGTGAAAACTAAATGGATCAGTACAACCAGAGATATGTCGGTATACCATCGGAAGATGGGACTCCCAGGTAGGAAGATGGTCAAAATGCTACTGGGGAGGAACAGAGGATACATTCAACTAGCCCCAGATGTGATGACGCAGCTAGCTCAAAGCCGAAAGGACGGTTAGCGGCCGACGGTGCTGGTGGTGAACGACGAATCCGATGTTCTAAAGATCAACACACCATAGGAACCTGGAATGTAAGATCTATGAGCCAGGGCAAATTGGATGTGGTTATTGGTGAGATGTCAAGATTAAATATAGACATTTTAGGTGTCAGTGAACTGAAATGGACTGGAATGGGCCACTTCACATCAGATGACCACCAGATCTACTACTGTGGACAAGAGGACCACAGAAGAAACGGAGTAGCCTTCATAATTAATAATAAAGTGGCTAAAGCAGTGCTTGGATACAATCCAAAAAACAATAGAATGGTGTCAATTCGAATTCAGGGTAAGCCATTTAACATCACAGTGATCCAAATATACGCCCCAACCACAGATGCTGAAGAAGCAGAAGTAGATCAGTTCTATGAGGATCTGCAGCACCTACTGGATAATAAACCAAAAAGAGATGTTATTTTCATTACAGGAGACTAGAATGCTAAGGTGGGTAGTCAAACGACACCTGGAATTATAGGCAAGCATGGTCTAGGAGAACAAAATGAAGCGGGACATAGGCTGATAGAATTTTGCCAAGACAATTCACTGTGCATAACAAACTCTCTTCCAGCAACCTAAAAGGCGACTTTATACATGGACTTCACCAGATGGTCGACACCGAAATCAGATTGACTACATCCTTTGCAGCCAAAGGTGGCGGACATCTATACAGTTGGTAAAAACAAGACCTGGAGCTGACTGTAGTTCAGATCACGAACTTCTTATTGCACAATTTAGAATCAGACTAAAGAGAATAGGGAAGACCCATAGATCAGTTAGATATGAGCTCACTAACATTCCTAATGAATATGCAGTGGAAGTGAAGAATAGATTTAAGGGACTAGATTTAGTAGATAGGGTCCCGGAAGAACTATGGACAGAAGTTTGCAACATTGTTCAGGAGGCGGCAACAAAAAACGTCCCAAAGGAAAAGAAAATCAAGAAGGCAAGATGGCTGTCTGCTGAGACACTTGAAATAGCCCAAGAAAGAAGGAAAGCAAAAGGCAACAGTGATAAGGGGAGATATGCCCAATTAGATGCAAAATTCCAGAGGTTAGCCAGAAGAGATAAGGAATTATTTTTAAACAAGCAATGTGCGGAAGTGGAAGAAGACAATAGAATAGGAAGGACAAGATACCTCTTCCAGAAAATTAGAAACATTGGAGGTAAATTCCAGGCAAAAATGGGTATGATCAGAAACAAAGATGGCAAGGACCTAACAGAAGCAGAAGAGATCAAGAAAAAGTGGCAAGAATATACGGAAGATCTGTACAGGTAGGATAATAATATCGGGGATAGCTTTGATGGTGTGGTCAGTGAGTTAGAGCCAGACATCCTGAAGAGTGAGGTTGAATGGGCCTTAAGAAGCATTGCTAATAACAAGGCAGCAGGAGACGACAGTATCCCAGCTGACCTGTTTAAAATCTTGCAAGATGATGCTGTCAAGGTGATGCATGCCATATGCCAGCAAATTTGGAAAACACAAGAATGGCCATCAGATTGGAAAAAATCAACTTATATCCCCATACCAAAAAAGGGAAACACTAAAGAATGTTCAAACTATCGAACAGTGGCACTTATTTTACATGCCAGTAAGGTAATGCTCAAGATCTTGCAAGGTAGACTCCAGCAATTCATGGAGCGAGAATTGCCAGAAGTACAAGTTGCGTTTAGAAAAGGCAGAGGAACTAGAGACCAAATTGCCAATATCCGCTGGATAATGGAGAAAGCCAGGGAGTTTCAGAAAAACATCTATTTCTGTTTTATTGACTATTCTAAAGCCTTTGACTGTGTGGATCATAACAAATTGTGGCAAGTTCTTGGTGGTATGGGGATACCAAGTCATCTTGACTGCTTCCTGAGGAATCTGTATAACGATCAAGTATCAACAGTGAGAACAGATCACAGAAACGGACTGGTCCACTTAAACGGACTGGTTTAAGATTGGGAAAGGAGTACGGCAGGGCTGTACATCATGCGATATGCTGGACTTGATGAATGCAAGGCTGGAGTTAAAATAGCTGGAAGAAACATTAACAATCTCAGATATGCAGATGATACCACTTTGATGGCTGAAAGCGAGAAGGAGCTGAGGAGCCTTATGATGAAGGTGAAAGAAGAAAGTGCGAAAGCTGGGTTGCAGTTAAACCTCAAAAAAACCAAGATTATGGCAACCAGCTTGATTGATAACTGGCAAATAGAGGGAGAAAACGTGGAGGCAGTGACAGACTTTGTATTTCTAGGCGCAAAGATTACTGCAGACGCTGACTGCAGCCAGGAAATCCGAAGACGTCTACTTCTTTTTTTAAAATAAATAAATAAATAAATTTAATAATAAATAATCAAATAAATACATAAATACATAAATAAATACATAAATAAATAAATATTGTCCCGATAGTCCTGGGAATGGACTGGCTATAGACTCATAATCTTTTTTTTTAATTCTTTAATTTATAGTAAAACATAAATAACAAAATTTGACATAATATAACATAACATAACATAAAGGACATAAACATAAAGGACTTCCTACTTTCTCTCCATCCTTACCATCATATTTTATAAACAACTATAATCTCTAATTTATTTACATTATTTACATTAAATTCCCAATTGAACTTTTTGAGTCTTTTCTATAAATTTATAGAAGGGACTCCAACATAAGTTGAATTCTTCTATGTTCTTATCATTCAACTGATCCGTCAGTTTGGCCATCTGCGCTAGGTCCATCGCTTTTATTGTCCATTCTTCAATCGTAGGTATGTAGTCCTCTTTCCAATGTTTAGCGAAGATGGTTCTAGCAGCAGTTATTAAGTAAAATAGCAATTTTCCATATTTCTTGTGTAAGTCTGAATTTATAAATCCCAGTAGATAGAATTCTGGCTCTTTGATAATGTCCTCTTCTAATATTTCACATATGATTTCATGAATTTTATCCCAAAACTTTTTTGATTTTTGGCAAGTCCACCATAGATGAAAAAAGGTGCCGACTTCTTTCTTACATTTCCAACATTTATTAGGTATAGCAATACTCATTTTGGACAATGTATTAGGAGTTATGTACCATCTGTACATCATTTTAAAGAAATTTTCTTTCATATTATAATTTAGAGTAAACTTTAGATCTTTTAACCATATTTTCTCCCAATTTTCAATTTGAATTCTATGACCTATATTTTCTTCCCATTTGATTATACATTTCTTTTTTGGTAAATTAGACGTGTTAATTTGTAATAAAATTTTATAATTTTTTGCAATCAGATGATTATCTTCTTTCCATAATACATTGTCCCAATTTACTGATTTTTCTTTAAACTTAAATTTTTTAGTATCTATCTTAAATTGTTCATTAATTTGTAAATAAGTAAACCAATTGCAAGTGATTCCTTCCTTTGCTAAGTCTTCTCTAGTTTTGAGTTTAAAATTTGTACCCTCGAATATTAATAAATCTTTGTATTTTAACCAATTACACGAATTCAGATTTCCTTGTAACGCAAATGCCTCCTGTGGGGAAGTCCACAGTGGTAAATTAGGTGATATTGTGTTTTTATACTTATTCCAAGTTTTTAAGATGGATTTTCTGATTGGGTGATGATTGAATGCCGTGTTTGCTTTTGTTTTGTTATACCAGAGATATCCATGCCACCCAAATCTGAGATTATGACCTTCTATGTTTAGTAATTTTCTATTTTCTAATTTTATCCAGTCTCTAAGCCAAATGAGAGCACAAGAATCATAACATAATTTTAAATTTGGCAATCCAAAACCTCCATTTTCTTTAACATCCTGTAAAAATTTGTATTTTATTCTAGTTTTTTTCCCTTGCCAAATAAAATTGGATAAGTCACTTTGCCAATTTTGAAAGGTTTTGTCTGTAACTATAATTGGTATCGTTTGGAATAGAAATATGATTCTTGACAGGATGTTCATTTTAATGGTTGATAATCTACCCAGGAAAGATATCTGTAATTTTGTCCAATTTTGTAAGTCATGTTTTATTTCATTCCATAGTTTTATATAGTTATTTTTAAATAAATCTGAATTTTTTGACGTTATTTCCACCCCTAAATATCTTAATTTCTTAACATTTACAAAACCCGTAACCAATTCCATATTTTGTATGTTATTTTGAGTCATATTTAAATTTATCATCTTTGTTTTTTGATTATTTATTTTAAAACCTGCCAATTCACCAAAATCTTGTATCTTTTTCTGCAAATGTCTAATTGAATTATTCGGATTTTGCAAAGTAATAACAACATCGTCGGCAAAAGCCCTTAGTTTATAATTTTCTTGTTTTATTTTTACCCCTTCAATTTCATTATCCTTTCTGATGTTTTCTAGAGAACTTCTAACACTAAGATAAACAGGAGTGGAGAGATTGGGCATCCTTGCCTGGTACCCTTTCCAATGTTACAGTTCTGAGTTATGTCATCATTTACAACTATTTTGGCTGTCTGGGTTGTGTATATAGCTTGAATTGCATTAATAAACCTATTGCCATAGTCCATAATTTTCAACGTTTTAATCATGAAATCCCAATTTAAATTATCAAAAGCTTTTTCCGCATCTAAAAATAATAACAAAATTTGTTTTTCATTATGATCTTTTGCATATTCAATTATATTTAAGATAAATCTAATATTATCCTTAATATGCCTTTTTGGTAAAAAGCCGGATTGATCCACATTAATAGTGTCCTGTAAAACAGTATTCAATCTATTAGCCAAAATAGTGGTAAAGATTTTATAGTCGGTATTTAGCAGAGAAATTGGTCTATAGTTTTTGCATAGAGTCAGGTCTTGATCATCCTTGGGAATCAAAATAATGTTAGCTTCTGTCCAAGAATTTGGTATCATATTTCCAGTCATTATAGAATTTAAGAGAATGTTAAACGGAGTTATAAGTTGCTCTTGGAATAATTTGTAGTATATTGCCGTAAATCCATCTGGGCCTGGGGTTTTACCTGGTTTTTGTTTTTGAATAGCATCAGGTAATTCTTGCATAGTAATGGGTTCATTCATGTTATCTCTTTGTATTTGTGATAATTTTCCCAGATTACTTTCTAGTAAGTAAAATTCACTTCTATCCAATAGTATTTGTTGTTTTTGATATAATTTAGTATAAAAAGCGTGAAATGCTTTTTGATATTATGATTGTCTGTTAAATCTTCCCCATTTTCTCTTATTTTATTAATGTTTTTCCCCCTTCTTTTCTTAATTTGAAAGCTAGCCATTTACCTGCTTTGTTAGCATGTTGAAAATGCCTTTGTTTAATATACCTCAAGTTTTTTTCCATTTCATCTGTTGTTCTAAAAACAATTCTAATTGTTTTTGTAATATTGTAATTTGATTTTTAATATTTTTATCTCTAGGATTACTTTGGAGTTCAATTTCTTTTGTTTTAATTTGATCATAATTTTTTTTAAAAAATTGTTGTTTTATTTTTCTTAGGTGTTTACTTAGAGACATAAAATGACCCCTAATGAAGGCTTTACTTGCATCCCAAATTGTTGCTATATTTATATCATCGTTCATATTTAAGTCAAAAAATTCTTTTAATTTGTTTTTACTATCTTCTAAATAATCCTTATTTCTTAATATAGTTTCGTTAAGTCTCCATCTATATGACTTTGGTATAATTTTTAATTCTAATTGGACTGCATTGTGGTCTGAAAATGTTTTAGCCAAAATCGTTATATCATTTATTTTATTTGCTAGGTTCTTAGATATCCAAATCATGTCAATTCTTGAATAGGATTTGTATCTATCTGAAAAAAAAGTATAATCTTTAGCATTTCCCATTTTATGTCTCCATGTGTCTACCAATTCTAGATTGTTTGTAAGTTCAAAAAATTCTTGAGGTAGTTTACCCTGATTTGGTTTAATTAAGACGTCTACTTCTTGGGAGGAGAGCAATGACAAATCTCGATAAAATAGTTAAGAGCAGAGACATCACACTGACAACACAGGTCCGCATAGTTAAAGCAATGGTATTCCTCGTAGTAACCTATGGCTGCGAGAGCTGGACCATTAGGAAGGCTGAGCAAAGGAAGATAGATGCTTTTGAACTGTGGTGTTGGAGGAAAATTCTGAGAGTGCCTTGGACTGCAAGAAGATCAAACCAGTCCATACTCCAGGAAATAAAGCCAGACTGCTCACTTGACGGAATGGTATTAAAGGCAAAACTGAAGTACTTTGGCCACATAATGAGAAGACAGGATACCCTGGAGAAGATGCTGATGCTAGGGAAAGTGGAAGGCAAAAGGAAGAGGGGCCGACCAAGGGCAAGATGGATGGATGATATTCTGGAGGTGATGGACTCGACCGTGGGGGAGCTGGGGATGGCAACGGCCGACAGGAAGCTGTGGTGTGGGCTGGTCCATGAAGTCACGAAGAGTCGGAAGCGACTGAATAAATAAACAACAAAATCTTGCAAACTTGTTTCCCACTGTGTTGTCTTCTTTTCCTTTCCTTTTTTTAGAGTGATGAAGTGGGGGGAGAGTTGAAGCCAGTTGTACTGGGGGCCTAGTTATAAAGAACAAAGGAAGGTTGTGATGCCCCGGAATGCTTTCCTTTCTCTTTCCTCCTAGTGGGGCTTCTCCTGATCTCTCAGTCCTTCTTCCTCCAGCAGCTCCCTCTTCCCTTTCCCTCTCCTCCAGCAGTTTTGCACCTTTGCTTTTTTTGTTAACCTTTCCCAATAGAGCTATTCTTTCCTTATAGCTCATTTCCATCTTATTTTTTAAATTTATTTTTCACTGTTTCTACTGGAAGGAAGAAGAGGGGTGTTTCTGTAGTGACAGAGATTGATTGGTATATGTAGTGGGGATCAATTACGTAATTCATTTTTGTCTTTGTCCTGCCGTCCTGTGGAACGTGTGGCTTCTGGCAGCTATTTGGGGTTTGGAATCTCCCAGACTGGCTTCATGACAAGATGGAAAAGCTGGATACCACAAAGAATTTTCATCTGAGTTTTCTTTTTTATCTACTTTTTATCTGGGGATTATCTTAAATTCAGGATCAACCTCCTTCTTGTTTCTTAGTGAGTAAATTTGGAATCCAGATAATCCAAAGGCATCTGGATCAGACAGAAATGTTGATTTAGTTTATGAGGGTTGAATGAAAAGTCATGACTTTAATGTTATGAGATCAGTACAGGTGGCAGTATTGATGCGCTAGGAGATCTGAGGTGTTCTTTCACTTCAGTGGGTATGAAGTTGCTGGGAGAAAAGGTTGTGTTGCTATTGTTTGTGACATGGAAGCCTGAAGTGAATATTTGCTAGTGTGTTTTAAGCAATGCAATTCAAATTCACCACCAAATGCAAATCATTTATGGTGATGTGAGTACTATACAGTGCTTGGACAAAAAAAATGTAAAGATGGTGAACCAGGAACAACTGATTTATGTGATCAAGAATGAAGTTGATGACCTGTGACAACAAACAACAAATGTGTTTGCTAACATGAAAAAGGTTAATGAACTGATTAAGGATAATTGGGGCGCGGTGGCTCAGCGGGTTAAACCGCTGAGCTGTAAAAGACTGCCGGTCTAATGGTCGGCAGTTCGAATCCCTGCATGGCGAAGTGAGCTCTCGCCATTCACCCCAGCTTCTGTCAACCCAACAGTTCAAAAGCTAATGCGAGTAATGCGAGTTCCAGTTGTCTGTCGCCACTTCCACTTCCGGGTGCTGGACTGAGTAGAGCGAAGAGCTGGTGGCTCTGCGGTTTTTCTGTTTGCGGCGAGGAAATCGCTGAAAAATCACCTTCGAAGAGAGGGTGAGCAGAAGATTTATCACAAGGGTCGTCGAACTTGCTGCTCTATCCTGACCCCTGTATTTCCACCACCGGGGGAGGGAGATTTGAGTGGCGACAGATGACTGGAACTAACATGAAAGCTCTGCAGAAACCGTGAAACTGAATAAGTTAATGATGATGAGCTACATCATCCAGCCTTTTAGATGCACCTTTTTTTAAAATATTACTTGATTTATTAAGCATTAAGATTTATCTCTGGACTGTGATTTATAAATGCTGGTGTTTTATTTTCTTTTCTTGTCAAGGGAGTGTTTGAACGGTGGAACTGGAAAGTTAATTGAATCTGCCTGAAATAGACTGAGTGACTTTCTCTTTTGATCCTAAATATTTCTAATCTTGGTTTGCTTTCATTCTTATTGCAATTATAAGTATTTTTTTTCCTTTTCCTTTGGGGACTAATTTGCTTGGATTTAAAGTTTTTATGGATAAATGAATTAATGATTTGACATCCTTTCTTTTACCTGCTTGGGATTTTTATTATGAAAGAATTCTTTTTGCTTTCTTCCATAAGTATTTGAATATTTTTTGGATTATATAAGTTACTTTATAGAATTTTTATGATTGCTTTGGATTCCTTTTGTACATAAATTAGATGACTTATTTATGATTGGACTGTGTGGATATAAGCTGTCGTGAGAAACCCTGGGATTGTTTATCTTTTTTGTTATTATTTTGACTACAATAGAACCTCTCTGTACTTTTTTTATCTTTTATTCACTTGCTCTTACGCTTGGACATACAATTTTAATGGACTAGATTTTTTGTTATTCTGATAACTACATTTAAAGGACTATTTTTATTTTTTGAAGTTTTTATTCTCCTATTATTAAAAAGGGAGAAGAAAAGAGAAAAGAGAAAGAGAAGAAAAAATAGTAGCCCCTTTTTTCTGTTTGTTCTTTGTCTTCCCCCTCCCTCTCTCTCTCTTTTTTTCCTTTTCTCTCTTACAGGGAAATTATTTACATTGTGACAACCATGGCATTAACACCTGGAGATTCAGAACCTCCTCAATCAGAAATGAAAAAACTCCTGGAAGTAATGGCATCATTTGGCAAGAAAATGGAAGATTCAATGACATCACTTAACAAGAAAATGGAAGATTCAATGGCACAAAATAAACAGATGGAAAAACAAATTGCATCTTTAGATAAAAAAATTGATAAGAAGATGGAAGAAATGAAAGAGATAACCCAAGAGATTACAATAGAGTTTTAAAAAGAGGTTCAGATAGTAAAGGGAGTTGTGAATATTTTGTCAGGGGAACTCAAGGATATACAAGGCCAGATGCAAATATTAGAGACTAAATTAGAAGATGTTACTGAGGAACTTGAATACAATCTGGATGTTGCTGTATTGGCTGAAATGAGAGAGAGGGAATACATTTTGAGATTGAGAGCAGTTCCAGAACAATTAAATGAGGATGAGAGAGAGGGGATTGTTTCTGTATTAGCTAAACTCTTGGAGATGAAGGAACGGGATCTGGATTTGGAAATATTTCTAGAGAAATATAAGATAGACATGAGGGAGGTACCAGGAGAACGTAAGAAGCATTTCATAGAATGGAATAGAAATAAAGAACAGAGATAAATGGCTGACCTATAAGGACTTTTTATTGTTAAAATCGATGGATTGGCAGAAAAGGATAAATTGACACGTTTATTAAAAGAAAATTAAACTATTACTCTATTAAAGATTAGAAACTATTAATGGACTATTTGGAAAATGTTAGAGGGGCAAAGCTTATATGAGGATTGGAAGATTGAATTATATATAAATTGATATATTAGAAAAGAAATGTTTTTTAATGTGATATACAGACCTAGTATGTAAGACACATTTTATAGAATAGAATAGAAGTAAGGAACAGAGATAAATGGTTGACTTATAAGGACTTTCTATTACTAAAATTGATGGATTGACAGAAAATGAGAATTGATATGTTTATTAAAAGAAAATTTAAACTATTACTTCTTTAAGAGTAGAAACTAATAATGGATTAGTTGGAAAATACTGGAGGGGCAAAGCTTATATGAGGATTTGAAGGTTACATTTTATATAAATTGATATATTAGATAAGAAATGTTTCTTCAATGTGATGTATAGACCTAGCATGTATGACAAATTTTTTGGATGTTAAAATTGATGGATATGGCAGAAAATGACAAATTGACTTGCTTATTAAAAGAAAATTCAAATTGTTACTATCTTAAAGAATGGAAACCATTAATGGATTATTTACAACATGCAGGTGGAGCAAAGCTCATTTGGGGTTTTGAAGACTAAAATATATATGGATTGATATATTAGACAGGAAATGTTTTTGTATGTTATATATAGAACTAGGATGTAAGAAATTTTTTTTTGAATTACTAAGACCAGAGATAAATCGGAAGTTGACTATATCTATGTCTTATCTTTTTTCTTTTTTTCTTTACTTTTCTGTACACTTTTACTTCTTTCTTTGATTTGTATTTCTATTTCTTTTTCATTTTCACCCTTTTAAATATGTATATTTAAAACTCTAATAAAATTTTGGAAAAAAGAAAAGAAAGCTAATGCGAGTAGATAAATGGATACCACGTTAAAGTGGGTCAATTTGCTGGCATCCTGTCGGGGGGTCGCCCTCGGAACGAAGAAAGACCTCGTGAATACCGTGAATGGCGGCGGAGGACGACGGATCCCGATTGACAACACCCGATTGACAACATCCAGGACTTTGGCAGCCGACTCGGAAGCGAGGCATCCTGGGACATGTAGTCCAATGCCTATGGGAGAAGAGCCGGTTCCTTTACCCCCTCCCTTAGCGCGTGGTTAAATAACATTGTTTAATATATGAATTGTTAATATATGAATTTCAATTGTTGTAAGCCGCCTAGAGTCCTCCGATAGGGAGGGGATAGGCGGGGTATAAATGTGATAAATAAATAAATAAATAAATAAATAAATGGCAGATCATTTGAAGAGAAATTGCCCTCAAGCTTGGCATTTCACAGGAATGTGTGGGCAACATTATTGATGCTTTTCAATATCAGAAGTTTGGTGCAGGATTGGTTCCTTGTATGCTGACAGTAGAGATGAATGCTTCATATTGAAATTTTCCAGTAATTGTCACATTACAGGAATGAAGGTGAGGAATTTCTTCAAAGCACTGTGACAGCTGATGAAACATGGGCCCATCATTATGGCCCAGAAAGCATCTCTCTGTGGAATATCATTACAATTTTTCACCTGCGGGGGCGGCGGGGATAAAAACCCAGACTTTGGCAGAAAAACTCATAATTACAGTTTTTTTGGGGATGCAAATGATACCAATCGAAGAGAAATGCAAATGGTTTCACATGGATTTCCTTGAATTTGGCACCACTATCAACTCAGAGTGCTACGCTGCAACCCTTGAAACTCTGGAGCAATGATTAAGCAGAGTTGAGAAGGACAAGAAGGAACTTACTTGCTGAAACTTGACAACTCTAGGCTCGACACCTTGTGAGCCACCCAAGATGCACAGTTGGATCTCATCATCTTACTTCATCTGCTAAATAGTCCAGACTTGGCACCATGCAACTTCCCCCTTTTTCCAAAATTGAAGGAATACCTTCATGGGCATCTGTTTGACTCAAATGAAGATGTGGAAAGGACTGTCAGGACCTAGTTGAAGAGACAAAGTGTGGAGTTCTTTCATGATTACTTTAAGAATCTTGTCCATGTTGGCAGAAGTGTGTAGTGAATGGTGATGATTATGTGGAGAAGTAAATATAGGCAACAAAAGAGCTCATTTCAAGGATTATTTCCTCTTTCATTTCTTAAAATATCCTTATCTAAAAGGCAGAGCTGGAGGCATTACTTTTCATTCAATCCTTGTAGTTTATTACTATAGTACACCACACTACAGTGCAAGGTGTGTATCTAATTATTGGCTAGATTCCAAGTTTACCCACTGAAAAAGAAGTCTTAAGTGTAGCATACCAATATCCCAAGATCAGGGGATTTTTATCTTGGGCTGTTCTGTTTTTGTTTGTTTAAAAACAGATGCGGAATGGGACACAAAATCTACTAAATATTTGTGAAAGTAAAGTCAAGTCAACTTTGGCCAGATATGACTATTTCTCCCACCTCCCCCACCGCAACAGACCCTCTCCACGGATTCTCCTCTGGCTCCCCAGCCTTTCCAAGGGGAAGAGAAGGGCAAAACGTCTTCTGTTCTATCCGCAGAAGACCCCAGATTCACCCCTGGCTTCTCCAGTTTGGCCTGGGAACATTCCCCTGAGCTTGGCTTGTACTCTGTTCTGTGATGCTGTTAATGCCATGGTTATTGTTATTCATATTCTATCACTCTGGTTGTTTTTATCATAATATTATATATCTTTTTACAAATCAGACTGTTTCTTTATATTCACCCTGAGAATAAATCAGGACGTTCTCCCATTCTTAGTTTTTGTCTGCCACACGGAGAGGTTGCTACATTACAGTCCATTAGGGTATTAGCCAATTATTCATTATCACCATCATTATTTATTCTGTGTGGGCAGCCCAAGCTTAAACCAATGCTTCTTACACAGAGTCCTGATTTTTATCTTCATAAATATGAATACCACTCTCACTCTAAAGGTGATTTTGGCTTACATGTGCTGATTTTTACATAGCATGATATTGTCCCGAAAGTCTTGTTCCCTCAAAACTTTTTATTTTCCACATATGCAGTCCTAGCCTTTCCCAGCCCTTCCTTCGCATGTTAAGTAGATGATCAATATGACAAGGGCATGGAGATGGTTTTCCTGTCCAGTTCACATATGAGACCTGTCTATGCAAGCAGTTGCCTACCGATGGCCTGGCCTGCACAGGTGTTGAACATTGTTGGCTGATCTGAACATGTGAAAGCCTAGGGAGGAAGATCTGTATCTGAAATGGAAACTCCCATTCAGCTTTGAGGCAGCCATTGTACATTTCAGAAATAAACATGTAAATCTATCAAATATATTATGGGTTTGTAATAGCACCAGCATCACCTCTCATTTAGTTGGATTTCTGACAGTATTAACTGTCTGTAGTATTTGCATTATTTGATTTATTTATTTATTTATTTTATTTTATTTTTATCCCGCCTTTATTATTTTTATAAATAACTCAAGGCGGCGAACATCCCTAATACTCCTTCCTCCTCCTCTTTTCCCCACAACAACCCTGTGAGGTGAGTTGGGCTGAGAGAGAGTGACTGGCCCAAGGTCACCCAGGCGGCTTTTATGCCTAAGGCGGGACTAGAACTCTCAGTCTCCTGGTTTGCCATTGGCTCCTTCCTAGGGCTGAGAGAGAGCGACTGGCCCAAGGTCACCCAGCCGGCTTTCATGCCTAAGGCGGGACTAGAACTCTCAGTCTCCTTGTTTGCCATTGGCTCCTTCCTAGGGCTGAGAGTGACTGGCCCAAGGTCACCCAGCTGGCTTTCATGCCTCAGGCGGGACTGGAACTCTCAGTCTCCTGGTTCCTAGCCCAGCACCTTAACCACTAGACCAAACTGGCTCTATTTTTTAATTTAATAATTTTTATTGTTAATTTAATTGTTTTTAATTTAATTATTTGCTCACATCATGTCTAAATTAGAGTGCAGTATCATGGGACCTTAAAATTGTCTCCTTCTGGTCCTGTTAATAGACCCAAACACCAGATAGAACCAGACACGCCTGCACTGCAGATTTGATTTGTGGCATATTTTGCTTTTTCTAGAAAAATATAATTTCATTAAACTTTTAAAAATATAACTAATATTTAAATACCTTGATTATTAGTTTGTTACACTGTATATACATTAATAGCAACGTAATTATTGCTTCAGTAAGTTCATGCTTTATAAAAATCTAAAGATATAAAATACCAAGGAAATTAAGAACCAAAGGAAACAGTAAGAGAAAGTGCCTAAAAAGAATTAAGTACAGTCCTTAAGATACTAAAAACAGAATTAAACAGAAATAAGATGTTAATGAGAGTATTAATAAAATATAATTATTGAAATATTAACAGCTGAATTAAGAACCCCCAAATATTATTATATTTTATTATTTATTTATTATTTATTATTTCAATTTATTCCCCGCCCATCTCCCTTGCAAGGGACTCTTATTAAGAAAAACTTTATAAACCATAGCCTTCCTGAAATTTAGACGTGACTGTGAGCTTCCATAAAATCAAAGGATATCAAGGGGGGTGGGGGGGGGGAGGAACTTAGGTTTCACCAGTTAAAATCTAGGAGGAATTTTTCTCTACTTTGAGTGCTATCTATCAGTGGTTGTGGTAGCAATTAGAAATAAAATTGAAAGAACAACAAAAAACATTTAAAGATAAAAATAAAAAAAGGATTCTCAGTGTATTTTCCCATATCCTTAATTATCTGTTTATGGATTGTAATTGATGCTATGCAAAAGGTAGCGACATTATGTGCCATAAATGGTCCCCTATGTGAGAGCAGAAAATCAGGAAGAAACCTACCGACTGTGTCCGCAAGAGGAGAAGGAGAGTCTCTTGACTACCCTGGGAACCGGCAGCGGAGAAGCAGGCGTGATGGCCTCGATGGGGCTTCTGCTGCATGGACAGGTTCTCACAAACGAGGGGATCGAGAACACTGTGTAACTCTACTGCTACCATATAAAAGAAAATATACTTCGCCTAAAAGGAGCTGTAAAGGAGTTGGTTTGGAGTCGGCTAGGACCAAAATCGAATAAATATATTAAAATATATTAAGAAAGGAAAGACCCTCGTACTAAACTACCCAGGGATGAAAAAGCAACAAAGGCAAAGTAGACAGCACCCAAATAAAAAACCCTTTAAACCCCCCCAAAACAACTAAACAAACAAACAAACAACCTAAAAAATTCAAAATAAAGAAAAAAACTCACACCTAAATTCTAAATATACATGGGAAAAAACTATTTAAAGAAGCAAAAAATATCAGGTTATTGGAAGTCAGGCTTCAGTCTTTAGGACAGCAGCTGGAATAAAAGTGTAACCTGTATACTAAAAAAATCAAGTAATTTTTTTCATTGCTAGCACACATGATTAAACTCATGATTCTGATACAACTAAAATGGTAAGTTTAAGATTTTAAGCATGAAAGTGAATACAGTGAATACATTTTTAACATTATTAAATAGCTTCAGATTCAGCCTTAGGGAATGGCTTAACCTGACCCGTCTGGAACCCTTTGGCTAAGTCTTGCCCCCGCCCTCGATGCAGCACACCTTCCTTGCTCCTGCTGTGCACCAGGGATTGGGGTTGGGTGGGTAGAAGATTTTGCGCAGCCCTCTCTCCCCATCTGGCTCCTGATTCTACAGGTAGCAGAGCACCCCGGCCAGATGCTGGAGCGAGGAGGAAAGCTCCAGGGCACCGAGAAATGCAGAGCCGGCAGCCACGCTGAGCAGTGCCCATCTCCTCCACGGAAGACCCCTCCCCCCTCAGCTTTCTGTTACCTCCAGCTAATCAACACTGACCCGACTGTGATACACCCCAGCAGAGAGAGCCATTTCCTTCCTGGCCTTCTTGACCGTCAACCGCGCTCACTCTGCAGAGGGGAGAAACGGGGAATGACTTACTTGTAGCCACCTGGAGAAGCACCAGAAGCAGCTTCGAGACCATGACAGCTTTTGAAATCATAATCGCAGGAAGGCAGAGACCTGTACCCTCCACTCTGAAAGGGCACTGGTGCTCTGCGCCCAACGGGTATAAGCAGACCCTCGGCAAGAAAGGGGCCTCGGGCAACCCTGGGCAGAGGCTGGTGCTGCGATGCTTCCTGAACCGTTCCAAGCAGGGCCAGCATTCAAGAGCCCTGTGCTGCCATCACGGCATATCCATCATCTCTTGTATCCTAAGTGCTGAACTATTCGTAGACCTTTCCTCAGGAGTACTTCTAGGTTTGGCATCTACTTGAATCAGCCCCTGCTCCCCTTGTGGAGGGATTAAAAACCAGGAACAGGTAGTCCAGTGAAGAAGGGAGGGGGAAATGCAGGAGGCTGGTGCTCAGGACAGTTCTGAAGCTGAGGAACCCTCCTCAAATCCTCCTGCGTGTGGATTTCTCTCTGTGTGTTGCGCCAGGGGGCTGAGTGGCTCAGTTCCTGTCTAGTGGAGGAGCTGCCCCATTTCCCCCTAGAACCAACCCAGAGGCTCAGCTGCATTGATATCCTGGGCAGAAGAGCCCTCTGCTGGACCAGCTGCTGCATGGCAACTTGCCAGGATTCATCCTGTCCAAGGCGTTTCTTTGATTTTGACCAGGCTACTCCGTCAAGAACTCCCAACACTGCAAAAGTTACAAGGGAAGGTAACAATGAATCTAGCCAGACAGACAGATAGAAACTTTATTTCGGTCATTGACCGATAAAAATACATTCAGCAAATCAAACAAAGCAAAGTTAACCCCTAACATTAATGACCACTAGCAACCATTTGTGGGTGAAGCTTACACATAATGTAGAAAAGTTTTGCTACTTTTAGACAGATAGATTTATCCTGGTTATCTAACAAATAATGCAAATAAAAATTATCGGAGTGCCCCAGAAATTTAGATAAAAAAAGGGTGGCGAATGTCCCTGTAGAACTGGCTGTGGTTTCTAGAGCACCGGTGTCGCAGGGGCAGTGTCGAATTTCATAAGGAGTTTTCCTATATTTCCCTTCCTAAACAGCTGTGTGGAGAGCATTAAATTGAGCTAAAGATAAAACTCTCCTGAATTTGGGAACTGTGATGTGATATAAATATGAAACTGGTATAGGAGCTAAAATTGGTTTATTTACAAATATGTTGTGGGAGAAAGCAGCCATTTCTGTTTGGCCTTCTATGTCTAAGATCCTTTGCCTAAATATTGATCTAGCTTGATCTGGCCCTAAAGTTAAGATGGCATCACTGGAAAAGCCACAGCAGCTGAGTTTCTTTTGGATGGCTGTTTCCCAAGACGATTTGAAGTTGTCTGCCAGTAGTAGATGGGTCATTCCACCAGGATTGTGGTGTAGATTTTGCCAGTAGGTCAAGATATTGATCCAGAGATTGGATTCCAGTTGACTGACTCCTGCTTCCTGTCGAAGTACTGCATTTGGGACACAGCGGGTAACCTGAAAGATGCTTCTCAAAAATTTGGTTTGAACTCTTTCTAAGATAATTGTGGGAATGGAAATGGAAGCTGAATCTGATAGTGAACCTAAGTATGTGGAAGTTGAATCTGCATATGAAAATATGTGTAGTGGGCTTGTATATGAGAATATGTGTATCTGTGCTAGACCCAGTATTCAGTGTCCTTGTCAAGAGATTTATATCCAATGACATATATATGTAACTTTTAAAAACAGTTATGTGCTTTATTTATTTATTTATATGTTAACTTGTATTACCGCTCCATCTCCCCCGAGGGGGACTCTGGGCGGTTTACAGTACAACAATTTAAAATCTTTAAAAGTAACTACAATTTAAAATACATTACAAAACTAATCAGAAACATCTCAGAAACTACTAATAGACTGTTACATCCACACGGCATCACCGTAGCACACAAACCAACCAAAACCCTTCAGAACATCTTAAGTAAACCAAAAGACCCAGTAGCCCAAGAAGAAAAAACAGGAGTTATCTACAACATACAGTGTAAGGACTGTAGCAGCCACTATGTAGGACAGACTGGCAGAAGACTAGCAGAACGCATCCATGAACACCAACTAGCAGTCAGAAGACATGATGAAAACTCCTTAATCTCACAACACATGGACAGACTTAACCATACTTTCAACTGGGAAACTCTGAGCATCTTAAACCAAGCCAAATCCAAAAATGCTAGAGAATTCCTGGAAGCTTGGCACTCAGACAAAGCAGCCATCAACAGACACATAGAGGTAAACAACATTTACATACCATTCATAAGAGACAATAGAAAAGCCAGAAGTCCAGAACACCTCCTTGCCAGCAATCAACAACCAGATAGGCAAAGATTAACACCAAGATTAGCACCAGAGGAACAATCAAACAACACAATGGACCCTAATCAAGGAACTATTAACTCAGTCAATCAACCAAGCAGCAAACAACAACCCAATCAAGGTACTACCAAGGAGAGTACAACACCCCCACCAACACAAGCAGGGCAAGCCAGGGTATATAAACAGAGAGCAAGTCCCAGTCCCTTTTCGCACTGAAGATGTTGCCTAGCCTGGCAATGAAACGTCTGCAAGAAAACAACAAGGCTCAGAGAGCACCAAGGACTCCACAGTTTGAAAAACTATCCCTAAATATTTAAAGACCTTAACCTGCTCAATGGACTGCTCACCTAAGTTCTAGCTTCTCTGTTTTGGGCATTTGGAGAAAGTGAGAAGTCGTAGAATAATAATTATTAATTCCTCCTCAATACAATAATGCATAAGTGATCTCAAGGCTCTTTTAAGGCCAATGGAAGTCAGTGACAGAATTATTGCATCATCGGCTTACAGTAGTAAATTGATATGTCTACGTGCTAATTTGGGAGGATGAAAAGTAGAGTTTCTTAAGCGAAGAACCAATGAGTTTATATAATAATTAAATAAAACTGGAGCTAATACACATCCCTATCTAACTCCCCTCCTTACTGGTATTTCCTTAGTGACATGTTCTTGGTTCCTGCACCTGACCTTCAATCTCATGTTTTCATGAATATTTATGAGCAGCAGAAACTAGTCAGTTCCCTGGGGGGCCCACTATTTTTTTTACCAATACTTGTAATTATGTTGTTTAGATATATTTTCAGTATACATTATGGGCTTTGTAGTCTTAGAGGCTGAGAGCCAGTTTGGTTTCATGGTTAAGGCATCAGGCTAGAAACCGGGAGATGGTGAGTTCTAGTCCTGTCTTGGGCACAAATCCAGCTGGGTGACCTTGGGCCTGTTGGAATTCAGAAAATCAAGCATGCCTCATTAGCATATTTGTGATTGCTCTAGGAGGCAAACTCTGTGCTAGAGGAAGCTGCTTGTTGCCCCTCCCACTTCCTCTTCTCTCTCTCTGATTCTTCTACCGATGGGGTAGGACGCACGTGCCTTAGCTCCTTGCATGAGAGGTCATGCCTAGGCCTCAAGCCCTTTCTCCACACAGCCCCTGGCAGCAACATAGGGCCAGGAGTATTCAGTTTAGGGAACAGAAAGAAGAACTGAAACCAATTTTCTATTGAAATGGCTGTACCTGGACAAAATAAATATAAGAACTCTTTTGTACTTACTTTTTGTACCTGCAATGTCTAAGTGTGTGTTTCTTTATGCTTGGGTGGGCTAAAAGTGTAAGAATAAGAACCTGAATCTCTCTAACGTGCTCACAGGCTGTGTTTTTAAACAATATTCTTTTTCTGCACACAAGTTTGCACAACATTAAGCTCTGCTCCATTCACTGGTTCTAACAGGCCACTGAATGATCTTCAGGGCCAGTCACTCTCTCTCAGCCCTAGGAAGGAGGCAATGGCAAACCACTTCTGAAATCTTGCCAAGAAAACGGCAGGGACTAGTCCAGGTAGTTGCCAGGAGTCAAGACTGACTCAAAGGCACCAAAAAAAAAGGCCCATAATATTGTATTCTACTAGTATTTCATGGTTGGTGAGAATATACTGGTGTTACAATCACTTGTGTATGATTAGCTACATAGTAGCAAGATAGCAAAGGCAACAATGGCTTTTCAGGGTGAATAGCCAAGCCATTGTGGCTTCCGGGGTATGTTTTGCACTGAGATTTGAACTGCAAGACTTAAATAGCTAATTGCCCTGCTAAATCAGTAGTCCTTAAAACAACAGGAAGATTCTGGTCTTACAAAATGTGCTTTTTCCCCCCTGAAAATCAACTTCTATTTAGAAAGGCAAGTTTCTAGCCCTGAAGGTTACAAAGGTATGTAAGGAAGTGGCTAGACTGCTTGGTGGCATTCACGATGCTTGGACCGCATTAGTCCCATCAAGCGTAGACATTAGGAAGCAGTTGTTGACCTTCCAGTTTAAAACATCGGAGTCCCTAAGTCACTGCTTGCCTGCTGGCTTTTCTGAAGCCAGGGGGATGCTTGACTGAAGGTGCCCTGCATGGGTACTGCATGTCACTGTTCCACAGGTAATGGAAGTAGGCTAAGTCGTGCCACATTTTTTTAAAAAAACAGTGATGAACTGCTCAACTGGCATAAGAACTCTCGTTGCAGGATTTGATTGTCCCGAAAATTTTTAAAATTTATTTTTAGCACGAAGGTCACACAGCTCCAAAGGACACAATGCTCAGACTTAAGGACGTGTCCTAAACTGAGGAGCCTGCTCTCAAGAAATAATTCGGCAACATTCGTCAAGGACCATCTTCTGCTGTGCTGCTCTTGGAGCGCTTTCTACAGCAATTCAGCGCAACTCCACAAGGCCTAAACCGAGGTACGGTAGCTCTCCAAATGAGGGGAAAATAGCACCCCTTGAATCAGCAGTTACGGAGAAGTGTGCTTTAGCAATGCCCCCTTGCTTACGAGGAGCCCCAAACCTGAAAGATCTTCAGGCCAGACAAAGAGCAGCTCATTCCTTTGGAGGAGGATGTGACGTGTGCTTGGGGGCAAGCTTGGCAAGGAAGCTTTCAAAAGCATCAGGAAACGGACATGGCTGCAGTTATTGAATGTCAAGGTCCTTGTCAAGCCAGAGAGGCCTTCAGGAAAGTCTGGGGGTGTGTGGAAGGCATTTCCTGCCCCAGTGGAACTGGATGGAACGTGTTATCAAGAAAGCCCATCATTCGAGGTCTGTTGCAGTTTTTTAAAGCATTAACAACACACCTCCTTCAGCCCCACATGGAAGCCACACCTTGGAGATGCTTCAAAGAAAGGCAATCAGCAAGAGATAGTTAGTCCTTCTGCCAAGGTTAATTGTGGGAGCATTACGGCACAATGTCTTCATGCTATTGCCAGCTGGGCCTCTCAGATGCCTCTGAGAACACCGTGACTTTTCTCCTTTTTTTTCCTTTTTGCCTTTGAGAAAAGTAACTGCCCAGAGTCCCCCTAAGGGGAGATGGAGCGGTGATATAAATCGAATTATAAATAAATAAAAAAGAAATGATGCATTTTCCTCAAAATGTAAAAAAAAAAAGCGGTATAAAATTGGAATAGCCTCACTGCTAGTGGCTCTGGAAGGATTCAAATAAGTAGAGCACACCTGATTGGTTTAAATCTTCACACATATGTGCTGTCACTGGATAGATGTTTTAGCACGCTATGCAAATTATGAATTGCACAAATATTACAGGAGCCCAAGATGAGACAGACTTTATTCAATGAACAATCCGTGTTTTACGTTCCTTCTGTATCATTTATGTAAACTGAAATAATCTGTTTATGCAAAAAGTGCCAAATTGAAGCACCATCTTTGTTGTGAATGCTCTATGTGGAAAAGTCCATCTTCATCTTGTTCAGGGGGTGGGCAGGGGCTGGTGGAGAGCAATGGTTATCATTGGTTCACTCCTTATCCCTCCTTGAGCATCATAACAGCTTCATGTTGTGCACCAGTTGTGCCCTTTCCTGGACCATGAGGCTCCACTCACAGTTACTCATGCCCTGGTCACCTCCAGAGTGGATTACTGTAACGTGCTGTACATTCTCAGTACAGTAGGGTCTCAGTAGTTAGTCCTCCTCCACCTGAGAGCAGTTTTCATCGCAAACCATGTGTTCTTGCCAGCCACAATTATTCCCCCTCTCCATCCCTCATAAGTGCCTCTGGAACAATGCCATCTTATGTCTTTGTGCCTCAGGGCAGAGCAGTGGGCCCTGTTACCATGACAGCCAAGCGTCTTTGGAAGAAAAGACTCCCCTTGCAAAACCTTCATTGCTGAGCATTTGAATTGTAGTTCTCCACCTAAAAATGTAGTAATTGTTTTCCCTAACCACAGACACATCTCCACGGCCCTAGCTACTGTCATCAAAAAGGTTCCACTTCGAACCTTTTGCTCAGCAAGGTTTTAGTGACCTGGTGAACAAAATATGTCTTCTGCCAACCTCCAATTTAGCAATGGTGAGGAAATCAAGCTACTTTCTAGCCCAGGAAACGTGGCTGAACAATCTGCCCAAGAATGCTGGCATTTCCCATCCACCCACAGGGGATCCGTTGTAATGAATGGAAGTGACACCACCCCCAAAACGGAAAGTGATATTTTTTGACAGCTCTGACAGAATCGTCTCCTTGTGGACGGCCTGCGAGGCACACATGTCATAGGCAGCGCATTAAGCAAGAAGCCCAGATGCTCCTGGTTCTTCTGTAGAGCCTCTTGGAGGCCCAGAAGCCCCAGAGCAATCGGCGGAGCAGCAGCTTGCTGACTGTGATGAGTGACGGAAGGAGACTTCCCACTCCAGAGGTTTCGCTGATGCACAGCTGGAATGTCACAGGCTGGTGGAATCGGACTGAGATTTTCTGTCTGCATCCTTTATGATCCCAGCAGATCTTGTTTCCATTTTAGAAAGCACCAAAGTGGCTTGTGTAAACCAGGAGCTGTATGGGGTGGGTGGGGAAGAGGAGGAGGAGAGCATTTACATCTTATCTGGAAACTTCAGTATTTTACAAAGTACTGAAATCTGAAAGCCTTGCAGTTCAGTAGTCAAGCATTGATTTCTTGTTAGCCTTCTTCCAAAATGCTCTGCTAGGTATGGTATATTGGCCCCCAAATTACCCCCCCCATTCAGATTTCTGCATTTGTTCCTGGGGACAGTGTCCATCTTTTTTTGCTCTACACCAGGGGTGGGGAACCTTTTTTATGCCAAGGGCCATTTTGATATTTATAACATCACTCGAGGGCCGGAGGGCAGGGTCTGCGGGCGGGAGCCAATTGTGTGGAAGGGGGCAGGGTTTGTGGGTGGGAGCTAATCGCGCGCACTGGGGGGCCACCATGCCCGCCGCCATGCCTGCCACGCCTGCTGCCACCATGCCACGCTCGCTGCCGCCATGCCGCTGCCACGCCCGCTGCCGCCATGCCCCCTCTGCTGTGCCCGCTGCCACCATGTCTGCCGCGCCCACCCCCGCTACACCCCCACTGTCGCCACGCCTGCCGCACCCGCCACCGCCACGCCCCCTCTGCTGCGCCCGCTGCCGCCACGTCTGCCGTGCCTGCCCCCGCTGTCACCACGCCTGTCACGCCTGACCCTGCTATGCCCCTGCTGCTGCCATGCCTGCCGCGCCCGCCACCACGCCCCTGCTGCGCCTGCCGCCACGGGCCAGACCAATTGCTTTCACAGGCCTTATACGGCCCGCGGGCTGTTCTACACTCAGGGCCTGGCCACTCTCAGGACCAGGAGGGCAGGATGTGTGGGTGGGTGGAGAGATCTAAGCAAGGCTGGTTTATTTCCTGGACTTATAAATCTTGAGAGTACTTTGAGGCACACTGAATTATTGCAGCCATGAAATTATCCAGTGGAAGATGCAGAGACATGCACATAAGATACTCTTGCCAGTTGCCCATCAGTGAATCCATATGGGCATGCATTCATTCATTCATTCATTCATTCATTCATTCATTCATTCATTTCTGCTGAATGAATAAACTTGCACAAGTTTGCAATACAAATAAATCCCAAACTGCCACAAAACTGAGGTCAAATATACAATCAATGAAAGAACAACTAATAATTTTAGTAGGATAATAAAATAATAGTAATGATGACCATGGTGCCAATTCTGGTGTATGTGGCAATAAATAATAGCTTGAAGGCCCCCCCAAAAGCTTTAGGTGCCTTCTTGAGGAAGCACTGTCTCTGGGCCCCCACTTCTCTTCTTTTGGACATTTGGGGATTGGGGAGACAAATATACAGATGGCGCCCACTCTCCTGGGCTCTGAAAAGCCCTTAAAACCTGGCCTTGGCCCCAGGCCTGCAGTTAACATGTTGGGTGTGTGTGTGTGTGTGTGTGTGTGCACGCGCGCAGCATGCTGTGTTTTAGTGGCTGTTTTTAGTTGAGGCTGTTTTGTTTTTCTCTGTCTTTGTTTTAACTTTGCATTGGATTTTGTAAGTCACAATTGGAGCAGGCAGAGGGCCAGATGGTTTCTGGGCTCTGCAGGGGCTGCACGTTGCTGCTGCCACCCAGCCGGCATCCTCTCCATGATCATCCCCTCATGGTCACAAGGATCCTGGAGCCTTTGTGTCTCTGTGTGTGTGTGTGTGTGTGTGTGTGTGTGTGTGTGTGAGAGAGAGAGAGAGAGAGAGAGAGAGAGAGAGAGAGAGAGAGAGAGAGAGTGTCTACAGCTACCAGAGCCCTGTCAAGGGAACCATCCCACTTGCCAAAGAGGGACTGTGTGATGGCTGGGGGTCTGGCTCTGGGACAGGAGAGGAGGCTTCAGCCCCTCCTTCAACCCCGCAGCCCCATTTATTCCACAATGGAAAACTGAAGGCCATGTCACAAAGCCGAATAGGGGCGCAGCTTCACTGCCTGTTACTCACAGGTGCCAGTGCAATCTCTTGCACAAACAATAAAAAGGATTTTTTTCTTTCTGCCAGCAGTGCCATCTAGAGGAAGATGAGCAAAAATCATTTAGTACAAGGAAGTACTGCAAATAAGTAGTAAATGGCTGAGTAGAGGGTATATTAGTTTCCACTCAGGAGAAGTTTAAGGGAAGTAAAAGATTTTGCCAAAGTTCACTAAGATTTATGTGAGTGAATGTACACATGTGTGTGCAATACATGTCTGTGAGAGTGACAGGGAGAGAGAGGGAGGAAAGAGAGAACCTTCAATAGGAGGCACAAGAAACTGGTCGGTCCCCTTTGCCAAACCATCACAAGAGATGCCATGGAGGAAACCCGGGGCATCCCCTGGCGGAGCCTGGAGAGTTGCAGAAGTTGTAGCACAAGCATGGACAATGGCTCTAGCATAGCAGAAGACCCAGGCCTGGGTCATCCAAGGAACCAAAGGCAGCCAGGCCATCTCGACTGACGCCCAAGACTGTAGAGCAGAGCTTTCCAAACTGTGTGTCGCGACACGTTAGTGTGTCGGCTGCAGTGTCTGGGTGTGTCATGGCTGCTGCTGCCTCCGAGCCCTGCCAGGATTCTGCGCAGGTCCTAGTGCCTGCCTTGTGCCCTGCTGTAAGAGTGTGTCACGAAATGATGCATGTCTAAAAAGTGTGTCACCAACATGAAAAGTTTGGAAAGCTCTGCTGTAGAGACTATGCACCTGCTGCTCGCCTGCCCACCTGCCCCACAGGCTTATTTGCTTACTGTATGTAAATAATGAAGCCGCGGCCTAGTGTCTCTCTTTCTTATCACCATCAATAAAATTGGAGAAAAGCAGGCATGTGTCTTCTTGTAGAAGACCCCACAGGGATTCTGTCCCTTTCTTAATATGATTTTTATTAGAGATTTTACAGAAATAAAAGATAAACATGAAAATATATAAATTAAGAAAAAGATAAAAGAAAAAGTGTGGAAAGCCATACAAATAGAAAAAGAAAAAAGAAAAAGATAAAGCGACTTCCAATCTTCTTTACAGCAATTACAAACAAACTTAGTATCCCTCCTCCCTCTCTAAAATTACATTACATACAGTAGTTCCCTTCTATCCCATATTCAACCCTTTTTAATCATCAAATCTAGAAATCACCATTTTGTTTTTTTCCATTTTCAGCAAAAAGTCCATAAAAGGTTTCCAGTCTTTTAAGAAAGAATGTATTGTTTTATCCCTGAATAAATAGATCAAGTTTTCCATTTCTGCAAATTCTGCCACCTTCACAATACAAGCCTCCATTTCAGTATGTCTCCATTGTTGTGCATGTTTCAGTATGTCTCCATTGTTGTGCATATAATAGTCTTGCTGCAGTTACCATATACAAAATCAATCTTCCGTGAGTCTTTTCTAATTGGCTATCCATAAGTCCCATAAAAAAATGTTCTGTTATCATCTGAATTTTAACTTTAAAATTCACCATCAACTATAATTTGTGCCATTTGTAAAGTACATATTGATTTCACCTATTTAATAAATTTTTCTCCAAATTCCATATTTTCAAAGATTTTAAACAGGAACATCCAGTTCACACTGTCAAATGCTTATTTAGCTTATTTGCTAACTCAAAATTCTTCTGTTTTGCAAAGTTCATTTTTATTTCCATTTCTTTAATCAATAACATTGATAGCTGACTTTGTAAAAGTTTAATTTGTTGTGAGACATTTTTTCTTCCTGGAGATCTATTTAATTCATCTTCTTTCATTTTTATCTCCCTTAAAATCTTTTTCTCTTGTCTATGTCTTTTCAATTTGCTATTCTGCTGTATAAATTGTCCTCTCATAAAGGCTTTACTAGTTTCCCATACTGTCCTTATATGTGTGCTTTTATTAAGATTAATTTAAAAAAATTCATTCAATTTCTTTTTACAATCCTCCATTATTGATTCCTTTTGTAGCAAAGTTTCATTTAGCTTCCATCTAACTCTTATATATTTAAGTCACTGGGTTATGATCTGAAAAAGTCTTTGGCAATATTTCCACTTTATTGATACATGTATCAAGATTTTTAGAAATCCAAAACATATCTATTTGTTGGGGTTTATAAAATACCCAGAATTTACAAGTAGATTAATTATACAGGAGAGGCTAGAGGTATATAGGTGAGAGTTGATATTTTCTGCAAGTCATCCAATTAGCAGCCATTGTAGAAGGTATGATGTGACTCATATTACAGGTGCTATAGTTTAGCTGGGTGTGGCAGATAATTTGTTTGACCTATAACGTGATTGGTTAATATTTCAGGAACTTCCTTGTTTGTTTTGGCAGCCAACAGAGTGCACTCCATTTTCATCCCTTGCAGGCATTCAAGACTGTCCCCAACTTGCTGAGTCAAGCCCTTCAGCTGCCAATAATCTTCTCCTGATTCCATCCTTCAGACTCTACAAAGTCTGACTTTACCACCATTTTTTTTCTCCCCCATCCACCCAGTATTCCCTCTCAGAACATCCTAGTTAGAATAGTAGGGCATGTTTTGAAGATCATTCAGCAGTGGCCTGTTAGGACCAGTGAATGGAGCAGAGTTTAACATTGTGTAAACTTGTGCATAGAAAAAGTATATTGTTTAAAAACACAGCCTGTGAGCACGTTAGAGAGATTCATGTTCTTATTCTTACACTTTTAGCCTACCCAAGCATAAAGAAACACATGCTTAGACATTGCAGGTACAAAAAGTAAGTACAAAAGAGTTCTTACATTTATTTTGTCCAGGTACAGCCATTGGTACATGCCAAAAGGAGCATGGTGGCTCAGCGGGTAAGACGCCAGGCTTGTTGATCAGAAGATTGCAAGTTCGGAGGTTCGAATCCCTAGCCCTGCATGCGGAGTGAGCTCCCGCACTAGCTCCAGCTCTTGCCAACCTAGCAATTCGAAAGCATGCAAATGCAAGTAGATTAATAGGTACCACTTCGGTGGGTAGGTAACAGCATTCCGCGCGTGTCATGCGGCCACATGACCGTGGAAGCGTCTTTGGACAACGCTGGCTCTTTGGCTAACAAACGGAGATGAGCACCGGCCCCTAGAGTCGGACACGACTGCACAAATGTGCGGGGGGTACCTTTACCTTTACCTTACAGCCATTTCAGTAGAAAATTGGTTTCAGTTCTTTCTGTTCCCTAAACTGCATACCTCTGGCCCTGTTTGCTGCCAGAGGCTGCGTGGAGAAGGGGGAAAAGCCTCTGGAGTTGAGGCCTAGCACATGGCCTCTCCATGGAGGAGCTAAGGCATGTGCGTCCTACCCCATCGGTGGAAGAATCAGAGAGAGAGAAGAGGAAGTGGGAGGGGCAACAAGCAGCTTCCTCTTGAAGCACAGAGTTTGCCTCCTAGAGCAATCACCCATATGCTAATGAGGCATGCTTGATTTGCCAGATTCCAACATGTTTAAGATCTCCCCTGAAATTTTCTTTCCTTTGACAGTCATGAGAAACATAAGAAAACCAAATTCTTTCTCTAAACCCTTGGTTGGAGCCATTTCTGTGATTGGTAAGCTTGAAGCAAACTTTGCCTACACACTCTCCCCAAAGGGAAGCAGGTATTCATAAGAAACTCCTCCTCCTAAATTGTCTTCCTGGGGGCCTGCAGTATGAAGAAGTCATTTTCTGGTGAACAGGGCTCTTGGCTGGAATGCTACACAGCAGTAATGCATGGGCAGCACATGGACTTTAGAAAGCATCCAGCTGGAGCTAAGAGCTTCCAGAGGGGAGAACAAGGAAGTGCCTCTTGGGATGTAGACTTCCATCACTCTCTAGTCATTTTTTGCCAAGGGAGGACCCAATAATCTCTCCTGCAGAAAAAAACAAATAAAGAAAAAAAAACAGCCTGCAGAGGCTTGGTGGGCACAGTGGCATTGGAGACTCCAGTTTAGTGGCCACACTCTGGTCTTTTTCAGTGGATGATGTAAGGGCAGGAGACCCCAAGCTCACTTGGTTCAGGTTTCCTGAAGTTGGTTCAGCCAACTTTTCCAACCAAATGGAACCAAAGTTCTCCCCATGGAACAGAAGCATGGTCTTCAAGAAAATGGACAGGCTGGGAAAAAACTTACAACAAGCATGATTTTACTGCTCCATCTCTAAGAAAGTAATTGCCAGACATTTGTCAGCCAATATGTCTATGAAGGTTCTCAGTCATCCAGGTGGAATTGTCTGTAGCTTGAATCAAGCTCCTTGGATAAGGAGCGAAACGTTTCCACTGAGAAAATAGAAATCCAGTTGACATGATTCAAGCTACAGATTTGTCAGCCAATGTTTTTGAAACTCTTCTTTCATTAAATCCAGGAAAGACCTCACTTATTCACAAGGTGGCAGTCTTTGTCTGTGCAAACAAAGGTTTCCTACAGCTGCACTGTGGATTGTTAAATGTGAAAGCAACAATGATTTACCTAACGTTTAACTAGCAAGTTTAATATCTCCTATCCTGCATAAATGAGAGCCAGTTTGGTGTAGTGGTTAGGGCATCAGGCTAGAAACCAGGAGACCGTGAGTTCTAGTCCTGCCTTAGGCATGAAGCCAGCTGGGTGACTTTGGGCCAGTTGGTCTCTCCCAGCCCTAGGAAGGAGGCAATGGCAAACCACTTCTGGTATGAGGATTCCTGCCTTGAGCTTGAGCAGGGAGTTGGACTAGAAGACCTCAAAGGTCCCTTCCAACTCTATGATTCTATGATTCTAAGAGGAGGAAGAGCCACTACCACGACAACGGTCAGATAAAAGAAACCTGAGTCTAGAGCAGAACTGTAACCTGAGAAAACATCTCAATCAAGACCTCACTAGTTCTCATGAACATAAAGGGAGGGAGGGGAGAAGTGCATTCAGACTTGCAAGGTTTTCTTACCATAAGCATATGGTAGTAAAATAAAAGTAGTATTGGCCTACATGACTTTGGTTTCCCAGTCTGGTCTACCTTGAAGACTGACATCCAGCTAGATGACATCGTTTAATTGAAGGGACCTGGAGCACACCCACTCTGTTTGAATGTACTGGGAGGGGGCAGAAACAATTGGAGACAGGTGGTTCCTCAAATTACCAGGCCCTATGCAGCTCAAGGAGCAGTGATGACACATGAACATAATGAGAAGTGCCTGTAATTGCTTGTGGATAGTCTTCAAGGGCAGCCCATGTAAAGCACATTGCAATAATCTAGTCACGAGGTGACCAGGGTGTGAGTAACTGTCTGAAGGGCCTCTCACTCAAGGAACAGGTGCATCTGGCACATAAGATGAACCTGTGCAAAGGCCCTACTGGCCACAGCTGCCACCTGCTCACTGAGCAATACTATAGCTACATGTCCAGGAGGACCCCCAGGTTGCACACCAGTCTCAAATGGGGAAGTGCAGCACTATCCAAGACCAATAGTGAAAATGTTCCTGACTCAGGGGGCCCAAATAGCCCCAGCCAGGATTGAGCCTGAGACGACTACTCCCCATCAAGATTCGAACAGCCTCCAGACACTGGGTCACTGGATGGCCTGGGGTTGAGATATACCATTTGGTATCATATCCATACAGATGATACCAGATTGTGAATCAACATGGTCTCTTCCTGTCACTCAAGGAAGTGACATGGTCTCTGTCACCACAGAGGAAGGAAGAAAACTACTGCAGTATGGTGTCTCCCACTCCCAAACCCTGCAGTCAGTTCAGAAGAATACTAAGGCTGATGATTGAGAGATTAAGGAGCACAAGATGGATGCACTACTCCCCTCCTGGCTCCATCAAAACTCATCAACAAGCATGACCAAAGTTGTCTCCATGCTGTTCCCTGGCGTGAAACCAACTGAAGCAGATCCATATAATCTGTTTCCTCCAAAAGCCTCTGCAACTGTTGTCCAACCATCTTCTCAACAAACTTCCCAGGACTGTAGGCAGTGTGGTTGCCTCGGAGGCCATGAACTTCTGAGCTGCTCTGGACTCAATGTCACCAGGTAGCAAATTTAAAGTCTCCAAGGATTAACAGTCACAGGGTCTCCAAAGCCTGCCGAGCAACAGCATCCAGCAGCTCAAGCAGAGATGATGTCACACACCAGGGGGGCAGCACAGCAGCCACAATCCCATCTGTTCCCTAAGACCCAACTTCACCAGACAGTTTCACATCTGGTTATCTGTGGAGCACAGCCTCTAAGTGCCCTCAATGACTTGCAAATAACAATAGCTACCCCACCCCCTCCCCTCCCCTGAGATCTCAGCTGATGCAAAACCTGAAGCCTGGGTAGGCACATTTTTGAGAGGGGAACAACCCCCCCCCCGCCTACCCAGGTCTCAATTAAAAATGCCAGGTTGGCACCCTAATCCACAATAAGATGATGGATGAGGGCAGATTCATTATAAACTGACCTGGCATTCAGAAGCAGAACCCAGATGGGGTCATAGATATTGACCTCAACATCCATCACATTTTGGTATGTTTTGGCCAATATCCCATAAGCATAACAAAAGCTGTTTTACTCCCAGGTATGCTGGCACTATTTCATGCAGGCTTGGATCTCTAATCTGGAAATTACTATGCAAGCCAACATACTATATCACCAGCTAGGAATGCATGCAATGTAGTGACGTACGCTCAAGTTCGCAAGCTCAATTTTGTTCCTTGTGTAAGAACAAGATCTGAGCTGTATATGAAACATGAATATAGCATGTTGGTTACCTATGAGTCTGGATTCCTATACCTCGGTGTCCTCGTTTGTCTTTTGCTACTCCATTCATCTTTTTTTAGTATTGCAAGCAGCAACCTGAATGAGTGATTACATGAGATATTATCAAACTTGAATGTTAAGTATCTCAAAGGGTGCAAAATCTGAAATTACACCCACACCCCCACTTGTATTTACTTGCATTCTCTCTGTTTGGAATCCAATTTCCTTTCTATTAAAGTTATTCAGATCAATTTTATACATCTCTAGTAGGTCACTGAATACTCTGTGTGTCTGTGTGTATACACAGCACACAGACACAGCCGTGAATGATGCACACTAAAATTAGGCTTACTTGGGTGTCAACGTGCTGACCCAGCCATTCAGAAGCACCTGTCTGCCCCTCCCTTCCAAGATGGGCCTTGGCCTGTCAACTATAGTATGCTTAAAAGAGAGGTGGCCTTGCTGCCAATCAAAAAGATGCCCCGGTGGTCCCATTCAATGACCTCTCAGCTTTCCAGTTCAGTTGCAGACCATCCAGAGTGGAACACAGTGAGAAAAGATTACATTGACCTAGGATGACGGGAGAAGAAAGGCCCAACTAGGACTTAACAGGGGAGGTGAAGCAGGAAGCAACATGTTTGGGGAATAACCTTCATTTGAATATGCCTGTGGCAGGCAGAATCCTCCTGCCTTGCCTACTCTTCTCCTTCTTATATCACTTTCCTTGTTCTTTCAATACTGCTCAGTAAGGTAAAGGTTCCCCCCACACATTTTTTTGCGCAGTCGTGTCCGACTCTAGGGGCCGGTGCTCATCTCCGTTTGTTAGCCGAAGAGCCAGCATTGTCCGAAGACGCTTCCACGGTCATGTGGCTGGCATGACGCACGCAGAATGCTGTTACCTACCCACCAAAGTGGTACCTATTAATCTACTTGTATTTGCATGCTTTTGAATTGCTAGGTTGGCAAGAGCTGGGGAGAGTGCGGGAGCTCACTCCGTCATGCGGGAATAGGGATTCGAACCTCCGAACTTGTGATCTTCGATTGACAAGCCTGGCGCCTTACCCGCTGAGCCACCACGCCCCTGCTCAGTAGCACATACATTTATCACATATAATTATAGATGACTATGTGAGTATGTGTGTATTTCTATATAATCCAACCATAATATTTCATTTTTCTGGAACCTCTGGCTCTTCTTTTCTCTCCACGCCAAAGGATTGATTAGCAGACCTCTTTCTTTTTGTTCTCTTCAGAGCCCAGAGTTGATTCCAAGTAAGATGTGGTTGCTTAGATGACTGAAACACAGCTGAGGGGATCGGACTGAACACTGGAGCCATTTCATCCATTAGCATTGGCTTTCAAGGAATAAAATGAAGTCCATTAATTCCTCCTGCCTTGAACACATCAGCGGACTCCTTTGTGCGGCTGCAACAAGACCAGTTGTGTCTTAATTGTGATCAGGGCAATCAGTAAGTGTAGCTAATCTTTGAATTAGATACACTTAATCAATTTGCCCTACAAGTGTTTTGATGAACTGCATCTCAGCAAATAAACATGTAAATGCAAGAGTTCAGACAGGTCAGCCTGTTTGTGCTCCAGGGACACTGAAAACTGTGTCCAGCATCATTATAACATTAATGTTATCAGCTGTGATTAGCAAGCACAGTTGTTCCCTTGCATGGAATATGAGTTATAAAATGGGACTGTTATGGGATATTGGCCCCCTAACTTTGTGTAAAATGGCCACTCTCTCTATATATGTGTACAATACATTTACAGTACATGGATGAGAGGGAAGGTCTGCTGCCCCCACCCACTATCCTCCTGATCTTCACACATGGAAGTGGTATCTATGAGTGGGTGGACTTTGAAAAGTTGTCCACTCCCTAATGGCTTGACTGCATTATCAAGAGCCATCTCTTTGTGCCACTGGTGCAGGTGGCAGAAGGGTGGGGATGGTGGGCTGAAAGTCTCAACACGGGGAAGCAGTGAGAGGCAACCGACGGTTTCCCACAGGCAGACCTTTGTAGGCAGGACGGTCTCCTCCTCTGAATATCTGTATGTTTGGATGCTGTCTGCCCCTGAGCAAACTGAGGGGCAGACAGCAATCAGAAATCATCTGGAGACCATTGACTGATTTGTATACCTCTGACCTCTACCATACACACGTATGGTATACCACATACCATATGCCCCAAGTTTAGTCTCCAGCATCTCCATTTCAAAGGGGCTCTAGGTATTCCTCTATACTGGAAGACCACAAAGACCTGACACCTTTCAGAAGAGACACAATGGGTGTAGATGGACCCAACTGCCTGACTCAGTGGCTCAGTTCATATACTGCAGTAACCCATCCTGGGTTCTCTTTGAGTGTAATGTGTGACTCAGGCCACATGAGCTTGTTTAGTAAATCAATTTCTGAACTCTACCAGTCTCAGTTAGAAGGTTCACATTAGCACAAGGGGTGAATTTAACAGCACTATGAGGCATTCCAGAGCATAGAGTTCTTGTGGTTGAAGGGGTCGAGCATAATTTGCTGGCATGCCTGGTTCTATCAGCTTCCTATTGCCTTGAGGTCAACATGCAAAGTGCAGATTTGAACCTTTAGTACCTTCAATGAAACCAGGGTGGTGATGTAGGAGGAGGAGGAGGATTCACTTCCCATGATAGGATTCTCTGACTGTTTCATGGGATCAGACTTGTGTTACACAACGCTGCTCCCAGGTTCGGCTTATGGTCAATCACTCACACACTCACAGACTGTTGGGGCACGCAGATCTGTCTGACCCCCGTGCTTTCTACCTGGGTTTTCCAGATAGGTGCGGCTTGAGCAGACAAGACACACAGCCCTGGTCAACAGCTGGGGAAATAATTAGGATTGCACACACAAATAACCTCCAACCAAACACTGAGGCACAACAGGTTCTTTGTAATACACGGAGACCCAGTGAATTTAAAGTAACAGCAAAACTTTACTGGTTGCAAGGTACATTTGCTCTTTCTCACACACACACGCTCATCCACACTTACCCACATCCTTCCAGCTAGGCTGCCAGGCACTAGCTAGAGGGATGGAAGCCGCCAAGTCTGGATCCAAGAATGACTCAAGGAGTGGGCGGGCTTTTATCCCCAAAAGTTCTTGCCTCGATTCACAAGACTGGCAGCTACTCTTGCCTTGTTAATTTACAACTCTGGTAGCTGTTGATGGATTTGGGGCAGGGGCTTCCATGTGCTCAGGCCCATCTTCCTCTGTCTGGTTCAGGTGACATTTTTCCTTTTGTTTCCTTAACGACTTGCTTCCTTCTTATCTACCTCCCAAAAGGGATCCCATAGACAAGATTCCAGGCTTTGTCCTCTCTGTGTGTAGGTGCCTGCTTCATCTTTAGGTTATGGCAGCTTCAGCCTAGTCTCACACTTGCCTTTACAAAATCTTGTGATTTGCTGAACATTTGAATCTCTTCTTCCCAGGAAATGCCTCCAGGCTGGGTTTCTCCTTGAGCCATGCAGAATGTCTTGATTCACTTCTTTGTGACAGAGGATACTGCCCTGCATCCTCCTTATTAATGAGACCAACATGGAGGTTCCTTCCAAGCAGTAGATCCAGGCTATTATTACCTTTCCTTCCTCCCTGACCACTTAGGCTGTAAATGGATAAGGCTAGGGGACTGTATTTTTCCTTTAAAACATCATGGATAGCAACAAATAGTCCCATTTGCATGAAGTTTCATATACATTCATACACAGAAGGACGTTTATAGAACTACTGCTTTACATAAATAATGATAGAAGCAATTAACCCATTGGTCCCTCCCTCCCTCCCTCCCTCCCTCCCTCCCTCCCTTTCTGCTGGAACAAAGAAGGCTCAGATTTTCAACAAATGCCTCAACATACCCCATACCTATTTTTCTTTGCTCATCCAGCCTATTAAGACCCTGCAAGGGCTGCCAAGTTGCATGGAATTGCTGGCAGGGAAAGGCTGGCAGTATGAAAGTCTGCAGATCTCTCTGGGAGGAAACAAATGTTCCCTGGCGGAGGCCACAGACCATTAACTTACCAGTGCATTCTCTGAATTAATTTTTCTCCCCTCTTGGAGGGTGGTGGTAGTGGTGGAGTGCTTAGAAGGAATGGGGAGGGTGGAAATGGTATCTCTGCAGTCCAGACAGCTCTTCCCTCTGAGGCTGGGGACCAAATTCCTGACGCCCAAGATGGCCCATGCATCCAACCAGGCCTCTTTGCCGATCAAGATAAAGAGGTCTGCAGAGGCAGATCGCAAGAGGAGGACAAGCACCTTCAGATCATTCAGGCACCGACTTAAGCCCCAGAGCGGAAAGGATGCCCTCCACCCTGCTCAGCCCCTCATCAGGAGCCTGTTACTGATGGGGAGTTAACTGAAGAAGATATTTCCCTTGTCACAGGATCATTTGCATGCCAGAAACTCAGGCAATCCAGTGCCCTTTTCAGCGAGAGCTGTGAATAATTTAACTATTACAGCCATTTCCCCTTCTAGGTGTAATGAAAAGGAAGGATTCATCCATTCCCAACAAACAGGGAGTTTCTACACTGTTTTCCTGAGAAAGAGCTTTCCCCAACTGAATGCTCTCAAATGTGTTGGACTTCTCCTCCCATAATTCCTAGCCAGCCTGGTTCTTCCTGCCATAAAATGATCTGCTGTCGGTATTCCCATTTGGAATCACATTCTTCTTCATGGAATCATCCCCTGCCATTTGCCTCTCTTCTCCGAAAACCTGTTAAATGGTTGCTGAGCTCCATCCTCAGAGGGATGGCAATTTAGTGGCGGATGACAGGCCTTCCGAGCCCAGCTCTGTCAAGATGCCACCGTGGAACTCGATGAGCACTAGACAAATGAAAACAGCTTTTGTTACCATGAACAAGTTTCTGTCATTCCCCCTTGCCTTTTCTTCTTTTCCTGCTCATCTACTTCTGAGTCTGTGAAACACAACTATGTCTGCAGGTTTTAAGAAATCTCAATTAGAAAATGCGGGAAAGGGAAGATCAAAGGAGAATCTTGTGTGATTCTGTTCCTCTTCAAGCAGGAGCCCCATGGTTGGCTGGAAATAAATATTAGTCTGCTTAGATATTGGCCTGTTCCAGCATTTCTTCTGGGAGCTTTCATTGAGTCCAGGCCTCCCTGAACTCTGGGCAGCAATGATCTGGCTGGCTGGCTGCAGCATTGAGGGAGGAGGCCCCTCACACCCGCAGCCACATTGGCCTGGGGAGGGAGGTGGTCCTGTGAGCAAGCCAGTTCCTTGGCAATGCCAGCAATTGCAACCCAGAGCTTCTGGAGGTAAAGCAAACATTTTACCACCCCACTTTCCCCCTCAGTTGCATGATTCTGCAATTTACTCTCAGCATCTTACCAAGCATCTTCTTTTGTTGCTATAATAATGCTAAGCCTTAAGATTTTTCAGCTTGGAATATTCTTGCTTGTTGAACCTTCATGGTGACAAAAAAGAGAAGAAAAGAAAAGAAAAGAAGGAAAGGAAAGGAAAGGAAAGAAGGAAAGGAAAGGAAAGGAAAGGAAAGGAAAGGAAAGGAAAGGAAAGGAAAGGAACCTATTGCACACCCATAGATTACTCTTTAGGTTAAAAAGCCTTTGACTTAAAAGAATTCCAAGAGAACCTACTCAGGCAGGAATGCAGAGTGCCTGTCGGTACATTTGTACCTGTCCGGGGTTGCTCAGTTGCACTTGGATGAAGGGAAGACGAGTCTACAGAGCCCGCCCACAAACCTGGCCTACAGCACTGCCGTTCCTCCTGCTTTGGGGACGAGAAGGGAAGCCCTCATCCGCTGATTCTCCTTCCCCTGCTAAAACTACCCCTGGTCCACGAACAGCTGCAAAGGGGCTGCATTGAGCAGACTTGGGGGGTCCAGCAGAGCAGGAGTTGCTCTTTGCATCTGGAGAGACCAAAATGGGGGTCAGTGGCACATACTTGGCTCCCATGTCTGTAAGGAAGTCTCCCCATTCAGATCTTAAAATGACAACCAAGTTGGGGGAGGAGCAGATGCACTAGATTTCTTGACCTCTTTTCACAACTGTGTCAGTAGCTTTAGAACAGAGCTTTCCAAACTGTATGTCGGGACACGTTAGTGTCGGCTGCAGTGTCTGGTTGTGTCGCGGTGGTTGCTGCTGCCTCCAAGCCCTGCCAGGATTCCGTGCAGGTCCTAGTGCCTGCCTTGTGCCCTGCTGTAAGAGTGTGTCACGAAATGATGCCCTGCTGTAAGAGTGTGTTGTGAAATGATGCATGTCTAAAAAGTGTGTCACCAACATGAAAAGTTGGGAAAGCTCTGCTTTAGAAGCTTTACCTAAATTTGCCAGTTTCCCAGGGGCCACTGTAGCTCTTCCTGCAGAGCTTCTGTAGACTCCAACATGTAATCTTTCTTCCTGTGCTGTTTAAAAGCTTAACTTGTAGATCTCCGTACCTCAAACTGTTCTTAAAGGGACAAAAAATAGGCCATTCAAGGTTAAGTTGTTGCTGTTGGGAGTCAAATACGAATGGGAGTTTTTGAGTTTTACTGAGCTCTTGGCACATTGCTCCAGGAAATATTCTGTGTCACCTGAAACCTCCGTTAACCCTTTGCAAGCAGAAACCATCCAATCCAGGAGCATCCTCTGAAGCATTTCTAGAATGGAGAAAGCAACCAGTGACCCTGTGGAAGGCATCCCACAGCAGGGATATATAATGAGGAAGCTGGGCCAAGAGACTGCCCTTCCTGGAGACTTCGTAGTCCAGGGAGGCAGCTGCGAGGGGCCCTTTGCAGTCAGCTCCTTTAAAACAAAACCAACCAAACTTGAGACTAAATGGGTATCCCTGAAGGCTACCCCCCCCCCCATTCCCTGGACTCTCACAGTGCTGCAACCAAAGGAGAGCTATTGTTGTCTCCTGGAGAGCCAGCTGTGAACACCAGAGGGCAGGAGAGGACCTTTCTCCCTGCTGAGGAGCTGCTCTCACAGAAGTCAGGCAAGAAGGGGGCCTCTGGGGAAATGTGTATTTCCTGAAATAACATATTTTGCAGTTCAGCAGAAGGGATGTGTGAAAGCGAGGGAGGGAGCAGAACTGCAGACTCTGCCCTGGTTCCCCTCCCTCTCAGGGTTATTTTGCGAATCATGAGAGAATAATGACCTTGTTTGCAAAGCAAACACAGGAATGAAATTTGAAAAAGGGGGAGTGGAGGAGGTGGGAGGAGGAGGAGAAGTTGTCTTCTGGTACAAATCAGGCCAGAGAAAATCAGATGGGTGAGGGAATACATATGGGAGCAGGAGAAGGTTGGTCAAGGTCCCTTCCTTAGTTGAAGGCCAGCTGAACCATAGATAATATAACAGAAAGAATTCCTAGCGAAATCATTTTTGTCTGTCTGTCATCCATCTCAGATAAAGAAAGTTGTGGCCAGTCAGGGCCCTATTAATGTTCTCACAAGCATTAATGCAATCCCTACAAGTTAGTGTCAGGTGCTTATCTCCCTCTCTCATGCCTATGGCAAATCTAGAGCAAGAAGGGCTACCAAGATGGTTGAAAGGACTGGGAACCAGAACGGTGAAAAGACCTTGGTTGGTTTAGCTTGCAGAACAGAAGGTTGAGAAGGGACATGTCTTCAACTATCTGACGGGATGTCACGTTGTAGAGGGTTTGGACTTCTTCGTAGAAAGACTAGAACTAATGGGGTGAGACTTCCAGGATACAGGTTAGACATGAGGAAGAGCTGTCAGTCAGTGGCATGGAATACTGCATGGAGGGGTTTCTTCCCCTTCCCTGGAGGTTTTCAGACTGAGGCTGGATCGTCATCTACCGGGGATGGTGGAGTGAAGGTCCCTTCCAACTCTATGGTTCTGTGAAATGGCTCATATGGCTTTCTCCAACGTAAGCTCAATGGGTAATTTTTTCCATGCATACCGAATAGATCTGCAGTTGGATATGGACTGGACTTATGAACATATTGGATATGGAAGGGGATTATGAAGAGACAACTCTGTCCACAACCACAGCCCTGCTTTGATGAACTCAGAGAGTGTGCAGTGCGATGTAGAAGGGTTCTGTGATTTTACAATGCAGATGGAAAAATCCTGTGTGGGAATGTACCTCACCCTGTGTGCATAGAAACCTACCAAGCCAAGGGGAAGACTTTCGCAAGATTCTCTCTATAGGGGCACCAAGAAAACATTCGATTATGCCATCCCCCACTGCATTCCAGAGTGGTCAGATCCAGGTCTGAGTATGAAGTTTGCTCATAAAGGATCATCAGCAATGACAAGACAGTTTGGAACATCATCTTTGAAATAGGATCATAGTTTCACATCTTTCCCAGTTCAGTTTCAGGGGTGTGGGTGGGCTTGGCTTCCTTTGGAATGAGGTCACTAGAAGCTTAGAGGTATTTTGTAATATTTGCACTTTTCACAAATACAGTATGCTGCCTGTGTCTAGCAGGAGGTTTACACCAATTCACCAGCAGGCAAGCTTGGCTCACTTTCTGTCCCTTGATTTTATTACTTCTAACAGCTTGAAAAGGAAGGTGGGGAGGCCAGCAGTTCCCCCTCCCAGATGCAGCTATGGCCATTTCCAAGGCAGATGGTCTAAGAATTGCCCCCTACCCCACCTTTCCTCCTGAGGCCCAGAACTCCTCTCCTCTGGATTTCTCCCATGGGCACAACCCAGTGATAAGGGAAGAACTGGCACAAATTTACCCTGGGAAATCCTGTGGTTGGGAGGGATGAAGCTGGTCTCCCACACATGAATAAACCTCAAGGTCACCTTGGCTCTCCTGGCCACCCAAGAGGAAAAGGTGCTTGGCCAAGTGATGGAAGCCTGGGCTAATCTTCCTGGCTAGCTCAGCCCCATCTCTGCACTTAGGATCCAGAACCACCAAGCTGGAAGGTTGCCTCGGGATCCTGTGTGACCATGAACCAGGCCTCTGGGGTGCTGAGCAGTGAACCAGGGTCCTCAACTGGTTGGCCCTCCAGGGCTTTTCCAGCCATTCAGCTAAACTGCAGAGTTATGGTTTAATTTAGTCAGCATTTCTCACTCAAACTTCCTTTGCAAACTGCCTCCTAGCACTCTGGAGATGCATGCCTTTTCTTTGCGCCCCTTGTAGAACTTTGAGCATGAAGAAATCCAGAGTAGCCGGCAGGGAAAGGAACATGGCAGAGATGAAAGCGGGAGCCACGGGCAGCTTCTACTTGCCCCAATGTCTTTTGATGGGATTGCAAATTTGGGCTGATTGATCAGAAAGGTACTCCGCCTGTGTCAGGACATGCCCTCAAAACACTTGCTATGTGATGTTCCCGATCTGTTGACTATTAAATCAGAGTTCCTGACACAAGCCACTTAGGGATAAGAAGGAATCTTTATTAAAGCCAGTGATCCATTGCACATTAAAGATTCGAGTGAATCAAGCTCCCGCAACCAACAGTTTAATAATCTCCAAGTCCCCCCCCCCAATCGGGATTCACTGTTCGATCGCCCTTCCCTTGTCTCTCAGTTTTTCTCTTTCTAGGTCCGAATCAACTAACATGGCGGTATCGCCCTTTGATCTGTCCTGGGTGCTGAATCACTCACCTCGATACTTTGATTAACATAGTTTGCAGTTCTGTGAATACACCAAGTCTCCGCTTACATGTCTGGCGGTTTTACCACAAAGCACCCCCCAACTGACCCTGTGAGTTTTAACAGACTGGTGGGATGCTTCCTGGCGCCATGGCAGGATGGCATGGATGACATCCTGACATGCTAACTGTTTTGGAGACCTCAGTTAGATGCCCATTCATCCATTCATGACTGACTTCAGGGAGAGGGAAAGGGAAGGACATGCCATGCCAGGCACTGGGCGACCAACGGAGGGTAGAGCCCTCCAGCTCCACATCACTATTGTGAATCACTCTGTGCTGGGATTGCTTCTTACTGAGTCTGACTAGGCTAAAAAAAACCCCATAAAATTAATTTGGTATTGATAGCATTTGCTGGAGCTTGTCATTTCTTCTGATCAGTTTCATGATCCCCCCCCCCCTTTGCCAATGCATACATGATTTTCTGAAGCACTGCTAAGAAAGCTACTCTAATGTGATTATATTAAAGACTGCAATGAGATTAGTGCTATGCATTGTTTAACACACTCCTATGTCTGGGTAAACATCATACCTGCACTCACACTTAATCAAGTCAGGCTGTGGCAGTATTTGTCTAATAGAAGTACTCACATCCCACAAAAGGTGCCTTGATGTTATGCAACGTACCTCCATGCACATGCAGGAGGCTGGGGATATCAGTGAATGGAAGACTGAGACAAACAATTCATGTGTGCTGTGGATATTGGATATTAATGCAGAATGAGGGAAGCAGAATATATCAAACCCACTTTGGAAGAAAGATCAGGGACTTAAGGTTTCCATCACCTGGAGTGAAATGTGGATTACTGTTGAGTTTGATAATTGATGATCTGCCCTATACCCCAATTTGGGTATCCAGCAACTTACTTAAAAGGGGTGTGGGCAGCCAACCTGAGAAAGACTTCTCTGACCCAAACTCAGCAGAGCCCATGATGCATCAGTTTGTCCTTCTGTCTAGATAGGACTAGATAATTTTGAGCTACTGCAGTCCTTTGGACCTGTAACTCTGTGAAAACATTTGCAAAATGACAGATGTGCCAACCATACTTGTGTGCTGGAAAGATGGGGTGGCATCATAGCCAAATCAATGTCCGCAGAGATGCAGGACCAAAATTGGTACCATTTACAAAATGTGTTTGCGTAGTTTTAATGCTGGATTTAGCTAAAGTTTTCTTACCTTAGCTAATTCTGAGAGTGATATGAGACAATGGGGTATCTATTTCTACCCCCAGAACCACGTTTCCTCTCTTACTTGCTTTCTCATGGAGAGGAAAAGGAAGAAGATGCCATGGGAAAATGCAGGGAGGTTATAATTGGAAGTTCCGGATCCTCCTGTAAAATTCCAGAAGTGAGGTCAGGGAGGTTGCGTAAATGCGCCCCTTGTCCTTGGCTTCTTATAATTCTGTTTTCTAGAAAGCCTGGTGCAGCAGGATGGACTCTGCCCGACTTTTCCCATGCACGTGTTCTCAATGATTTATTTGCTCTTCCAGGTTTGCTCTTCACCCTCCAGTGAGACTGTGGAGCCTCAGGAGGTCCTGATGTGGACAAGCCCAGCTAGCTCAGTCCTGCCTCTGTTCTCCTCATCAGTGCAATCCCTTGCATGAGAAAAGTGAAATCTACATTTGTACCAGTCATAATTATTATTCTTTCACCAATACCTTTTTCAAGAGATAAAGCCTCCTGGAGACCACAGGGCAGGGATAAACGGCTCAAGCTGGAAAGAAATGGTGCCCCCAGGACAAATAAAAACTCAACTTCAAACTAGCAGATGCTGCTGAAAGCCCCCAGGCAGGAAATATCTGCGGAATGAATCTGCAAAAAGTTCCACAAGAAAGGAGGTGCTGGAGGAGGAGGATGAATCACCAAGGTTAAAAAGAGGGGGAGCCTCCCAGCAGGGCTGGAGACCCAGAAGCCTCAGGGCCCCGGCGGCTTTGCTTATCCCAAGGCGCGACACCTCCTGCTGGGGACTCACTGCCTGTCCTCACAGCCCCTTGGCTGCTGCTTTTATGTGGGGAGGTTTGTGATGGGCCTCTTACAGCCCAAGTAACTGTCTGAGCCATTGGTTTAATGGTTCAACTGGATGTATTCATTTGGAAGCCAGAATCCTCTGTACATGTATGCGCAGAATATGAATAAAAAAGAGCCTCAAAGCCTTTTGGAAAGCAACTTGGTGTCTGCCCCATCTTCACAATTTATGCCCAGCAGCACTATAAAAACTGTGTTTTTGTGTCTTCCAGGGACACGACAACATCTTTCTCCTTCCCTTCTGCCTTCACAGATAGCTTACACATTCTGGTAACCCTGCCATTCTGGGTGGATTGTGGATTGAAAAATTATAATAAATCAAGCCGCGCCCCTCCAAGTTCAGGATCTACAAAACCCCAGGACACAATGTTAAGTCAGAAGCATGTGAGAACAGTTCTAATAAAGACATTCATGTGGACTTGTGGCATGGCCTGTGTTTTTAGAATTCCTCTTGACTTTTTAAAACGGTGTGTTATAAAATAATGTTCTGTGCTTTTATGGCTGGCAAGAGAGCCGTAGAGGGAGGCTAGCATGGGTTGGATGGCCCCTGTCATAGGGGCAAGGATGCTTCAAGGCCTCCTTTGAGCCTGCAAGAAGGGGAATGCAGCTGCACTCGCTCAGGCTTCCCTGGACACCAGGAGCTTTGCCTGGCTGTCCACTTCAACTCCCCTGTCGGATATTTGAGCTGTGGCGCCAGAGCCACACTACATACACATATGGTAGTCCTTCCGGTTTGAAGAAGACACACTGTTTTGCAGTTCATTTGTGGACACGGAGGTGGCTCTGCAGTCCCAGTCTGGAAGTGCAGAGTCTAGCACAATGGGGGCACTGGAAGTCAATTGTTGTAGTATCTCTGGGTGTTATTCTGTGACGCTGATCACAGTTTTCTATCAGTTTTTGGCAGTGCCAGTCTTTAAAGCCCGTGGAGGCTTCATACCACAGGGCTCGCCAGCGGGTTCTGTCAGCAGCCGCAGCTTCTAGTTCCCTTGGCTTAATGTCACGGTGGTGTAGGGTTTTTTTCACAGCGTCTTTGTAGCGCTTGTGTGGTTGACCTTGAGGTCTCTTCCCAGACTCCAGGACACCATAGAGCAACTGGCAAGGCATATGGTGGTCATCCATTCTGATGATGTGTCCCACCCACCACATCTGGGCTCTGATAATCAGGGACTCAATGCTGGTGACTTGGTTTGATCCAAGACCTTCAGGTTGGAGACATGATCTTGCCAATGAATGCCAAGGATGGAGTGGAGAGCACGCATGTGAAATTTCTCCAGTTGTTTGATGTGCTGTCAGTACACAGTCCAGGACTCACATCCATATAGGAGAGAAGGGATAACCACATCTCTGTAGACTTTCAGCTTTGTGGAGATACTGATATTGTGTTGGTTGAGCACTCTAGTACGCAGCTGCCCCAGAGGTTGGCTGGCCTTGCTGATCCTGGAGTCAATTTCTTTGTCCAAAGACCCATCACTTGAGATGATGCTTCCCAAGTATTTGAAGCTGTTTACATTGGTCAGCTGGGTGTCATCAACAGTGATTTTTGGTTCTACGGGGTTGGTATTTGGCTCGGGCTGGTAAAGTACTTCAGTCTTGTTCAGGCTGATAGTTAGGCCAAAGAGCACAGCAGCGTCTGAGAATCTGTTCAGCATCAACTGTAGATCACTGTTTGTGTGCCAGGAGCACACAGACATCAGCAAAGAGGGTTTCTTGAATGACTGTATGGAGGCACTTTGTCTGTGTGTTCAAATGGCAAAGATCAAAGAGAGAGCCGTCCAATTGGTACCTGATGTACACTCCCTCCTTCAGACCCTGGACAGCATGTAACAACATGCGAGCGAAGAACAGATTGAACAGGAATGTGGCCAGCACACCAACCCTGTTTTACCCCATTGGAAATGGCAAATGCAGCTGGTGTATCACCATTGTAAAGAACCTGTCCTGTCATTCTGTTGTGGAGTAGCTGAATCAACTTCCCGAATTTCCTTGGGCATCCATAATGTCTCAGGATGATCCAGAGAGCTTCCCTGTTTACAGTGTCAAACACCTTTGTCAGGTCAATGGAGACAGAGTAAAGAGGCTTGTTCTGCTTGATGCACTTCTCCTGGACTTGCCTCATGGCAATTATCATGTCTGCTGTACCCTGTATTGGCTGAAAGCCACACTGTGCCTCTGGGAGGTTCCTTTCTGAGACAGTAACAAATCTGTTCAGGAGAATGTGGCCAAAGATCTTTCCTGCAACGGACAGCAGTGAGATACCTCTGTAGTTTCTGCAGTCTGATTTGCTTCCCTTATTTTTATAGAGAGCCACAATGAGGGCATCGCGGATGTCCTCAGGCATCTCCTCTGTGGACCAAATGTCTTCCAAAATGTCTTGGAATGCCTGTAAGGTCTAGTGCTCTGTAGATCTCAGCAGGAATGTCACCCTGCCCTGTTGCTTTATTTGAGTCCATCTGCGAGATCGCTTTCTTGATCTCATCAGTAGAGGGAAGCAGATCCAGGGCATCCAAGGCTGGCAGCTGAGGGATCTGCTGTAAGGCACAGTGATCAACTGTCGATGGCCTATTGAGTAGGTTGGAAAAGTGTTCAGCCCAGCGGTTTTTCAGTACTTCCTGGTCTTTGATCAGGCTCGACCCATCAGATGACAGCAAGGGGGAGCATCCTGATTTAGAAGGAGCATAAACTGACTTTATGGTGCTGAAGAACTCTGGTAGCATGCATGTCTGCATCGTGTTCCACCTGCTCAGCCTTTCTCTGCCACCACTCATCTTGCACTTCTCACAGTTCTGTCTGTACTTTGAACTTCAGGTGCTTAAACTTGCCCTTCTTTGAGACAGATGATGGATCATTCTGCCAGTCTGCATAGGCCTTGCTCTTGGCCTGGAGGGCTGCTGAAAAGGTCTCATGGTTTTCATCAAACCAGCCTTGATGCGCCTGGGTTTTCAGTCCGAGTCCAGTTGTTGCATTCTGTGTGATAATATCTTTAAACTGTGTCCACTTTTCAGAATAGGTTCCTACAAGCAGTAAATTGCCAGAGAGTTTTTCATTAAGTATATCTTGGAAGTGTTAGACTTGGCCTGGGTCTTGCAGTCTGCTGATGTTGGATGACTTTCTGACAGTCCTTGGTTGCTTGTGATGTAAAGGGGCTGTGTGCAGGTTGAGGACTGACCGGACCAGCCTGTGATCTGTCCAGCACTCAGCACCTCACGTGGCTTGGGTTATGGTGACATCTTTAAGGTCACTCTGACATACTATGACATAGCCAAGAAGGTGACACTGTTTCAACCTGGGATGCATCCAGATTGTTTTGTACTTGTTTGCAAGTCTGAACATTGTGTTAGTGATGCACAAGTTGTGCTTGGCACATTTGCTCAGAAGCAGCAGGCTGTTACTGTTTAGTTTTCCCACCCCATGTCTCCCAAGGACTCTGTCCCAGTTGTCGCTGTGTGTCCCCACCCTAGCATTGAAGTTGCCCAGAATGACAAGTTTGTCACTGGTGGGGGTTGTTCAAATAATTTGGTCCAGGTCCTCGTAGAAACCTTCCTTATCTTTGTCTGGACTCCTGAGATTTGGTGTGTAGGCACTGACAATGGTGATATACCAGAACTTGCTGAGAGGAAAGTGGTGTGATGACCCCGATTTCAATGCCCCAATAATCGCTTCTCCATGCAGTTCTTTTGAATTGCAGAATAAGCTTTATTAAGGTTACATGTAAATCAAAGCATTCTCAAAGACCTGAATGACGTTTCCCGCCAAAAGATTGAATTTAGCTTTTTCCCTCCTTGTGCCAGCCTCCTCGTGCCCCATGATGTCAGTGTCCATTACTTTCCCACTCCGTTCAAGCCCCAACAGTCTGGCGCAGCTCCTGGAATGTGCTCCCCCTCCCATTCCATGTCTGGCTGACACGTATCTGCAAAAGTACATGGCAGGATTCAAACTGAAACCCTGACATGCCACCCCCCAAACAAAAGAATATACAGAAAGAATAATACATAGGAAATAGTGTAGACTTGCTGAAGAATCATGGTGCCACGTCCTGGAAAAGAAATAAAAAAAAACATTAATTAGGAAGAAGAGTTCAGTGAGGTTTGTCTGGAAACCTGCAATGAAATTGAGCAGTTTGCTTAGGAGCACGGATGTGTTTTTTCTCCACCCACTCATTAAAACTGCTTGGTAAATGCTGCCATTGAACTAAGTACTGAAATTTTCCTCTGTGAAGTCTGGAATCAAGGATATTTTTGACTTCAAAGTGTTGTTCTCCCTCTACCATGACAGGGGGAGGTTCTGGTTGTTCAGGATGCCATTTTTCAGAAGATTTTACAGGTTTTAACAGGCTGATACTGATACTGGATGCACTTTTCTGATATTTTTCAGCAAACCTAATTGAACAGTTACTGTATTTTTTACTTTGGTGATTGTACAGTCCTACATATTTCATCCCTAGTTTTTTAGATGGCTGTGTCATACGGAGGTGTTTTGTGGACAGATAAACCTTGTCTCCAATTTAAAGTTGCCATTCAGGAGATTGCTTTTTATCTACAAACCTTTTATACGTGTCTCTTGCCTCTTGCAAAGTCCGTTTCATAATCAGCCAATTGGCTGTCTCTTTAGCTATCCATTCATCAGCTAATAAAGGGTTGGGAGTGTCTTGAGAAGGATGAGACGTCAAATTGAGTATTGGCACAAAATCTTGCCTGGTAGCAATTTTAAAAGGGGAAAATCCTGTACTTTGGTGCACCGCATTGTTGCATGCAACTTCAGCAAATGGCAATAAATCAATCCAGTCATTTTGTTGATAACTAATGTAACACCTTAAATATTGCTCTAATATGGCATTCAGACATTCAGTCGCTCTATCTGTCTGTGGATGGAACAAAGAGCTTAAACTTTGTTTTGCCCCAATTAATTTTAAAAATGATTTCCAAAATTTTGAGGTAAATTGACTTCCGTGGTCACTGATTACCCTTTTGGGGACCCCATGAGGGCGATAGATGTGTTGGACAAAGAGTTTTGCAAGCTGATTGGCAGATGGTACCCCTGTACACGGGATGAAATGGGCTTGTTTTGAAAACAAATCAGTAACTACCCAAATCACTGATTTTTTCTTGCTTTCTGGCAAATCTACAATAAAGTCCATAGCGATTTGCTTCAAGGGCTGAGAAGGGTTTGCCACTTGTTGCAACAAACCTACTGGCTTCTCAGTTGGTTTATTTTTAGTGGCACAGATAAGACATGTGGTTACATAGTCTTTTACATCTTTCCTTAGTGTGTGCCACCAAAATTGCCTTCTAACCAAATGCAGGGTCTTTACAAATCTGAAATGCCCAGCTACTTTGTCATTGTGACACCGCTCCAAAATGTGCTTTGTTAAAACTCTGGGAATATACAGTTTCTCCCCATTCCACCACAATCCATTACTTTCTTGGAGGATTTGTTTATGTCCCAACCACCAAGGATCTTTTGGTATTTCTGTTCATAATTCTTTCGTTAGCGCTGTTTCTAAAGAGAGATCAGGTGGTGTTTTTTTTACTACGGGTAATTGCTGCTTTTCCCACTTGTGGATTCAGACCAATATTTAATGTAGTCTTTACTCTTTCTACTCTGTCTTGGTCTAGACCAGGGGTCGGCAAACTTTTTATCCCGGGAGCCATTTTGGCATGCTCGTGCACATTTTGAAATGCTCGAGAGCCAGGGGGCGGGGTTTGCGGGCGGGGGCCAATTGCGTGGAAGGGGCGGGGTTTGCGGGCGGGAGCCAATCGTGTGGAAGGGGGCAGGTTTTGCGGGCAGGAGCCAATCGCGTGGAAGGGGCGGGGGGCTCACGAAGGGCTCACGGAGGGAGGGGGCGCAGCCAGCGGCTCCGCGAACCCGGTCCGGCCGCCCCACCGGGAGTGGCGGAGAAACAGCTGCCACCCTCCAGCCAGCAGGACGGGCGCGGGAGAGCGGAAGGCTCCGCCCTCTCCACCGGGTGGGACCCGCGCCTCCTTCCCTGCAGGCGGGCGAGGCAGGGAGAGAAGGGGAGATGGAGGGGCTCCCTCTCTGGCCTCTGCGCCCCTTCAGGCCCATCTCTCCGAGGGGGGCGGTGGGAGGGAACTCCCCATCCAAGGGGAAGCGCAGGGAACCAGCGGCGGAGGTTGGTCGGCTCCTAGAGCGGCTGCCGCAGGCAACTTCTCTGCTCTGCCCGGCTCAAAACCTGGGGCGGGGGAGAGCGGAAGGCTGCGCCCTCTCCACCGGGCGGGACCCACGCCTCCTTCCCTGTGGGTGGGTGAGGCAGGGAGAGAAGGGGAGATGGAGGGGCTCCCTCTCCGGCTTCTGCGCCCCTTCAGGCCCGTCTCTGCGAGGCCCGGCACAGCAGGGAGGCGCTGCTGGCCCGGGATGCGGTGCTGTCGGAGGCGGTGCAGGAGCGGCTGCAGAGGCTGCTGCGGCTGGAGATGGTGCTGCTCCACGGCATCCAGGTGCTGGGCGAGGGCGCAGGCCCGGGACGTGAGCGGCAGGGCGGCTCAGGGGGCCCGGCTGGGGCAGTGGTGGTGGCGGCAGGGGATGGAGCCGGCGGAGGTTTGCCGGGCGGCAGGACGGGGCGGGTGGTGCTGCTGGGGCTGGTGGCAGAGCTGGAGGGAGCGGAGGGACCAGGAGTTCCCGTGGGCGCAGCGCACGCTCTGCAACCCACCTTGGAGAAGTGGCCACGGGAGGCCCTCCGGGTGCACCCTCCCACCCCATCAATCCCCCCACCCTGCCATTCGGCGTCCTCTCCCCCCGCTAACCCGAGCCCTGCGGTGGCCGGGGGAGCCGAGCCAGGCTCGGACCGGGGGCGGCCAAGGGGAGAGCAGGCGGCTCTTCGCCCTGCGCTGCCCTGCCGCTCGCGTCCCGGGCCCTCGCCCAGCACCTGGATGCCATGGAGCAGTGCCATCTCCAGCCGCAGCAGCCCCTGCAGGTGCTCCTGCGCCGCCTCCGACAGCGCCGCGTCCCGGGCCAGCAGCGCCTCCCTGCCGCGCCGGGCCTTGCTCAGTGCGAGAGCCAGGGGGCGGGGTTTGCGGGCGGGGGCCAATCACGTGGAAGGGGCGCGGGTGAGTTCAGCTGTGGAAGAGCCACACTCAAGGGGCCAAAGAGCCGCATCTGGCTCGCGAGCCGCCATTTCCGACCCTTGGTCTAGACCCAGTTGCTGGGGAGACATTATAGTGTTAATTACTTCTTCTCTTTGACTGTCATGTTGTGGTAATCTAGAAAGAGCGTCAGCTAGAAATTTTTTTCCTGCAGGAAGATACTTTAATGTGAAATTGAATCAACTGAAAAATTCAGCCCAGCTTGGGATTCAATTTACATGGTGATTTCAGTGCTTCTAGATTTTTATGATCAGTCCACACCTCAAATGGATGGGGGGACCCCTCCAATAAATGTCTCCAAGTAGCTAATGCATGGCACACTGCAAAAGCCTCCTTCTCCCAAACATGCCAACATCTTTCAGTTTCAGAGAATTTGTGGGAGATATATGCACACAGTGTCAATACATTATTGGAATCTCGCTGTAGGAGCACTGACCCAATTGCAGTATCTGAAGCATCAGTTTGAATGACAAATGGTTTCTCAGAATCAGGGTGCTTTAAAATCAGCTCCGCTGTGAAAAACGCCTTCAATTTGTTGAAAGCAGCTTGGCACACTGGAGTCCATTTCAATACCGCCCCCAGTTTCACCGCCTTCTGTGCCTCACCCTGATTTTTTGTTCTTAAAAGATCAGTAAAGGGGAGGGCAATTTGAGCAAAGTTGGGTATGAACTGGTGATAGAAATTTGAGAACCCTAGGAATGATTGTAATTGCCTTCGGGTTCTTGGGGGTTCCCATCCCAACACATTGCCCACTTTTGCTGGATCCATCTCAATCCCCTGATGAGATACTCCATATCCCCAAAAATCCAATTTCTCTTTATGGAATTCACATTTTGATAATTTAACATACAACTGAGCTTTTAACAGTCTCTTTAACACTTCATGCACCAGTTCTACGTGTTCTTCCATCGTCTCGGTATAGATTAAAATGCCATCAAGGTAGACCAGGACTCCTCTGTATAAAAACTCATGTAGCACCTCATTGATTAAATTCATGAAAATCCCAGGGGCTCCAGATAGGCCAAACGGCATGACCCAATATTGGAAGCACCCAAATTGACAATTAAAGGCCGTCTTCCATTCTTCCCCCTCGCGTATGTACACTCTAAAGTACACTTCTCTTAAGTCCAACTTGGTAAATATTTTTCCTTTTGTGAGGTGGGCTAACATGTCTTTCAATAAAGGTAGAGGATACTGTTTGGAAATACAGATGGCATTTAGACCCCTGTAATCAATACACAGTCTCAATGAGCCATGTTTCTTTTTTCTGAATAATACAGGGGCTGCCATTGGGGAAGTGGCTGGTTCAATGAAACCACGCTCTAGATTTTTGTCAATAAATTTTCTCAACTCTTGTAATTCTTTGTGGGTCATGGAATATAGCTTGGTTTTTGGTAACACTGCCCCAGGTTCGATTTCAATAGCACAGTCTGTTTTACAGTGGGGTGGTAATTGATTTGACTCAGCCTCATCAAACACAACGTTTAACTCATCATATTGCTCAGGAATTTTTGCTTCCTCTTTTGACTGACTGCCACATTTAATTCCAGCAGCTCCCATCTTTTTGCCATATTTGGTGGTCTTGTGTGAAAGCAAAAAAATATTGGTCTAAAATACATAAATATATATGTGAAATACTAGGTAACAATATAGAGATGAAACCAGAATATTACCTGATAGGCAAAATTGATGACAATATGAATAAAAGACAAAAGATTTTGTTTCTGTATTTAAGTACCGCTGCAAGAATAAAATATGCCCAATATTGGAAAAAAGAAAATACACCAACTAAAGAAGAATGGATTATAAAAATAATGGAACTGATGCAAGTTGATAATCTGACAATTTTAATAAATGAGAAAGAAAAGGGGAAGTATAGGGAAGTATGGGACCCCTTTACAGAATATATTCAAAAAGAATATGACATAAAATAGTGAGCCAAATAATATAAATAGAATATTAAGTATAGTAAGGGGGGAGGAAAACAAATAATAAGATAGAAAGTAGTAATAGTAAGAGAGAAAATGTATACTAGATAGTTACATTTAAATTCTTTGTTAAGAAAGCTGGGAGTAATTTTAGAGATGTATAGGTAATATAGGTAATGTATGTTAAAGTTGTAAAAATTTAGAGAGATAGGTACGTAATAGAATAGTAAAACAATTATAAGGAAGGGTAGAAAAATAGTTCTCCAGCAAAGGAGATCGTTACCTTGTCGTGGTGCTGGAGCTTGAGCACCTCAATGAAACCATGAGCTAAACCGTGAAGGGACACCCAAGACGGGAAGATCGTGGCAGAGAGGTCAGACTAAATACGATCCCTGGGGAAGGTAATGGCAACCCACCCCAGTATTCTTGCCGTGAAAACTAAATGGATCAGTACAACCAGAGATATGTCGGTATACCATCAGAAGATGGGACTCCCAGGTAGGAAGATGGTCAAAATGCTACTGGGGAGGAACAGAGGATACGTTCAACTAGCCCCAGATGTGATGACTCAGCTAGCTCAAAGCCGAAAGGACGGTTAGCGGCCGACGGTGCTAGTGGTGAACGACGAATCCGATGTTCTAAAGATCAACACACCATAGGAACCTGGAATGTAAGATCTATGAGCCAGGGCAAATTGGATGTGGTTATTGGTGAGATGTCAAGATTAAATATAGACATTTTAGGTGTCAGTGAACTGAAATGGACTGGAATGGGCCACTTCACATCAGATGACCACCAGATCTACTACTGTGGACAAGAGGACCACAGAAGAAATGGAGTAGCCTTCATAATTAAAGTGGCTAAAGCAGTGCTTGGATACAATCCAAAAAACGATAGAATGATCTCAATTCGAATTCAGGGTAAACCATTTAACATCACAGTTATCCAAATATACGCCCCAACCACAGATGCTGAAGAACCAGAAGTAGATCAGTTCTATGAGGATCTGCAGCACCTACTGGATAATACACCAAAAAGAGGTGTTATTTTCATTACAGGAGACTGGAATGCTAAGGTGGGTAGTCAGACGACACCTGGAATTACAAGGAAGCATGGTCTGGGAGAACAAAATGAAGCAGGACATAGGCTGATAGAATTTTGCCAAGGCAACTCACTGTGCATAACAAACACTCTCTTCCAACAACCTAAAAGACGACTTTATACATGGACTTCACCAGATGGTCGACACCGAAATCAGATTGACTACATCCTTTGCAGCCAAAGGTGGCGGACATCTATACAGTCAGTAAAAACAAGACCTGGAGCTGACTGTAGTCCAGATCACGAACTTCTTATTGCAAAATTTAGAATCAGACTAAAGAGAATAGGGAAGACCCACAGATCAGTTAGATATGAGCTCACTAATATTCCTAAGGAATATGCAGTGGAGGTGAAGAATAGATTTAAGGGACTAGATTTAGTAGATAGGGTCCCGGAAGAACTATGGACAGAAGTTCGCAACATTGTTCAGGAGGCGGCAACAAAAAACGTCCCAAAGAAAAAGAAAACCAAGAAGACAAGATGGCTGTCTGCTGAGACACTGGAAGTAGCCCAAGAAAGAAGGAAAGCAAAAGGCAACAGTGATAGGGGGAGATATGCCCAATTAAATGCAAAATTCCAGAGGTTAGCCAGAAGAGATAAGGAATTATTTTTAAACAAGCAATGTGCGGAAGTGGAAGAAGACAATAGAATAGGAAGGACAAGAGACCTCTTCCAGAAAATTAGAAACATCGGAGGTAAATTCCAGGCAAAAATGGGTATGATCAAAAACAAAGATGGCAAGGACCTAACAGAAGCAGAAGAGATCAAGAAAAGGTGGCAAGAATATACAGAAGATCTGTATAGGAAGGATAATAATATTGGAGATAGCTTTGACGGTGTGGTCAGTGAGTTAGAGCCAGACATCCTGAAGAGTGAGGTTGAATGGGCCTTAAGAAGCATTGCTAATAACAAGGCAGCAGGAGACGACGGTATCCCAGCTGAACTGTTTAAAATCTTGCAAGATGATGCTGTCAAGGTGATGCATGCCATATGCCAGCAAATTTGGAAAACACAAGAATGGCCATCAGATTGGAAAAAATCAACTTATATCCCCATACCAAAAAAGGGAAGCCCTAAAGAATGTTCAAACTATCGAACAGTGGCACTTATTTCACATGCCAGTAAGGTAATGCTCAAGATCTTGCAAGGTAGACTCCAGCAATTCATGGAGCGAGAATTGCCAGATGTACAAGCTGGGTTTAGAAAAGGCAGAGGAACTAGAGACCAAATTGCCAATATCCGCTGGATAATGGAGAAAGCCAGGGAATTTCAGAAAAACATCTATTTCTGTTTTATTGACTGTAGCTTGAATCATGTCAACTGGATTTCTATTTTCTTAGTGGATACGTTTCACTCCTTATCCAAGGAGCTTCTTCAGTCTGAGCAAAGTTGGTAAGGGAATCCTAAATATGTTCCTAGGTAGCTGTGTGACCTTACACCTGGGGCTAGGTCATGGTTATATTGAGATGGACCATGAATATAACCATGACCTAGCCCCAGGTGTAAGGTCACACAGCTACCTAGGAACATATTTAGGATTCCCTTACCAACTTTGCTCAGACTGAAGAAGCTCCTTGGATAAGGAGCGAAACGTATCCACTAAGAAAATAGAAATCCAGTTGACATGATTCAAGCTACAGACAATTCCACCTGGATGACTGAGAACCTTCATAGACATGTTTTATTGACTATTCTAAAGCCTTTGACTGTGTGGATCATAACAAATTGTGGCAAGTTCTTGGTGGTATGGGGATACCAAGTCATCTTGTCTGCCTCCTGAGGAATCTGTATAACGACCAAGTAGCAACGGTAAGAACAGAGCACGGAACAACGGACTGGTTTAAGATTGGGAAAGGAGTACGGCAGGGTTGTATACTCTCACCCTACCTATTCAACCTGTACGCAGAACACATCATGCGACGTGCTGGGCTTGAGGAATCCAAGGCTGGAGTTAAAATTGCTGGAAGAAACATTAACAATCTCAGATATGCAGATGATACCACTTTGATGGCTGAAAGCAAGGAGGAGTTGAAGAGCCTTATGACGAAGGTGAAAGAAGAAAGTGCAAAAGCTGGGTTGCAGTTAAACCTCAAAAAAACCAAGATTATGGCAACGAGCTTGATTGATGACTGGCAAATAGAGGGAGAAAAAGTGGAGGCAGTGACAGACTTTGTATTTCTAGGCGCAAAGATTGCTGCAGACACTGACTGCAGCCAGGAAATCAGAAGACGTCTACTTCTTGGGAGGAGAGCAATGGCAAATCTTGATAAAATAGTTAAGAGCAGAGACATCACACTGACAACAAAGGTCCACATAGTTAAAGCAATGGTATTCCCTGTAGTAACCTATGGCTGTGAGAGCTGGACCATAAGGAAGGCTGAGCGAAGGAAGATAGATGCTTTTGAACTGTGGTGTTGGAGGAAAATTCTGAGAGTGCCTTGGACTGCAAGAAGATCAAACCAGTCCATACTCCAGGAAATAAAGCCAGACTGCTCATTTGAGGGAATGATATTAAAGGCAAAACTGAAGTACTTTGGCCACATAATGAGAAGACAGGATACCCTGGAGAAGAAGCTGATGCTAGGGAAAGTGGAAGGCAAAAGGAAGAGGGGCCGACCAAGGGCAAGATGGATGGATGGTATTCTGGAGGTGACGGACTCAACCATGGGGGAGCTGGGGATGGTGACGGCCGACAGGAAGCTCTGGCGTGGGCTGGTCCATGAAGTCACAAAGAGTCGGAAACGACTGAACGAATAAACAACAAAGAAAGATAGTTAATGTACTAGAAAAAGATAAAAAAGATGAGGAATTGACTTTAGGAGGAAAGATGGAAAGAAGGAACTGGATATAAGATCAGAGAAGGATTGAGAAGAAGAGAGAAGGATGTAAGAAGAAAATGGAAAGTAGGAAGAGGTTTAAAAATAAGGATTAGATATTAAGAAATGAATAGAAATGTTTGAAAAATGTGTATATACAACTTGTTATAATGTGACTAAATGTTATGTAAGTTTTTTTATGTTGAATGTAAATAAAATCATTTATATAAAAAAGGAATTTTTGCTTCCTCTTTTGACTGACTGCCACTTTTAATTCCAGCAGCTCCCATCTCGGTTTCAATTTGGATATCCTCGGCTTCCAACCCTCCGTAAGACCCATCCACAAATTTCAGCTCCCCAGAAACCCAGTCTACATGGTCTCCCTTAGCCATTTCAAGCCTAGGACTATTGGCTGGTTGGCTATTGGGGCCACGATAAATCTCAAAGTCTCTTCGTGGGTTCCAATTGTCATTTTTACTGCTTCTGTATAATATTCCACTGGACCCCCTTTCATATCAGACCCATCAAGTTGACAAAAAATTATGGGGACTTTGAGTTTATGTAATTTTAGTCTCAGTCCAGTCACTATGGCAGGGTGAATCAAGCATCTTGAACACACAGTGTCCAGCATGGCCAATAAACTGGCTTGCTCCCTCCCATCCAAAGTTTCAATTTTTACCTTAACTTGCATGGTTGGACAATCTCCGCTCACCAGTGGATCAGTGCGCCCATTGGTGAATGCCTGTCTTCCGGCGCATCTTACGGCAGGCAGTTGGAGTTTCCTGCTGGCTGGAATTCTTCATCTGTTGAGTCGTTCTCCTCATTGAAAGGATCTTGCTTGTTTCATTCCTGAATTGCTGCTGCTGCTTTTTTACGCTTTGAAGCGACTTGCTTGCTTCTCTTATCCTCTGGTTTCTTTCTCGGAAGATTAGTCACTTGTGGGCAATTGCCGATGCAATGACCCACTTTCCAGCATTTAAAACATAATCCACTTTTAGCTCGACGTTCTTTTTCTTCTACCCAGGATTTTTGTTTGGATTCTCGCTTGACAAATGGTGCAGCGCTGACTGGTTTTTTGCCCACAGTCTAGAACTGCCGGTGGGTTTTCAAGCGTAATCTCGTGTTTTCTATTTTTCCAGCTAACAGAATCCATTCATCTAGAGTGTCTGGGTCACCTCACCCCAATGCAATCTCAATGATATCTGATATGAGACCCAATTGGAAATATTCTATCTGGAAAGTCTCTGGCCAATCTGGTAGTCTGCTCACCAGTTTTCTAAAGTCCATGGTGTACTCAGCTACTGACCTGTTGCCTTGCCTCACATTTTGCAACTCTACTCTAGCAGACATTGTTGACAACATGTCTTTGAACCGCTTTTGTAGAGCAACCATGAATGCATTAAAATTATCTAATTCCTTAGCCCTTGCTTCATGCATGACCACCAACCAGTCTGCTGCCTCCCCTTCTAAGTAACCCGAAACGTATCTCACTTTAGCTTCTTCATTTGCAAAGGAGCTCTCAAACTCTTCCATGAAACCACATACATGGGTCATGAATCAGGCTAACTTCTTTGGATCCCCATCAAATTTCATCTTTAATTTGTTAGCTCCCGGGGGTCTCAGGAACGGGGGAATGGCTCTGGTAGTTGTCTGCCTTACTTTTAGTTGAGATCTGTCGATTTCTTCAGGCTCTGACATCTCCTCTTCCTCGTCACTATCATTGGTAGTTCCTGTTGCATATATTTTTTATGTCAAGAAATATGGAAGGCTGAGTTTTTAAAAAGCCAGGCTCAAACATTTTTCCTGTGAGTTTCAAGAGAGAGCACATGTTCACCCCCCTTTTCTCAGGAATGTTAATTTACCTTTTGGAGCCAGCTAGTCTGCTAGTTTAAACCAATCAGAATTAGCTGTTTGAGCTTTGCCCATATTGGGAATCTGTTGCCTAGGTGTTTTGGTCACATGCTAAATCCTATCCACTCAGGTGCTGGTCAAGTAAAGGTTTAAAATGTAAATGCCTTTTGTTCTCTACTCTGCACTCTGCTCTGCTATCTAAATGTAAATAGCTATGTTAATCAGCCATGCCTTCTCTTCGGCTGAAGAAGATTCAAGGTTTGTTCCTATGTTCTTTTGTTTTAAATAAAGCAACGTTTTTTCTACAAGCTTGTCTTAATATTTTTCCATAACTCTGATCACAAATTTTATAAAACAACAAAAGTTTCTCCCTCTGCCGATGGGATCGTTGGGCTAGCCGCTCTCTGTGGGGGCTGTCCACCTTCTAGCTTTTGTAGGATCTTGTCCACTGCAATTCTGATTGAAGCCACTTGTTGACTTACTGATTCTAGCTCGAAGTCCATTCGGGATGTTTTAGCTTCCAAGGAACTCATCCTCTGGGCCTGCGAGACTCGTGTCTTTGCAGTACGCTTTCCCATGCCAGGTTTCATGCCGCCTCCAATCCCCAGTGACCACTCCGCACTGACCTTAGGAGTGGCAGCTTGAGGGATCTCCAGGACTTCTTCCGTGTCTTGCTTCTGGGAACGTTTCTTGCGACCACCCTTGGGCTCAAGTGGTACAGCTTTCTCCACCTTCAGGCTCATGACTGGTCTCTGAGAAGTACCAGGTTGCTCCTCACCAGGGTCCTGAGGTTCCACATTCGAATCTTCCATGATCTGGTTTTCTGAGATGCAGATTGTTAGTCTGCTGCAGTATCAATTCTCAAACGTAGTACTGTTCGAGGTTGCAGGACTGGCCTCGTGTAGAATTGACATACAATGGGGATTCGGGTCTTTCTGTGATTACCCCAATTTCAATGCCCCAATAATCGCTTCTCCATGCAGTTCTTTTGAATTGCAGAATAAGCTTTATTAAGGTTATATGTAAATCAAAGCATTCTCAAAGACCTGAATGATGTTTCCCGCCAAAAGATTGAATTTAGCTTTTCCCCTCCTTGTGCCAGCCTCTTCGCGCCCCATGATGTCAGTGTCCATTACTTTCCCACTCCGTTCAAACCCCCTCCACCCTCATGCAGGTGGATGACCTTGACGATCTGCAAAACAGGCTCCAACAGTCTGGCGCAGCTCCTGGAATGTGTTCCCCCTCTCATTCTGTGTCTGGCTGACACATATCTGTGAAATTACATGGCAGGATTCAAACTGAAACCCTGAAACTTCATAATATGTTCATTTATTCCAGTGGGTAGAGTAGAGATGTTCTTCAGCAGAATAGTTTTGATTGCAAAACCTACTCCATGAGTCCTGTCGTCAGTCTGTGATTTCCCTTTCAAAATGAATGTATATCCACCTGCTGCTTCCTGTAATGGACTTTTGTCTGCAACCCTGGTCTCATTGAGTACAGCAATGGCAATGCTATAAGGGTGAAGTTTGGCTGCTATGAGTGCTGTTCGACTTTCAGGCCTTGACACCTTGTCTCTATCCAGCAAGGTGCGGATGTTCCAGGCTCTGAAGATGAGTTTTCTTTGATTCATTTTTCTTGGTGCTCGACCGCTAAGGAGATGATCTGCCAGCCATGTTAGCTAGCCAGATGTTGTGGGGCAGGCAATGTTTAAGTACCATTTCTAACTCCCTCCCTCATGCGAGGATGGGCAGTGCTATCCTAGAAGGGCTGCCCAGTCACCCTGGATGCTGCCAGACATCTCTGCTGCCCCGGGTACTGAGACAAACGACCACTGGTCCAAGGGCCGCCCACATGCAGGTTTGTGAGTACAGCCGCCAGTGGTCACCTCCACCTGTTTCTTCTCCACTCCCCCATCATCACAGGGCTCAACAAATTAGGTTTGGACTGAGACGAATTGCAGATGAGTTGTAGATGAAGATGAATTACACAGCTGTGTGTAATGGAGTTTTAAGTGGAACAGCCGTTGCACAGGGGCAGTCCCACTCTCTTGGCATAAGAGACCTTGATCCAGTGGCATGGACAACAGTTACAGCAGGAGACCAATGGATGACCAACACGTCTAAGTGTCTTTTTGTGCTCTTGGCACTCCACAACACCTGCTGGGCCTGCCTTCTTCACCGTTGGACTGTTGATCGGTCTCCTCTGCTCATCTGCCAGGGCCAGACTTCACATGCTGGAATAGACAGATCCCCTACCTCACCGAGGGTCAAAGACTGTCTACATGGCCAGCTACCATCACCTGGTTTGGCCCGTCTGCTGAGATGGTTTACTGGGGTGGGGCCGCTGCGCATGTTACAGCTACTTGGAGTCTCAGGTGAGAGCTGAGTGCCAGGTGGGAGCCAAAGGTGAACAAGCAGCCCTGAAAAGGGCACTGCAGAGGTGCTACCTCTCCACCAGAGGTGATACCCCTCCCTGGGCACCCCAGTATATTTATTTACTATAAACAGGGAAACAGCCTATTCCCATAAGGCACGTGAAGCAGCTCATCTGAACCATGCAGAACCCCCCAGAGAGCCCAGGCTGTTCTCAGCTTGGCTCTTGCTGCTGCTGCTGCGGCGGCGGCGGCTGCTCTGACTACCTGCAGGAAGCGCCTTCTGGCCTTTTCTGAGTGTTTCCACCTGCCGGAGGAATTTGCATTCTGTCTTTCCTTGCAAGGAAGACAACTTGCAATCTAAGCTGACTTCCCATGGCAGAGTAGACAAAAATGGATGAAGACAAACAAATTTCTACCTTCCTCATCATACAGTTGCTAATTCCAGCTGAAACCATGGCTGGAGATTTCTTCCTGCCACCACATAAATGGGTACATGTGACATATTTGTGTTTGTGCATGTATTTTTGTCAATAGCCACCCCCCTACATTTAATTTATACAACTGAGTCCCATTGCATAAACCATCCATCCCCCCCTTTCACACTCACACACAGACAAATCACCCCCACATACATACCCCCCACACCTTTCCTCCTGGCTCAAATGGCTCCCCCCTATAAGAGGGGGGACAAAATGAAGAGGCAAAGCTGCACAGAGAAAAAAGGAAAGAAAGAGGGGAACAAAACCTTGGTGGAAATGATACGGGAGGGGAATGGACTTGAACAGGGAAGGAAAGAAAAAAGAGAAGCCCTGATGAGGAGGTACAAATGAGTTAAATTCGGCAAGCCAGCAGTTCCCCCCAAGCAGCGGCTGTCTTCAGGGTCACTTGCAAAGCTGTCTGGCTTTCAGCCATTAGACCTACAAGAATGTGACCTCTTGTTCACTCTGTGGTTTTCAAGAGCTTCTTCTATTCTTAACATATGACAGCTCCCCCCACCCCCCACCTCCATTTGCCTGTAATTATGTGGGAGAAAATATCCTTTTCCTATTGGATAAATATAGTATGTTTTAATCTGTTCCTTTCTCTGAACCTGTTTAATTATGCAAACTATGGGGAAAGTTGATAAAGAAAAATCTCTCTTCTTCCCCCTCACATAATACTTGAACTTTATCCACAGAAACCTGAACACAACTGCAGCTCACACAACATACAGTTTAACACTTCCTTCCCACAGAAGAGAATACTTCCTGTCTGGGCTTTTCATGGTACACAGCAGTTGCTGTTATCTGAAAAAAGGTAAGACTTTCTCAGGGTGCGCCAGGCTACTGAGGACCCTCCCCAAGCTGCTTTTGTCTGGGAGGGGGTGGGTGGGGAGGGGGACAATTCATTAACTGGGAAGAAGGTGCTGAACCAGATTAGAAATATCTCCATTTTTTTGTAAAAGCCTGAAATGTGGAATGCACACTTGTGGGTCATATAAATAAAAGAGGGGTTATTAAACTTTCCACCCCAATAAAATTCCTGGTGGCTTGCCATCCAAATAGCAGCACTAAAGTGTTATCAGTGACAGAAGTATGATTTGGACTTTCAAGCTCGTATGTATGTTAACAAGAACAATAATCCATTCATTATTATTAACAGTTGTTACCTTTTGATTTCTTTGTCATTCCTTCCAGACACCCTCAGACTCCTGTCCTACAACTTTTCTTTCAGTGATTTGAATAGGGAGGATTCACCTCACAGGGTTGTTGTTGTGGGGAAAATAGGAGGAGGAAGGAGTATTAGGTATGTTCGCCGCCTTGAGTTACTTATAAAAATAATAAAGGCGGGATAAAAATAAAATATAAATAAATAAATAAATAAATAAATAAATAAATAAACAAACAAACAAACAAACAAATGAGATTGCTTGCAACCCATAAAATAAATGAGTCACATACTTTCAGGTCAGAATATACAAGAATAGGAAAAACCCAGGGGCCAATGTTGTAGAGATGGTTGCTACTCACTTGGTCAACCTCTCCCTTAGCTGCTTGTGTTTGTGTGTGCCACCTGATGTGATGACCTCAAGAGGTCTTCTGGCTTGGAGTGCCTTCCTGTGAAAAATGGCCGACTGAACAACTTTGCCTGTGAGCTCCATGGGCAGAGCTGGCAACATGGAGTTTTTTTTAGGAACAGACTGGTTTTTCTGTAGCCACAAGTGTTTTTCTGGATTAAGGAAAACACTAAGAATTGATCCATTTGTCCTCCAGACGGTGAGTTGCAGCCAGGAGTTCGTAAACAGTGTTTGCGACCGAGTGGTAAGACTACATCAGGAGGCTGGGAATCAATCATGTCGAACCCACGTTTTGTATTCCCTTATTTATAGGGAGTTAAGTCGTAGCCTTTCCATATCTTAAACACTTAGTTTGTTTTTTAAGTTCTGTATTTTAAGAGAAGTTTTTCTACAGTAAGAAAAAACAGAATCTTTGGGTTTCTTAATTACAAAGAAAGTTTTGGCTTTCTCCCAGCCTGGGTTATATTCAGAGATAGAATACTGCCTTTCTGCTGTTATCTGTGTGGCGGAGTTCCAAGGATGAAGTTTTTTTTCTCTTCAGATATTCTCTTTATACTGAACTGTACTTTCTGTTTACTTTTCTTTATTGTCTGCCTGAATATTTGTTTCTTTGGTTAATTTTGGATTAATTCATTAACCTCTATCTTTGTGAGTTAATTTTTTAGGGTGTGTTATAATTTACTATCTGAATAATGGAAGAGTTTAAAGAAGATTTAAGAAAATTACGTTATCAGCAAGAAAATGTTATTTTAAAGAGTTGCCAAAATATTATACAGACTGTTCGGGACATTAAAGAAGAGATTTTGATTAAAGTGAAACAATTATACGAAGATATTAAGATGGAACAAGAGGAAAATACAGGAAAAGATGGCGATTTTGTTGTTGTGGCGATAATTGAAAAGCTCTCGGCTGAAAACTTTGAACTGGAAGGTTATGACTATTTCGGTCAATGCACTGTGTGGGAGGTTTTTTTCTCTTTTGATGGAAACTTTGTACTTTCTGAAACTATTGTTGATTTCTCTAAAAAAAAAAAAAAGGTTGTACTATTGAAATGTCCGAATGTTCTGGTATATTTTGAGAAGGGGTAAAAAAATATTTAATTAGACTGATAATGAGGTTAATCTGACTTAAAGGATTTTTTATTTTTAAGACTTAAAAGACATTTTTTATTTTGGTAATTTTCTATATTGTGTTTTTAAATATAATTAGGGTTAATGTATTGTCGAAGGCTTTCACGGCCGGAGTTCAATGGCTGTTGTGGGTCTTCCGGGCTGTGTGGCCATGTTCTGGAAGTTGTAGTTCCTAACGTTTCGCCAGCATCTGTGGCCAGCATCTTCAGAGGGCAGGAGCACAGATAGAAGCAAAAAAGAGATTTTGCTTCTATCTGTGCTCCTGTCCTCTGAAGATGCTGGCCACAGATGCTGGCGAAACGTTAGGAACTACAACTTCCAGAACACGGCCACACAGCCCGGAAGACCCACAACAGCCAATTAGGGTTAAGATTGTTAATTATATAAGTAGACAATTTATAAAAACTAAGAATATATAGTTACATTGCTAAAGAGATTATATGATTGTTTTATAGGGTTATAATGTAAAAATTAAAAGATATTGATAAGATATAATGCTTTATATTGTCTGTGAGATCTAATAGAGCTAAGATTGTTTATTATGTCAATTTTGGAATAATTCATTAACCTCTATCTTTGTGAGTTAATTTTCTAGGGTGTGTTATAATTTACTATCTGAATAATGGAAGAGTTTAAGGAAGATTTAAGAAAACTACGTTATCAGCAAGAAAATATCATTTTAAAGGGCAGTTAAATTATCATACAGACTGTTTGGGACATTTAAGAGGAGATTTTGGTCAGAATGAAACAATTATATTATGATGGAATAAGAGGAAAACACAGGAAAAGATGGTGCTTTTGCTGTTGTGGGAGTAAATGAAAGGCTTTCGGCTGAGAACTTCGAATTGAAATGTTATGACTATTTCGGTTAATGTTTTGTGCTGTGCTGTTGAAATGTTTGAATGTTCTGATATACACTGCTCAAAAAAATAAAGGGAACACTGAAACAACACAATGTAAGTCCAAGTCAATCACACTTCTGTGAAATCAAACTGTCCACTTAGGTAGCAACGCTGATTGACAATCAATTTCACATGCTGTTGTGCACATGGAATAGACAACAGGCGGAAAGCATAGGCAGTTAGCAAGACATCCCCAATAAAGGAGTGGATCTGCAGGTGGTGACCACAGACCACTTCTCAGTTCCTATGCTTTCTGGCTGATGGTTTGGTCACTTTTGAATGCTGGCGGTGCTTCCACTCTAGTGGTAGCATGAGACGGAGTCTACAACCCACACAAGTGGCTCAGGTAGTGCAGCTCATCCAGGATGGCACATCAATGCGAGCTGTGGCAAGAAGGTTTGCTGTGTCTGTCAGCGTAGTGTCCAGAGCATGGAGGCGCTACCAGGAGACAGGTCAGTACATCAGGAGACGTGGAGGAGGCCGTAGGAGGGCAACAACCCAGCAGCAGGACCGCTACCTCCGCCTTTGTGCAAGGAGGGACAGGAGGAGCACTGCCAGAGCCCTGCAAAATGACCTCCAGTGGGCCACAAATGTGCGTGTGGCTGCTCAAACGGTCAGAAACAGACTCCATGAGGGTGGTATGAGGGCCCGACGTCCACAGGTGGGGGTTGTGCTTACAGCCCAACACCGTGCAGGACGTTTGGCATTTGCCAGAGAACACGAGATTGGCAACTTCGCCACTGGCGCCCTGTGCTCTTCACAGATGAAAGCAGGTTCACACTGAGCACATGTGACAGACGTGACAGGGTCTGGAGACGCCGTGGAGAACATTCTGCTGCCTGCAACATCCTCCAGCATGACCGGTTTGGCAGTGGGTCAGTAATGGTGTGGGGTGGCATTTCTTTAGGGGGCCGCACAGCCCTCCATGTGCTCGCCAGAGGTAGCCTGACTGCCATTAGGTACCGAGATGAGATCCTCAGACCCCTTGTGAGACCATATGCTGGTGCGGTTGGCCCTGGGTTCCTCCTAATGCAAGACAATGCTAGACATCATGTGGCTGGAGTGTGCCAGCAGTTCCTGCAAGACGAAGGCATTGATGCTATGGACTGGCCCGCCCGTTCCCCAGACCTGAATCCATTTGAGCACATCTGGGACATCATGTCTCGCTCCATCCACCAACGCCACGTTGCACCACAGACTGTCCAGGAGTTGGGGGATGCTTTAGTCCAGGTGTGGGAGGAGATCCCTCGGGAGACCATCCGCCACCTCATCAGGAGCATGCCCAGGCGTTGTAGGGAGGTCATACAGGCACGTGGAGGCCACACACACTACTGAGCCTCATTTTGACTTGTTTTAAGGACATTACATCAACGTTGGATCAGCCTGTAGTGTTCTTTTCCACTTTAATTTTTGAGTGTAACTCCACATCCAGACCTCCAGGGGTTGCTTACATTTGATTTCCATTGCTAATTTTTGTGTGATTTTGTTGTCAGCACATTCAACTATGTAATGAACAAAGTAATTAATACGAATATTTCATTCATTCAGATCTAGGATGTCTTATTTCAGTGTTCCCTTTATTTTTTTGAGCAGCTTATTTTGGGGAGGGGTAAAAAATCAAGAATATTTAATTGAGGTTAATTTGACTTACAGGACTTTTGATTTCTAAGACTTAAAGGATATTTTCTATTCTGGTAATCTTTTTTAAAAAAATTAAAGGATATTGATAGATATAATGTTTTATATTGTTTTAGAGATCTAATAGAGTTAAGATTGTTTATTATAAAGGTAGAAAATTTATTTGTTCTTATAATTTGATGTGTATTGTGTAGACAGAAATATATAGAATAGTAGTAGAAGGGGGGGAAATTATTAAATGGATTATTTTTAAAAGGAAGGGATTGAAGTAAAAAATTAAACATATGCATATATATATTTTATGTAAGGGGAAGGAGCTATTGTATTAGAGATTCACATATGTGTTAATGGAAAGATTTATAGAAATAATGTGATTATGGTTTGATTTAGAGGAAGGGTTTGTTTGTGGAAATTGCTTTATATTCTTGCTGTGAAAAGCGGGAAGCCACCTCTCTATATGTAACTTTCTAGAAGTTTTTCTTTTTTGTTTTTGCACTTTTAATGTTTTTCTTTTTGTATGTAGTGTTTTTTTTTCTTTTTTGTAGTTTTTATCTTTGTCTTAAAATAAAATAATAAAAAAAAGAGGTCTTCTGGCTTGGATCAAGAAAGACACTGGATGTTGGAATTTTATTTTATTTTTTAGATTTTTTATCCCACCTTTATTATTTTTATAAATAAGGTGGTGAACATGCCTAATACTCCTTCCTTCTCCTCTTTCCCCCACAACAACAACACTGTGAGGTGAGTAGGGCTGAGAGAGAGTGGCCCGAGGTCACCCAGCCGGCTTTCATGCCCAAGGTGGGACTAGAGCTCACGGTCTCCTGGTTTCTAGCCTGGCGCCTTAACCACTAGACCAAACTGGCTTTAGAGTTTTTGTGGATGTAATTTATTTATGTATTTATTAAATTTCTATAACCGCCCATCTCCCCCTCAAGGAGGGACTCTGGGCGGTTCACAATCATAACAATAATACAACAACATAAAAACACAATAAAATAAAATACAATAAATATAATAAACATAATTAAAATTAAAATTAAAACCAAGGGGCAGATGGTTTGCCATGCTGCTGAAGTCTGTTTAAAATATTTGGGGAGGCTCAAGCAATCAGCCATCCCCAAGCTTGACCACTTTCCCTCTTGCCCCAGGCGAGCTCACAGAGCCAGGTTTTCAATTTTTTTCTGAAGTCCAGGAGTGAAGGAATCTGTCTTATCTCTGGGGGAAGAATGTTCCATAGGGCAGGTGTAATTAAAGGAAGAGTGGCTGAAAAAACCACAGGCTTCATGAAATGTATCCCAGGCATGTTCCAACAAATACCCATTTGCTCTGTGGTAATCTCTTTAATGTTTTTTAAAAATTATTTTCCGTTGTCCCCTGCAGCAACTGAGTTGTCAGTTTTGGAAAACTGCAGAGCACTTACAGAGTTTCCCATAAGTTGACATAATAGATGGAAGAATCAAAACGATGCAACTAGAGGATTACAAGGCTCCAGTCTGGGAACACCGCAATATGACACTGAAATGCCCAGATGGTGATGGTTCCACACTCCTTTTACATATACTGTACACATCCTCCAGATGAGGGCAAGGACCCCAGTTTTAACAATGGATGGATATCAAAACATACAGGAGATCTTTTTCTGTAGAGGAAATTTGTTTCAAAACAGTAAAGCCTCCTCCAAGGACTCAGCTCCTTGTGATCTGATAGACACATTGATGTGGATTTTTTTTGTAACCAAACAGAAGTGGGTTGCCATTGCCTTCTTCTGGGATGTTTTTTCCACCTCTCAGCATAGCCTCGAGCTGTGGAATTCCTTGGAGTCTCCTCCCCAAGTATTAACCAAGCCTAACTCTCCTTAGCTTCCAATCCCATACAAGGCTGGCCAGCTGCAGCGACCTGCTGACCTTGGCAAACCACTTCTGTACTGCAGCCAAGAAAATTGCAGGGACCTGTCCAGGAAGTCATCAGGAGTCCGACTCCACTCAAAGAAGACTTGGAAGCTCTGATCAGAAATGAAGGGGGCAACAAAGGCATGAAACGCGTGACTTGTGGAAGGTGCAGCTGCAGCCCCTGTGTGTGAGTCGTTCTCAGGAGGAGAAACTTCAGCAAGCCTCCAGTTTTAATCTTTCTGATTTAGATGTAATGCTGCTGCATTTGAGCAAATATGCTCAGATAAGTTCTCAAAATTCTTCATTTTCTATGTTTATGGTGAATTGATTTTTATGTCAGCATCCAACCTTTCAGGTTTTTACAGTAGCAAATATTTTGTTTCCTTTGTTCACTTAGTAAAGATTTTGATCTCAACAGCAAAACTGAAATGTAGACATTGTTAGGTCTACTTTTTTTTCTGCCACGCCTGGAAAATTAACTTGCCTTGTTAGGTGCAGCTAGAACCTGAGGAAGCTCCCTTGGCTCTGTCGGCCTGAGTGGAAGAGGACTACTTGTCATGCAAGGGGAAAGCTGGGGTTCCCACTCCCTTGTGGTGTCTCCCCAGGTCTCCATGGCAAAGGGGAAAGGAAGAGTTGTTGTTTATTCGTTCAGTCGTTTCCGACTCTTCGTGACTTCATGGACCAGTCCACGCCAGAGCTTTCTGTCGGCCGTCACCATCCCCAGCTCCCCAATGGTTGAGTCCGTCACCTCCAGAATACCATCCATCCATCTTGCCCTTGGTCGGCCCCTCTTCCTTTTGCCTTCCACTTTTCCTAGCATCAGCTTCTTCTCCAGGGTATCCTGTCTTCTCATTATGTGGCCAAAGTACTTCAGTTTTGCCTTTAATATCATTCCCTCAAGTGAGCAGTCTGGCTTTATTTCCTGGAGTATGGACTGGTTTGATCTTCTTGCAGTCCAAGGCACTCTCAGAATTTTCCTCCAACACCACAGTTCAAAAGCATCTATCTTCCTTTGCTCAGCCTTCCTTATGGTCCAGCTCTCGCAGCCATAGGTTACTACAGGGAATACCATTGCTTTAACTATGCGGACCTTTGTTGTCAGTGTGATGTCTCTGCTCTTAACTATTTTATCAAGATTTGCCATTGCTCTCCTCCCAAGAAGTAGACGTCTTCTGATTTCCTGGCTGCAGTCAGCGTCTGCAGTAATCTTTGCGCCTAGAAATACAAAGTCTGTCACTGCCTCCACTTTTTCTCCCTCTATTTGCTAGTCATCAATCAAGCTCGTTGCCATAATCTTGGTTTTTTTGAGGTTTAACTGCAGCCCAGCTTTTGCACTTTCTTCTTTCACCTTCGTCATAAGGCTCCTCAACTCCTCCTCGCTTTCAGCCATCAAAGTGGTATCATCTGCATATCTGAGATTGTTAATGTTTCTTCCAGCGATTTTAACTCCAGCCTTGGATTCCTCAAGCCCAGCATGTCGCATGATGTGTTCTGCGTACAGGTTGAATAGGTAGGGTGAGAGTATACAACCCTGCCGTACTCCTTTCCCAATCTTAAACCAGTCCGTTGTTCCGTGCTCTGTTCTTACTGTTGCTACTTGGTCGTTATACAGATTCCTCAGGAGGCAGACAAGATGACGTGGTATCCCCATACCACCAAGAACTTGCCACAATTTGTTATGATCCACACAGTCAAAGGCTTTAGAATAGTCAATAAAACAGAAATAGATGTTTTTCTGAAACTCCCTGGCTTTCTCCATTATCCAGCGGATATTGGCAATTTGGTCTCTAGTTCCTCTGCCTTTTCTAAACCCAGCTTGTACATCTGGCAATTCTCGCTCCATGAATTGCTGGAGTCTACCTTGCAAGATCTTGAGCATTACCTTACTGGCATGTGAAATAAGTGCCACTGTTCGATAGTTTGAACATTCTTTAGTGCTTCCCTTTTTTGGTATGGGGATATAAGTTGATTTTTTCCAATCTGATGGCCATTCTTGTGTTTTCCAAATTTGCTGGCATATGGCATGCATCACCTTGACAGCATCATCTTGCAAGATTTTAAACAGTTCAGCTGGGATACCGTCGTCTCCTGCTGCCTTGTTATTAGCAATGCTTCTTAAGGCCCATTCAACCTCACTCTTCAGGATGTCTGGCTCTAACTCACTGACCACACCATCAAAGCTATCTCCAATATTATTATCCTTCCTATACAGATCTTCCGTATATTCTTGCCACCTTTTCTTGATCTCTTCTGCTTCTGTTAGGTCCTTACCATCTTTGTTTTTGATCATACCCATTTTTGCCTGGAATTTACCTCCGATGTTTCTAATTTTCTGGAAGAGGTCTCTTGTCCTTCCTATCCTATTGTCTTCTTCCACTTCCGCACATTGCTTGTTTAAAAATAATTCCTTATCTCTTCTGGCTAACCTCTGGAATTTTGCATTTAATTGGGCATATCTCCCCCTATCACTATTGCCTTTTGCTTTCCTTCTTTCTTGGGCTACTTCCAGTGTTTCAGCAGACAGCCATCTTGCCTTCTTGGTTTTCTTTTTCTTTGGGACGTTTTTTGTTGCCGCCTCCTGAACAATGTTGCGAACTTCTGTCCATAGTTCTTCTGGGACCCTATCTACTAAATCTAGTCCCTTAAATCTATTCTTCACCTCCACTGCATATTCCTTAGGAATATTAGTGAGCTCATATCTAACTGATCTGTGGGTCTTCCCTATTCTCTTTAGTCTGATTCTAAATTTTGCAATAAGAAGTTCGTGATCTGAACTACAGTCAGCTCCAGGTCTTGTTTTTACCGACTGTATAGATGTCCGCCACCTTTGGCTGCAAAGGATGTAGTCAATCTGATTTCGGTGTCGACCATCTGGTGAAGTCCATGTATAAAGTCGTCTTTTAGGTTGTTGGAAGAGAGTGTTTGTTATGCACAGTGAGTTGTCTTGGCAAAATTCTATCAGCCTATGTCCTGCTTCATTTTGTTCTCCCAGACCATGCTTGCCTGTAATTCCAGGTGTCGTCTGACTACCCACCTTAGCATTCCAGTCTCCTGTAATGAAAATAACATCTCTTTTTGGTGTATTATCTAGTAGGTGCTGCAGATCCTCATAGAACTGATCTACTTCTGCTTCTTCGGCATCTGTGGTTGGGGCGTATATTTGGATCACTGTGATGTTAAATGGCTTACCCTGAATTCGAATTGAGATCATTCTATCGTTTTTTGGATTGTATCCAAGCACTGCTTTAGCCACTTTATTATTAATTATGAAGGCTACTCCATTTCTTCTGTGGTCCTCTTGTCCACAGTAGTAGATCTGGTGGTCATCTGATGTGAAGTGGCCCATCCCAGTCCATTTCAGTTCACTGACACCTAAAATGTCTATATTTAATCTTGACATCTCACCAATAACCACATCCAATTTGCCCTGGCTCATAGATCTTACATTCCAGGTTCCTATGGTGTGTTGATCTTTAGAACATCGGATTCGTCGTTCACCACCAGCACCGTCGGCCGCTAGCCGTCCTTTCGGCTTTGAGCTAGCTGCGTCATCACGTCTGGGGCTAGTTGAACGTATCCTCTGTTCCTCCCCAGTAGCATTTTGACCATCTTCCGACCTGGGAGTCCCATCTTCCGATGGTATACCGACATATCTTTGGTTGTACTGATCCATTTAGTTTTCATGGCAAGAATACTGGGGTGGGTTGCCATTACCTTCCCCAGGGATCGTATTTAGTCTGACCTCTCTGCCACGACCTTCCCGTCTTGGGTGTCCCTTCACGGTTTAGCTCATGGTTTCATTGAGGTGCTCAAGCTCCAGCACCACGACAAGGTAACGATCTCCTTTGCTGGAGGGAAAGGAAGAGACACCATAGAAAAAATGAACCTGTGCAGGTTAGTGATGTTACAGGAGTGCCCCAGAAGTAAACCTGTCCTTAAAGCTTCCAAAATCTATAAAAGCAGAGGCCAGACTGAATTGGCTATAGCCACAAGTTGCCCAGCAATCAGGTAAAGTTAGACTTCTGATTGATAGACAGTCAGACAGACAGACAGACAGACATCAGAACGGAGACTGATAAAAGACACCTAGTAATCAGGTCCCATCCCTGCTCAGTGCAGGAATCCAAGATGAAGCATCCTTGAGAGATGGCTGCTAAGTCTTTGCTTGAACACAGTCAGCCAAGAGGAACCCACCAATTCCCTGGGTCAAACAGCTTTTACTGTTAGGAAGGTTAAATCATTTATATCATTCAGTGGGCATCTGCCCTCCTGTCACCTTTATTTCACCTCCTGCACTCTTGAATGAGGGAGGACAGATCTGGACCTCCTTAATGTTCTTCCAGGCATTTGAAGAGGGCTATTTAATCCTCTCAGTCTTCTTAAGAATCAAAGTCCCCAGTCCCTCATTTCCTCCTCTTTAGGATTAGTTTCCAGTCTCCTGCCCATCCTTCTTTGTATCTGTCCAGTCTACAGGTATCTTAATCTTAAAACGTGATGTCTGGAACTTGACACAGTATCCAAGAGGGGATCTAAGTAACAAGGAATAAAGTAGAACTATTATTTTCTCTGATTTGGAAATAGTACTTCTCTTACTGCAGTACCTGCAAGAAGGATCTGGGCAATTTAGTAGACCACAAATTACGCATAAACCAGCAGTGTGCTGCAGCTGCCCAAAGAGCCAATGCAATCTTGGGCTGCTTCAACAGAGACAAAAGGCTGAAATCACAGGAAGCGACAGTTCCACTCTACACTGCACTGGTGAGGCCACACCTGGAATACCATGTCCAGTTTTGGTCACAACAAGACAGGAAGGACACTGAGGAACTGGAAAGAGTGCAGGGAAGAGCAACGAAAATGGTGAGGGGCTTGCGGGCTCAATCCTATGAAAAGCATTAAAGGAATTGGGTACATTTAGCCTAAAGAAGAGAAGGCTAAGGGGAGGCATGAGGGCAGTCTTCCAGCACTCCAAGGGCTGTCGCAGGGAAGAGGGTGGGGATTTATTCTCCATAGCACCCGAGGGTAAGACAAGAACCAGCGATAGAGGACTTGCAGAAGGAGATACAAACTTGAAATAAGGAGGAATTTCCTGACTGTGAGAGCTATTAAGCAGTGGGGCAGCTTCCCTCCCGAAGTCATGGCTGCTGCATCACTGGAGGTTTTCAAGAAGAGATTGGCAGCCATTTGTCCAGGATCATCTGAGGATTCCTGCCCTGGGCAGGGTGTTAGACTAGAAGACCCCCAAGGTCCCTTCCAATCCTATGATTCTATGAATTTATTTTTGTTGTCTAGTACTACCCTGAAACAAACAAGTGGGTGAAATCGGCCTGAAAAAATGGCACTTTGGAGGTTGGGGAGTTAAGGATTTCACCACAGAAATTCTGCTATTTTATCATCAAATTTTGATAGCATGATTTCAGGGGGGTGGGGGAGACCCCATGGGGTGCTGGGCAGGCTGCACCCAGGGCTGAAAGATGAACCTGGAGATTCCGCTGCAGCTTTCCTCTGCTGATTGATACAATCTTGAAATTGTCTAGAGAAGAGAATTGGGCATATTTCCACAAAATTCCCAATCCCCTGCTTTTTGTCTCTCCAAGTATCAGTGTGGGAAATGTCCATTTGCATTCAGAAAAAAATGTGCTTCAGCACTCAAAGATTTGGACACTAGTGGGTTAATGGGACCTGGACTGTCCAATGCCCTCCGGCACACCAGCTGAGGTTTGCTCTCACTGCTCCAGGGAAGCTGCGGCCAGCAGATCGGAGGTTCTTAATTGGCCTGCTCCGGCCAGGCCTGGCTCCGATCTGCTTTTGCCTGGCAGCATTTCCAAATGCTCAGCAAGAGCAGGGGGGAAGAGCGGTACATCCCGAGGCCAGACAGAAGCCTCCGCACCGTTTAAGCATCCTGCAGCCTCCCCATAATGGCTAGGCCAGGCAAATGCTAATGGGGCTCTGGCAGGGTGCCTGCAAAGGGCCTTGGGTTGTAGCCTTTAATGGCTTATTTATCTTTCCTGATTGCAGGAATGATGACAGTTTTCATTATGAAGCTGCTGGATAATTTGCTGGCTTGGTGGGAGCTGAATCAACCCCAGGCCAGCCTGCTGACAACTGAATTCAATTTGCTGGGCTGGGCAGAGACGTGACAGGGCAGGAGGGAGGAAGGGCTGGGTTCTCCTGGGATGTTCAGTCCCTGGAATGAGGAAGGGCCCTTTCCTAGGTCTGCTGAGAAGGGGCAGCAGCAGCCTGAGTCAGAGTCCGTGGCCTAAAAGATGGACGCCAAGCAAGGGGCAGGAAGTTGTATTCTGGGCAATTTCAGCCCTTACTTTATCGATAACTCAGCAGGCATCCTGTTGGAAAGATCTGGTGCCATGGCCCCCTTTTTCTCCCCTTCCCCCAGGGGACAAATCTCAGTCCTAGTGGCTCTTATTTCCAGTACTCATAAGATTGTTGAACAGATTAACAGACTACTGTGAAAGGGAAAATGAAGGATAAACCTTGACAGAACAAAGGGCAGAAGAAGTCTTTGGCAGAAGAAAGATCAGACATAGATGGTTATTTAATGCCCCTCACATAGAGCAATGCTCTTCCTTTAGATACCAATCCTTTTTCATCAGTCTGTTGGTTGGAAAACATACGTATCCATCATTTTAGCGACTGCCCGGTTGTGTTCTTTCCTTTTGCTCTGAAGGAGGGGTTAGTAGCACCTGCACTCAGAATACTTCATGCTGGGGTGCGATAGCACAGATGTTCCCTGGGGCCGAGATGAGGAAGTCATTGCCCCGTTGGAAGCGGTCCAGAACGGTTTCCTATGGGAGACTCTGGGCCTTCCCCGGGTGCACCTGCTGCCTGCCTTAGGATGAACTGGGGCTACCCTCAGTCTCCATTAGAATACATGTTGCACTGCTAAGGTGCTCTAAGGAATTAGGAAGCCTCCAAGAACCCCAGCTAGTTAAATTCCATTTCTTGCGCTATATAGGTGAAAATCAATGAACCAAACTCCCATGTCCTCTCCTACATCTGTATTCCCCACCACTTTCAGGGGAACTTAATTCTTGTAGCACTGAAAACATCCGAGATAAGTTTTTTGAACAGGAGGCCTGGAGACACACTATGGCAGTGCAGTACAGTTGTCAAAGTTTTCATCTTCGTACCAAGATTCTCCCAGGATCTGGCCAATATCCTTAACACTTCACTGAGGAAGGCTTTTACATCTCTCTGCTTTCCAACCGACTACCTTGAAGGGGGGGCTGGTAAATGTGGAACCGCGCCTGGCCCAAGGGAGGACATTATCCATTGTCCAGTTACAATGAATCAAGGGGAAAATATTGATGATAAACTTAAGGGGTCAGATGCTATCTTCTTGCTGACATGATTCTAACCATTAGTAGTCACGTTGCTATGCTTTCTATTAAACTGCTGAAGCTCAACTGTCCAGTTTCCTGCCATTTTGGAAATCAAAAACAGTGGTCCTTCCCATTGTAGCTGTTACCAACAAAGAGATGATGAGATGATGAGATGATGAGATGATGAGATATGAGATATGAGATATGAGATATGAGATATGAGATATGAGATATGAGATATGAGATATGAGATATGAGATATGATATATGAGATGAGGAAGCTTTGGGTATCCTCAACAATCCAGCTCCCCCCCCCCGCCCCAGAGGATCCCAGCAAGGCCTCCATCACAGTCTTAAAAAGGGTGGACCTTGCAATGGATACAATCACCACCACATGCCTGCTCTGTGAGTAAAGAAGTCTACCCCTTGGCCTTCAGTCTGAGTTTGGCTCCCCGGGGTATTTCTGAGTCACAGCTGTCTAACCAGTCCTCATGAGAGCATCTCAACAAGTTTGCAGAATGAACAAAGGCTATGGAAGAAATACAATAGCCAGTAAAATAACATTTTAAAATTCCAGGTTTCAACTTTTCAGAGGCTTTTTTGTACTGTGGGCTGCAGAGGGGATGGCTAAAGCCAACATTTTTTGTCTCTTTATTTCCTTTTTGATCTAGGTGCAAATGCAAAAATTTGTCCAAAAAATCAGCCTTACCTGCTTCGGTGTGTCTGTCTCTGTGTATGGAAGTCCATCAGGTCCATCGGCCACCACCTCTGCCTTAGTGAGCACAGAAAGGCACACTGGAGACTCTTGCTGGCTAAGCCTGAGATGGTAACACCAATTCTCTTGTTACAGAGATATGACCATGGATAGTCACATGTATTTATTTATTTGTTTGTTTGTTTGTTTATGTCAGTTTGTCAGTCAGTCAGACAACAGCCTTAGTAGGGAAATGTTTAAATTTGGCAACAGCACTGTGAAAGATCCATTATTATCTCATTTGGAAGTTGAGGGGTAAAATAGGAACCTTGCCCTGGGTGGTAGAAATTCCTTGTTAGGTGTCCTGGTCCACCATAAATGAAATTTCATTGCCACACATTCTAAATGTCATCATTTCAACTCCTTTCAGAACCTTTCTCTTCTGAAAGCAAAGTACTCATGGCATTTGGGAGTATCTTCAATTGCCTCTCATCCTTATTAATGTTATGCTGCTAAAAGAAGGGGAGAGAGAAGGAAGGAAAAAACTCCTTTTTAAATTGTGACTTGTTTGCTTTTATTTAGAGTCAGTTTAGGCTACACCAAAATTTCTCTTGAAATGAAAAAAAAAGAATATATGTCTTCTGTGGAGTCCTTGCTCTCTGAGCCTTGTTGTTTTCTTGCAGACATTTCATTGCCAGGCTAGGCAACATCTTCTGGTCAACAGACACATAGAGGTAAACATAGGTTGGCAAGAGCTGGAGCTAGTATGGGAGCTCACTCCGCACGGAGGGCTAGGGATTCAAACCTCCGAACTTGCGATCTTCCGATCGACAAGCCTGGCGTCTTACCCGCTGAGCCACCACGCCAAACAAAGACAAAGATTAACACCAAGCAAAACGCCAAACAAAGACAAAGATTAACACCAAGATTAACACCAGAGGAGCAATCAAACAACACAATAGACCCTAATCAAGGAACTATTAACTCAGTCAATCAACCAAGCAGCAAACAACAACCCAATCAAGGAACTACCAAGGAGAGTACAACACCCCCACCAATACAGGCAGGACAAGCCAGGGTATATAAACAGAGTGCAAGTCCCACTCCCTTTTTGCACTGAAGATGTTGCCCAGCCTGGCAATGAAATGTCTGCAAGAAAACAACAAGGCTCAGAGAGCACCAAGGACTCTACAGTTCAACCCTGAGCTATAAATATTATCTTAGATTGATATATGTCTTCATTTACGTTTTTAAAAATGGAGACATAAAAAGTGCCTGTTTCTACCATTTCTTGTCTGATTAAAAGCTATCTATATTTCAAAAGAAATGCTCATTAATTTAGACCAAATGTTGTCTGATCACTTCTTTTGAGTCAGGATAATTGTACATGTGGCAAAATGACTCTTCCCCATCCTCCACTCTGGATGGCAGATTAAGCTTTTCCCTCTGGTTGACTGGTTGACTCAGAGACATATGAGCATGCATTGATCAAATCTCCATGCACCAAAGGATATGATCACATCTGTAGGCAGCTTCACACAAGTCAATACTTAATCTTAGAGCCCTATGACCCAGGGAAAAAAACAGGCCCACCACTGAAGCTTTCCTAACTGAGCTTCCATCTCATGCTTTGTCTTTCTGAGCAACGTCAGCAGCCCAGCTGGGCAAATATGTTCCTGACATGGAAATCAGTGATAATTCAATTTGGAAAAGAACAGATGTGGTACCAATCGAAGAGAATATTTGTAGCTCAGGGTTGAATTGTGGAGTCCTTGGTGCTCTCTGAGCCTTGTTGTTGTCAAGGCTGCCAGCTAGGAGGATGTGTGTTTGGGTTCTGGCAGTAGTTAATTCCTCCTTGAGGGATGGGGTGGTCTCACCAGCTCTTAAGGAGGCGATGGTGCACCCCTTCTCAAGGGGCCATCGCTCAACCCAATTAGTCTAGATAGTTTTTGTCCAGTCTCCAACCTTCCCATCTTAGGGAAGGTTGCGGAGAAGGAGGTTGCACTGTAGCTTCAAAGGACTCTGGATGAAACGGACTATCTGGACCCCTTTCAGTTGGGATTCAGGTTGGGGTTATGGACTGAGATGGCATTGATCATGCTCTTGGATGTCTTCTGGTGGGAGCGGGATGGGTTAGTGCATCTCAGCAGCTTTAATATCATTGATCATGGTATCCTTCTGGACCAGCTCTGGGAGTTGGGGGTGGGAGGCATGGTGTTGTGCTGGTTCTCCTCCTTTCTCTGAGGCTGGTTCCAGTCGATGTTGAGGGGAAAAGGTCCAACCTATGCCCCCTGCTTTCTCTCCCCTCCTGTTTAACATTTACATGAGGCTGCTGGGTGAGGTCATTTGACAGTTTTACATCTCCACCCCAGGCCGCCTGAGTGATGCCATGGGTGTCCTGTCCCAGCACCTGGAGACTGTGGGGGCCTGGATAGGGTGCAACAGGCTTCAGCTCAACCTAAGCAAGACTGAGTGGCTTTGGGTTTTTGGACCTCCTGGTTCTGGAGACGTTCCATCTTTGGTTCTAGATGGGGTGGCATTACCCCAGACAGACCTAGTGCACAATCTGGGTGTCCTCTTGGACTCACAGCTCCTGCTCGAAGAGCAGGTGGCAGCTGTAGCTAGGAAGGTTTTTGCACACTTTTGGGTTGTGCACCAGTTGTGCCTTTTCCTGGACCAGTCACTCATGCCTTATGATCTCCCATCTGGATTACTGTAATGCACTCTACATGGGGCTGCCCTTGAAGAGCATTCAGTAGCTTCAAATGGTGCAGAATGTGGCAGCACAAGTAGTCAATGATGACGGTTACTTGGCGCTTGTAACACCACTACTTCATGGGCTGTATTGGTTGCCAGTGTGCTTCTGGGCACAATTCGAGGTGCTAAAGGTCGTCACCTTTAAAGCCCTTCATGGCTTGGAACCAGGTTACTTGAGGGACCGACTCTCCTATTGTTCTACCCATCTGATCCAGTTAGGCGGGGTGGGCCTGCTTTCTGCCATAGTGCTCACCTTACGGAACCTGCTGGAATTTTGTAAGGCAATAAAGATCGGGTTCTGGGCCTGGGCCCTGAGTGTGTGAAAGAACCCATCTCCTGGCTGTATGAGCACCGTCAACGGTGTTATTTTTCTCAGCTGCTATGTATTTTAATTTTTGTAATTTATGATGTAATCGTTTTTATTTTATTTTTTATTGTTCGCTGCTCAACAAGTGACTTGTTGAGATGGGTGGCTGCTCATAAACAAACAAACAAACAAACAAACAAATTTGTAGTCTCAGGTACCTCTTACACATGTACAGAGAGCAGCCTCTTTGCTTCCAAAACGTTCAGATATATCTTCCCCACCTGAGGCTTCCTTTAGCTATATACGGCACACACCGATGGCTTTTCCTTGAAAACTAGTATAATTCAATACTGAAATAATATTTTAAAAGTTCAAAATGTTGATAAAAATGGATGCATGACCATGTTTGTCATCTTGAGTTCCTTTGAGGATAAAACCCCAACAATGACAATAACTGCATGGAGGAAACAGTTATGCCAGACCAACTGAAAGCATTGAGAGAAAGTTTTGAGAAGTAATTAAGAACCTTTGGGGGATGAAAAGTGCATTTGGAATTTGGTTGGTGGGCTCATAGAGAACATGCAGTGGGCATTCTCTTAATGGCTGGAAATACCTGCTTACTAGAATGCAACCCCACTGCTGTCTAAAGTCTTCAGCTGGAAGTTCTCTACATGTTGGTCCCCGAGATGCTCCCTGGTTTCTACGCTCAGCTGAAGCCGTTGCCTGAATCGCAGCCCTTGCTTCCTCCTTCAGCCAATCAGCACACTTTCCTTCTTAGACACCACCAAGGACATGACTTATAAAGATTCAGAGCATGGGGAAAAAGGAGGCAATTAATTAACAACAAATGTACAATTAATGGCCCCTCTCCCTTCTAAATAATTCATCAAAATGCTTTCATAGAAATTGGGGCTCATGAGCATACTAATTACAGATGGGCCATCCTGCTCTGATTTAATTTCTGTTTCTTTTCCACTCAGAACCAAAAGCTAATATTTTAGGCTTCATATTTGGGGTCATGGAACATTCTGAGAATGGGAAATCATCGTTGCTTTGAAAATCCGATTAAACGTCAAGCACATGGAAAAATGTACTGCTTGGTCTCAGTGCCAAGTCCTGTTAGAAAGCGATGATGATGATGATGATGATGAGCCTCTTTAAGAGCCAGATCCAGTTGACAGACTTAGAAAAGAGGCTTTGAATGATCCTGAGAAATGTTGGGAAAAGGTGGAGCAGTGTTGGTTGGCTTTCAGTCCTCTGCAGGTGTCCGTTGTGCAAGAGAGCTGAACGGGGGGTGCGGGTGGGGATGCTGGCAGAGATATTGGGTAGAGATGTTGCCCTGTTTAGAGTAAAGATGCGAAGGGCTGTTCACACATTCAGCTGGCCACTCTCGCAGGACCCCTCAGTGCAGCAGGCTTTGGACACATCTTCAAAGCCCCATTGAGATCTGTGTGCCAAAGGGGCCAGGTGGCAGGGCCGGGCACCTCGGGCACTCTTCCTGCATCCTCCTGTAATATCAGCCAAGGTCTGCCAGGGGCGTCACTTTCCACTCTGAAAGGAGGAGATCCCCTTGGCAAGGCCGATCAGCTGCATGCTAGGAAAGAGGGACTTGAGGAGTTGCTGGGACATTGCACACGTTTTTCGGGATATTTATTTGCTGCTGCAATGTCACTTGATTTTTTAAAATCAGCTTAAACCTTGGGGAATTGTTTATTTGAAATCCTCTAATACAGAGCTTTCCAAACTTTTCATGTTGGTGACACACTTTTTAGACATGCATCATTTCGCAACACACTCTTACAGCAGGGCACAAGGCAGGCACTAGGACCTGCGCGGAATCACAGCAGGTTTGGAGGCAGCAGGGCACAAGGCAGGCACTAGGACCTGCGCGGAATCCTGGCAGGTCTCAGAGGCAGCAGCAGCCGCAACACACCCAGACACTGCAGCCGACACACTAACGTGTCCCGACACACATTTTGGAAAGCTCTTCTCTCATATAAAGCATCACAAAGTGGCCCAGAGAGAAGAAGGACTGTTGCTCTTGTACCAGCCTCCCTGCTGTGTAGCAACCTGCCTGCCTGCCTGCCTGAGCTCCTCCACTCCATCTCGGGGTTGGCAGTGGGGTTCTCCAGGCCTACGGTCCTGGGGATTTCAAGCTTTTTCAGCAAGCCTGGGATCCCCTGCCTACAGGGAGCCATGCCTTGGCTGCATCATGTTCCCTTTTGTCACCTTGTCTTTGATTTTGATATAATTGGATGCTTTTGTATAACGTTTTAATTGTTGGTTTTATTGTACACTACCCAGAGTCACTTTGTGTGAGATGGGTGGCCCTATACATTTGATTGATTGATAGATAAATAAATAAATACCAATCAAAGATAATAGTATTAGTGTTTAATAGTTATAGTAATAGAATAGTAACCTATATGTATTAGTTAGAATAGACATAGTTTACAGTAGTGATAGGAATATAGGCTAGTTGGAAATTGTATTAATTGGTCACCTTGGTAAAAAGAGCACTTTTATACTGTAACTGGTGGGTTTCTAAATAAACTAACCCCCAATAGAAAAAGGGGAGAACAACATTTTTTGTGTGCAGTGTCTCATTGGGAAACATCTGCGTGATTCTGAGTGGACAACCCTTGGGTATCAAACGAACCTGTGACAGACCTCCAGGACCAAATCAAGTTAGTGATGCAGATTCTCTGCTAAATATTGCCTATGATTCAGAATTGCTCCATCTCTTCCCCACAAACTATGCATTCCTAAATCTGCAGTTTTTCCAGTTTCAGCTGGCCCTCTAGTCTTAGACTCCATGGATTAATATAAGTCCATATTTTACATAGGGCAATAATGTGCATTTATAGACATGCCACAAATGAAGAAGCCACAAAATAACCTTTTCAGAGGTGTGAAAGTGCAGTACTTCAACACAGCGGAGAGAAAGCTGTTTCAAGCTGGGGAAAACAACCTCAAAATTAGCTTCATGATTTAACAAATGCCTGAGAGCCGAGGACATTGTGTGACAGACTGTGAACCAGTTTCCTAGTTCTGAAAAGTTATAGAAGAGGATAGAGGGAAGAATTAATGATGGCCACATAGACAGGCAGAGTAAGCGGAGACCAAATGGAGACCAAATGGAGGCTTAACTGTTATTAGAGAATTATAAAAATATAATTTAAAAGAGGGCAACTTTTTCATAGGTCCCAAAGGACAGAAAGAGGCAAACAAGGGAGCCTCTTAAACCTGTATCCTGAATTCCCAGCTTGGCAACCTGATATTGGAGAGACCCATTCAAGTCACAAAAGCGACTGTTTTCACTATGGAATCAGGAGCTGAGCACAGTGGCCTTTCTGCAAGGTTGAAACTGAGACAACCAAGATTTCTTTAGGGGTGGGGCGAGCACTGGGTCTTCCTGGATTTGTAAGTCAGATTCCTAGCAACCACACTGGAAAGCACCCCAACACTGTAGCGCAAAGAGGAGCAATTTCCTTGAGAGTGAGGAGCGCAGGATTAGAGGCAATGGAAAAGCAGTGGGGGTTGAATCCACAAACTTAGGATGTCTGTGCTACCAGTGTACCTGTCAGGAAAGAGAAGAAGGAAGGCTGGGGGCTGTGTTGTCAGACCCCAGATGCCTGTGTTATCAATGTCTAAGTCAAGGGTAAAGTGGCAAATCCAGAAACTCAGGATATCTACCAGTGTACGTGCCAAGTCAAGGGTGGAGTATGTGACAACTTAGGCATCCCAAACTATAGGGCAATGACCCCTAGCCAATTAGCATCCTAAAAAACACACCCCAAAGACAGAAATTTTGGAGAACACAGAACATGCTAAAGACTATTATGGGGTGGTATGTAGCATGTAAAGGTACTGCACAGATGCTGCAGGAGTCAACCAATAAGCTTTTGTTTATTGATAAATCGCTGTGATAATTGCTGTAGAACTGTATAAAACTGTCACGCGTTGTATATTTGGGGCGCCCTCCCCTTGCATGAGGAGTGCCCTCTCTTTCTTCTAGACATCTGGAATAAACAAGCTTGATTCTCCCGCTCTGTGTGGTCATTGGCTTATTGCGCCAGGCGAACAAACAGACTGTGATTTGTGGCCAAAAAGAGCAAGAACTGGAGCATAGGCTCCCATCCCCAACTCTGGCCGATGTACATAAGCATTTCTGCAGGACTGAGGTAGTGAGGGACTTGGTTAGGTATCTCAGAAGACAGGCATTAGTTTTTACTGCAAGCCATCATCCCCGCTCCCCCTCCCTGCTCCCCAAGGCAAGGCTGTGCCCACATCCTGGGAAAGCAAAAAAAAAAAAAGCAAAAAAAAAAGAGATTGTTACTAATGCCGAGTCAGCAGAATTTCATATGCAGAGTTACACTCATTTTTCACCATAGCTTCTGGCATAAGTAGAGCAACCCGGAGAGCTGTTGAAGGTTGGGCATGTCTTCTGCCAGGGGCTTGGTGGAGTTGGGTCATCCACCTGGCCCTCTCGTGAGATTCCTGGCTGGAGTTGTTTTGTTTTGTTGTCCAAAGTTGTTTTGTTGCCACTCCCACTTCCTCCTTCTCTCTTCGTAGTCAGCTCTCTCTGCTTCTTCCACTGGAGAAGGACGCACGTGGCATAGCTCCTATTCATGCAGCTCCTATCCATGGAGAGGCCATGTGCTAGGCCTCAACTCAGGAGGCTTTCCCCCCCCTTTCCCCACGCAGCCTTCACCAGCAATGAGGGGTCAGGGTGAACAAAGTTTAGGGAACCAAAGGAGAATCATTTCTCAACAAAATGGATGTAACTGGACCAATAAACGTAAGAACTCTTTTGTACTTACTTTTTGAACCTACTATGTCTAAGTGTGTGATTCTTTATGCTTGGGTGGGCTAAGTGTAAGATTAAGAACCTGGATCTCTCTAACGTGTTCACTGGCTCTGTTTTTAAACAATATTCTTTTTCTGTGCACGAGCTTATACTATCAATCGAAGAGAATATTTGTAGCTCAGGGTTGAACTGGGGAGTCTTTGGTGCTCTCTGAGCCTTGTTGTTTTCATGCAGACGTTTCATTGCCAAGCTAGGCAACATCTTCAGTGCGAAAAGTGCAAGTTCCACTCCCTTTTCGCACTGAAGATGTTGCCTAGCCTGGCAATGAAACGTCTGCATGAAAACAACAAGGCTCAGAGAGCACCAAAGACTCCCGAGCTTATACTATGTTAAACTCTGCTCCATTCACTGGTTCTAACAGGTCACTGAATGATCTTCAGTCTTCTCACTGGGAATCCTCCAGCTGATGTCTTCACCATGTCTCCCCCAGGACCAGGGCCAGGAACCTGCACTTTCCAATAGCGTAGCACATGCCCAGCAATGTCTCTTTCCAGCCACCAACTTCCTGTACAGTCTCCCCAAAGACCCTTTCTGCCCTGATGCCTCCAAGCAGCACAGGCTCAGACATGGCAACCCATCTCTGTGTCTTTCTTCTCTCCCTCCCTCCCTCCCTCCCTCCTTTTACAGCACAAACTGGCAGCATGTCCCCAGCAGCTGAGGAGGAGGGTTTCGTTGGAAGTTGGGCAGTATATAAAGTTAATATCATCATCATCATCATTATCATCATCATCATCATCATCATCATCATCCCCAACACCTATTTTCTAAGCTTGGCCAATGAGAATGCTGCCTCCATCTGCCCAAGAGTCCTGGCTAGCAGCTAGGGCAGCTCATCTGCCCTTGGGACGGCAGAGCCATCCCTCAGTGTCTTCTCCCCATTTTCTTTTCTTTTTCTCTGCTGACTCACACCAGCAAAACAGCAGCCAGCCTGGGCACAAAACCCATATGCCACAGGTGTTGCCAAGATTCCCTAAATTATAAAAAAGAAATTGGGGTGGTGTTCCAGATGCTGAAGTCAGCCTGAGGACGCATCTGCAGTTCCAGAGAATTTATGGTTCCCTTCCTCCATCTAATCTTTTGGCTCTTCTTCAAGGTCAGTTGACTGTTCAGTCCTCCTTTATTGCTACCAAATTCCATCCTGATTCTTACTTTTTATCCCACAGTTTCTCCTTTCCTGCTCACCTCAGACTTCTCTCCACAGTTAATCCATCCCCTGCCCCCAAAGGTTATAATCAAGGGTGGAAGTGTCCACCTTCCAGTCTGTCACTCCAGCATCTGTATCTGAGGCTTTGGAAAATGAAATAGTAATAGTAATAGTAATAGTAATAGTAATAGTAATAGTAATAGTAATAGTAATAGTAATAGTAATAGTAATGCCTTGGTTGGGGAAACATAATCCAGCTGTGAAGGGAGCCCATCCTGATGGTTTGCAGCTTTTCCAATCATCCATTAAAAACATCTAATAATTTTATTGAAACCAGATTCTCTCTCTCATCATACGAGGGGTTTTTTCAGACCATCTGTCATGTCTAGAAGCCCTCTGGGATCTGGCCAACCCTTAGGCAGAGAGAGAAGATGATGGAAGGAATAAATGCTGAGTGACTTTTCCAGTGAACCCATTTCATGTATATACAAAATGGTATTTCTGAGATCTAAGGAAAGAATTTGCCACAGAGCTTGTGTTACATTAAGCCTGAGAGCTTACTAATACTTAAGCTGTCCCTCTAAAAATGTATTTTTAAAAACACTTCAACTTCCTTTTAAATTCCTCTGCAGCTTCATCCAGTGAGGATCTTTCAGCAAATTCATTTCAAAATGTCATTTAAAGTAAAATCTGCTTTGCGGAGCCTAACTGAAAATCTTTTGTCGGTCTAAGAAACATTTTTGCCCTCATTGACCTTAAAATCAGAAAGGACACACGTACAGTACATGCTAGAAAGATGGCCAGTCACCAAAGAAAAGGACAGATGGGTAAACTGGAATCATGGAGCTGCTGCCAGGAAAGGAAAAGCTCAGAATCAGCTGATGAAGAAGGCCAAGAGTAACAAAAAGGGCGTCCTTAGAGATATTAAGAACAAAAGCACAAAAAAATACCAGTTTACCAACTTCTCAATGAAGAGAGCAAAACGCCAATAGGTAATAAAGAAAAGGTAGTTTAGTTTATTATTGATTAGCCATTAGGCCATATCAAAGTACAGAATATAAAACACAGAACATTAATAAGACCGTATATAAAAATAGGATAAAATAAACAAATTAAATAAGAAAAGGAATAAAAAATGCAAATCATATTTCTGTATCACCCCTACAATTTACCCCAATCACTCACATATGCAGATCTCAACTGTACTGTTTCGTTCATATAAAGGGCTGTAATTTTTGAGTTTTGACCACACATGAAATACGTTGTTTTAATATAGGGATCCCAATAGGTCGTTTGTCTAATGTGCAGTCCTAGACACTGATCTCTCTCTTTCTTATACAATTGACATTCAAATAATATGTGTGTTATGTCTTCTATCTCTGGAGCTCTGCAAATACAAACATGTTCATTATAAGGGACTTGATTAAATCTTCCATATTTAACCTTTGTGTCCAGCTGCTCGAATTTTGCTCAACAGCCCTAAGATGTTTAGGTATTTCTGTGTTTAAATACTTAGCAGTTTGAAAGGTACATTTGTAGCGGCTGATCCATTTCAAAGTGCCAACTTTACTAAGAATGGCTATATCTTTCTGTGCTTCTATATCCAAGATTCTTTGTGCAGCAATCTTTTTAGCTTGTTTTCCAATTGTACAAGAGACAGGGAGACCACAGCTCCTAATATAATTTGTCAGTTGTACAGTCCAAGACGTGGTGGCTCAGTGGGTAAGACGCCAGGCTTGTCGATCGGAAGATCGCAAGTTTGGAGGTATAGGCCTCTTGTGCTAAGCTGATTGAAGAAATCCACATGGCATAAAATAGATAATGTGTCCAACAGTACAGTATCTTCTTGGCCAGTGTAAATTAACTTATTCTTGCTACAAGACTCCAGCATCTCTAAAGGCCTTCTGCTTTGTTTGAGCAAATTCCCCTGCAGGACAAAGATCAGGCTTATAGAAACCAGGAGACTGAGAGTTCTAGTCCCGCCTTAGGCATGAAAGCCGGCTGGGTGACCTTGGGCCAGTCACTCTCTGTCGGCCCAACTCACCTCACAGGGTTGTTGTTGTGGGGAAAAGAGGAGGAGGAAGGAGTATTAGGTATGTTCGCCGCCTTGAGTTATTTATAAAAATAATAAAGGCGGGATAAAAGTTAAATAAATAAATATAAAGATTCTGTTTAAAATGGGTTTTAGTATTTAACAGTTGTTTCCCCTTCCCCCAGCAGACAAAATGAAGGGAAGGGAAACGGGAAAGCTCTTTCCCACCCCGAAATGTCTTTTCTGCCTCCTTATAGAAAGTGGTTCTGTGAGGGAGGGAAGGGTCAGGTCTCCTTTCTGCTTGCCTGTTCAGTTCAAGGTCCCAAAGGTGGAAGGACAGGTGCGGAAGGAAGGGGGGGGGGGGAAGAGGAATTCTGCCATCTCTTATAGTGAGTCAAATAGATAAGCTTCATTGTGGACCCCCCCCCCCACCGTGTATTGCGGAATGGTCGATACTAAAGACCATCAACCTCTTTCAAAGAGAGAGAAAAACCCTGGAAAATGTGATCATGATAATCAGTTTAGATATTTTAAAGAAAGGCTTAGGAATATTTATAGAGGGAGGAGCTCAGCTAGTCACAGATTTATCGTTTAGAGTAAGTGATACCTTGCCTTTCGACTGAATGATTCTGACTGTTGTCGTTGTTTTGTTTTTGCATGAGGTTTGTGTTATATTGTATTTTTTTCTGTGAGGGCTGCTGAGAGTCATTTTTGATTGCAGAAGTATAGAAATATGAGAAGAAAGAAAAGAAAGAAAGAAAGAAAGAAAGAAGAAAGGAAAAGAAAGAAAGAAAGAAAGAAAGAAAGAAAGAAGAAAGAAAGAAAGAAAGAAAGAAAGAAAGAAAGAAAGAAAGAAAGAAAGAAGAGAAAGTTACATATATTGTTGTCATCATAATACCCGTTATCCCCAGCCTTCAAGCCCCTGAAGACCAGTGCCCCTCATTTCCCTTCTCTTTAGCTGGGCCATTCCAGGGCAACTCAGAGCTGAAGCTGAGGGTCCCGATTCCCCCTTTGCTAGGACCTTCTTCCTGGAAAGCAGGGATGGTCCTCAGCCTCTTGAATGATGGGTGAGACTAAGGTACGCTTCCCTTCAGCTTTTCAGCCAAGGCAGTGGGCACTTGCATCTGGTAGAGAGAAAGAAGAGGAAGTGATAAAGTGATAAAGGAACACCCATGGGATCACCACTCTCAGGACTCATAGCAGAGATAGTAATGCAATGTCTAGAAAGGATAGCACTCCCACACATACAACCCAAAATATGGATCCGGTATGTAGATGACACCTTCGTCATAATAAAAAAGGATCAACTGGAGGAAACACATGAAGCCATCAACAACATCTTCAAAGGAATAAAATTCACAAGGGAAGAAGAAAATAACAACACACTATCCTTCTTGGACATCCTCATCAGTAGAGGAAATGATGGCATTCTAGAAACACAAGTCTACCGGAAATCTACCCAAACTAACCATGTGCTCCACTACCAAAGCAATAACCCTACCTCTCACAATTGGAGCTGTGTAAGAACACTATTCAGACGAGCACAAATGCACTGCAGCAACTCAGAACACCAGAAAAAGGAAATAGACCACTTATATAGCATCTTCCAGCAAAATGGATATCTACGCAACTTTATCAAAAAGTGCCTGACCACTCAACCCACTACAACATCACCATAGCTCACAAACCAACTCCTTCTGGAAGTCTGACAAGACCTTCAAACATTTGTGCATGATGCTACTTTGGGGGTAAGGGATTCACTATGGTTACTCATTTATTTCATGACAGACTTTGTATTTCTAGGCGCAAAGATTACTGCAGATGCTGACTGCAGCCAGGAAATCAGAAGACGTCTACTTCTTGGGAGGAGAGCAATGGCAAATCTTGATAAAATAGTTAAGAGCAGAGACATCACACTGACAACAAAGGTCCGCATAGTTAAAGCAATGGTATTCCCTGTAGTAACCTATGGCTGTGAGAGCTGGACCATAAGGAAGGCTGAGCGAAGGAAGATAGATGCTTTTGAACTGTGGTGTTGGAGGAAAATTCTGAGAGTGCCTTGGACTGCAAGAAGATCAAACCAGTCTATACTCCAGGAAATAAAGCCAGACTGCTCACTTGAGGGAATGATATTAAAGGCAAAACTGAAGTACTTTGGCCACATAATGAGAAGACAGGATACCCTGGAGAAGATGCTGATGCTAGGGAAAGTGGAAGGCAAAAGGAAGAGGGGCCGACCAAGGGCAAGATGGATGGACGATATTCTGGAGGTGATGGACTCGACCATGGGGGAGCTGGGGATGGTGACAGCCGACAGGAAGCTCTGGCGTGGACTGGTCCATGAAGTCACGAAGAGTCGGAAGCGACTGAACGAATAAACAACAACTCATTTATTTCAGGGAATGAAGAGGGTATCACCCATTTCAAGTGGACCCAAGCAACAGTAGTCAGGGGAGAGCCAAGCCAAGTGTGCAAATCACTCTCCAGCACTTTCCCACCTCTTGGATTTGCTTCCTCTGGCAGCTGCCTCTTTCCTTTTCCTGGAAAGAGCCAATGAACTCTCAAATGTTAATGGAAACGATAGGGGCCGTTTTCAAAACCACCAATTTGGCTCAGGTCCTGATGTACGTCTGTTTGGCCTGAGTCAATGAAATTGTGCTTTACTGCATTAAGTTCTTATCTGTTTAAGCCACCTTTCCCTCTATCTTCTCTCTGCCTGAGTGTTCAGAGGACAGAAAATGCCGTAAGCGTTCTGCCGTTGACATGGAGGCTCCTGAACACGAACTCTGATGCCTCTTTAGTAGCTTTTTATTTTTTAAGGCCCATTTTGGTGTTCGTTTATTTATTTATTTATTTATTTATTTATTTATTTATTTATCTGTTGTATTGTCTATTTTGTATTATTGTTTTAATTGCTGTTTCAGTACTTTATTGGCTTCCTTCAGGTTGAAATTCCATATGTGAAAATATAGAGATAGTTGCAAGAAACAGAATGCACTGGGCAGCTTAGCACAAGAAAAATTAACCAAGCTGAGTTGAACAGCTGGGGAACATCGAGAGAAATGTGGAGAGCCTTGCTGAACCACAGGAGGTTAAATTCCGAAGGTCCCACATGTATCAGGAGAGGGGAGAGTAGTGGTTATATTAATTTGAGTGCCTGCGGGAAGCAGCATCGATTGCTTAAGTCAAAGGAAGTACATTACTTATGGCTTTTGAGCAAATGTGTCTGAAATCTCTTGGCTAGTTACCCGGCATTGTTTCTTTCTTTCTTTCTCCCCTCCAGCCTGCATTAAAGAGAAATATGGATTTGGTACATAAAATCAAACAGTTGTGCTAAGTGCCAAGATAAAGCATGCATTCCCTCTCCTGCAGGTCCGTTTAAAAACTGGAAAAACCCAGAAGCCAATGACCCTGAGGTCACTCCACCATTCCTCCTCTCCAAATACATTTGCACAGAAGGTGCTGCTGGACTTCTCCAAATGGTCCACAAGGCCTCCCTGTCTCTGCTCTCAGTTTCTGAGCACAGAAACTAATTGGGGAGCTGTGGCTGAGAAGTAGCCCTCTTTCACCTCTGGGCACTCTGACTTCAGCCAGCCCTTTGGGACCCAGAACTGTACCAGGAATAAGCTTGTACAACATGGGTCCTTGTGACTATCAGGCCTGTGAATCCTCTGAGTTGTGCCCAGGCTTGGTCATCAGGCCATGTTTTTCTTCATCTGGCTCCAGTTCATGTGCTTCAACTACTTTGTTAGGCTGGGTTGCCCAGAGAACTATCACTTGTGGAGTCCATGGTGCTCTCTGAGCCTTGTTGTTTTCTTGCAGATGTTTCTTTGCCAGGCTAGGCAACATCAGTGCAAAAAGGGAGTGGAACTTGCTCTCTGTTTATATACCCTGGCTTGTCCTGCCTGTGTTGGTGGGGGTGTTGTACTCTCCTTGGTAGTACCTTGATTGGGTTGTTGTTTGCTGCTTGGTTGATTGACTGAGTTAATAGTTCCTTGATTAGGGTCTATTGTGTTGTTTGATTGCTCCTCTGGTGCTAATCTTGGTGTTAATCTTTGCCTATCTGGTTGTTGATTGCTGGCAAGGAGGTGTTCTGGTCTTCTGGCTTTTCTATTGTCTCTTATGAATGGTATGTAAATGTTGTTTACCTCTATGTGTCTGTTGATGGCTGCCTTGTCTGAGTGCCAAGCTTCCAGGAATTGTCCAACTAAAGCCCTCCAAAACAACTTAAGTAAACCAAAAGACCCAGTAGCCCAAGAAGAAAAAACAGGAGTCATCTACAACATACAGTATAAGGACTGTAACAGCCACTATGTAGGACAGACAGGCTGAAGACTAGCAGAACGCATCCATGAACACCAACTAGCAGTCACAAGACATGATGAAATTTCCTTAATCTCACAACCCATGGACAGACTCAACCATACTTTCAACTGGGAAACTGTGAACATCCTAGACCAAGCCAAATCCAGAAACGCTAGGGAAGCTTGGCATTCAGACAAATCAGCCATCAATAGACACATAGAGATATGTGACATTTACACACCATTCAAAAGAGACAATAAAAGTTTGTTATGTACTTTGTTATTCACTTTTATGTTGTTGATGTTGTTGATGTCTTTGTTTGTTTGTTTGTTTGTTTGTTTGTTTTTTCTTTTAATAATAAAATTACTTTGTATAAAAAAAAAAAGAGACAATAAAAAAGCTAAGAAGGAAACAAAAAGACCAGAACACATGTCTCCAGCACCCAGCACCCAGATAAGCAGGGATTAACACCAGACAAACAATCAGCCAGAAAACAGTACCCTACCAAGGAGAAAACTGCACCTCCATCAACACTGGCAGGGCAAGCTACTATATATAAACAGGGAGCAACCCTCACACTTATCAGCACTGATGATGTTACCTAGTCAAATAATGAATTGTCTGCAAGCAAACAACCAAGCTCAAGAGTACCAAGGACTCCAAAGAAAAGCTTTCTGGTCTACTTGCTTCAAAGTAGCTCTGCCTTCTGAGGGAGTTACAGGTAGTCCTCACTTACCAGCTGCCTCGTTCAGTGACTGTTCAGTTACAATGGTGCTGAAAAAAAACTAACTTTATGACCAAAGCCCACATTTATGACTTCGCAGCATCCCTGTCATGTGATCTCAGTCTGTGTTGTCCTGTGCCTGATGTGTTGCTTTTCTTTTTTTTCCCCCTTGCAGAGTGGAGAGATTGGAGAGGAAGGAATTACAGGAGAGTAAGCAGGCTCACAATGGGAAATACACATTGAAAGCAGTGGGCTGGCTCTGGCAGCCCCGAGCGCGCTATGCAAACAGCCTGGTGTATTCCCCATTGTGGGCCTGCTTACTCTCTTGTAATTCCTTCCTCTCCAAAGTCTCTGCTCTGCAAGGGGGGGGGGAGAAAAAACCCAAGCGATTTCTGTAGGCAATCTCTCCTGTGCCTGACTTGTTCCTCCTCTCACAGAGTGGAAAAATTGGATGTCTTCTAGTCCAACCCCCTGCCTAAGCCCAAGGCAGGAATTCCCATACCATCTTAGACAAATGGCTGTCCAATCTTTTCTTGAAAACCTCCAGTGATGGAGCTTCCTGTGGAAAATGGCCGACTGAACAACTTTGCCTGTGAACTCCATGGGCAGAGCTGGCAGCATGGTAGGGAAAATAAGTCGTGCCTTTCCATATCTTAAACACCCAATTTGTTTTTTTTAAGTTTTGTATCTTTTTACAGTAAGAAAAAGTTGAATCTCTTGGTGATTATAGTTATTTTTGGAGATTTTTAACTATAAAAAAGAAATGTTTTGGCTTTTTTCCCCCCATCTGGGTTATATTGAGAACTGTAACATTGTCTTTCCATTGTTATCTTTGTTGCTGAATTTCAAGGTTGAAGTGTTCTTTCTACACATTTCTTATTTTAAACTTTAGGCTTTCTGTTTACTTTTTTCCAAACTGTCTGCTAGTATATTTTCTTTGATTAATTTTGGATTAATTCATTAACCTCAATTTCTATGAGTTAAGTCTATGAAGGTTCTCAGTCATCCAGGTGGAATTGTCTGTAGCTTGAATCATGTCAACTGGATTTCTATTTTCTCAGTGGAAACGTTTCGCTCCTTATCCAAGAAGCTTCTTCAGTCTGAGCAAAGTTAGTAAGGGAATCCTTAAATATGTTTCTAGGTGGCTATGTGACCTTGCACCTGGGGCTAGGTCATGGTTATTTTGAGATGTTATTTCTAAGTCCCTTTATCATCTAAAGGAGGATCATTAAGATTACCATGCTGCTGTTGAGCTTGTGAAATGGTCTTAATCTTCCTAGGCACAGAAGACAAAGCAGGAAGGAAAATAGGGGAAAGATTGTGCCTGAGGCCCCCACCTCTATTCAAGGAAGGATTTTCCAAGTTGGCATAAATGGATTCCTTGACCCCTCTCTCAAACCACCTATCTTCTCTGTCTAAAATGTGAACATTAATGTCCTCAATGTTCTATGAGTTAACTTTTTAGGGTGTGCTATAATTTACTGTTTGAACAATGGAAGATTTTAAAGAAGATCTCAGAGAATTACGTTGTCAGCAAGAAGATATTTTTTCAAAGGGTTGTCAAATTATCATACAGACTGTTTGGGACATTCAAGATGAGATTCTAGTTAAAATGAAACAACTATATGAAAATACTATGATAGAAGAAGAAGAAGACGTTGGAAAAGATGGCATTTTTACTGTTGTGGGGGAGATGGGCGGTCATATAAGTTAAATAAATAAATAAATAAATAAATAAATAAATAAATAAATAAATAAATAAATGGAATATTCTCAGCTGAAAACTCTGGATTGGTGTTTATGGGATTAAAACAATTGTTTAACCTTAGGACTGCACAAGGAACTGCCAAGCAGGGGAAATGTTATGACTATTTCAATCAATGTTATGGGAAAGAAGAGTATGGAATGGGGGAGTTTTTTTTCTCTTTCGCTGGAAAGTTTGTATTTTTGGGCGCTATTGGGTTGTTAGATCTTTATAAAAAAAATGCTGTTGGTGTAATGGTGAAATATTTGCCCTGGTATATTTTGAGGAGGGGTAAAAATTAATAATATTTATTTGGACTGATAATGAGGTTAACATGATTTACAGGATTTTTGATTTTTAAGACTTAAAAGGTATTGACAAGTTCTGGTAATATTTTATATTGTTTTTAAGCATAATTAGGGTTAAGATTGTTAATTATAAAGGCAGACAATTTATAAAAATTAAGAATATTTAATTGGATTGATAATGAGACTAATGTGATTTTTTTTCTTATGGTTTGGATTAGGATTTATATGGTTATAGATTTGTAAAACTTAAAGGATACTGATAAGATATAATAATATTTTATACTGTTTTTTAGATCTAATAGGGTTAAGATTGTTTATTATAAAGGCAGACAATTTATTTGTTTCTATAATTTGATGTTTATTGTGTAGACAGAAGTATATAGAATAGTAGTAGAAAGAAAAAAATTAAATGGATTATTTTTTAAGAGGAAGGGAAGTTTGAAGTAGAAATTTCTACGTCGGGGCGGTGCGGTCTTGCTGGCCCCGGGTGGCATTTGGCTTGTGATCTTTGGGGGGTGGTCTTTCTGGCCCCCTCGGCGAGTGCCCTGGCGAGTGCCCTGGGAGAGCGACCGGTGGACTTTGGCGCGAAAGACCTTCAGACATCTTGGTGGCCCGGACTCCTAACTATTATTGGATTAGTTGAACGATGAGCCCCAAATGCGTCATTATAGTACAACTTGGACCCTTCCCTACTCTGCTAGTGTTTTAATTGGACCCAGGAGATGTTGGAGATCGGGTGGACTTGGGGAGAAGAACCCGAGACTCAGACATTGGACATTGGACTGGCCTTAACATCGTTTGCCACAAGGACTAACATCATAGAGGACTGTTTGTTTGAATATAACAACTTGGAGTGATCCATTGGTTCCTTCCCAGGCAAGCGGCAGTGGGTTGGGTCCCTTGGTGTGAGTGTTGGCCCCTCAGTAGGTGTGAGATACTGGGTGGGGCTAGGAGTGTTTGTTTGTGTGTTTGAGTGCTCCCTGAGTGTTTCTCAGTGGGGTAGGAATGATTGAGATGCCCCTCCTCCACTAGTGAGAGGAGTTGAGGGGGGTGCATAGTAAAAGTGTTAGTAGTGTTTGTTGGGGAGTGTTGGGATCCCAACAGTGCCGAGAGCGTGAGCTGGTGCACTGGGGGGGTCCCTCCACTGCCTAGGATTGAATGTGCTTGAGAGGATGAGTGTATGGTGCAAGGGACCTATGTTGAGACCCAGGATTTCCGGGGGTTCGGGAGTGGAGGCTACCGACCTAGGAAGCTCGGGGGGGCTGTAGGGCGGGCCAACTGATAAAAGTGGTGACGGGTCGGGGATGTTATAACGGGAACTGGAGGGCAGGCCATCATCGGGGAAGACGCCCCTGGTGTTTGTTACCGGTGGCGTGTTCCGGCCCTCCAAGTTCATTCCCAGGCCCTGGACGACAGATCCTTGAGGGCCCTGGTCTCCGGCTGCTGCTTCTCAATGCCAGGTCAGTGAACAACAAGGCCCCTCTCATATGCGATTTGATTGCAGAGGAGGGGGCAGACCTGGCTTGTATCACCGAGACCTGGCTGGGCCCTGAGGGAGGGGTTGCCCTCTCGGAAATGTGCCCGGCCGGGTTTCAGGTGTGGCACCAGCCGAGACACCGGGGCAGGGGAGGTGGGGTGGCGGTTGTCATCCAAGAGTCGCTAATGGCTCACAGGGGCATTGCTCCACAAGTGGCCGGCTGTGAGACCCTGTTTTTTAAGTTGGGTTCCCGAGAACAGTTGGGAGTGTTGCTGCTGTACCAGCCCCCCTGCTGCGTAGCAACCTCCCTGCCTGAGCTGCTGGAGGCCGTCTCCGGGCTGGCAGTGGAGTTCCCCAGACTTATGGTTTTGGGGGACTTTAATCTGCCGTCCCTGGGACGGGCCTCGGAAGCGGCCCGGGAGTTCATGGCTACCATGGCAGCCATGGGCCTGTCTCAGATAATTAGGGACCCGACTAGAGACAGTGGCCTCACTCTGGACTTGGTATTCTTGTCTGAGCAATGGCAAAGTGATCTGAGGGGAGAGTTAGACCTCTTTTTAGGGAAGGTGGTGGAGAAAGTGGTGGCGTCGCAACTCCAGAGGATTCTGGATGAAACAGATTATCTAGACCCCTTTCAGTCAGGTTTCAGGCCGGGATATGGGACGGAGACTGGATTGGTCGCGCTTATGGATGATCTCTGGCAAGGACGGGATGGTGGTAGTGCATCCATCCTTATCCTTTTAGATCTCTCAGCGGCTTTTGATACCATCGACCATGGTATCCTTTTGGGACGGCTCAGGGAGTTGGGGGTGGGCGGTGTGGTGTTGCAGTGGTTCGCCTCCTTCCTCCAGGGCCGTTCCCAATCAGTGATGATAGGGGAGGAGAGATCTGACCCACGGCCCCTCCTGTGTGGGGTGCCACAGGGTTCGGTGCTCTCCCCTCTCCTGTTTAACATCTATATGAAGCCGCTGGGTGAGATCATCCGTCACCACGGGATGAAATACCATCTATATGCTGATGATACACAGCTGTATATTTCCATCCCGGGTGAAGTAAGTGATGCAGTTGCCACCCTATCTCAGTGTCTGGAGGCTGTGGGGGCCTGGATGGGGAACAACAGGCTTCGACTGAACCCTAGTAAGACGGAGTGGCTGTGGATTGATGGCCGCTCGGGTCCTAGGAAGTTGTCATCTCTGGCTCTAGATGGGGTCGCACTACCCCATTCGGAGCCTGTGCGGAATCTGGGGGTTCTCCTGGACTCACGACTCCTGCTGGAAGAGCAGGTGGCAGTCGTGGCCAGGAGGGCCTTTGCACAACTTTGGATTGTGCACCAGTTACGCCCTTTCCTGGACCGAGATGCCCTCCGAACAGTCACTCATGCCCTTGTCATCTCCCACATAGACTATTGTTATGCGCTCTACATGGGGCTACCCTTGAGGAGTATCCGGAAGCTTCAGCTGGTCCAGAATGCGGCTGCGAGGACAATTATTGGGGCCAGAAGATCGGCCCATGTGACACCGTTGTTACACGAGCTGCATTGGGTGCCGGTTTGCTTCCGGGTACAATTCAAGGTGTTGGTTATCACCTTTAAAGCCCTACATGGCATAGGACCAGGTTACCTGAGGGACCGTCTCATCCCCAGAACATCGACCCGTCCCACCCGTTCAGCTAGAGAGGGCTTGCTACGGACTCCATCGCTTAAAGAGTTTCACCTAGCGGGGTCCAGGAAGCGGGCCTTCTCTGCAGTTGCGCCCGCCCTTTGGAATATCTTACCCCCGGAGCTGAGGCTGATGTCCTCGCTCCCAGCCTTCCGGAAAGGCTTAAAGACCTGGTTCTGCCGTCTTGCCTGGGAGGGAAACGTCAACAGTTCCTCTTGGGGATGGCTGGCCCCTTGAAGCCTCCCAGTGACTTATTTTAATATTCTTCTTGGAATTTATATTTTGTATTTATGTAATTTTATATATTTTAATCTCTATTTTGCTGTGCACCGCCCAGGGTCCCCGTTGGGGGAGATGGGCGGTAATATAAATTTAATAAAATAATAATAATAAATAAATAAATAATAATAATAATAAATTTAAGTATATGTATGTGTATGTGTATGTGTGTGTGTGTGTGTGTGTGTGTGTGTGTGTGTGTGTGTATAGGCACAGGGGGAAAATGGCGGCAAGGCAGCAGCAACTGCTGTACTGAGCTCCGCCAAAGTTTACTTTTAATAGCTTTTATTGTTTTAAATTGTTTTAAACATTAGGTTTTTTAAATCTACATGCAAGCCCCTGTAAGCTTGAGGTGAGATATTTTAATCTTTTTATAGGACCATGCCGTCCAGTTTAGAAAACAAAACCAGGTGTGGGAGAATGATTCCTGGCAAGCGATCAAGGAGCTTTGAGGAGCCGACATTATCACCAGCCTGTAAGCAATCCAAAATAGGAGACTTTTTTACCTCTAATGATAAAAGTAAAGCTCATCAGTGGAAGCCTGTCATCAGGGCAACAAATTGTTGTGAGTTTGCAGAGCCGGAGGATGAAGCTGTATCCGGGCTTGTGATGGAGAATCTAACAGACGCCGAAGCCAGCTCTGGGGTGGGGCAATTAAAGGGGCAGTATATATCTCTACTTAATAGTGCTTTGGAGTCGGAGGAAAAAGAGAAAAGAAAAAGAAAGGGATCAGAGAGAAAGGAAGAGTTAGACGTACTTCCTTTGGAACAGTCTCACTTGGACCTAATTGCTCAAACTGTGAAGCGCATCTTTGTGAATATGAAAGAAATAAAATCTCAACTCTCTTGTCTTACCGCTGAAACGAAGAATTTCCATTCCAAAATAGCTCAAATATATCAAGATTCCCAGGCACCCTCTCTGACATTTAAACAAAGAACTCAGTTTCGAAATTCACCTTATCATCAGGAGAGTGAAGTCCCCTGGAGAAATAGCAGCAAGCCAGAGAATTTGTCAGAGTGTAAAGACAACATCCAAACTTTGGTTTTACAACCCACCAAAGTATGTTTAACAGTCTGTAGCTATAATGGGAAAATACCAAGCTGGAAATATAAATCCCAGGTCAAATCTCATCTTTATGATCTTCTTCATACTAAATTCCAACTGATTGATTTGGTATCTATAGAACCCCTTAATTATACCCAATGGGCTCAAAGAACTATGTTAGTATTTAAGACTGCTAGATTGCCTTCCCTAATTCAAAAGCATAAAAAGTACCTAAGGACAAAAGGGATCTTTCCTGCACGTATTTTTATTAATACAACAATTAAAGCATTATTCCCCAAGTCGCAGTTGACCAAACCAGCCAACAAGGAATTTCAAACAGAGCGGAGCGGCGGGAATCAATTTTTCCTCAGCCGGACTTGACTGACAGGGCTGTAAAAGAATCCCAACAGCCAATAGGAGCTATTGGTGAACAGCGGGCCCAAGTTCTGGACTTCACTTCCCATAACTTCTTAGAGGACTCAATTGAAGAGGATCTTTTTCATTCTTTTGGATCTTTATCCACTTTGGAGCAACAGACGATTTTAGAAAGATTAGAAATCGTAAAAAACAGACTTCAAAGTATAAGAGATGATGAAGCTTCAATGAACAACAAAGAAACTATGATCTCCTCTCCATCAGGGCCTTATGAGAAGTTCTCCCTAATGGTTCCCAATAATTTAGAGAACTGTCAGACCACCTTTAATGCCCAGGAACTATTGATTGATTTGAATACTGCAAATATGGAAGCTGTACATCCTGCTCCAAAACTCACCCCCTTAAACGGTTGCATATTTGATGACCCTTTCAATTTCCTGAACCAGATAACTGAGTTGGACTGACTAAGATTTCATACCGCATCTGGATCTTTGAATTTGGTGTCCTGGAATATAGCGGGGTGGAGAAACAAAAAGCATGATTTGGATTTTATCAATTTTCTAACCTCTTTTGATTGTATTTTATTACAGGAAACTTGGTCAGTGGACCTTTTAAATTTAAAATTCTGCTGACTAATACAACTCTGATAGACAATGTAGAACTAATGGTAGCATCATGTAGACCAACTTTTAGCCATTTAAGTTAAATTAAAAATCTCATTCAAACATAAAAAGAAAATGTTGTGTTTCCTGGTCATTTTGATGCCAGGTGAGAAGTTGTAACTTTGAAGATGCTACAATATCAAGTAATATGCACATTTTTTTTCAACTTTATGGATATAATAAATGGCCCAATTCAAAGTAGTTACTGGAGGCTGTGGGAAATAACTGGAATGGTAGCCTTCTGGTGCTTGCACTTAACACGGCAGGAGAGTTTGTACCCTGAAAATCAAACTGGAAGCAACAGTTGTTGGGACTTCTAGTATCATGGACTGCTTTAATGAATTTCACATTTTGAAATTTACAGAGTACTGCTGTCCATGTTTACAAAACCCCCACTAATCCAACATTCCCTGTTGTCCTAATTGAATGATGATGACAGAAGTCAGGATGACCTCATCAGATTTCCTCTAAATATTCATGAACTTATGCAAATTTCAGAGTCCCGAGACTCTGTAAGGTTGTGCCATTTTTTTGTTGCAAAGGTACGGCTACAGAGTAGAAAGTGGGGGGAATGCAATTTAAAATATCATTGTGGGTTTTAGGTACAGTATGTTAATTGTATTTTATATTTTTATAATTATGTAATTGTATTTTATATTTTTATAATTATATACAACTGAGAGAATATTAGTCATGATAATGTAAACCAGTTCTCAATGCTGATATTACATTTTTTTTAAATTAGCTTTGAGAGTATCTTTGAATCTCTTTTGCTGTCCACCAATATTCCGTTTTCCATTCTTAAGTTGGGAGTAAAGTAGCTGCTTTGGAAGACGATGGTCAGGCATTCGAACAACATGACCGGTCCAGCGAAGTTGATGTTGGAAGATCATTGTTTCAATGCTGATGGTTTTCGCTTCTTCTAATACGCTAACATTAGTCCGCCTATCTTCCCAAGTAATTTGCAGAATTTTTCTGAGGCAGCGTTGATGGAATCTTTCAAGAACGTGGAGGTGGCGTTTGTAGAGGGTCCATGTTTCACAGGCGTACAGAAGGGTTGGTAGTACAATGGCTTTGTAAACAAGCATTTTGGTCTCCCTGCGAATGTCCTGATCCTCAAACACTCTACGCTTCATTCGGGAGAAAGCTACACTCACAGAGCTCAGGCGATGCTGAATTTCAGCGTCGATGTCGGCTTTTGTAGATACAGTAGATGGCTGCCAAGATAAGAAAAGTGATCGACATTTTCTAGTGACACACCTTTAAGCTGGATTGATGGCGCTGCAGAGGGATTGGTTCGAACTTGCTGGTAAAGCACTTTGGTTTTTTTAATGTTAATCGGGAGGCCGAGTTTTTCATATGCTTCTGCAAAGATGTTTAGGATGGTTTGAAGATCTTCCTTGGAGTGTGCACAGACTACGTTATCATCAGCATATTGAAGTTCTATAACAGAAGTTGCAATCACCTTATTTATATTATAAATTATAAAATTTATTTATAAATTATAAATTTATAAATTATCCAACTTGTACTGGTCAGTGACCGTAATAAATTGAAATTGAAATATATATACACTATATATATATATATATATATATATATATATATATATATATATATAGTGTATATATATTTCAATTTCAATATATATATATATATATATATATATATATATATATATATAGAGAGAGAGAGAGAGAGAGAGAGAGAGTAAGGGGAAGGAGCAATTGTATTAGAGATTTGTATATGTGTTAATGGAGGGATTTATAGAAATAATGTGATTATGGTTTGATATAGAGGAAGGGTTTGTTTATGGGAATTGTTGTATATTCTTGCTGTTGAAAGCTGGAAGTCACCTGTATGTATGTAACTTTCTAAAAGTCTTTTCTTTTGGGTTTTTACACTTTTAATGTTTTTCTTTGTTTGTAGCATTTTAGTTTTTTGTAGTTTTTTATCTTTGTTGTAAAAAATAATAATAAAAACTTTGAAAACCTCCAGTGATGGAGCACCCACAACTCTGGAAGGCAACCTGTTCCACTGCTTAACAGTTCTCACTGGCAGGAAATTCCTCCTTGTTTCCAGGTTGGATCTCCCTCTGATGACCTTCCACACATAGCTTCTTGTCCTACCTTCAGGTGCCATGGAGAATAAATTGACACCTTGTTCCCTGTGGCAGCCTTTCAAGTATTGGAAGACTGCTATCATGTCTCCCCTCAGTCTTCTCTCTGTCAAGCTAAACATACCTAGTTCCTTTAGCCATTCTTCATAGGATTTACCCTCCAGACCCCTTATCATCTTTGTTGCTCTTCTCTGCACTCTTTCTAGGGCCTCAGCATCTTTTTTGTATTGTGATGTTTCCCTCAGCTGGGCAGAAGAGATGAGGTGAGTTCAACCCGGGAGAGCCAAAGCGCAGGAAGAGATGCAGGGGGCTAGACCGAAGGTTCCTTCTAACCCCAAAGACAAGCCCTGACCCTGAATGATGAAGGTAACCAAACCCACCTGGGACCTAGAGGTGGGATACAACATGGAGGAGGTTCCTGATCGATGGGTGATGACATGGAGAAGAAACTCTCGCCACCTCTCACCAGCACCAAACACGCAAACAGAGAAAATGGAGAGAGAAATGAGCTCCATGACGAATCAGATTTTGAATCTGGAGGGGGCAGTTGAGTAACTGCTTCGAAAGTTGGACCTGGGGGCGACAGATTGCACTGCAGAGATGAGACCCAGAGCAGAGATCCACTTGTCTACAGAAGAGGAAAGCAGCGATGGTGAGATGGCGGGGGAACATGAAGCGACCGCTTGCCCCCCTTACAGTTGGTGCCCAGAAAGACTGCCAAGAGGTACTCCCGAAGGGAGCAGGTTCTTTGGAGGAAGAGATTTAAAGGTAAAGTACACTGGGGACCCCAAGAACCTAGCTTGCTTCTTAACCCATGTGAGGGAGTACATGGAGGAGTTTGAGGCGGTGTTCCCCACAGAAGACACCAAGGTCTGGCACATTTCGGCTCAACGCAAGGGAGAAGCGGTGGACTGGCTTGTGGTTGAAAGCGATGTCAAACCATTGGGAAATGGCCAGAGCCTTTTCTAAGTGGCGCCAAAGAGCAGGCTATACCAGAGGGGCAAATGGATCTAATAGTGAGTGGGAATTGCCCCCCGATGTTTGTGGGGTTACAGTTAGAGTCATTGGGGGATCATGGTAGAGTGGAATTTGTGGGGATGCTGGATTCGGGCTGTACCAGATGCCTCATGCATCCCGCTCTAGTCACTGGACTAAGATTGAAAGTGAGAAAGCTGAAAGACCCCATCAATTTATTTCAACTTGATGGGTCAGAAATGAAGGGGCCCCCAGTAGAGTATTACACCAAAGCAGTCCAGATGCAAATAGGGAGCCATGAAGAAACTTTGAGATTCGTGGTGGCTCCCATTTCTGATCAATCCATTGTGTTGGGATTGGCTTGGCTATGAGCCCGGAACCCCCAAGTGAACTGGGCCACTGGGCAATTGACCTTTGCTGATGGGGCTTGCAAGGGTTCAGCTCCTGGAGAGCCAAAAGTTGAAACTGAACTGATAGACCAGAGCTTTCCAAACTGTGTGTCGCGACACAAAAGTGTGTCGCCACACACAGCGTGGTGTGTCGCCACACCACCTGGAAGCGGCAGCGCGCACGTGCACGGCGGCCGCCATGCATGCGCGCGCCGCCGCACGTGCACGGCGGCCGCCATGCACGCGCGCGCCGCCGCACGCCCCTCCCGCGCCGCCACCGTGCGCGCGTGCGCCGCCGCACACCCTCCCGCGCTGCACGCCCCCCTGCGCCGCCGTGCATGTGCCGCCGCCGTGCGCGCGCCGCCGCTGTGCGCACGTGCCGCCGCATGCCCCCCGCGCCGCCGCTGTGCGCGCGCGTGTCGCCGCCGCCGCCGCTGGGTGTGTTGCCAGCAGCGGCACTTTGGAAAGCCCTGTGATAGACACAGTATCTGAGATGTGGGGAGGCGTGATGGAAGAAAACAATGATATTATCCCCATACAGTATAGAGATTTGAAAGGGGTGTTTCGAGAAATAGAATCGAATCAGCTTCCACCCCATAGAAAGTCAGACTGTGCCATAGAACTGGATCCAGGTGCCAAGTTACCCAAAGCCAAATTATATTCTATGACTCCTAAAGAACTGGAGGCTTTGAGAGAGATCATTGACAAAAACTTAGAGCGAGGTTTCATTCACCCTGCCACTTCATTGATGGCTCTGCCTGTTCTGTTCGGAACCAAGAAGGATGGATCGCTAAGATTGTGCACAGACTATCGAGGACTGAATGCTATTTGTACTTCCAATAAATACCCCTTTCTACTGATGAAAGACATGTTAGCCCACTTATCAAAGGGGAAGATTTTTACCAAATTAGACTTAAAAGAAGCATACTTCAGAGTTTGAATCCGGGAGGGAGACAAATGGAAAACAGCATTTAATTGCCAATTGGGATCTTTTGAATATTTAGTAATGCCATTCGGATTAAAGGGGGCCCCTGGGGTCTTCATGCATTTAATAAATGAAGTGCTACATGATTTCCTATACCGGGGAGTATTAGTTTATCTAGATGATATCCTAATTTACACTGAAATGATGGAAGAACATGTAATTTTGGTTAGAGAAGTACTGAAATGGTTGTTGCAAAATCAATTGTATGCCAAATTGTCAAAATGTGAATTCCATAAGGAACAATTAGATTACCTGGGGTATTGGGTATGAAGCAAAGGGATTGAAATGGATCCGGCAAAGGTGTGGGATGTGGTAGCTTGGGAACCACCAAAGACTAGGAGGCAATTGCAGAGTTTCCTGGGGTTTGCAAATTTCTATGGGAAGTTTATACCCAATTCTGCACAAGAGGCTTTACCCTTTACTGATTTGTTATAAACCAAAAGGAGAAGAGATCCAAAGGCAGTAAGGAAACCAGGAGCAAGCTTACAGTGAACTGCAGAGTGTCAAGAGGCTTTTGAACAATTAAAATTATTATTCACCTTGGAGCCTGTATTAAACCACCCAGATCCCACGAAGCCCCTGATAGTGAAAGTAGACACGTCAGATGTGGCTATAAGGGAGATTTTATTACAGAAAGATGAGGGAGAGAAACTGAGACCCTGTGCTTACCTTTTCTGCAAGTTCAATGACACGGAACACCACTGGCACATGTGGGAAAAGGAAGCGTTTGCAGTGCGATGGGCTCTGGTGAACTGGAGACATTTGCTAGAAGGGGCATCTCAGCCTTTTGAAGTGTAGACAGATTACAAAATTTTTACAAATGTTACATCAGCTATCAGTTTACACCTTACGCACTCTGAGAAAATTGAACCTTAAGCAGATTAGATGGGCTCAGTTCTTTAATAGATTCAATTTTATTCTCAAATACTTGCCCAGGGGAAAGAACTTTTTGGCTGAAGCTTTGTCCCAGTTTCCCCAGAGGGAAGAGGTAGTAGATTTGATCATTCCCACCCAGCAATTGGGGATAGCAGTGGTCACAAGAAGTCAAATATCTGCACCTACCCTAAAAGTGGGGGAGGATTTACAAAATGAGTTGAGCTCTGGGCTAATAAAGTACAACTGATAGAGAAACAGGAATTCTGGTGAAGTGGGGATAGATTACCAATCAAAGAGAATATTTGTAGCTCAGGGTTGAACTGTGGAGTCCTTGGTGCTCTCTGAGCCTTGTTGTTTTCTTGCAGACATTTCATTGCCAGGCTAGGCAACATCTTCAGTGCAAAAAGGGAGTGGGACTTGCTCTCTGTTTATATACCATGGCTTGTCCTGCTTGTGTTGGTGGAGGTGTTGTTCTCTCCTTAGTAGTTCCTTGACTGGGCTGTTGTTTGTTACTTGGTTGATTGACTGAGTTAATAGTTCCTTGATTAGGAATTGTTTGATTGATTATGCTGTTTGATTGTTCCTCTGGTGCTAATCTTGGTGTTAATCTTTGCATATCTGGGTGATGATTGCTGGCAAGGAGGTGTTCTGGTCTTCTGGATTTTCTATTGTCTCTTATGAATAGTATGTAAATGTTGTTTACCTCTATGTGTCTGTTGATGGATGCTTTGTCTGAGTGCCAAGCTTCCAGGAATTCTCTAGCATTTTTGGACTTGGCCTGGTTTAAGATGTTCACGCGGCTGTCAAACCGCGGATTCCCGATGGGGTGGGAACCCTGAAGATTTTTAACTGTTGGTTTGTGCGACTCCATTCAAGTCTTTAAGGTGTAATGGATCACTAGCTTTAATAAAGAACTCTTCATATCCTTAACGGATTGTGATGAGAGTTTCTGGTTTAACCGCTAAAGCAGAGCTTTCCAAACTTTTCATGTTGGTGACACACTTTTTAGACATGCATCATTTCGCGACACAGTAATTCAGTTTTACTAGCAAACCGGAAGTTAAACTAACTAACTTATAAGAGATATGGACACATACATAAATTGTAATAGCAAAATGTATGGGGACACAACATATCTCATGAAAACAGAGTTCCCCTTTACAGCAGGGCAAGGCTTGGACAGAGCTCCCCTCTTACAGCAGGGCACAAGGCAGGCACTAGGACCTGTGCGGAATCACAGCAGGTTTGGAGGCAGCAAGGCACAAGGCAGGCACTAGGACCTGTGCGGAATTACAGCAGGTTTGGAGGCAGCAAGGCACAAGGCAGGCACTAGGACCTGCGTGGAATTACAGCAAGTTTGGAGGCAGCAGGCACAAGGCAGGCACTAGGACCTGCACAGAATCCTGGCAGGGCTCAGAGGCAGCAGCAGCAAGGCACTTAAGGCTCTGAGTGTCCGACTCAGAGGTTTCTCGTTACGTTCACATGACACACCTACACACTGCAGCCGACACACTAACGTGTCGTGACACACAGTTTGGAAAGCTCTGCGCTAAAGGATCACAGCATGACAGTGCCCTTTCAATCCCCTCATCTAGGTCATTTATGAAGATGTTGAAGAGCACAGGGCCCAAGTCGGGACCTTGAGGTACCCCACTGCATACTTCCCCTCGTGTAGATGTAGTTCCACTAAGGACCACACCCTGAGTGCAGTTGGTTAGCCAATGGCAAATCAATCTGGTAGTGGTACTGTATATCCCACATTGTTCTATCTTACCAAGTAGGCTGTGGTCTACTTTATCAAAAGCCTTACTGAAATCTCAGCGTACTATATTCACAGAATTTCCCTGGTCCACTAATTTAGTCACTTTATCAAAGATGGCAATAAGATTTGTTTGGCATGACCTGTTCTTAACAAACCCATGCTGGCTTCTAGTAATCACCTTGTTCATTTCTAGGTGCTCACAAACCCGCTGCTTGATGACCTTTTCCAGGATTTTCCCAGGTATTGAGGTCAAGATGATTGGTCTGTAGTTTCCTGGATCCACTTTCCCCCCCTTTTTAAACATTGGAACCACATCAGCTCTTTTCCAGTCCTCTGGCAGTTCCCCTGTGCTCCAGGAGCTCTCAAAGATTTCATTCAGTGGTTCCAAGATCACATCTGCCAGTTCCTTCAGTAGCCTGTGATGTAAACCATCCAGTCCAGGAGACTTGAACTCGTTCAAAGCACTTAGGTGTTCTCTTACCAATTCCTTGCATTCTTCTTCTGTCTCCCATGATGCTGCTTTTCACAGGTTGGACTATTTTTTCCTTTTGTGTAAAGGCATATGCAAAAAAGGAATTAAGTAGTTCCGCCTTCTCCCTGCTGCCAGTCACCTTCTTGCCATCTTCTCCCACTACTGGACCGACCATTTCCTTGACTTTCCTCTTGCTCCTTACATATCAAAAGAAACTTTTTGTTGTTGTTTTTGGCATTTGTTGCAAGTCTTAGCTCATTCTGAGCCTGAGCCTTTCTGACTCTGTCCCTGCAGATTCGGGCTATTTGCTAGTTATAAGCCCCTCTTTCAATATTTTTATACTTGTCCTTTTTGTCCCTCAGCTTGTCAAAGAGTTCTTTGTGCAACCATGCTGGTCTTGACAGGTGTCTCTTGTTTTTCTTTCTCTGTGGTATTGTTTTTGTTTGGGCCTTTATTGTCTAATTTTTTAGAATTTCCCAAGCATCCTGAACTGATTTCCCTTCTAGGATTTCCATCCATGGAATCCTTCCTATTCTTCCTCTTAATTTGTTGAAGGCAGCTCTTTTGAAATCTAGAACACTAGTCTGAATTCATTCATTATGGTGAAGCCTAGTATGACTTGGTCACTCTCTCCCAGACTTCCTACAACTTTCACTCTCTCAACCATTTCATCCCTATTAGTAAGTATTAAGCCCAGAATAGATGACCATCTAGGTGCCTCTTCTACCTTTTGGATGATAAATTTGTCAGCTAGGCATGTCAGGAACCTGCTCAATCTCCCATTTGCTGCAGAGTTTGTTTCTCAGTTGATGTCAGGGTAGTTAAAATCCCCCATTATTACAGTGGTGTGTTTCCTGGACACCTCAGCTAACTGATTTACAAAAAGTTCAACCATTTCCTCTTGAAAGGAAAGAAGCCACATTATTAGACAATATACATGATTTATTCCAAGTTTTTTATTTTTATGCTGGGATTTAACCTTTGGCCAAGAAAATGTTTGCCTTTTATTGAATGGCACAGAGAGCAATTACTGTTATGGTGATTCCTGAGGTTAGACAAGAGAGAGACAGCAGGCAGGTAAATGCCTAGATTTATACCAGCATCTTCAGGTATTTCAATCATTCTCAGCTGAATAAGCAGCATCAGTTGGGTGATAATTTAAAGCAGTACAAGGGATGGGTGCTGAGTGGACAGTTTCAATTGCTGGAATGCTAAGAACCATCCAGATTACTGCCCCACAAATTCAAAACAGATGAACGTGTTAAACCTACTAGGCAGCCTGTTGTCTGTAAGAGCTGGTCCCCTTTCTGCTCAGACCAAAGTTACTGTTGGAACACAAAGCTGGACTAAATGGAAGTTGGCTTCCTTGAACCAGCCCTTCTCTTGTAAATGTTTTGCCCAGCAGCTTATTTCTGAATCTAAATACACTCCAAAGTTGTCAACACCTGCAGCCTGTCTGGAGGATGTAGTTATAATTCAGATGTCTTGGAAGAAGGTGGAAGTCACCTCTTCCCCTCCATTTCCATGTTTCCAGCTGCTCCAGGATAAATCAGCTGCTATGGTAGATCTCTCCAGCAAAGGAGATCGTTACCTTGTTGTGGTGCTGGAGCTTGCGCACCTCAATGATGCCAAACTGTGAAGGGACACCCAAGAAATTCATGGAAGAGAGGTCAGACTAAATACGATCCCTGGGGAAGGTAACGGCAACCCACCCCAGTATTCTTGCTGTGAAAACTAAATGGATCAGTACAACCAGAAATATGTTGGTATACCATTGGAAGATGGGACTCCCAGGTTGGAAGATGGTCAAAATGTGACTGGGGAGGAACAGAGGAGAAGTTCAACTAGCCCCAGATGTGATGACGCAGCTAGCTCAAAGCCGAAAGGATGGCTAGCGGTCGACGGTGCTGGAAATGGAGTAGCCTTCATAATTAATAATAAAGTGGTTAAAGCAGTGCTTGGATACAATCCAAAAAACAATAGAATGATCTCAATTCGAATTTGGGGTAAGCCATTTAACATCACAGTGATCCAAATATACGCCCCAACCACAGATGCTGAAGAAGCAGAAGTAGATCAGTTCTATGAGGATCTGCAGCACCTACTGCATAATACGCCAAAAAGAGGTGTTATTTTCATTACAGGAGACTGGAATGCTAAGGTGGGTAGTCAAACGACACCTGGAATTACAGGCAAGCATGATCTGGGAGAACAAAATGAAGCGGGACATAGGCTGATAGAATTTTGCCAAGACAATTCACTATGCATGACAAACACTCTCTTCCAGCAACCTAAAAGATGACTTTATACATGGACTTCACCAGATGGTCGACACCAAAATCAGATTGACTACATCCTTTGCAGCCAAAGGTGGCGGACATCTATACAGTCGGTAAAAACAAGACCTGGAGCTGACTGTAGTTCAGGTCACGAACTTCTTATTGCACAATTTAGAATCAGACTAAAGAGAATAGGGAAAACGCACAGATCAGTTAGATATGAGCTCACTAATATTCCTAAGGAATATGCAGTGGAGGTGAAGAATAGATTTAAGGGACTAGATTTAGTGGATAGGGTGCCAGAAGAACTATGGACAGAAGTTCGCAACATTGTTCAGGAGGTGGCAACAAAAAACGTCCCAAAGAAAAAGAAAAGTGAAAAGGCAATATGGCTGTCTGCTGAGACACTGGAAGTAGCCCAAGAAAGAAGGAAAGCAAAAGGCAACAGTGATAGGGGGAGATAGGGGGAGATATGCTCAATTAAATGCAAAATTCCAGAGGTTAGCCAGAAGAGATAAGGAATTATTTAAACAAACAATGTGCAGAAATGGAAGAAGATAATAGAGTAGGAAGGACAAGAGACCTCTTCCAGAAAATTAGAAACATCGGAGGTAAATTCCAGGCAAAAATGGGTATGATCAAAAATGGGTATGAGCCTACCATGGTAGAGATGGGTGGGGATAAATCCAAATAATAAATGATCAAAAACAAAGATGACAAGGACCTAACAGAAGCAGAAGAGATCAAGAAAAGGTTGGAAGAATATATGGAAGAACTGTACAGGAAGGATAATAATATCAGGGATAGCTTTGACAATGTGGTCAGTGAGTTAGACCCAGACATCCTGAAGAGTGAGGTTGAATGGGCCTTAAGAAGCATTGCTAATAACAAGGCAGCAGGAGATGACGGTATCCCAGCTGAACTGTTTAAAATCTTACAAGATGATGCTGTCAAGGTGATGCATGCCATATGCCAGCAAATTTGGAAAATACAAGAATGGCCAACAGATTGGAAAAAATCAACTTATATCCCCATACCATACGTATGGTATGGAGTATGGACTGGTTTGATCTTCTTGCAGTCCAAGGCCATACTGCAGGAAATAATGCCAGACTGCTCACTTGAGGGAATGATATTAAAGACAAAACTGAAGTACTTTGGCCACATAATGAGAAGACAGGATACCTTGGAGAAGATGCTGATGCTAGGGAAAGTGGAAGGCCAAAGGAAGAGGGGCCGACCAAGGGCAAGATGGATGGATGATATTCTGGAGGTGACGGACTTGAACGTGGGGGAGCTGGGGGTGGTGACTGCCGACAGGAAGCTCTGGCGTGGGCTGGTCCATGAAATCATGAAGAGTCGGAAGCAACTGAATGAATTAAAAAATGGTAGATCTGTATGAGGTGGAAAGATAGTCCGTTTCCCTAAGTGCATTTTTCGTGTATTTTTAATAAAGGTCATTCTCTGTTTACTGGCAAAAGGAATCAATATTGATTCATTATTTATAAAGGATCCCACTAGTCGGTAATGATTGGGAATCTGAATGCACCAGGCCATGATATTTCCCTTACACAAACTTGGTCCTGGCAATTGGTTCTGTCTTGGAAAGCAGAGGTGAAAGGAGAGGGTGCAAAACCAGCTCCACTGTGCCCCCCGCCCCATCTCAAGGGCTTCTTGCCAGCACTTGCTGGTTTTCCCTTCTTTTCAGATCCAACGAATAGCTAAGCAGTTGTTCAGACTCATGTCTACTTAGCAACACAATGGTAAACAAAATAGGAATTTCCCTGTTTATAAATCAGAAATGTTTGTCACCTGCCCTGAACTGCAAGTGAGTAGAATGTTTGTCACCTGCACTGACAGCATTAAGAATTTCCTCTTTCATTTGCCTTCCTACATTTGATTTCCAAGGAAACTGAATAGCTGCAGCTCCTTGTTTTATATTACAGGCAGAGATGGAAAGAATGGTTATTTTGAGGTGCTAATGGCCACGAGGAAAGAGAAAGAGGCTCTGACACCCATCATTCTGGAAGGAAAGGACCTCTGAGAAGGGTGAGAGTACAGACAGACAGCGGGCTCGGTCCTGTGGTTTTTCCCTGGAGCTATCTAGCCCATTAGATGTGGCCTGAGAATGGATGGGGCATTTGTGGTCAGGCCTCTTCTTCCGGGCTCTGAGTTTGACCCCTGGGCAGGCAATGGCTAATTCAAGCAGATGGGCACCGCAAGTCAGAGGCTGAGGTGGCCTTGGGACTAATGAGAAGTGAAGCTGCATCACCACACAGTTCTGTTTAGTCCAGCCTCAGCTTCCCCACCGGGTGACCCCTCCGGGTCCCTGCAAATGCTCTGGAGAAGAGATCTAAACTACTTTTGCTTAGAATTAAAATCGTTGCCAATGTAACATTCACCGGTGGTTGTTTGGGATGGAGAGACAATTGTTTGTTTAAACATTTCCATACCTTTTATATTTATGAGACGTGGTCCCAGGGCTGGAGCTGAGTACTAAGCTAAGGACAGGTGGCTGGATGGATTGCCAGCATAAAAAGTACCCAAGTCTCTTCTCCTCCCTTTTTATGGAATGGAAAGATTTGGGGCATAAACTAAAATGGGCAGGGCAAGGCCCATTAATTGTATTTCGCACTGTTTTATATTGGTTTCTTTTATTAGTATGATTTTTATGTGTTGTCTGTTAGCTGTCCAGAATTGTTTGTTTAAGATGGACAGCCATATAATTTTTCATAAATAAATAAATAAATAAATAAATAAATAAATAAATAAATAAATCAGGCACTCTGTTGGCCAGCAAATGAGCATTGATTGGTGGAGTTTTTTGTGATCATCTACTAGTCAAAAAGGGCAAGTTGTGACAGGCCGTTGGTTCTTTGTGAGCACTGGAGACTCACAAACTAGTTGACAGGCCCATCTCATTCTAAAGGCCATAAATCTTCCAAACAACTCCTTCAAGTCCTACTTCATTTTCCATGTGAGACCAGAAAGAAGTCTTGGGCACTGGGAAGGCTCATCATCTATAGTAGAAGGGTCTTGAGTGCATTCCCAGGTCAGATACCAAGAATCCAAGCCGGCCAAAGGGAAGTACCATGCTAATTTTTCAGGATGCTTTCTCTTACTGCCAGATATGGTCAGACCATAACAACATGGCCCACTTTATTTTCTTCTTTCCATCTCTCATGTACAGCAGTAACTGAAGCAAATAAACACTTTGTGCCAGTGTCACATCTGCAATAAATTTATTTATTTATTTATTGTGGCATTTATACCCCGCCTATCCCCTCCCTAATGGAGGACTCTAGGCGGCTTACAAGCATATATATACATTAATTATACAATTTTTATAAATCACCATTTTCACCACGCGTAAGGGGAGGGGGTAAGGGAACCGACTCTTCCAGGCTCTGGACTACAATTCCCAGGATGCCTTGAGCCGGCTGCTGACGTCCTGTAGCTGTTGCATCCAGGTCCGTCGTCACCGCCACCATTCAATCTTCCTCCGATCCTTTCCTCCGGTGGTGCCGACTTCCCGACAGGACGCCAGCAAATTAGCCCACTTAAGGTGGTACCCATTTATCTACTTGCAAAGCTTTCGAACTGTTGGGTTGACAGCTTTTGTATCTTCCTCTGCCTTGCTCCTTCTCCCAAGCCAGATTGATTGATTGATTGATTCATTGATATGGCCAGCTATCTACCAAAGCACTCTGGGTGGTGAACAAATAAAAGCAACTATCTGAATCCATAATGTTAAACAATGGCATAAAAAAGAAATAGCAATAGCAGTTGAGGCCCCTAAAAAATCTTGCAACAATAACAACAGACAGACCTGCACCCACATCAGAGCTCCATTAGCACTCTGGCTACAAACTGGCAGAGTTATCATTTTCCAACAATGGAAGAACTTCTAAGCCTTAGAATGGCACAAATTCCTTCTATTTTGGGGCATTCTAGAGAAGGTCCTAACTAGGGGTGTACACAAAATAGAAAATAGGCTTTGTTTTCATCCTGAGACAAAATGTTCTGTGAGTTCAGCCAAAGCTTTTCAGATCCTTCGTAGTTCCCAGAACCAAAGTCCAGTGCGATCCTGGGGGGAGAAGGGCCAGCTTGGTGCAGGTTGTTTCCCCTCCCTCCCAGAACAAAACAGCCCTCCCGGTTTCTCCTGCCTACAGACCAAAACATTCAAAACACAAGTTTCAGTTCAGACGTGGACCACCCCAAAACAGCTGTTCTGTGCACAGAATGCTTCATGCACAAAACATTTTGCAGATCCTGAGTCCTATCATTAATCACTGTCACGGGACATATTTTTCCAGTCCATCTGGCAACAAAAGCTGGTTTTCTAATATTATTGGCCTCTGGTTAGTGCTGAAAAATGCTAGTTTTAAAAGGCAAATAGCAGCATAAAAGTGGCAGTTAGATTTAGCCCCTGGTTGCAGTCTAATGCTGAAATGGATCTGCTTGGGAGGTATTTTACAAGAACACCACAATCACTTGAATAAATGTATAGCAAGTTGTTTGGATCCACTCATACAACAGTTGCCCCCCCCCCCCCAAAAAAAAAAAAACTCTTGGAAGAAGCCACTGCAAAATCTGTTTTCTCATTCCAGAGCAATGGATTTCCACCACCTTTCAGTTGGTCTTGCCTGCATTGTTGCTGTATGTTCATTCCCACTATGAGGCCCAGATGTTTCACATATGTCCATTTTAGTCAGTCATCTCACCAGCACATAATGGCTCTTCCAGTCTTGTTTATCATAAAACACTAGATCCCAGACTGTGCTGCTTAAGGAGATTTTGCATTTAATTTCACAAGAACGCAGCATGCATCTGGTTCTGGCAGTCTGCGTACCATTTTGGAGCACGAAGTATCTCTGAGTATAATTTAGCCAGTGAAGGATGAGGCATTTCTTCCCTTCCCTTTATTATTCTGCATGTTTATTCTGCCTCTCCTTACTTTCCAGCTTAACTTGAAGAATGGCCAAAATAATTCCTGGACGGGAATTGGCACAAGAAGTGGCAGCTTAGAGCTGCTTTAGTTCACGTGAAGAGTAACTGTTGATTAAAAACACTGCAAAAAAGGCAATCAGATTGTGGCATTTACTTCAGCAATTCACAATAATGCAAGGTTCATTCTTTATTTATTTGGTAAATTTATATACAGTAGCCACCAATCTCACATATGTGACTCTGCACAGCATTCAGAGTTAAAAAAACAAAAACAACACAACAAAATAACCAAAAACATAACAACAAAGATCATTTAAACATTAAAAAACATAAAAAATAATCTACGAGACAGCACATTCAATTTCCCTAGAAATGATTATTATCCTGTATTTAAATGGGTTCTACTTCTGCCTTTTCACAAACATGAAACTCTCATTGCAATCTCTTCTCTACTCACATTCTCCTGCCTTGTTTTTCTTCATCTTAACTCTGCCTCTTTCTCTGAGTTGGGTATTTTGCAACCTTCAAGCAATGAAGAACACAGTCTTGATGGTTTTAGTCATCTTGTTACTGTAAAAAAAGAAAGAAAAAGAATAGCCGAATCAAACCAGTATTTGTGGTTACCACTGTGCTTGCGTTTTCTGAGATATAACTCCTCTTCATCAATATACTTTTCTCTTTTTGTCTGATTTCTCCCTCCCAATGTTTTTCTGGGGCTTGCTCTGTAATCCTAGTATTATCTAATAATGGTATGGCCATTGATTATAAGCCCTTTGGGACAAGAAATATACTTTGTCTTTTTTCTTTAAATAAACCTTTACAAAGCAGACCTCCATTCAAATTCTCAGCCACTGATGCATCAACAGATTACTTAATAGTACAGATAATTGTTAACATCTATTTGAATAGCTGAGAAAACTTATTAAATTCACTGATTCTTTGGCCTGGTGAGACAGCTTAGAACATATTTCTCTTTCCTGTCATTAACCACAGGGCCAATTTTTTTGCCAAATGTGTTTTGTATATTCATTTTTGACAGCTGTTGGTTGTTTTTAATAACCTGTGCTATCTGCAGGGGAGCAACTGCTGAGGAGTGAGGCAAAGTGCTGTTCTGCCCCAGGGATTAACTGAAACAACAGGCAGATGCTGTGCTTTCTCTCCACATCTGGGCACCCAGACAAACACATTAAATTCTGTCAGCCCCACGAGGTAGACTAGACCAAGACATCACCTCCACAGGAAGGCTAGAACTGCTCTTATTGAGATTGGTGGTGATAACAGAATCTTGCATGTCTGATTGTGCTGTGCTTCCTCCCGCTTCTTGTACCCATGTGAATGAGGAAGGCGTCTGCCTCAGCTGCTTACAAACACTATTTTTCGGTTGTGGACTTAATATATGTTTTATTTATTTATTTTATTTTTATTTATTTATTTAATTTATATAACCGCCCATCTCCCCCGACGGGGAACTCTGGGCGGTTTACAACAAAATAAAATTAGATAAAAGCATGAAATATAAAATATATAAACCAACAATTTATACAATTAATATAATAAATAGATATAAAAATCCAAGTGGGAGATAGTATTAATAAAAGAAAGGCATTATAAAATTACGGGATTAACCACCCCCATGAGGAACTATTGTTTCCTCCCTCCCATGCCAGGCGGCAGAACCAGGTCTTCAGTTCTTTTCTAAAGGTCTGGAGGGAGGGGATCTGTCTCAACTCTGTTTTACCTTCATTGCTTTCGTAATGGAGCTCGAATATTTTTTATTTATTTGATTTATTTATTTTATTAATCAAATTTATATGGCTTCCCACCTCACAAAAAGTGACTCTGGGTGGCATATAACAATCCAGTAAAACAATAAATATATAAACAATCATTACCTAAAACCACTATATAAAAGGTAAAGGTTTTCCCTTGCACAGTCATGTCTGACTCTAGGGGCCGGTGCTCATCTCCGTTTCTTAGCCGAAGAGCCAGTGCTGTCCGAAGACGCTTCCGCGGTCATGTGGCCGGCATGACGCGCGTGGAACGCTGTTACCAACCCACGGAACTGGTACCTATTTATCTACTTGCATTTGCATGCTTTCAGATTGCTAGGTTGGCAAGAGCTGGGGCGAGTGCGGGAGCTCACTCCGTCATGCAGCGTTTGGGCCTCGAACCACTATATAATAATTATTAAAAAGCATTAAAAATTATAAAAGCAGAACTAAAACAGAAAAAGAAAATAATAGGCGAGGGGATGTTAATAATGGAGCTACCTCACCAGTTCACTTGTCCCCTGGGGTCCCCAGGCCTGCTGGCATAACCAGGTCTTGAGGAACCTTCAAAAGCTCAGGAGTGATGAGGCCGATCTCATCTCTGTGGCGAGAAGGTGTCACAGCAGAAAAGACCCGCTGCCTAAGCCCGCCAAACGTAGCTCCCTAGATGACGGAACCCGTAACCATGACCTAGCCCCATGTGTAAGGTCACACAGCTACCTAGAAACATATTTAGGATTCCCTTACTAACTTTGCTTAGACTGAAGAAGCTCCTTGGATAAGGAGCGAAACGTTTCCACTGAGAAAATAGAAATCCAGTTGACATGATTCAAGCTACAGACAATTCCACCTGGATGACTGAGAACCTTCATAGACATAAGCCTGGGGAATTCCACCGCCAACTCAGCCACAGAGACAAGTTGGTCAGGCAGGGATGCTGCTATGCTGCAAGTAGGGAAGTAAGCAAGCAGCAGTCCCAACTGATCCCTATGGCCCAACCTCACCAAGAATCTCCTTGACCAGCCAGGAGGGGAATGGGTCCAGAAGAACAGGTGGCCGAGCTCAGTTATGTCTGGGGCAATGCCCCTAAGGCCACCAGAGACGCCTGGATAACAGCCACAACTCCACCTTTGCCCCGTAGTCATGTCTGATGCCATACCTGAAACCCAGGAGGGGACATTTCAGAGAGGGGAACCCCACCTCTCCACCCACCCAGGTTTCTGTAATGCAAACCAGATTGTCTCTCTCATCCACAATAAAGTCATGGATAAGGTGAGTTTTATTAGAGGCTGACCTGGCTTGCTTGCTTGCTTGCTTTTTTCTTTCTTTCTTTCTTTCTTTCTTTCTTTCTTTCTTTCTTTCTTTCTTTCTTTCTTTCTTTCTTTCTTTCTTTCTTTCTTTCTTTCTTTCTTCTTTCTTTCTTTCTTTCTTTCTCTTTCTTTCTTTCTTTCTTTCTTTCTTTCTTTCTTTCTTTCTTTCTTTCTTTCTTCTTCTTTCTCTCTCTCTCTCTCTCTCTCTCTCTCTCTCTCTCTCTCTCTCTCTCTCTCTCTTTCTTTCTTTCTTTCTTTCTTTCTTTCTTTCTTTCTTTCTTTCTTTCTTTCTTTCATCAAATTTATCACCGCCCGTCTCTACTACAGTAGACTCTGGGCGGTTTACAATAAATATCAAAATTAAAATTAAAATTAAAATTAAAAATTAAAAACTTATAATCATTAAAATACAATATCATAATAAATAGGAATATAAAATCCAGAGGATGGTACAATAGTAAAAGGAGGTTATTATTAAGCTAACCACCCCCAGGAGGAACTATCCCTTCCTTTGTCCCAAGCCAGGTGGCAGAACCAGGTTTTTAAAGACTTACAAAAAGCCTGGAGGGAGGGTGCCTGCCTCACCTCCGGGGGCAAGATGTTCCACAGGGCGGGCACTATCGCAGAGAAGGCACGCCTCCTGGACCCCGTTAGATGGAATTCTTTTATTGACGGGGTCCGCAGCATGCCCTCCCTGCATGACTGGGTGGGGCGGGTAGATGTAATCGGGATGAGATGGTCCCTCAGATACCCTGGTCCCATGCCATGTAGGGCTTTAAAGGTGATGACCAACACCTTGAATTGGACCCGGAAGCAAACTGGTACCCAATGCAGCTCGTGGAGCAGTGGTGTTACATGTGCTGATCTTATCGCACCCATAACTGCTCGAGCGGCTGCATTCTGGACCAGCTGAAGCCTCTGGATACACTTCAAGGGTAGCCCCATGTAGAGCGCGTTGCAATAATCTATATGAGAGATGACAAGGGCATGAGTGACTGTTCGGAGGGCCTCTCGATCCAGGAAGGGGCACAACTGGCACACAATCCGAAGCTGTGCAAAGGCCCTCCTGGCCACGACTGCCACCTGCTCTTCGAGCAGGAGTCGTGAATCCAGGAGGACCCCCAAGCTCCAGACTGAATCTGAACAGGGCAGTGCCACCCCATCCAGAGTTAAAGATGACAGCTTCCCGGAGGCCGAGGGGCCATCAATCCATAGCCACTCCATCTTACCAGGGTTCAGTTGAAGCCTGTTGTTCCCCATCCAGGCCCCTACAGCCCCTAGGCACTGAGATAGGGTGTCCACTGCAACACTTACTTCACCCAGGATGGAGATATACAATTGAGTATCATCAGCATATTGGTGATACCTCATCCCGTGATGACGGATGATCTCGCCCAGCGGCTTCATGTAGATGTTAAATAGGAGAGGAGAGAGAACCGAACCCTGCGGCACTCCACACAGGAGGGGTCGAGGGTCGGATCTCTCCTCTCCTATTACCACCGATTGTGAGCGGCCCTGTAGGAAGGAGGCAAACCAGTGCAAAACTACACCGCCCACCCCCAACTCCCTGAGTCGCTCCAAAAGGATACGGTATCGAAATCCACTGAGAGGTCCAAGAGAGCGAGAATGGATGCACTCCCTCCATCTCGCTCCTGCCAGAGATCATCCATAAGCGCGACCAATGCAGTCTCTGTCCCATATCCCGGCCTAAAACCTGACTGAAAGTGGTCTAGATAATCCGTTTCATCCAGAATCCTCTGGAGTTGCAACACCACCACCTTCTCAACCACCTTTCCCAAAAAGGGAAGGTGGGAGATAGGATGAAAATTATTCAAAACAGTGGGGTCCAGGGAAGGTTTCTTGAGGAGGGGGTGCACCAGTGCCTCCTTAAAGACTGCTGGGAACACCCCCTCTCCCAAGGATGCATTGATCATCCCCTGGACCCAACCACATGTGACCTCCCGAGCTGATTTCACCAGCCAGAAGGGACATGGGTCAAGATGGCACGTGGTGGCGTTTACAATCCGGAGGGTCCTGTCTACTTCATCAGGCCCAACAGGATCAAACTGTTCCCAGATAACAGGGTAAGTACGCATCTCCCCAGATTGTGCTTCACGCTTAGAGTTAAATTTGGAATGAATCTTAGCGATTTTGTCCCGCAGATCCTCAGCAAACTCTTCCGACCGGCCCTGTAAATGGGTCACCGTATCTTCGCGACCCAAGGGAGATCTAGTAATCTTAAACAGGGCCATCGGGTGGCATTCTGCAGACGCAATAAGATCGGAGAAATATTCACGTTTCGCCGCTCTTACTGCCACAAGGTAGGCCCTAATAGCGGCTCTAGATTGTGTCCGGTCAGATTCAGTCCTCGTCTTCCTCCAGCGGCGCTCTAGACATCTCTTAACCCTCTTCAAAACCCTCAACTCCTCCGTGAACCTCCTTATTCCAAGTTGCGGCCAGGACCTCCGCCGGACCGTGCATCAGATCTTCGGGTATAACCCCCAGCTCCTTTTGAAACCTCATTGGGTCCATCAGTCGCCGGGGGCGGACCAATCTAATAGGTCCTGCCTCCCTGTGGAGTGGGGCGGCACAAGAGAGCCTCAGGGTCACCAGGGTGTGGTCTGACCATGACTATGGGGATAGTTGTAACTCTCCCCTCAGATCACGTTGCCACTGCTCAGACAAGAAAACTAAGTCCGGGGTGAGGCCACTATCCCGAGTCGGGTCTCGAATAATCTGTGACAGGCCCATGGTTGCCATGGTAACCATGAACTCCCGAGCTGCCTCAGAGGTCCATCCCAGGGACGGCAGATTGAAATCCCCCAAGACCATGAGTCTGGGGAACTCCACTGCCAACCCCGAGACGGCCTCAAGCAGCTCGGGCAGGGAGGTTGCTATGCAGCAGGGAGGCTGGTACAGCAGCAACACTCCCAACTGCTCTCGAGAACCCAACTTGAAAAACAGGGTCTCACACCCGGCCACTTGTGGAGCAGCGCCCCAGAAGGCCACCAGAGACTCCCGGATGACAACCGCCACCCCTCCTCCCCTGCCCCGCTGTCTTGGCTGATGCCACACTCGAAACCCAGCCGGGCACATTTCTGAAAGGGCAACCCCTCCTTCTGGGCCCAGCCAGGTCTCAGTGATACATGCCAGGTCTGCCCCCTCCTCCGCGAGCAAGTCGCGAATGATGGGAGCCTTGTTATTCACAGACCTGGCATTAAGGAGTAACAGCCGGACATCAGGGCCCTCGAAGATCTGGTTACCAGGGTCTGGGTTTGAGCTTGGGGGGCTGGAACGCGCCACCGGTAATAAACACCGCATTAAGTAGCAGCAGCATCCCAGATCTTGGGGGTGAGCACAGGAGGCCAGAACACGGCACTGGTCTGAAGCACTGAGGCACCATATGTGAAAGCGGCCAGCCCTGTCTCCCATCTTACCTCCCATGCCTGTCACCACAGGGATGCCATCCCCTGCCCTCTCCACCCTCTTACTGTCCTGCTCCCACCCTCCACATCCCCTCACCCCTAAGGCAATGGGACCCATCCAGCCACTGCCAAGTACACATGGACAGATAGGCACTGAGCAGGTTACCGGCACTTCTGCCCAGCATTCAGCACCTCCACCCAGGCAGCCCTTCCATCCACATGAACCAATCCCAAATCTTCTTCCACTCTAACCCTCCGCCCCCCCACCCGGGTGGCAGGAAAGCCTCACATCCAGAAAGGCAGCCAGGCCGAACCCCCCACCCCCACCCTTGACTCTCACTCGAGGGCGGCAGGCCCAACCTCACCTAGCCCACACACCAGCCATAAAAAGTCCCTGCCAGTCCAGATGTTATAACTTGAATAAGCTCTTGGGTTTCAGCACATGTTCAGAAATCATTGCAAAGTATATAGTTGGAGAGAGACCATCTGGACCTCCTCTTGGGATGTTGATAGGTGGACCCTCCCCTCCCCTCCCCGACAAGTTTTATAGCACCGGGTGAGCTTCCTTCAATCCTTAGCAAAAGAAGTTTTAAATATGAGTTTAAGAACTTAAAAAAAATATTTTTTTGAATAAACAGTAAAAAGGTGATTAAAGCTTTGATTTTAGAAAGTTACAAACAGACTAAGGGTCCAGATAAATTTGAACTAAGATTTTGGAAATAATTATAAGACTTCTTCCCGTGGGAAAATGCTTTTGTTTTGAATTCTTAAAATAATAATAATAATAATAATAATAATAATAATAATAATAATAATATAAGACTTTAAAAATTGGATACTAGATGGAACTAAAGATTACAATTAAAGAAGAAGAACACTCAAACATGACATACAATTATAGAATGAAGCAAAATGTTTTAATATTGGACATATTGAAGGATATTTTTGAACAATGGACCCCAAAGTTAATTTTAATAGTGTCTGCCTCTATAGATAGACTTTGTCTAAAAGATGTTATGGAAGAGTTTTACTGGACAAGACTGAGACTGATCTGAAAGTGGATTTTAAAATGACAAGCTACAAGAATGATACGAAAAAAGATGCTACACTGGACATACAAAAGAAATCGGCTGATGCCTTAATAATTAAAGGGGATATACAAATAACAAACCAAGATAGTGATCTGGATAATTTTCCTATATTGGATTTACAAAAGAAGCTTGTTAAGCTTTGAAGAATTTTGTGAGAAGGAACAAAGAAAAAATGAAAAGAAATCAAGTTTTAGGACATTATTTGAAGGGACTAAAGATCAAGGTTGTTAAAAGTAAAAGGAAGGAATATAAAGTTGGCTTATTTGATCAAGGTTAAAATTATGTGTTCTTATCTCTGGTAACCCTTAATGGACTTTTGCTGACATCAGGACTGAAATCGCGAGGATTTATGGATTTCTTTATAGATAATAGATGGGATATGGGAAGAATAGATCATTTGTTCTATTTCAAGAGAAGGTGATAAGTTACTAAAATTGTTTATAGTGGTTGAGATGAAGAGGGAAATCATTTCTTTATATATTTCTTTTCTTTTTCATTACTATATTCTTATTTTTTCTTCCTTTCCTATTTTTTCCTCTATTTTCTTCTTCTTTTCTGCATCTTCTATTTTTTCTTTTAATTCTTTTATTTTTTTTAGTTTGTATTAGTTTTTATAGTTGTAGTTATAATTTTTAATAAAATTACTATTTAGAAAAAGGTTAAGTGAAAGGCAGACTTAGGGAGGAGACTGACTGTTGCTTTGCTCAATCCAAGAAAATGTTCCTTCTCTGATATCCTGGGTTTAGTCTGTAAATCAGAAATTATCTAGTGGCTAAACCCACCTTCCTAATGAGCCTTGGTGGAATGGTAAAAGCACATTCTAGAATTGAGTAATACTCAATTACAGTCTTGGATCAAAGAAGTCACGGTAATAAAAACTAAAAAGCTTTTCAAACCCAGTGGTATGTGCTGCCCATCACGGTTAATGGCCAGTGACATATTAGCATACTTGCCGTTGACTGTATGAGTTTAATTCTCACCAGTTGTGCCATTGTATAAATGGGATTACAGGGGAGAGGCTTTTGGCAGGGAGGGAAGCAAAAGCTGAAATCCATTTATTCAAGCTCTTCAGCAGGGAACATATCAAAACCAAAACCAAAACCACAAGTGAAGCCTAGATGCCTTTGTCTGTTGGAGAAAGACAAAGAGCGAATCTGACTGAACACAAGTAAGAGCCCATGCTTGGCCCTACATCTTGGCAATAAGAGTGGCAAAAGGTTGTTTTTTCTCCATCCTTATTGCATCTGCCGTTAGGTGCCCGGCAGCCCTATTTAGGGTGACCTGTTCCCTAATGGGGAGGCCTGGGCCACAGGATGATCTCCAGGGCCGTGGTTATGAATATTCATGCTATCTGGCAGACAACGTTGCTCAGATTCACTTGGAGTTGGACTCCAACTGGGCAAGTCCCAACGTCTTGTGATGTTATCTGGACTGAGTTCGATTCTGTTACGCCCAAGGAAGCGGACAAGGTCCTTTTGTCTGTCAGTCCAGCCACCTGTTGGCTAGATCCTGGCCCCTCCTGGGTTCTTAAAGCAGCCTGGGAGGTGACCACAGGGTGGGTTCATGTGGTGGTTTCAGCCTCTTTGAGAGAGGGGTCATCGCTGGACCCTTCCCTGTTGGAGAATTATTGGCCAGTTTCCAATCTCCCCTTTCTGGGGAAGGTTGTGGAAAAGGTGGTTGGATGACAGCTACAGAGGAACTTGGAGCAAACGGATTATCTGGACCCGTTTCAGTCTGGCTTCAGGCCAGGGTGCAGCACAGAGACAGCGTTTTTCGCACTTGCTGATGACCTTTGGCGGAGCCAGGATGGGGGTGGGGCATCCATCCTGGTGCTCCTTGATCTCCCAATGGCTTTTGATACTGTCAACCACAGTACCCTTCTGGACCAGCTGCAGGGGTTAGGAGTGGGAGGCACTGCACTCCTGTGGTTCACCTCCTTCCTCAGTGGTCAGTTCCAGTTGATGTTAATGGTGGGAGGGGGAGAGATTGCATCCACAGCCCCCCCATGTGTGGGTGCCTCAGGGCTCAATGCTTTCCCCTCTCATGTTCAATATCTATATGGAACCACTGGGTGAGGTCATCTGCCAGTTTGGGGTACGGTATCATCAGTAGGCTGATGATACCCAGGTCTACATCTCAATCCCGAGTGGCAAAGGTGAAGCTGTCAATGTATTGACCAGTGTTCAGGTCTGGATGGGCAGAACAGACTTCACTTCAATCTAACAAGACTGAGTGGCTATGGCTGTCCTAGGTTGAGGATGTCACCATCCTTGGTCTTGGGTGGGGCTGCACTTCCCCCATCAAGACTGGTGCGCAACTTGGGGATCCTTCTGGATTCGCAGCTACGTGCACCACTTGCACCTTTTCCTCAATTGGGAGGCCCTTCAGAGAGTCACTCATGCCCTGGTCACCTCACAATTGGATTATTGAAATGCGCTCTACATGGGGCTGCCCAGAAGCTACAGCTGGTTCAAAATGCAGCAGCATAAGCAGTAATGGGTGCCTTTCGGTGTGCCCATGTGTCACCACTGCTATGTGAGCTGCATTGGCTGCCAGTTGGCTTCCGAGTGCAATTCAAGGTGCTGGTCATTACCTATAAAGCCCTGTGTGGCAGAGGGCCTGGATACCTGAGAGACGGTTTGTCTCCAATTGTTTCTGTCTGCCCTGTGTGTTCCAGCAGAGGGGGTGCGCTTCAGGTCCCCTCCATTAAACATTGCCATCTTGTGGGACCAGGGAAGCATGCCTTCTGTGTTGCGGCCCGCACCCTCTGGAACAGCCTCCCCCCAGAGATAAGGAGGGCGCCCTCTCGCCTGGGGTTCCGGAAAGCCTTGAAAACCTGGCTCTGGTTGATGTTTGTCATTATTTAATGGCCCCTGTTTTGTTTTGTGGGTTTTCTTAGCAGAGCATTTTAGTCCAGGCTGCCTGTTGATTTAATGTTTCTTGCTGTTTTTATGTTTTTTTAAATGTTGTATGCCACCCATACAAGGTGGCAGCTGGAGGTGGGCAGCTAATAAATTTCAAAAACTAAACTAAACTAAACTAAACTAAACTAAACTAAACTAAACTAAACTAAACTAAACTAAACTAAACTAAAACTAGGGATTTATCATAACCTGTGGTCCATGTGATCCACTAGTAGACACCAATGAAAATAGTCACACTTTGTTGTTTATTTGTTCAGTTGCTTCCGACTCTTCATGACTTCATGGACCAGCTCACGTCAGAGCTTCCTGTCAGCCGTCGTCACCCCCAGCTCCCCAAGGTCGAGTCCGTCACCTCCAGAATATCATCCAACCATCTTGCCCTTGGTCGGCCCCTCTTCCTTTTGCCTTCCACTTTCCCTAGCATCAGTCACACTTTACCTTAACACTATCAGCATTTTCATGATCATGTTTAGTTAACAGAGGCCAGCAATGGTGGCTTGTGTCATATCATGCTCCTTCTTCTTGGACTTCCGGGGAAGAATGGAGGACTGAAGATGGCTCTGTGAGAAGCGGAGCTGATGATTGCGGCTAAGAATAAGGAGCCGATGAGTAGATCAGCTCCTTTGACCCTCTCTGGACAAATTGAGGACGTGAGATTGCCCACATTGCACTCTATACGGTTGCTCCTCATGAGGAGACTGCAAGGCAGGGGTCTCCGGAGGGTGGGAGAACCGGGAGATGAGGGAATTTGCCATTCTTGCTCCAGCCACAGTCAGAGCCTTCAAAGGACACTAAGTTCTCACTTCCTTTGCTAACCACCTTCGGAAATTGCCTATTAACTGCTTTAAAGAAGTTAGACACCTTCAAAATGACAAGGCTGGAAACACCGGGTGAGTGCCTTCAATCCTTAATATAAGAAAATGAAACTGCGTCTTTATAAGTTTTAAGAATTTAAAATACACAGGGTTGTCAGGGTTCATGTCTATGAATGTCAGGGTTCATGTCTATGAATCCTGCCATTAGGATCTATAATAGCTTAGTGCTTGTATAGTAGTTGGGAGGGGGAATGACAGTTGAGTGTTATGTCTGCTGCTGGAAGCTAGAGACAGCTAGGCCAAGGTCACGCACCTGCAAAGGAGAGGAGATGGGACCGTTTGCTCCATGAGATCATCGCTGGTGAATTGGCGCGCAAAGGGAAGGGTTAAGAGAGCATAGTTTGGCGGGAATCAGTATTCAAGTCTTTAGGAGTGCTTCAATGAACATGTATCCTAAATAAAGCTTTATCTGCATTTCAATGAATTGCATGGAGAAGTGTTTATTGGGACATTGTTGTTGAGATCATCACAGAAAGACTTGAATCTACAATCCAGTCGGTTTATCCTGAGGTTACAAGTGGTAACTCCATTTAGTGCCTCCTGAGTGAGAATCGGCTTGTCCAAGCAACTTCAGCATGGAAGAATCTATGGAATGCTTCCAGACGGAGGAAGGGGAGCAACCAGGCCCCTCTTCAGGTTGGGAAGCGAAGAGTGCGGCTGCTGAACCCGAAGCAGCTAAGAAAAAAGCCTCTAAGAAGGTGTCTCGACGAAGTGGCGTAGAGACTACCGAACTAGCCATGGCACGCACCCCTCGAGTGGGAGCGGAATGGTCCGTGGGAATTGGAGGCGGCATCCGGGCTGGGAAGGGAAAACGCACTGCTAAACCCAGAGTGACCCAGTCCCAGAGGATGGCTTCACTGGAAGCGAAGACTGCACGTATTGATGGTGAAATGGAGACTATTAGTCACCAACTACAAACCCTTATTCAATCCGTGCAACAACTGGCTTTGATTTCAAAGCAGGAAGGTATTCCAGGGGCGGATTTACCACCTAAATTGATGACCACGGCAGCAGAGAGCGGCACGTCTAGTGGAGAGGAGGAGGAGGAATCCTCTGGATCCGAAATGGAGGTGCCTCAACCGGCCGTGAGTAAATTACAAAGGGGCCAACCTAGGGTGTTCGCGTTGAACAAACTGAAAACAAGATTTGATGGGGACCCAGCGAAATTGGCTTGCTTTATGACCCATGTCAGGGGTTTTATGGAGGAGTTTGAAGAGTCTTTCTTAACGGAAGAAGCCAAAGTAAGGTACGTCTCAAGTTTCTTAGAGGGAGAGGCTGCTTTATGGCTGGTGGCGTTGCATGACTCTAACTCTCCAGATTTATGGACTTTTAATGGCTTTATGCTAGCTTTACGACGCCGGTTTGAAGATACCCTCTCTAAAATGTCAGCTAAAGTGCAGCTGCAGCAGCTACGCCAGGGAAACCGATCTGTTGCCGAATACGCAATGGAGTTTAAAAAACTCATAGGCATGGTCCCATCTTGTCCTGAGACGTTTCAGGTGGAATACTTCCAGATGGGGCTGAAACCCGAGATTTTAGAGATGGCAGCAGGACGGGGTGACCCTGACACCCTAGAAGAATGGATTCAATTAGCCGGAAAGGTTGAGAGCACCCAATTAAGACTGAGATCGTACAGGAAGCTACATAGCTCGGGGAAAAGCCCTTTGGGACAGCCCCCGGCGAAGAAGCTAGCTAGAGCCACTGCTTGGGAAGAGGAAAAAGAACGCAGAGCAAAGAGAGGCTTGTGTTTCAAATGTGGCAAAGAGGGACATCGCATTGGTAACTGCCCTCAGAACCCCTCTACAGTAAAAGCAAAGCCAGACAGTCAGCCTTCCAAACCATCTAAGCTACCACCACGCAAGGGAACAGCTCATGCTCTGGAGGACAGCAAGACCCGGGATCTGGTTGGGGGAGAGAACGACTCCTCTGACGAAGAGTTCATGCAGCCGGCGGAAAACGAGCGATGTCTGGCTTGAAGTGCGCCGTGGGCCAGACATTTGCAGATCGGCGCTCCGATCCGCTGGTGAGTGGAGATTGTCCTACCATGCAGGTTAAGATAAAGCTTGAAACTTTGGATGGGAGGGATCAGAACAATTTGATGGCAATGCTGGACTCGGGGTGCTCAAGATGTTTGATGCATCCTGCCATTGTTACAGGACTGAGACTTAAGTTGCATAAGTTAAAAGTTCCCATCATATTTTGTCAGCTGGACGGGTCAGATATGAAAGGGGGTCCAGTGGAATACTATACAGAAGCCCTAAAAATGACTATTGGGACTCATCAAGAGACTATTAGGTTTATTGTGGCTCCCATTTCCAATCAGCCCATAGTATTGGGGCTCAAATGGTTGAGGGAGCGTAACCCTCAGATTGACTGGGTTTCTGGAGAAATGGAATTTGCAGATGGCTCATATTTGGGAGTTGAGCGGGAAACTGCAGGACTCAGTGTGGTGCGGGAGCTAGCTCAAGCAGCGGTGGCACCGTCACTATATGAGGAGGAGGGGGAGATTTTCTTAGAGACGGAATCAGACCAGATGCCCCCTCATCGGAAAACAGACTGTTCTTTACAATTGGAGCCTGGGGCAGTGTTACCTAAACCCAAGTTGTATTCAATGACTCATAAGGAACTACAAGAGCTGAGGAATTTTATAGATAAGAACCTCAAGCGGGGGTTTATTGAGCCATCCACCTCACCCACGGCTGCTCCGGTTTTATTCCGGAAAAAGAAAGATGGCTCATTACGGCTTTGTACGGACTACAGGGGGTTGAATGCTATTTGTATTTCTAACCAATATCCGCTCCCGTTGATGAAAGATATGCTGGCTCAACTGACCAAAGGGAAAATATTCACTAAGCTGGATTTGAGAGAAGCGTATTTTAGAGTACGCATAAAAGAAGGGGATGAGTGGAAGACCGCTTTTAATTGCCAATTAGGTTGTTTTCAATATAAAGTCATGCCGTTCGGATTAAGGGGCGGGCCTGGAGTCTTCATGAGCTTAATTAATGAGGTTCTGCATGAATTTCTGTACCAGGGGGTATTGGTATATCTGGATGACATCTTAATATACACAGAGACCATGGAACAACATGTAAAACTAGTAAAAGCAGTGCTCAGAAAGCTTTTAGAAAACAAACTGTATGTTAAGTTGTCTAAATGTGAATTTCACAAAGAAAAACTGGATTTTCTAGGCTACAGAATATCCCATCAGGGCATTGAAATGGATCCCGCCAAAGTTAAAGATGTATTGGCGTGGGAAACCCCCAGAACAAAAAAGCAATTACAATCTTTTCTCGGGTTCGCAAATTTCTATCGCCAGTTCATTCCCGGGTTCGCCAAGATTGCGTTACCGTTAACCGATATGTTAAAAACCAAGAAATCGGCTGATGGCGTATTAGCAAATAAACCTCAACCGAAATTAAAATGGACGCCGGCGTGCCAAACGGCTTTTGAACAACTGAAGCAGTTGTTCACTGCAGAACCCGTTTTAAAACATCCTGATCCAGAACGTCCCTTTGTGATCCAGACAGACGCGTCCAATTCTGCGGTTGGATACGTATTATTGCAAAAAGACAATAATGATCAATTAAGGCCTTGTGCATATATTTCTCGTAAATTTACTGAGGCTGAACAACGTTGGTTGGTGTGGGAAAAGGAAGCTTTTGCAGTGCGACATGCTCTAGCTACATGGCGACACCTGCTGGAGGGTTCGCCTCATCCCTTTGAAGTCTTCACTGACCATAAGAACTTGGAAGCACTTAAAACGCCTCGGAAATTAAATCCTAAACAAATCCGTTGGGCTGAATTTTTCAGTAGGTTCAATTTCACATTAAAGTATTTGCCAGCTGGAAAAAACTTTTTAGCAGATGTCTATGAAGGTTCTCAGTCATCCAGGTGGAACAGTCTGTGGCTTGAATCATGTCAACTGGATTTCTATTTTCTTAGTGGAAACGTTTCACTCCTTATCCAAGGAGCTTCTTCAGTCTGAGTAAAGTTAGTAAGGGAATCCTTAAATATGTTTCTAGGCTGGCTGTGTGACCTTGCACCTGGGGCTAGGTCATGGTTATTTTTGAGATGTTTGTTTCTAAGTCCCTTTATCATCTAAAGGAGGATCGTTAAGATTACCCTGCTGCTGTTGAGCTTGTGAAAAGCTCAACAGCAGCAGGGTAATCTTAACGATCCTCCTTTAGATGATAAAGGGACTTAGAAACAAACATCTCAAAAATAACCATGACCTAGCCCCAGGTGCAAGGTCACACAGCCAGCCTAGAAACATATTTAAGGATTCCCTTACTAACTTTACTCAGACTGAAGAAGCTCCTTGGATAAGGAGTGAAACGTTTCCACTAAGAAAATAGAAATCCAGTTGACATGATTCAAGCCACAGAGTTTTTAGCAGATGCTTTATCTAGACTGCCACAGCATGACACTCAACCAGAACTGATGGTATCCACAGTAATGTCTCCCCAACAATTGGGATTATCCAACCAGGAGGAACCTGGTTCTGACAACAATGCAGCACCCATACCTGTACAATTGCAAGGGAAGGTGGCTATCACTAGAAGCAAGGCCAAACCACCGAAACCTCTATGTGAACCCTCTCTAGAGAAAGAACTTAAAACCGCTATAGACGCTGACGATTGGTGGAAAGAGCACAAGCAAACATTAACTGAGACGAATGGGGTGTGGTGGAATGGAGACAGATTATATGTTCCAGAGACTGTGAGAAAGGCTATTTTACAACGTTGTCATGATAGCAAAATTGCCGGACATTTCGGATTTGTAAAAACTTTACATTTGGTCAGAAGGCAATTTTGGTGGCCAACTTTGAGGAAAGATGTTAAACAATATGTTTTGTCATGTCATGTTTGTGCATCCATGAAAAAAGCACCCGGGAAACCGGTGGGACTATTGCAAACAGTGGCTGAGCCAACAAGCCCATGGAAACAAATTTCAATGGATTTCATTGTAGACTTACCAGAGAGTAAAGGCAAGACCGTCATATGGGTAGTAACTGACTTATTTTCTAAACAAGCTCATTTCATCCCTTGTAAAGGACTGCCATCTGCTGGTCAACTGGCAAAGTTATTCATCTTGCACATTTACCGAGCGCACGGCGCCCCCTTGCGGATTATCAGCGATCGCGGAAGTCAGTTTACCGCCAAATTTTGGAAATCATTTCTAAAATTGATTGGAACTGAACAGGGTCTTACCTCTGGGCATCATCCGGAGGGTAACGGAGCTTGTGAACGGCTTAACTCCGTGTTGGAACAGTATTTACGGTGTTACATTAGTCATCAGCAAGATAATTGGGTGGAGTTGTTACCCTTTGCTGAGGTAGCGTATAATAATGCTGTTCATCAGAGCACTGGATTTTCACCATTTAAAGTGGCTACTGGCCAGGATTTTGTACCTATTCCTGAGCTACCTGACCCTGCCATGCTTCAACAAACTGATCCTGTACTAGCAGATGAATGGATTACAAAAATACGATCAAATTGGCCGATAATGTTAAATATATTACAAGAAGCAAAAAATTCATACAAAAATTTTGCTGATCGTAAACGGGCTCCAGAATGGCCTTTAGTGGTGGGAGAAAAGGTCTACCTGTCTACAAAACATTTGAAATCAACTCAGCCATGCAAGAAACTGGGGCCTAAGTTTATTGGGCCATTTCCCATTGTGAAAGTGATCAACCCAGTAGCCGCTCAATTGGACTTGCCAAAGAACCTTCATAGAGTACATCCTGTCTTCCACATCAGCTTATTGAAACCAGTTAAACCAGCTGATCAGTGGCATCCAGATCCAGTGGCGCCGCCACCTATCATGGTGGGAGATAACGAACATTTTGAAATTGTGAACATTTTGGACTCCAGATTGCACCGGGGAAAATTACAGTATTTGGTGCAATGGAAACATTTGCCTGTGGGGTTTGAGGAGTGGGTTGATAAGATTCATGTTTCAGCGCCAAGGTTATTGAAGAAATTCCATGATCAATTCCCTTCTAAACCTGGTTAACTGCACAATTATTCTTATTTCTGTTTTTCAGATCTCAGTGCCTCCCATTGTCTTGCAGCCTGAAGAATTCTGGAATTTGTCCATGTACCTTTATGTATACTTGTATTTCTTAACCTTTCTTGTTCTTGGCATACTATTCTTTCTTTTGGAGGGTCGGCATGTCAGGGTTCATGTCTATGAATCCTGCCATTAGGATCTATAATAGCTTAGTGCTTGTATAGTAGTTGGGAGGGGGAATGACAGTTGAGTGTTATGTCTGCTGCTGGAAGCTAGAGACAGCTAGGCCAAGGTCACGCACCTGCAAAGGAGAGGAGATGGGACCGTTTGCTCCATGAGATCATCGCTGGTGAATTGGCGCGCAAAGGGAAGGGTTAAGAGAGCATAGTTTGGCGGGAATCAGTATTCAAGTCTTTAGGAGTGCTTCAATGAACATGTATCCTAAATAAAGCTTTATCTGCATTTCAATGAATTGCATGGAGAAGTGTTTATTGGGACATTGTTGTTGAGATCATCACAGGCAAGGTTTTGGCTATAGAAAGTTTTAAATGGATTAAGAAAAAGTTTGAATATTTGATTTTGAATATTAAGACTTTGAAATTAACTTTAAAGAATAAATGTATATTTATGGGAAAGAAAAAATATTTTTGATATTGGAGACATAACAAGATAAGCATTCAGAGACATTATTGAGGAATGGCAAAGGGACTTTGAATCAATAGTGTCCGATATGTTTAGTGTCTTTATAAACACCCTGTTTCCAGAAGAAGCTGTTACATCAGAAGAAGCTGTTACAGACGAAGTGATTATGGAAAACAACATGAACAAGAATTTATCACTGGATCACAGTAATCCAAGCCTATGCCCCAACCACTGTTGCTAAAGAAGCTGAAGTCGACCGGTTCTATGAAGACCCACAACACCTTCTAGAACTAACACCAAAAAAAGATGTCCTTTTCATCATAGGGGACTGGAATGCTAAAGTAGGAAGTCAAGAAATAACTGGAATAACAGGCAAGTTTGGCCTTGGAGTACAAAATGAAGCAGGGCAAAGGCTAATAGAGTTTTGTCAAGAGAACACGCTGGTCATAGCAAACATTCTTTTCCAACAACACAAGAGACGACTCTACACATGGACATCACCAGATGGTCAATACCGAAATCAGATTGATTATATAATTTGCAGCCAAAGATGGAGAAGCTCTATACAATCAGCAAAAACAAGACCTGGAGCTGACTGTGGCTCAGATCATTAGCTTCTTATCACAAAATTTAGGCTTAAATTGAAGACCGTAGGGAAAACCACTAGACCATTCAGGTATGACCTAAATCATATAATCATACAGTGGAGATGAGGAATAGATTTAAAGGATTAGATCTGGTAGACAGAGTGCCTGAAGAACTATGGATGGAGGTTCGTAATATTGTACAGGAAGCAGCAACTAAAACCATCCCAAAGAAAAAGAAATGCAAGAAAGCAAAGTGGCTGTCTGATGAGGCTTTACAAATAGCTGAGGAAAGAAGGAAAGCAAAAGGCAAGGGAGAAAGGGAAAGATATAACCAACTCAATGCAGATTTCCAGAGAATAGCAAGGAGAGATAAGAAGGCCTTAAATGAACAATGCAAAGAAATCGAGGAAAACAATAGAATGGGGAAGACTAGAGATCTCTTCAAGAAAATCGGAGATATCAAGGGAACGTTTTGTGCAAAGATGGGCATGATAAAGGACAAAAAAGGCAGGGACCTAACAGAAGCAGAAGAGATTAAGAAGAGGTGGCAAGAATACACAGAAGAACTATACAAGAAAGATCTTAATGTCCCTGATAAATACGATGGTGTGGTCACTGACCTTGAGCCGGACATCCTAGAGGGTGAAGTCAAGTGAGCCTTAGGAAGCATTACTAACAACAAAGCTAGCGGAGAAGACAGAGTCCCCTATTTGGGGAGACGGGCAGGGATAAATTTAAATAATAAATAAATAAATAAATAAAAGTATCCCAGCTGAGCTATTTAAAATCCTAAAAGATGATGCTGTTAAAGTGCTGCACTCAATATGCCAACAAATTTGGAAAACTCAACAGTGGCCACAGGATTGGAAAAGGTCAGTTTACATTCCAATTCCAAAGAAGGGCAATGCCAAAGAATGTTCAAACTACCGTACAATTGCGCTCATTTTACATGCTAGCAAGGTTATGCTCAAAATCCTACAAGCTAGGCTTCAGCAGTATGTGAACCGAGAACTACCAGAAATGCAAGCTGGGTTTCGAAGGGGCAGAGGAACTAGAGATCAGATTGCCAACATTCGCTGGATCATGGAAAAAGCAAGAGAGTTCCAGAAAAACATCTATTTCTGCTTCATTGACTATGCTAAAGCCTTTGATTGTGTGGATCACAACAAACTGTGGCAAATTCTTAAAGAGATGGGAGTACCAGACCACCTTACCTGTCTCCTGAGAAACCTGTATGCGGGTCAAGAAGCAACAGTTAGAACCGGACATGGAACAACCGACTGGTTCAAAATTGGGAAAGGAGTACAACAAGACTGTATATTGTCACCCTGCTTATTTAACTTATATGCAGAGTACATCATGAGAAATGCCGGGCTGGATGAATCACAAGCCGGAGTTAAGATTGCCGGGAGAAATATCAACAACCTCAGATAGGCAGACGATACCACCCTAATGGCAGAAAGTGAAGAGGAACTAAAGAGCCTCTTGATGAGGGTGAAAGAGGAGAGTGCAAAAGCTGGCTTGAAACTCAACATTAAAAAAACTCAGATCATGGCATCTGGTCCCATCACTTCCTGGCAAATAGAAGGGGAAGAAATGGAAGCAGTGACAGATTTTATTTTCTTTCTTTTTTGCTTTCTTGCACTTTTTTATTCTATTTTTCTTCTTTTTAGTTTGTATTAACTTTTATTTTTGTAGTTAAAACTTTTAATAAAATTATTATTATTATTAATATTATTGTTAAAAATATCACTCTACTTCTTGTGATGTAGCACTTTGTCTCTAGCTGTATGTTTTATTTGGCCATATCACAGTGACCCATTCATTCTGACTCCTCCATGCATGAAGCGGAGGCATTTTCTACAAGGAGAAGGCAGCAACGTTCCTTACTGACATCAGGGGGATCCCTTGGTGGGGTGACGGCTGGGTGTGAAGCCTTCTGCTTTCTTAATGTTTTTGAGCCTTGTGGTGGAGGGAGCAGAAACAGGGGCTCCTGGGTCCAGTCCTCATCCCAGGGATGTTGCCATCCTGCAGGGGTTGGAAGCCTAAATTCTATGGGAGGGAGTCCGTTCTCTTCGCAGAGAGAATGACCTCCACGGCTTAGAAACCAGATTCTCCAGGCACCTAAATTGCTTTGGAGGCCAACATGACTAAGGAGAGTCTCCACTGCAACTGTCAGCTCCAATTTATTTGAGGGAGGCAGGGCATTGGTAACTAATGAGAATATGCTGGGATGCATCAAAGCTGAATGGTCTTCCTCCCTCTCCCATGGCTCTGATCACATGAGGGGGACAACTTACAGTCAGTGACTGCTTCAGCAGTATGTTTGAGCAGATGCAGCAGGACTTTGGATGGAGAGTTAATACATAGTAGATGCACATTTCAGTACATGTACACATATTGTACACACATTTCATGCATTTAAATAGCCAGACACAAAGTTTCAATACACATACTGTGTCTTAACAGAAAAGAGCATTTTGATATATTCAGTGTTGTTTTTAAATATCTTCACACTCTATTGTTCTCTTGGGGGGGGGAATGACTTTCTTATGAAACTCTGCATTCTTCTTTGGATTTGTAATAGGGTGTCAGCTCAGTCCTGGCCACTCCCGGATGCCTGATTTCCACAGCCTCTGGTTGGATCATGGAAGCCCAGAGATTTGTACTGTCTGCCTGCCTGCTTTCCTTTCCAGATCTCTCTTCCAGGTATTTGTCAGCAACCTTTCTAAAAATATCCTTACCCGTCCCAATCCTTGTTTATGAGGGATAGTTATTTCGTAAACGCAAATGCATTAACAAGCCGGCAAGTGCCTCCATGAATATTTAATGCTGAACAGACCCTTGTCTCCTTCTGTTTAATGGATATTCACCCTATTATGTCTCTGCTTGTTCAAGCAGGTTCCTTTTTAGGAGAACATAAAATCAATTCCCCTGTGAAGAAGAGAGGAAGCTACTGAGGCCGGTGGTTCAATCATCCCAGACTTGGAGGAGGTGGTGCTTCTGCCGAAAGCGCTTGGTCTTCCCTCCCCTCCTCTTTGTTCAGTCGTTCAGTCGTGTCCGACTCTTCGTGACCTCATGGACCATAGCACGCCAGGCCTTCCTGTCCTCCACTGTCTCTCGGAGTTTACTCAAATTCATGTTCATTACATCGGTGATGCTATCTAACCATCTCATCCTCTGCCGTCCCCTTCTCCTTTTGCCCTCAGTCTTTCCCAGCATCAGGGTCTTTTCCAGTGAGTCCTCTCTTCTCATTAGGTGGCCAAAGTATTTGAGCTTCAGCTTCAGCATCTGTCCTTCCAATGAGCAGTCAGGGTTGATTTCCTTTAGGATTGACTGGTTTGACCTCCTTGCAGTCCAAGGGACTCTCAAGAGTCTTCTCCAGCACCACAGCTCGAAAGCATCAATTCTTCGGCGCTCAGCCTTCCTTATGGTCCAACTCTCACAGCCATACATTGCTACTGGAAAAACCATAGCTTTAACTATACGGACCTTTGTCGGCAAGGTGATGTCTCTGCTTTTTAATATGCTGTCTAGGTTTGCCATAGCTTTCCTTCCAAGGAGCAAGCGTCTTTTAATTTCATGGCTGCAGTCACCGTCTGCGGTGATCTTGGAGCCCAAGAAAATAAAATCTGTCACTGCTTCCATTTCTTCCCCTTCTATTTGCCAGGAAGTGATGGGACCAGATGCCATGATCTGGGTTTTTTTAATGTTGAGTTTCAAGCCAGCTTTTGCACTCTCCTCTTTCACCCTCATCAAGAGGCTCTTTAGTTCCTCTTCACTTTCTGCCATTAGGGTGGTATCGTCTGCATATCTGAGGTTGTTGATATTTTTCCCGGCAATCTTAACTCCGGCTTGTGATTCATCCAGCCCGGCATTTCTCATGATGTACTCTGCATATAAGTTAAATAAGCAGGGTGATAATATACAGCCTTGTCGTACTCCTTTCCCAATTTTGAACCAGTCGGTTGTTCCATGTCCGGTTCTAACTGTTGCTTCTTGACCCACATACAGGTTTCTCAGGAGACAGGTAAGGTGGTCTGGTACTCCCATCTCTTTAAGAATTTGCCAGAGTTTGTTGTGATCCACACAATCAAAGGCTTTAGCGTAGTCAATGAAGCAGAAGTAGATGTTTTTCTGGAACTCTCTTGCTTTTTCCATGATCCAGCGAATGTTGGCAATCTGATCTCTAGTTCCTCTGCCTCTTCGAAACCCAGCTTGCACTTCTGGTAGTTCTCGGTTCACATGCTGCTGAAGCCTAGCTTGTAGGATTTTGAGCATAACCTTGCTGGCATGTGAAATGAGCGCAATTGTACGGTAGTTTGAACATTCTTTGGCATTGCCTTTCTTTGGAATTGGAACGTAAACTGACCTTTTCCAATCCTGTGGCCACTGTTGAGTTTTCCAAATTTGTTGGCATATTGAGTGCAGCACTTTAACAGCATCATCTTTTAGGATTTTAAATAGCTCAGCTGGGATACTGTCTTCTCCGCTAGCTTTGTTGTTAGTAATGCTTCCTAAGGCCCACTTGACTTCACTCTCTAGGATGTCCGGCTCAAGGTCAGTGACCACACCATCGTATTTATCAGGGATATTAAGATCTTTCTTGTATAGTTCTTCTGTGTATTCTTGCCACCTCTTCTTAATCTCTTCTGCTTCTGTTAGGTCCCTGCCTTTTTTGTCCTTTATCATGCCCATCTTTGCACAAAACGTTCCCTTGATATCTCCGATTTTCTTGAAGAGATCTCTAGTCTTCCCCATTCTATTGTTTTCCTCGATTTCTTTACATTGTTCATTTAAGAAGGCCTTCTTATCTCTCCTTGCTATTCTCTGGAATTCTGCATTCAGTTGTTTATATCTTTCCCTTTCTCCCTTGCCTTTTGCTTCCCTTCTTTCCTCAGCTATTTGTAAAGCCTCATCAGTCAGCCACTTTGCTTTCTTGCATTTCTTTTTCTTTGGGATGGTTTTAGTTGCTGCCTCCTGTACAATGTTACGAACCTCCATCCATAGTTCTTCAGGCACTCTGTCTACCAGATCTAATCCTTTAAATCTATTCCTCACTTCCACTGTATATTCATAAGGGATATGATTTAGGTCATACCTGATTGGTCTAGTGGTTTTCTCTACATTCTTCAATTTAAGCCTAAATTTTGCAATAAGAAGCTCATGATCTGAGCCACAGTCAGCTCCAGGTCTTGTTTTTGCTGATTGTATAGAGCTTCTCCATCTTTGGCTGCAAAGTATATAATCAATCTGATTTCGGTATTGACCATCTGGTGATGTCCATGTGTAGAGTCGTCTCTTGTGTTGTTGGAAAAGAGTGTTTGCTATGACCAGCGTGTTCTCTTGACAAAACTCTATTAGCCTTTGCCCTGCTTCATTTTGTACTCCGAGGCCGAACTTGCCTGTTATTCCGGTTATTTTTTTACTTCCTACCTTAGCATTCCAGTCCCCTATGATGAAAAGGACATCTTTTTTTGGTGTTAGTTCTAGAAGGTGTTGTAGGTCTTCATAGAACCGGTCAACTTCAGCTTCTTTGGCATCAGTGGTTGGGGCATAGACTTGGATCACTGTGATGTTGAATGGTTTGCCTTGGATTCGAACTGAAAGCATTCTGTCGTTTTTGAGGTTGTACCCCAGTACTGCCTTTCCCACTCTTTTATTGACTATGAGAGCTACTCCATTTCTTCTAAGGGATTCTTGCCCACAGTAGTATATATAATGGTCTCCTGAATTAAATTCGCCCATTCCTGTCCATTTTATTTCGCTGATTCCCAATATGTCGATGTTCAATCTTGTCATCTCATGTTTGACCACATCCAGCTTACCTTGATTCATAGTTCTTACATTCCAGGTTCCTATGCAATATTGTTCTTTACAGCATCGGACTTTCCTTCCACTTCCAGACACATCCACAACTGAGCGTCCTTTCGGCTTTGGCCCAGCCGTTTCACACTTTCTGGAGCTACTCGGAATTGCCCTCCGCTCTTCCCCAGTAGCATTTTGGACACCTTCCGACCTGAGGGGCTCATCTTCCGGCGTCATATCTTTTAGCCTTTTGATACTGTCCATGGGTTTTCTTGGCAAGGATACTGGAGTGGTTTGCCATTTCCTCCTCCAGTGGACCACGTTTTGTCAGAACTCTCCATCATGACCTGTTCTTCTTGACCTGACTTCATTGAGTTACGCAAGCCCCTTCGCCACGACAAGGCAGTGATCCATGAAGGGGCCCCTCCTCTAGCACACAGCATCAAACATCGGCATGGCCTTTCTCATTGGAGCCTAGGACTGAACAGGGGCTGAAACTGAGTGGCTCCATGGAGTGAAATGTGGGGGAGGCCAGAGCATGCCACCCCCCAGTTTCTCTCCGTGCCTGAGAACAGTAATTCCCAAGACAGAAAGGGAAAGAAATTGCACTTTGTTTCCAACGGAAATGTGCTTCTGAAGAGGTCTGCAAGTCTTAGGTGGTGTTGAAGGTAGCTGATAAAATTACTGAGCCGGAAGAAAATGAATGGGAATTCCTGGCAGGCAGGAAGGGCAAAGGTGACTAATGTCTGACAAAGAAAGCCCCCTTGGACCCAGTGGGAGGCCCTGTGGGGTCAATAGGAGTAACGCTCCTTGGAATGATTTGATGTGCTTAAAATGGGCAAAATGCTAAGGAGAGAATTGGAAAAGAGTTGGTTATACTTATTTTCTGATGCTGAATACAGAAAAGATTGGGCACCATTTCTGGAGCGTCTGCCAAGAAGCCCCCAACTGTGCCAGTTAACTAGGAGGACTAGCCAGGGAATTTCACCCAAAGAGAGAATTCCTTTTGCAGGTATAAAATCTGAAGAATTTGGGGAATTTTAGAAGATGGGCGGAATTTCTCTGAAGAGTTTTGATGGAGTTTTGAAGGTTAATAAAAAAAACTCCAAGCAGCTAAAAACAATCTTGCAAAGTAGAAGCATGAACCAGAAGGGACTTGCACATTTAGCTTAATTACGTTCAGAAATAAATTCACTATTCACATAGTAGTTAGATGAAGAAAAAAATAGAGATAGCTTACATTTATTCAGTAGATCTGGATACAAGTAGATTCATAGTAGATCTGTGTGCAAGTGAGATGAAAGGATTGGAGCTGCATTCTGCAGCACCTCCTGCTTGCAGGTGTGCCCAAAGAGTAATGGAGATTGTTGATACCCAAACTCAAGGAGAAAGGAAGAGGAAATCAGGTGACCCATGTGACATCCCACAAGCACAATAGAGATGCGTTTACTAGAAGGACCCCCTTATGCTTATGAGACAATGCTGAGTTGCCCCCTGATAATTCCAAAAAGTTTAACATAGATAGGAATTTGTTGGACAAATGGCCCTTCTCTCAGCTATACCGTCTCTCCTTCTGCCATGTCACTGAGGGAGCTGAAAGACTAATTGAAATGAGCTGTCACTTGCCATGAAGTGGACAATGCCACAGGAAATTATTCTTTAGGTCACAATCTGGATCCTTGCCTTTGAGTCTGAGTCACCTCACTAGGTTAGGACAGGCAACATTTTTTCCCTTGTCCCTTTGAAAAGAATGATTTTCAATGTGAAGTGCACATGACAACTAATGAGAATAACTGCCACAATCTTTAATAACAATGTCCAATTAAAAGGTGTATTCTGAAATCTGTTCTGGAATCTGGAGTTTTGTTTTGTTTTTTCTATAGGTCGTCAGGTTTGGAGAGAGCAACTGCCTTGAAACAGAAGTTTTCCATTCACAGAAATAAGAGAAAAAAATGGGAGGTTCTGCAACTACAAGCACCTGGGCATGACCGCTTGATCACCAGGACTGCCCCTTTGCCAACATGAGTGTATGCCACTGGTCCCTGTGAGAAATCAACCATTTAAATCCCACCTTCCAGAGCCAATGTCACTGCTCCAGCCACAGCTACCAACCAGGGATGTGGGTTCAGAGCTGGGAGATAGATTGATCCCCCATCCAGCTAGCTGGCTATTATCTACGAGTTGTACTGTATTTCTGCTTCTTGATAAGCTTTCTTGAAATCAAATCCCAAAGACTTCAGCATGGGAATTGCAGTCCAGCTCATGCCCCAGAAAAACCTCTCTCTTCGTCCATGGATTCTTCTTGACGAGGAATGTATCTCTTTGTGAGGGGATGAAGAAAGATAAACAAAATGGTGCTCCCCCTTTCTCAGCACGCACTCTTCACACCTATCCAAAAGATCGATCTTGGTAGACATCCTGGTTTTATTTATTGATTTGATTTGATTTGATTTGATTTGATTTGATTTTGGTTCAGTAGATTCCATAAGGCTTTACCACATGTGGGCCAAGAGGGCTCCCATAAGTGCTCCCTTTGCTTGTTAATTTTCTGCTGAGGGAGGCAGCCTTGATACAGCCCAATTCCCCAGCTTTTGCCCCTTCTTGGCCTGCCTCCCTGCAGTCCCCCTCTATGGGCAAAGTAGAGATGTGAATGAAATGACGGTTCGTCATAGGAAAGGGCCTTGACGCAAGACGTTGCTTTGTTTTTCACCTGAAGACTGTTGGAGTCTTAAAGGTTAGTAAAAGAATTCCAAGCAGCAAACAACAATCTTGCAGAGTAGAAGCATGAACCCAAGGAAGACTTGCACATAAAGCTTAATTGCATTCAGAAATAAATCCAGTCTTCACACATTAGTTAAATGAAGAAAAATAAAGATAGCTTACATTTACTGCATTCTGTAGATCTGGTTACAAGTAGATTCATTGTAGAAAAACCACTTAATCATCTCTGGTGCAAGCAAGCGAGATATTTGGATGAGACCCACATTGTTAGTGGCCCTCCTGCATGCATGTGTGTGTTCGAAGAGGAAAAGATGGAGACTGAATCTCCAAGACTGAGAAGAAGCAGGAAGCAGAAATCAGGTGACCACAAACACAGTAGAGATATGTTTTACTAGAAAAAGGAACATCCCACAAACACAGTAGAGATACGTTTTACTAGAAAATCTCCTCCTTTATGCTTGTGAGACAATGCTGAGTTGATTCCTGATATTCCCAACAAAGACCACGAAGGTAAGAGGAGCCTTTGTAGATCAGGATGAGAAAAAGAGAATGATAAAAAAGACAGTGAGTGGGACTAGAAAAAGTCTTATTTTATTATGTTTTTACCTTTTAAACACATTAAGGAACATAACATGATACCCCAACATATTACCCTACAGAAATGAGAATTACAGCATTACAGTATAGCTGAAGAGTTACAACCTCTCATTTAAGCAAACGTGTGGTGAGCTGTGATCTAATCAGTTGCCCATTAAAGCAAAGTGATACCCATGAAAAAGATATGAACGGAACAGAGAAAATTCCCAATATTTTCTGAAGTTGTGGAAAATTATTTGCAATTCAGTGGAGAAGCAACTCATTCTTAGGCTAAGAAAGTGTCTGCCTGGATGTATCCCCAATGCAAAATAACTGCAAATTAATATCAGCATGCTTAATAATTGCAAAGGGGTTTCACAAAGTCAGATTTCATTTGTTATGAAAAATTATGGAAATGAGAAAAGCAAATAGGGATAATAGAGTTTGCCAACTGTTGAATTTGCTGAACCTCCCCTGGTTTTTGTGCCATACTGACAACTTTCTCCTCCTCTCTGTTCAAGTTTACCCAAGCAGAAATGAGTGGATGGAAACTGCCTCCGCTGTGCTCCCCATCTGGCTGCTGAGAGTCTGAACTTTCTCCCCAGTGCCCTCCGAACGATCCAACTTTTGCCTGTTACTCAAGCAGGCAACGTTTTACTTCTCTGCTGTAGGAGAGAGAATCTTTGAGACGGCATCTTGAAAGATAATGCTTCTCTGCCTGTTATTAGGAGAAGTAGCGAGGTATGGGAAGAGGGAGTGGTGGCAATTAGTTCTCTATTTTTAAAACAATTATAGATTACACAGAGCCTTAATGAAAACAGACTACAGGCCAACAGCCTGTTCCTGACAAAAAGCTACCCAGGGACTGCAGTTGGAATTAGATGTTCTTTCATTATGGGAATCTACCTGTTTCCTTGGGGTGCCCAAAGACAACTCTCCCACCAGGAACCCAGAGCTCTCCTTGTCTTCAGCTCAGCCCATGCAAACCAATCTGCTGGGAGAAAGCCTGGAACCCTGGGGGTGGGGGTGGGGGGCTGATGCTTTTCTCACAGATACCAGCTCTTTTGGCAGAGTCCCTAGAGCTATCCAGCAGGACCCCCCCCCCCCGAGTCTCCATCTTGACGCAGATAATGGTGGCAGCAGACCTACCACAAGGCTTCCATTGAACTGTCCGACAGGTGACCAAATGCTTCCCACATGTATCTTGAGATTGGGAACAACCAAAGCAATTGGATTATGTCTTTCTTTCAAGGTGTTAGATGCTGGTTTAGTCAGGCTCAGGGTTAGAGCAAATACATCTCACCTATCTATTTCAATCTACACTAAGCATGACTAAACTGTCTTAGCGGAGATTGGCATGAGCTTGCAGGGGTACCTCCCCCAAACCAGGTGTCCTCCTGCCTCTTCTGGAGGAAGGCACCTTCTGCAACCCCATCTGACATCTGCTTCTGTGCGCGGCTGTGCCAAGCAGCCACCAGGAGTCAAGCTCAACTCAAGGGCATCTCGTCTCTTTAGTCCCCAGTGGAAGCCCTGCTCGCAAGCAGGAGCCCTCGGGACAAGAAGTCCCCATCCCTTTCTACACCATGCATAAGCACATCCTATTGATTTGCATATTTAAAACACATTTTGTCTCAAAATACTCATTTAAAATGCATTATAGTAATTTTTGTTGTGAAACCTGCAATGGAACATTTGGAAAATGCTAATGCTGGTGATCTGCTTTGTGTATCAGGCCAGGACTCAGGAATCAGATATGTATGCACTGGAATTCCTGAAGACCCCCTGGTATCCTAGCTATTGGATGGGGCGTGGTGGCTCAGCGGGTTAAACCACTGAGCCGTTAGACTGCCGACCACAAGGTTGGCAGTTCGAAACCGCGTGGTGAGGTGAGCTCTCGTCACTAGCCCTAGCTCTCTGCCAACCCAGCGATTCGAAAGCTAATATAGCAAGTAGATAAATGGGTACCACTCACGTGGGGCAATTTGCGGGCGTCCATCGGAGGGTCGTCCTCGATCCAAGAAAGACCTGGAGAACGGTGATGGCGGCGGAGGACGACGGATCCGGAAATAACAGCTTCCTGGACGTCAGCAGCCGGCGCGGAGCGAGGCATTCTGGGACATGTAGTCCGATGCCTGCAGCTGAAGAGCCGGTTCCCTTCCCCTCTCCCTATCGCGCGGTAAAAATTGTAATGATGTGTAATTGATATGTAATTGAATGTTGTAAGCCGCCTAGAGTCCTCCAGCAGGGAGGGGATAGGCGGGGTATAAATAAGACAAATAAATAAATAAATATTTGACCAATTCCAAGTTGAGTGTTGGAATCACAGGGTTGAATGGGATGTCAGTGGCCATCTAGTCCTACTAGAACATCTCTGACCTCTGTTAAAGACCTTCAGTGAGGGTGGACTCACCACCTTCTCTGCAGCCAGTTCCACTGGCTGACACCTTGTACAGTCAGGAATTTCTCCCCAATGTCCAGCCTGGAGTTCCTTTCTTGTACTTCTGATCCTGCCCTCTATGGCAACAGAGAGTAAATCTCTCTTTTTTGTGGCAGCCCTTCAGATATTGGAAGACTGCAATCCTATCAATCTGCAGGCAAAATATACTCAGATCCTTTAGCCAGTCCCCAGAGGGCTTGATTTCCAGTCCTATACCATCTTTATAGCTCTTCTCTGAACTTGCTCTGATTTGTTATTCTTCTTTTTGAACTGCAGTGCCCAGAACTGGACACAGTATTCTAGGTAGAGTCTGACTAAGGTAGGATAGAGTGGAACAGTTACTTCCATATCTTTTTGACTCCTCCCTCTCTCCTGAAGGCATTAGCTATGCCTACAAACTTTGTCTCACTTGCAGACTCGATCAGCATCCTCTCAACCCTCACATCCAACACATTGGTAAAAATGTTGACCAGCACAGGCCCAGGACAGCGCCTACCAAGCCAGAGCTAGGTCTCTCGCTAGCGAATTGAAATGCATTGTGTTGGGGAGAGGCCACACGTGCGATGCCAATATTACCAATTGCTCAGCTTTGGGCTGTAACTTCAAAGAGCATCTCTTGGAGATGAAACACAAAGCCAGAAGGAGCCAAAGGCTGTGACAGCAAAACTGCCACTAGTGTTCATGGTGACCAGGCAGAGAAGTTGAGCCTCCTTCCTCACCCAAATAGGACCCCATGGCAGGAGAGGCTAATGGGGAAAGGAGCTTGAGAGGAGAAGGCGGTTTTCCTGAAGAAAAGAGACATGAAAAGCACAATTCCAAGGGGGGAATAAAGGGAGGGCAGCAGAAGAAGCCAATGTGGCTGCACAAAAAGGCCACACAAATGAGGTAGGAGAAGGAGCAGGTCTTCAAGGAGCTGTACAGAGAAAGACCCTGATGCTGGGAAAGACTGAAGGCAAAAGGAGAAGGGGACGGCAGAGGATGAGATGGTTAGATAGCATCACCGATGTAACGAACATGAATTTGAGTAAACTCCGGGAGACAGTGGAGGACAGGAAGGCCGGGCGTGCTATGGTCCATGAGGTCACGAAGAGTCGGACACGACTAAACGACTGAACAACAACAACAGAGAAAGAGCCTGGACTGACGTGTCAGTAGCTGGAAGGATAAAATTTGGATGGGGCCAACATTGTTGAAGAACACTAAGTACAACAGAAAGAACTCACTCAGATATATTCACAATAAAATGGAAAGCTTCATGTATCAGCTGTTCAGTGATGATGGTGCCTCTTCCTCAGTAGACCCAGGAGATGCTGCAGAGACCTGGTGTCCCTTGATTTCAGCAAAGCATTTCACAAGCACCTCATGACGTTTTGATGAGCCAGCACACAAAAATAATACTTGGGTGGGAGACCCCCCAGCAAATCTGGAGGCTGGAGGGTGTTCTGGGAGATTGAAAAGGGGGGGATGGCCACATTGTTGTGAAGAAAACCACGTGGCATCACTGAGTCAGGCTCCAGACAAGAAGTCTGAGATTGCAATGGCCACCCTGTTCACTCTGCCTTCATGGTCAGTCTCTGTGGCCTGGTCTGTAGCCACAGGTGAGGGAGATGGAGCAGCTGTTTTCGACAAGTGGCACCTTGTCTTTGATCAAGGTAGGAGGATGGACAAAGTGCATAAGGTGATCAATCTTTGTGCAGATGGTAAGGGCCACCCTGGACAGCGCAAGGAAAAAGCCATCCTTCGGAGCCTCAGGATTTGCCAGTAGTCCCCCCCCCCCCCCAACAGCACAGAAATCCTCTCCAAGGCAAGCTTTAATTCAAGGTTTGAACTTGAGTACTGGATTCCCAGGGTATGAACATACTCCAATACCAATTGGAGAAGCTGCCTTTTCTTGAATTACAGGGAATCCTGAAAAGTGTGGAGTTGTCAGCCAAGATTTACTAGGAAGGAAATACTTTTGAGATTCCACAAGAACAGACCAAAACTTTTGTTTTGTCAGAAAGTGGCTAACTTGGACTGATTTTGTGGTAGGTGAAAATTGCTGAAGATTATTATTTTCATTTCTGCCACATACTTCTCTGTGTCATTTAGCATTCACAACACAGCTTTGGTAGACAGTTTTTTTCTGAGACAGATCTCTGCTTTATGCCCACACAATAAAATATAGGTTATCTAAGCTTTTTAATTTGACATGACTGCTCGTCTGCCTAGATGGCTGGCCTCGGTCCAGTGATCCCAGCCAGTTAGGATATGGAGACAATGTCAGAGTAAACTCTGACGGGTGTTTGTGCTGAATTTTACTTTCGAGGTATTCAGGTATTCAAGTATTCAGGTACCATTCCCCATTCTGTCAGGTCAGAATTGGGAACAGTATCTTAAGATGCTTGTTGCTCTGGGAGAGAAAAGTCTGTTATGGTCCCATGTTGCCATTTTGTTGTCCAGATGATCAGCATTTGAAAGAAGTTCAGTTGATTCTTGTTATTTGCAGGTTCCGTATTTGCAAATTTGCCTACTTGCTAAAATGTATTTGTAACTGCAAAATCAATACTCATAGTCATTTGTGGACATTCAGAGCTGCGAAAAAATTGAGTTGCCCGATGCACACGTTCCCGGCTGAGGTTTCAGTGTTTGCTAATTCAGTGTTTGCGGTGACTTTATAGAATGTAACTACCATGAATAACAAGAATTGACTGTACAATTTTGTCAGGAAGTGAAAGGAAAAGCTGCAGTATGAGGTCTCACTATCATTTCCACACAGTGTGGGCAGCAAGAACATGCCTGTGAATCTGTGGTGGAGAAAATAGATGCAACCAATGAAAAGGAGGTTGCAGCTCCTTCCCCCCGTCTCGCAGACGAGACCAGGGCCAACCCGGGCTCCTCACCACGCCTAACCCTGCCGGGCCCTAAAATAGCTCTCCCTGCCCCCGGACAAGGCCCCCTGCAGTCCCACCTCAACCAAAGAAGAGAAGCCGCCTCACCTGCTCACGGTTCATGCCGAGGGCAGCCCTAGAACCCAACTAGAAGGGAAGAGCCCCAATGAAACCTTCACAATGGCCACCCAAACTCAAGTTTCAAAATAAATACAAAAAAGGAAAAGTTGGAGTCACTCTCATGGCTCTCACATAACCAGCTTCAGGGTCCCCACTTCCAAAACAAAAAGGCTAGCCAAAAGGAAAGGGCACCACCAGGTATAGTGCAATACAGGCAATAAAATCAAACTAATTTTTAACCAATGTTTCTCAAAATAAATACCTTCCGCTGCAACCACGGGAGCACGGATATTATGCTGAAACTTGCAAATGAGGATGTGCATACAATACAATACAATACAATACAATACAATACAATACAATACAATACAATACAATACAATACAATACAATACAACTTGACACCAGCTCCAGACCAGCCTTGCAGCCACCTCAAGTGTCTAGGGACCAGAGCCACATAAGTCCTCGAACATCCTCCAGTCAAAGCGGGAAAGACCTCCACAAACTTTGTTGACCACCAAAAGGCTTCAGTGCCTGGGGAAAGAATGAGCAAAAGCCAGTGACATCTGCTCAGCTCAGCTCATTTCTGGGAAGAAACAGACCACGTGCCTTCAGATTCTGAGAGTTCCTTCTTTCTCCAAGAGAGAAATCATGAGGGTGGTAGAGTGGGCTTGGTATCTTAGCTGCCCTAAGGATGTTTTCTGTGATCCACTTGAAATGTGTTCTGATCCAATCCTCTCCCTTCTCTCATGGAAAATTCCCCTTGAACACCTACATTTTCTCTCGCACTCTTGTGCTCCCCTGTGATAAAGTTAAATTGCAGGCTGTGCCACTGACTTAATGGTGCAGAACTTGGCTTTAATCAGCTGCCACAAATGTTTACATTTTCTTAATTATTAACATGTAATGTCATACTAATTCACTGTTGGGTTTTCAGTTTTTTCCCTAGTTGCTCCTGACCTTTCCTCTTCATTGCTATTTTCTATTTGAGAAAAACAAGAGGAGGAGGAAGAGGAGGAGGTGTGTAAATGGTGAAATAGAAAGGAATCAAACATTTTTGTCAAAGAAGCAGCATTGCAAACAGGTAATCACAAGTCACCAATGACTGGAAGAGGACAAGCTTGGTCAGGAGAGTTTTAAACAGAATATTCTGGGGAGTCAAACCAAAAACCCTAAGATACTGGTGGTCCTTGCTTAATGACCACTCGTTCAGTAACCATTTGAACTTATGACAGGGCTGAACGAGGGGGACTTCACAGTGTCCCTGCAGTCATGTGATCATGATTTGGGTGCTCGGCAACCGGCTCACAATTACATCAGATCCCTAGTAGTTGTGGCCATCGCAGTGTCCCAGTGGTCATTGGATCGCCATCTGCAACCTTCACAGCTGCCTTCTGACAAGCAAAGTCAATGGGGAAGCTGGCAGGAGGCTGTAAATGGTGACTACATGATGCCCTCACTTAACGACCCATGGTGATTCACTTAATGACAGCAACTGGAAGTGCTGGAACTGCCATCGCTAAACAACACAGTCAAGTGACATCACACTTTACGACCGTGTCACCTAGCGACAGAAATTCTGATCCCAATTACTGTTGTTAAATGAGGACTGCCTGTAGGATCCTCATCTAAAGACTCAAAGAAATGTCAGAAATAATATTTGGTCATAAAGTTCATGCTTAGCATATAGGAAAGAAACCAGAAGAACTTCTGTTTACAGAATGGAAAATATATTTAATAGGAATAACGGATGATTACAGTAAATAAGTGCTACAATTTTCTCAAAAGGAACAGAAAGGGAGGAGGAACATTAATGCTAAACCATAGACATTTCTACTCAGAAATCCAAATGAACATGGAAATCCTGTGGAGAGTATGTGTGTTAAAATAAGTGGAGGAATAAGTAAAAGCAATACGGTTATGGGTGTCTATTATCACCCTCCCAGTCAACAAAAGGATACGGATAATGCCTTTCAAAAGCAAACCGCAGATCTTTCAGAGCTGTGATGATGGGAGGCTTCAGTTAACCTGACATCTGCTAGGAGGCAAATGCTCTCAGGCACGATGCATATAGAGCATCCTGGCTTTTCCTACTGGCACCTTGCTTCTTTGGGGGGGGGGCATTAGGGGATCAGCTCTCTTGACTTGATGCTAACAGTAGGAAGACTCGAGGCAGTGCAACATTGGAGGAAAATGAGCATGTCTGGGAATTCTTGACTTTAATGAGAATGAAAACTGAGCATAGCCAAACATTTGGACTTAAAAAAAAAGGAATTTAATAAACTCAGAATAATGCTAAGTAGGTGCCCGTGTTAGGAGAAGTGAATGGGAAAAGAGCTTTAAGATGGGTGGGAGTTCCTAAAGGAGACAGGAAAAGCACACTTGCAAGAATTTCCAATGAGGAAGGAAATAGGAGGTCACCTGAAGAAACCAGTGTGGTTACACAAAAAGTTAAATGAAGGTGTGAAAAGGAAATGGGAAGAGAGCCAGACCACGGACAGGCAGCCTGTAATCATAGACCTGGTGTCAGGAAAGCTAATGAACTGAGCTTAGGGAGGAACACCCAAGGAGAACAGGATGGGCTTCTTCCGATATTTTCAAAGAAACAAATCAGCCGAGCTTAATGAAGACAAAATGTCAATGGGTAGCAAAGAATAATCAGATTCACCCAGCCCCTTTCTGGTTCAGCATGCAATGAAAAATAAGGACAGGGTTTAAGGTGCAGGAGAGAATCTTATGACTGATAGACACATAGTCAGGGAACATCTCTTTATTTTGAGCGTTTAAATCTCTAGGGATTTAAACCCCTCTCTAGGGAAAGCCTGTTTGGTGTAGTGGCCAAGGCACTAGGCTAGAAAGTAGGAGACCATGAGTTCTAGTTCTGCCTTAGGCATGAAGCCAGCTGGGTGACCTTGGGCCGGTCCCTCTCCCTCAGCCCCAGGAAGGAGGTGGCAATGGCAAACCGCTTCTGAAATCTTGCCAAGAAAACGGCAGGGACTTGTCCAGGCAGTTGCCAGGAGTCTAGACTGACTTGAAGGCAAGCAAGCAAGCAAGCATCTCTAGCACTGAACGAATCGCATCCTAGAGTATCTTGGAGAACTGGTGAAGTGCCAGATGATGGGAGGAGAACAAATGTCCCTACTTTCAAAAATGATAGAAAGGAAGATCTGTACAAACTAGTTGGTCTGACATCAGATCTGGAAAAATTCTAGAGCAGATCATAAAGAGACTGAGCTGTGAACACCTTGAAAACAATGTGGCAATTGACCAGAAGCCAGCATCGATTTGTCAGGAACAAGTCTCTTCAGACTAATCATGTCCCATTGTTTGACTTGACAATTTCCTTTAATCAGCTGTGGAAATGCTACAGAAACAGTATACCTTGATTTCAGTGAAGTGTTTGACAAAGTACTGCAAGATACACTGATTAGCAAGCTGGTTAAGTATGGATTATAAACCATGACCACAGATTCCTAGCTGGCTCAAAGATCACACTCAAAGCTGCTCATCAAATTCAGTTTGAGAGAGAGGTATGAGTTCCACTTTGTTGTGGATTCTTTGTGGGAGATGGTGCAGAACCAGACACGAGTCTGAACAATTCCCTTCAAAAAAGATTTTATTACAAATATAGATTTCAAAATAAAGAGCTCTCTATAGTGCAAAGAGTTTGTTTTGTTTTTCTGGTTGCTGGGGATTCTTACTTTTACTCTAGGGTGGTCTGTTCTCACTATCTAATTTTTCTTTTATTGACAATTCTACATCTATCCACTTACTATAGTTTTGTATTCTAAATATAATGCATTTTAATATTCTCCCTCTTTCTCTCTCTCTCTTTAATTGTTCTCAGCCAAGGCTGGCATTCCATTCTTGCCTGTTGGGGAGGGGAAACCAAAGGACCTAGACTTCTACTACCATGATGGCCTGTTTCTTTGGTCGGAGGTTATAATTTGATATAATGATTTGACAGACAAGCTTCAAAGGAGGCTGTATTTGTTTAAAGGCCAGTTCCTAAGAGCATAAGGAGTGTGTGAAGGAACGGATCCATCTTCCTCCTGTGGTGTATCCAGCATTTGCCTTCTGAGACTTGCAACTGCTTCTCCGTTTTCCACCCCTCTCCCCAAGGGTTCCCCATCACCAAGTGTGTGTGTGTGTGTGTGTGGGGGGAGAATCAGTCCAGGAGATGCATTTGGAGTTTCACTGGTGATTGGATGAAGAGGTGGAGGGAAGGCTTATCAAGTCGCGGAAGATAGACAGTTGGGTGGGAGAGGTCATTTTGTAGAAGAGAGAAATAGAATTCACAATTATCCGGATTGGTTGGTGGGGGTGGTGTAACTGCACTTCAAATCTGTTTTTTATCTGGCAGATATTTGGGCTGGGAGGTTACGTGAGCTGTGCCAGCTGATGTTGTTTTTACTGTAAGTTGGAATTTGCTGTCTGTGACTTCATTTATTATTTAAATTAATTGTTGTTTTTAACTTTGTATGTGCCCAGAGTGTCCCTGCTATGAGATGGGCAGCCATACAAAGTGTGTGTGTGTGTGTGTGTGTGTGTGTGTGTGTATGTATGTATGTGTGTGTGTGTGTGTATGTATGTATGTATGTATGTGTGTGTATATATATGTATATATATATATATATATATATATATATATATATATATATAGTTGGAATATGCTGCAAATAACAATGTGATTTTATTGAGACAAGCACAGGGTTCTTCCCCTGGGAAACAACAGGTATATGATGATATCTGGCTTGGCAATAGCTCTGCAAATTCAGCATGAACCACCAGTAGAACTGGCTGAAAAAAATGGCAAAAGCAACCTTAGTATCATCAGAAGTATACTTTTCAAATCACATAAAATAATTGGTCTACTTTATTCTACTTTGTTTAGATTCCTCACTGGGTCCTGTGTCTAAATCTGAGTTCCACATTTGAAGAAAGATTAAGAGAAATTGGAACAGGAAAGAGAAAGGTAATTGGGATGATCAGGGACTAGAAAGTAAGTCCTATGAAGAAAGATGGTGGGGGGTGGATATACTTCGCCTTGAGGAACATTCAGCGAGGGGGGATACAATCTCTCTCTTCAAATATCTCAAATTTATTTTTAGAATGGTCTATGCAGTTCACCTTCCCTTGGGTCAGCGGAGTGAGAGATATCTTATGCCCCCATGTACAGGGTTTTACATGACTTCCACTCCCTCCCTGGAGGGGGGGATTTCTCACAGTGTATACCCTGGTGTGGTGGCTCAGTGGGTAAGATGCCAGGCTTGTTGATCAGAAGATCGCAAGTTCGGAGGTTAGAATCCCTAGCCCTGCCTGCGGAGTGAGCTCCCGCACTCGCCCCAGCTGTTGCCAACCTAGCAATTCAAAAACATGCAAATGCAGGTAGATCAATAGGTACCACTTCGGTGGGTAGGTAACAGTGTTCCGCGTGCGTCATGCCGGCCACATGACTGTGGAAGCGTCTTTGGACAGCGCTGGCTCTTCGGCTAACAAACGGAGATGAGCACCGGCCCCCAGAGTCGGACACGACTGCACAAATGTGCGGGGGGAACCTTTACCTTTATACCCTCTGTTGTGCTTTTACCTATATTATTTACTGTATATACAGTATATTTTGTAGTTAGTGTAAGTACAAATATGTGAAAGGATGTCACACACAAACCTCCTTGATCTGGAGTGCAGGATATGGAATAATGGATTTAAGTGACAGGCAAGACAGATTCTGACTGAATGTTTGGAAAAACTTCCTGACACAGCCGGTTACCCGCTGACTCAGAGAAGCGATGGCTTCCCTCGGTGGGCACGCTGAAGCGGAGGCAGGGCAGCCGTCTGCCTGGGCACTTTGAGCTGAATCCCTGCCCAGACCAGGGTCGGCCTCAGTGGCCTCAGCGGCCCCTCCCAACTCCCTGAGTCTGTTAGATCAACACATTTTCTTCTGTACGCCCCCCCCCCCCAAGTGCTGGGGACCTTGACTCAGATTGTGTGATGTGTGGCAGCCACAAAACACTGAAATGCTGAAACAATGTTGGTTGCCTTCCTCCCACATCCCTCCATAATGCCCTGTGATTGGAAATAAAAAAGGAATATCTTATTCCTTGGTTGGAAGCTGATGCTGTCAATCAATGCACAACCCTCCTTCTCTCTCCCTCCCTCTTGCCCTTCTAGTGCCATGGAGGGCTTGGGAGAAGGAGGAGTGTGCCATGTCTGGGGAGACCTGGGGTGTGCCTTTCCGTCCATCCAAATCCCCACTCGCTAATGAAGCCGGAGGAGGCTTCTTTTCAGCAATCTTTGTCCACTTTTTATTTATTTGTCAAATTTATATGGCCACCCATCTTGCACAAAGGTGGTGTACAATAAAACCAGCAATAAAACATTTTACAAAACCAGTTTAAAACAATGAAACATAAATAAAAATAAGATCACGAGAAGGGAATGCATCAAGATGTTACACATGATGCAACTAGCGCACAGGCTCCCTGTTGCCAGCAGATCCCCAGGCCTGTTGAAATTAATTTGAGCCTGGTCATTTGTGCCTCAAGTGAGAACTCTGGGTTGATTTGTTCAATGATCTATTTGTTTGGGTGCTTGGCTGTCCATGGTATTCTCAGGGGTCTTCTCCAGCACCAAAGTTCAAAAGTGTCAATACTCTTCCTATCCTGCTTCTTCAGACTCCAACTTTTGCTTCCACAGAGTGTCACAGGGAATACCATGGCTTGCACAATTCTGATCTTTGTAACTATGGACACATCACAGCATCTGAATATATTTTCCAAGACCTTCATGGCTACTCTACCAAGTGCTAATCTGCAGCATATTTCTTGACTGCTTGGTCCTTTGTTATCTTCATTGTCAATTGTAAGGCTGATTGTGGTACCTATTCTCATTAGTTTGGCATTCTTTATATTTAATCTTAGTTCCATTTTTTCACTGTGCTCCTTGACTTTCATTACTAGAGTTTGCAGATCATTTGCATTTTCACCTATCATAAGAGTGTCATCAGGGCTTCCAGGTGAGGTTCTGTGGTGGACTAGACATCTACTAAGGAGCAGAGATGGTGTTGTGGCAATTAACGGTGACCAGCAGTGATTTCTAGCCGGTGAAGTGTTTCTGGATGAAGGAGAGACTGAGAGATCACTCACCTGCACCCCAGAGAGCTGCTCCTCATGAGGAGACCGTGGGATAGAAGTCCTGCAGTCTTCTCGTGAATAGAGTGGCTGGAGGATGAGGGAGAAACAGCATGCTTGCACCTTTTAAGGATACTAAGTTGGACCAAACCCTCACTATCTTAATCACTTTTGGATACAATCAATTTACAATTGAAGAGAAATCTTTGAAACATCAGGATAAAGTAAACAACCACACAGTGAGTCAGCCTTCCTTCCAAATTATAGAAAGTAAAGCAAAGAGGAAAATAATATTTTTAAAAGATTTTAAAATAACAGCAAAGAGCTTAACAAGATTTTGACTAACAGAGTTACAAATGGATAAAGGGAACTGTATAAATTTGAACGATTAATATTTTGGCGAAAGTGCTTTTGGCGTTATTTGGAATTAATTAATTAAATACTGTAGATCAGACCTTCATGGGAATGTTGATTGTCTGACATCAAAGGGAAAAGACAATTGGTGTATTTTACAAAACAAAGAAATACGTGTATATGACATGGTATGATGTCCCTGATCCGTTGACTATTAAATCAGAGTTTCTGACACAAGCCACTTAGGAATAGGAAGGAATCTTTATTGAAGCCAGTGATCCATTGCACATTAAAGATTTGAGTGAATCAAGCTCCCACAACCAACAGTTTAATAATCTCCAAGTCCCCCCCCCCCAATCAGGATTCACCGTTTGATCGCCCTTCCCTTCGTCTCTCAATTTTTTCTCTTTCTAGGTCCGAATCAACTAACGCGGTGATATCGCCCTTTGATCTGTCCTGGGTGCTGAATCGCTCACCTTGATACTTTGATTAATATAGTTTGCAGTTCTGTGAATACACCAAGTCTCCGCTTACATGTCTGGCGGTTTTACTGCAAACCACCTCCCAGCTGACCCTGTGAGTTTTAACAGACTGGTGGGATGCTTCCTGGCACCATGGCATGGATGACATCCTGGCAGCAACTGGTTGCAGAGAGATTTAGTTTTCAATGGTTTTCATCTTCACAGTTAAGAGAAAGATTTAAAGTAGACAATAGGATAGGACATTTGGAATTGTGCAGCAGAAGACAGAATTTGAAGTTGAATTATGTACAAATGATGAACATGTAATTGCTAAAATGTATAAACTCTTGCTGAAATTTGAAACGGAGGAAGAACAAGTGAAAGAGTGTATGATAAAATGGGCCAGGAACTTTGGATATAACATATTGTTGAAATGGTGAGAAATCATGTGGTTGAAAGGATTGAAATTCACACTATGTTATAATATAAAAGAGAATTTTTATAAAATGATGTACCATTGGTATATGACTCCAGAAAAATTATCTAGAATGTATAAAGGTACCTCAAATTTATGTTGGAAATGTGAGCAACATTTTATAATGCCTGGTGAACTTAAAAAAGCCAGAAAACTTTGGGTTCAAATACATACAACAATACAAAGAATTTTAAAGACTAAGATTCAACCGCAACCAGAACTTTTCATGCTGAGCCTAATGGACAGATGATCAGAAAAGAGCCATGGAATATTATTTTTATATATGATCACCGCTGCAAGACTACTATATGCACAAAAAAGGAAAGCCTCTGAAATACCCACAATGGAGGAATGGTTGGTGAAGGTGACGGAACTAGCAGAGATGGCAAAATTAACTTGTTTCCTTAGAGAAAGATCAGCGACTACATTTATTAGTGACTGGAAACCCCTTATGGACTTTTTGAATTGGTGATTTATGGATTTGATGATTAGAAAGTGTAGATTATGGAAAGAAGGAAATTATGATGTAACCTTAGAGAGAGAGGGTAAAATATAAATGTACTCTAACTGCTGCTAAGATCGGAAGCCATTTCTTTATTACTTTTTTCTTTTTTTCCTTTTCTATTTCCTTTGCTTTATTTCTTTTTCATTTTCTTATTACTTTTCCCTATTCCTCTCTTCAATTCAAAATTTGTATTGTTTCTATTCTGTTCAAAACTTCTTTAATAACAATTATTTTAAAAAGAAGAGTTTCCTTAACATGGTGTAGGTTATTTCTGTTTCTTCCTCCAGTTTTAACACCACACTCATCTTCTTCCAAACCAGCTTTCCTTAATGTATATTCTGCATGTAGGTTGAATAAACCAGGGGAGAGTATACAGCTTTGTCTCCTTTGCCAACCTGGAGCCAGTCTGTTTTGCTATGTTCTGTCCATATTTTGGTTTCCTGACCAGGGTATAGGTTTTGCATGAGGACAATAAGAAATTCTGGGATACTCATTTTTCAAAGAACATACCACAACTTGAAATGATCAACAAAATCAAAGGCCTTTCTATAATCAATGAAGCACATTCTGACTTCTTTGGGGGGTTCTTTGGCATTCTCTTTTTTTTATTATATAAATTTTATTAGTTTTTAAATTTACATAGATAAAAGTTTGAAATAGAAAAGAAAATGGAAATACAAATCAAAGAAAGAAAGAGTAAAAAGGTATAGTAAAGCAAAAAGAAAAAAGATAAAGATGAAACATAGAAATTAGTCAACTTCCAATTTGTCTCTGGTCATAGTAATTTAACAATTTTATCTTACATGCTAGGTCTATATAAAACATTAAAAAACATTTCTTGTCTATTATATCAATATATATATATTTTAATCTTCAAATCCCCATATAAGCTTTGCTCCTCCCGCATCTTGTAAATAGTCAGTTAATGGTTTCCACTCTTTAAGAAAATAATAATTTGAATTTTCTTCTAATAAACATGTCAATTTATCATTCTCTGCCATATCCATCAATTTTAACATCCAATCTTGTATCGTAGGCAAGATCTGGTTTTTCCAATTTTGTGCATAAAAAATTTTGTGCATAAAAACTTTTGTGCATTTGTGTCTTGCTGCTGTAATCATGTATTGCATAATTCTTGTAAATTGCTTCCCAAGTTGTCCATCAATTATTCCGAACAAAAAAAATTCTGGTTTAAATGGAACTCGAATTTGTAATATGTTTTGCATCAATGAATGTATTTGAGTCCAAAATTTCTTTGCAATCTCACATGTCCACCATATATGGTAAAAAGACCCCTCTTTTTTTTTTACATTTCCAACATAAGTTGGAAACATTCCCATACATTTTAGAGAGTTTTCGTGGGGTCATATACCATCTGTACATCATCTTATAAAATTTTTCTTTTAAATTATAGCACAAAGTAAATTTTAGTCCTTTAGTCCACATATCTTCCCATTGTTGCATTTGAATATTATAACCAATATTTTTAGCCCATTTAATCATACAATCTTTAACTTGTTCCTCTACCATTTCACCTTTTAACAATAGTTTATACATTTTTGCAATTAGATGATCATCAGCTTCACATAGTTGTATCTCAAATTCTGATTTGGTTTGTTCAAATTCAAAGTCTTTCTTATCTAATTTAAATTTCTCTACAAGTTGCATATATGAAAGCCATTGAAAAGTATATCCCTCTGATGCCAATTCTTCTATTGATTTAATTGTATATTGTCCTTGTTCTTTCTTTAAAAAATCTTTATAGGTTAACCATTTATCTTTAATTCTTACTTCTGTTCTATAGAATGCTTCTTGCGTAGAGATCCATAAAGGTCTTTTATAACATAAAGTTAGTTTATATTTATTCCAAATTCTTAACAAGGATCTTCTAATATAGTGATTTTTAAAATCTACATTAACTTTAACTTTATCATACCACAAATACCCATGCCATCCATATCTTAGTTCATGTCCCTCCAAATTCAATAATTTTTCATTTTTCAAAACTATCCATTCTTTAATCCAAACCAAGCAACAGGCAGCATAATATAATTTCAAATCCGGCAGACGTAGTCCTCCTCTTTCTTTAGAGTCTTGAAAGACTTTATATTTTACTCTTGGTTTTTTCCCTTGCCAAATGAACTTGGAAATATCTTGCTGCCATTGTTTAAAAGGTTCTTCTGATGCCAATATAGGTAGTGTTTGAAAAAGATATAAAATTCTTGGCAAAACATTCATTTTAATTGCTGAAATTCTACCTAATAATGATAATTGCAATTTTTCCCAATGGTCCAAATCTTTTTTAATATCCATCCAAAGTGGAATATAGTTATTCTTAAACAACTTAACATTTTTAGCTGTTAAATATACTCCCAAATATTTTACTTTTTCTTCCATTGAATATCCTGTTATTTCTTTCAATTTCTCTTGTTGTTGATGGTCCATATTTTTAGTCAAAACTTTTGTCTTCTATAAATTCACTTTGAACCCTGCTAGTGACCCAAAGTCTTTTAATTTCTGTATTAAAATTTCAATTCCATCTAGTGGATTCTCCAAAGTAATGACTAGGTCGTCTGCAAAGGCTCCTGGTTTATAAACTTCTTTTTTAACTTTGATACCATGGATACCATCATCCTGTCTAATATCTCTCAGTAAAACCTCCAATACCAATGTCTATGAAGGTTCTCAGTCATCCAGGTGGAATTGTCTGTAGCTTGAATCATGTCAACTGGATTTCTATTTTCTTAATGGAAACGTTTCGCTCCTTATCCAAGGGGCTTCTTCAGTCTGAGCAAAGTTGGTAAGGGAATCCTAAATATGTTCCTAGGTAGCTGTGTGACCTTACACCTGGGGCTAGGTCATGGTTATATTGAGATGTAATTTTTAAGTCCTTTTATCATCTAATGGAGGGTCGTTAAAAACACCATGCTGCTGTTGAGCTTCTGAAATGGTCTTAATCTTCCTAGGCACAGAAGACAACACGGGGAGGAAGATGGGGGAGAGTTTGTGCCTGAGGCCCCCACCTCTATTCAAGGAAGGATTTTCCAAGTTGGCATAAATGGATTCCTTGACCCCTCTCTCAAACCACCTATCTTCTCTGTCTAAAATGTGAACATTAATGTCCTCAAATGAGTGTCCTTTTTCTTTTAGATGAAGATAAACTGCTGACTCTGGTCCTGTGGTGTTATTTCTCCTGTGTTGTGCCATCCTCCTGTACATAGGTTGTTTGGTTTCTCCAATGTAGAGTTCAGAGCACTCCTCACTGCACTGGATTGCATAAACTACATTGCTTTTCTTATGTTTTGGAGTTTGATCTTTGGGGTGTACAAGCCTCTGTCTCAGTGTGTTGGTGGGTTTGAAATATACAGGTATGTGGTGTTTGCCAAATATCCATTTTATCTTTTCAGACACGCCAGCCATGTAGGGAATGACCAGGTTCTTTCGTTTACTCTGAGTCTCAGCCCTATCTGTCGCTGTTTTAGGTCTGGTAGATTTAGATTTGGTGAAGGCCCAATTTGGATATCCACAGGCCTTCAGGGCTGTTCTCAGGTGCTGATTTTCATTCTTTTTGGAATCCATGGAGGTGGGGATGGTTTCTGCTCTGTGTGACAATGTCCTGATGACTCCTAGTTTGTGCTGCAGTGGATGGTGGGAGTCAAACATCAGATATTGATCTGTGTGTGTGGGTTTCCTGTAGATCCCTATTTCTAGCTTGCCACCGGTCCCAATGAGGACTTCACAGTCTAGGAATGCCAGTCTGTTGTCCTTGGTGTCTTCTCTGGTGAAGCTAATGTTGGCATCTATAGTGTTTATATGGTCCGTGAAGGCCTGTACTTCCTGGGCCTTGATTTTGACCCAGGTGTCATCCACATACCTAAACCAGTGGGTGGGCACCGTTCCCTGGAATGTGTTGAGTGCTTTCTTCTCCACTTCTTCCATGTATAAATTGGCCACAATGGGTGACACAGGAGAACCCATGGCACAGCCGTGTTTTTGTCTGTAAAAGTCACCTCTGTATGTGAAATAAGTGTCATCTTATCCCCACCACTCATGCTCTATCCGCTGTCAGGAAGAGACTAGAAGAGGACAGCACCCTGGAAAGGAGAAGCCATCTCAACCCAAACCAGATCTGCCATCTTCTGGACCTGTGTCTTAACACCACTTATTTCACACACAGAGGTGACTTTTACAGACAAAAACACGGCTGTGCCATGGGTTCTCCTATGTCACCCATTGTGGCCAATTTATACATGGAAGAAGTGGAGAAGAAAGCACTCAACACATTCCAGGGAACGGTGCCCACCCACTGGTTTAGGTATGTGGATGACACCTGGGTCAAAATCAAGGCCCAGGAAGTACAGGCCTTCACGGACCATATAAACACTATAGATGCCAACATTAGCTTCACCAGAGAAGACACCAAGGACAACAGACTGGCATTCCTAGACTGTGAAGTCCTCATTGGGACCGGTGGCAAGCTAGAAATAGGGATCTACAGGAAACCCACACACACAGATCAATATCTGATGTTTGACTCCCACCATCCACTGCAGCACAAACTAGGAGTCATCAGGACATTGTCACACAGAGCAGAAACCATCCCCACCTCCATGGATTCCAAAAAGAATGAAAATCAGCACCTGAGAACAGCCCTGAAGGCCTGTGGATATCCAAATTGGGCCTTCACCAAATCTAAATCTACCAGACCTAAAACAGCGACAGATAGGGCTGAGACTCAGAGTAAACGAAAGAACCTGGTCATTCCCTACATGGCTGGCGTGTCTGAAAAGATAAAATGGATATTTGGCAAACACCACATACCTGTATATTTCAAACCCACCAACACACTGAGACAGAGGCTTGTACACCCCAAAGATCAAACTCCAAAACATAAGAAAAGCAATGTAGTTTATGCAATCCAGTGCAGTGAGGAGTGCTCTGAACTCTACATTGGAGAAACCAAACAACCTATGTACAGGAGGATGGCACAACACAGGAGAAATAACACCACAGGACCAGAGTCAGCAGTTTATCTTCATCTAAAAGAAAAAGGACACTCATTTGAGGACATTAATGTTCACATTTTAGACAGAGAAGATAGGTGGTTTGAGAGAGGGGTCAAGGAATCCATTTATGCCAACTTGGAAAATCCTTCCTTGAATAGAGGTGGGGGCCTCAGGCACAAACTCTCCCCCATCTTCCTCCCCGTGTTGTCTTCTGTGCCTAGGAAGATTAAGACCATTTCAGAAGCTCAACAGCAGCATGGTGTTTTTAACGACCCTCCATTAGATGATAAAAGGACTTAAAAATTACATCTCAATATAACCATGACCTAGCCCCAGGTGTAAGGTCACACAGCTACCTAGGAACATATTTAGGATTCCCTTACCAACTTTGCTCAGACTGAAGAAGCCCCTTGGATAAGGAGCGAAACGTTTCCATTAAGAAAATAGAAATCCAGTTGACATGATTCAAGCTACAGACAACTCCAATACCAATATAAACAAAAGTGGAGATAATGGACAACCTTGTCTAGTACCTTTTTGAATTTCACATGACTTACTAAATTCTCCATTAACAATTATTTTGGCAAATTGTGGAGTATATATTGATTTAATCCATTTTATAAAGTTTCCTCCAAAATTCATATTTTCCAGTACTTTGAACATAAAAGGCCAATTTAAGTTGTCAAAGGCTTTTTCAGCGTCAATAAATATTAAGGCAGCTTGTTTATCATAATGTTGTTCCAAATATTCAATTACATCTAATATATTTCGGACATTGTCTCTGATTTGCCTCTTGGGCAAAAATCCAGCTTGGCCTTGATGAATATAATTCTTAAGAATATTTTTCATTCTTTCTGCTAATATCGTTGTAAATATCTTATAGTCATTATTCAATAAAGATATTGGTCTGTAATTCTTAGTTAATGTCAAATCCTGTTGTTATTTAGGGATCAGTGTTGTATGTGCTTCTTTCCAAGTTTCTGGCATGGTTCCTGTTTCCAAAATAGAATTCATGGTCTTCTGCAAAGGTAGGCATAAATCATCCTCAAAGCATTTATAGTAAGCTGCTGACAATCCATCCGGTCCAGGAGCTTTTCCACTACTAATTTTCTTGAAAGCCTTTACCAATTCTTCTTTTGTTATAGTATTGTTTAGTATCAATCTTTGTTGATCATTAAGAACAGTTTTTGTTTACTCAAATATTCTTCAATATCATCTAAATTGACATCTTGTTTTTTATATAATTTAGAATAGTAGTCATGAAAGGCTTTTTGAATGTCCATATTGTTCACCAAAGTTTTCCCTTCATGTTGAATATTGGTAATCAAATTCTTTTGTCTTTGTTTCCTCAATTTGTAGGCTAGCCATCTACCTGGTTTATTTGCATGTTCAAAATATTTTTGTTTTGTAAATTTCATTTGAGTCTCTATATCTTGAGTTAATATCATTGATATTTGCTTTTGTAAAAATTTAATTTGAGTGAACAAAGTATCATCCATTGGTTTATCTCTTAAACCTATCTCTTTACTCTTAATTTCATCTAAAATCAGTTGAATTCTTTTTTGTTTCTTCTTCCTCATTTGGGCATTGTATTGAATAAAGTAACCCACCATATATGCTTTACTGGCTTCCCATACGGTTTGAATATTAGTACCTTTGTTCAAATTAAATTGAAAATATTCTCTTAACTTTTTTTTACATACATCAACTACATCATTATTCTGCAGTAATGACTCATTCAATCCCCATCTAAATACATTCCGTTTCCCTTTAAGAGTCAACATTACTGGATTATGATCTGAAAGGGTCTTAGGTAATATATCAACTTTACTTATATCCATCATCAAGTTTTTAGATATCAAAATCATGTCTATTCTAGAATGTGATTTAAACCACTCTTGAGTAATATGTGAATTCTCTGGAAGTCCCATTCATGCATCTCCAAATATCTTGCAAGTCCAGCATCTCTTTCAGGTCAAAAAATGTTTGGGGCAATTTTCCCTGTGTTTGTTTCATTTCTTTTTGTGACTGTCTATCCAGTCTGGGGTAAATTACCCCATTCCAATCCCCCATAAAACACCAATTGTCATAAGTTAAGTCCAAGAGTTTATCCATCAATTTTTTGTAAAATACTCCTTTATCCATATTCGGTGCATAAAGTCCAACTATCAATGTTTTAGTTCCTTGTATATTAATTTCTACTACAATATATCGACCCTCTTCATCAGCTAATATCAATTTTGGATTTAACTTTGGTTGTACATATAGAACTACCCCCTTGGTTTTTTTATATCCAGCCGAAATAAATTCTTCTCCAAGCTGTTTTTGAATCAAATATTTAGTGTCTTTTTTGCAAATATGAGTCTCTTGTAGGCAACTTATATCCAATTTCAGTTTTTTCAGAAAATGAAATATCTTTCTTCTTTTCTGTGGGGAATTATCCCCATTAATGTTCCATGTCAAATATTTATATTCCATTGACATTTTATTATTTAAAATCCCTTTGTCAATTCCACACCTGTAGCTCCCTTCTCAGATAAGTCTTCTGCCTTCTCTTTATCTTTCGATGTTTCTCCTCCTTCTGCCAATTCTCCATCTGGTAAACCCATTTCTTTCTTATATTTCTCTAAGAAAGCTTTTGCTTTTAAAATGGAAGTTATTCTGAATCTCTGCCCTTTGAACGTAAACGATACGCCTTCCACTTTTCCCATCTAAATGAAATACTATGTTGCTTTAGTTTATCTATAAGGAAAAAATAGTCTTTTCTTTTCCTTAATATTCTCAGAGATTCTTTGGCTTTCTCAATTATCCTCCATGCCCCAGCAATAATGTCTCATGTTCCTCAGCTTCTCAGTTTAATTTCTATGTATTCCATCTGGTGATGTCCATGTATACAGGCATTGTTTTGATTGCTTCAAGACAGTGTTTGTTGTTGTTCAGTCATTTAGTCGTGTCTGACTCTTCGTGACCTCATGGACCATAGCACGCCAGGCCTTCCTGTCCTCCACTGTCTCTCGGAGTTTACTCAAATTCATGTTCATTACATCGGTGATGCTATCTAACCATCTCATCCTCTGCTGTCCCCTTCTCCTTTTGCCTTCAGTCTTTCCCAGCATCAGGGTCTTTTCCAGTGAGTCCTCTCTTCGCATTAGGTGGCCAAAGTATTTGAGCTTCAGCTTCAGCATCTGTCCTTCCAATGAGCAGTCAGGGTTGATTTCCTTTAGGATTGACTGGTTTGACCTCCTTGCAGTCCAAGGGACTCTCAAGAGTTTTCTCCAGCACCACAGTTCGAAAGCATCAATTCTTCGGCGCTCAGCCTTCCTTATGGTCCAACTCTCACAGCCATACATTACTACTGGAAAAACCATAGCTTTAACTATACGGACCTTTGTCGGCAAGGTGATGTCTCTGCTTTTTAATATGCTGTCTAGGTTTGCCATAGCTTTCCTCCCAAGGAGCAAGCGTCTTTTAATTTCATGGCTGCAGTCACCGTCTGCGGTGATCTTGGAGCCCAAGAAAATAAAATCTGTCACTGCTTCCATTTCTTCCCCTTCTATTTGCCAGGAAGTGATGGGACCAGATGCCATGATCTGAGTTTTTTTAATGTTGAGTTTCAAGCCAGCTTTTGCACTCTCCTCTTTCACCCTCATCAAGAGGCTCTTTAGTTCCTCTTCACTTTCTGCCATTAGGGTGGTATCGTCTGCATATCTGAGGTTGTTGATATTGAAGACAGTGTTAGCGATGACGAAATCAGTGGCAGAAATGAATAAGTAATTTTCTATTTCATGTTGGTTTCCTTTGCCGTACAGTCCAATTGCATTTTCCTCCTTAGTATTTCCAACCTTGGCCTCCTAGTCTCCAACTACAAACAGCACATCTTTGAACTTGATCATAAAACTCATCAAACCCCTCTTCTTCTACATCAGTGGTTGGAACATAAACTTGAATGATTGTCATATTAAAGGCCATGGTAGAGATGGGCGGGGATAAATCCAAATAATAAATAAATAAATAAATAAATAAATAAATAAATAAATAAATAAGGCTGTTGTGGGTCTTCCGGGCTGTGTGGCCGTGTTCTGGAAGTTGTGGTTCCTAACATTTCGCCAGCATCTGTGGCCAGCATCTTCAGAGGGCAGAAAACCAAGAAAACAACATCCAACTGAAGAAAAACAGCCCCCCACAAACAAAGTATTCCTGCCCTACATCAAAGGAGTCACTGACCGCATGGGAAAACTGATGGAAAAACACAACTTTCAAACAGTCTTCAGACCCACCAGAAAAATACAACAAATGCTAAAATCAGCAAAAGACAAAAGGGACCCCCGCACCGCTGCAGGAGTATACCGCTTACCATGCAGCTGTGGACAAGTATACATCGGAACCACAAAACGAAGCATTCACACCAGGATAAAAGAACATGAAAGACACTGCAGACTACAGCAACCAGAAAAATCTTCAGTAGCTGAACATGCTCTCAAGCAAATGGGACACAAAATCCTATTTGAAAACACAGAAATACTGGACAACACCAAAAGCCACTACACCAGATTATACAGAGAAGCCATTGAAATTCACAAACACCAGCACAGTTACAATAAAAAAGAAGAAAGTTTAAAAATTAGCAAAACCTGGCTACCAGTCCTGAAAAACACAGCCTGCAAAAGGTCAACGAACTCAGTCCAACCACCAGGACATGGGAATACTTCTCACTATGAACATGCTAATCACGCTCATCAGCCACTCGTTAACATTTCAACACAACAAAAAACCCCACCTAATCTCCTATAATTTAGCTCTATAAATAGAGCATTGCCACTCTACCTGGGCACAGAGATTTTGCTTCTATCTGTGCTCCTGCCCTGTGAAGATGCTGGCCACAGATGCTGGCGAAACGTTAGGAACCACAACTTCCAGAACACGGCCACACAGCCCAGAAGACCCACAACAGCCATTGAACTCCGGCCGTGAAAGCCTTCGACAATACAAATAAATAAATAAATAAATAAATAAATAAATAAATAAATAAATAAAAGGCTTGTCCACAAAGTCTAACTTATATTTGATTGATTGCACTCTCCAGTAGATTATGTTTTTAATGTTTTTAATAGTTTTTATTGTTTTAATTATCTTTTCTTATGATTTTGGTTATTTTTATTGTTGTCTGTGTTTTTAACTCTGTAAGCTGCCCAGAGTCATGTATGTGAAATGGGCAGCTATATAAATTGAACAAATAAATTCTCTTTGATTGGAACAAATAAATAAATAACTACCCAAAATTCTTTGAAATGATTGACAGTCTTGAACTGATTGATATATGGAGACATAAAAAATGCTGATTCTAAAGAATATACTTATTTTTTGGAAAGACACAGATCTTTCTCCTGAATAGATGGTGTTGTTTAATCGAAGGAACCCAAGAGTGTGCCAGCCCTGCAGGATTGGATTGGCTGGGCAGATGTTATGGGAGACAGGTGGTCTCTCAAGTAATCAGGCCCTATGGCATGTTGGTAACCACCAGACCTTGAATCGCACCTGGAAGGAAACTGGCAACCAGTGTATAGGAAATGTGGTTGGGTGCACCTTCTTTTGTTGGTAGAAATACAAATGCTAGAGCACTTCAGATGCAGAAGCTTGTGTCATCTCCATAAGGCAGATAGTTGTTCAAAGTCCTTAGCGGATCAGAAACAGAGCTGTCAGAATCACAAATAATCAGGGAAAAGGAATCTGAGTCTGGCTCAGGAGGAAAAAAAAGCCAGATTATTTGTCCCAAGGTTGCAATTAGTTTCTACAAGTTTCAAGATGATAGGAAGACTGTCATTTTTTAAAAACTATTTTTTAAAAACATAAAGCTGGGTTCTTGGAAAGCCAAAAGATTCTTCCCCAACATTTCCTGGAATGTAGCATGGCATGGTGGTAGGTCAGGGACTAATCCTAGAAGCACCAGGAAAGAAGCCTCTTACACTTCAGAGAGCCTTGCATATGTAAGCGAAGTTTGTATGATTACTGTATTTTAAAGTCCTCTTGCCATCCTGTAAAGCTTATATATAGTACTTAGTGTAACCACTGTCAACCTCTTCCCACAGCAGATTTTTTTCCAGGGAGGGTGAAATTTCATTCTAGATTTCATCCTCTGTGCATCTGCAACAGCAAAATGTCAAAATCCACTCTCATTAGGATCTGGGACATAATTATTGGATTCCGGTGGGAATGGTGGACTGAACGGCTGTGCCCGCTGGCTCAGCAGGCAGAGCTGACAACGTGGTAACTTTTTTTGGGATCAGGCAGGTTTTCCTGAAGCCCAGAAAAGTTCTCCAGATCAAGGAGAATACCTGAAATCATCCCATCTGTCCTCCGGATGGCTGCTTGCAGCCAGAAGATTGCAAACAGCATTTCACATTAGACTGGTAAGAGCCAGCTGGGAGGCGGGGATTTCATCACTTTCCAAGCAGCGCTGTAGCCTTAAAGGGACACTAAGACCAGCTACCTCATTTCTAAATCACCAATTTGTATTTTTTTTAAAGCATATGTACTCCAAGAGAGGCTTTCTACAGCAAGGAGAAGCTGGTTCTCTTGGTGCTTAACGTTATTTTTGGGATTACTTTTTTAAGAAAAAAAAAATATTTTAAGTTTTGGATTTTGTTTTCCTTCCAAAGATTCCAAAGATTGAGACTAAACAATTGTCTTCCTGTTATTATTTTTGTATTAAATTTGAAGATATTAGCATTTTCCTACATGTTGAATCGGCTGATTTGAACCTTCAGTTTTCTGTTTTCACTTTCCCTTGAGAACTGTCTGCTATCTCACTCTCACTTTATGTAAACACACTCTGGAACTCTTCCATATCTTCGACTTTCACTGGTTAAGCTCCTAGGGGGCGCCATAATCTACTGCACGAGACATGGAGGATTTCAAACAGATTCTTTCTGATTTTCACCAGGATTTTAAACAGACTTCTTCTGACTTCTATCAATCTTTTATGCAAGATATCCAGGATACTGCAGAAAATATGAGATCTAAAATGTGCCATCAGGTTGGGGATATGGTGGATGAAATTGAGGAATTTAAGAGCAATAGAAACTTTTTTTTAAGACTGAGATTGGGATTTTTATCGAGATGCTGGATAATGGAGTTGGAGAAATCTAAGGGAGAGAGTGATCTGCAACCCATAAGTAAAATAGATCTCCTGGTGGAATGCCATGAAAAGAACCTGGAATCTTTGAGGGGGGCAGTTGGGCTGTCGGATTCTTTCAAGCGGAAAGCTTGGCACATATTGTGAGGATGTAACTGTTTTGGTTTATTTTGAAGTGGGATAAGGGTTGAAGAATGTTTATCTGGTTTGCTTTAAGGATTGATTGATGTTATTCCCTTTTAAAGATATGGAATTACTGTTTTGAATTGTTTTTGTTTTTTGGGTTTATTAAGAATGGGATTATTAAAATTGTTGTACTATTAAGTATAATAGCAGACAACTTATGTGCTTTTTAATTTGATTATTATAGTAGACAGAAATGCATAGAATAGTGGTAGGAATGGAATAATTAAATATGTTTTATCTTTTGGAGGGGAGAAAATGGTTTAGGAGGTTTATATGAACTTTTCCCCCTTTATTTTAATATAAGGGGGAGGAGTACTGAGTTATTTTTATTATGTGTTAAAGTGGAATGAATTATAGAAATAATGTGGTGTTTTGGTTTAATATAGAGTAAGAGATTGATTGTGGAATTTTTGTATATCCTTGCTGTTAAAAGTCGAAAGCCACATCTTTTTGTAAATTTGAAAAAAAATTCTTTTGTGTTTTCGCACTTCTTTAGTTTTTTTTTCTTTCTTTGTAGGTTTTTTTTTTGTAGTTTTTATTCTTTTCTTCAAACCTAATAAAATTTACTATTAAGAGGATCTGGGACATAATTATTTTAAATCTCTAGTTCATATGCCATTTCCCTGTGATTTGGGGTGGTGGGGGGAATTTGAATATTATTTTTATTTATTAAATTTCTATGACCGTCCATCTCCCCCTCAAGGAGGGACTCTGGGCGGTTCACAATACAACATCATTAAAATACAATAAAAAGAACAATAAAAATATAAATACAATAAAATCCAAGTGGCAGGTGGTTCTTACAGTGAAGCTGAACATATTTAAAATATTTGAGGCGGCTCTAGGAAATCAGCCATCTCCAGGCTTGACCACTTTCCTTCTTGCCCCAGGCAAGATCACAGAGCCAAGTTTTTAATTTTTTCCTGAAGTCCAGGAGTGAAGGGGCCTGTCTTATCTCTGGGGGGAGGATGTTCCATAGGGCAGGTGCTATTGCAGAGAAGGCTCGCCTCCGGGACCCTGCTAGATGGAATTCTTTCATAGAGGGGGTCCGTAGCATGCCCTCTCTGCAAGATCGTGTGGGATGGGACAATGTAATGGGGATGAGGCGGTCCCTCAGATAAACTGGTCCCGTGCCATGTAGGGCTTTAAAGGTGATAACCAACACCTTGAATTGGACCCGGAAGCATACTGGTACCCAATGCAGCTCACGGAGCAGAGGTGTTATGTTTGTTGATCTTGGTGCACCTAAAACTGCCCGTGCAGCTGCATTCTGCACCATCTGTAGCTTCTGGATATTCTTCAAGGGTAGCCCCATGTAGAGCGTGTTACAGTAATCTATATGGGAGACAACCAGGGCATGAGTGACCGTTCGAAGGGCCTCTTGGTCAAGGAAAGGGCGTAACTGGCGCACAACACGAAGTTGAGCAAAGGCCCTCCTGGCCACGACTGCCACCTGCTCTTCGAGCAGGAGTCGTAAGTCCAAGAGGACCCCCAAGTTATGCACCGGGTCTGTCTGGGGTAGTGCAACCCCATCCAGAACTAAAGATGACAAATTCCCAGAAACCGAGGGGCCATTAATCCACAGCCACTCTGTCTTACCAGGGTTCAGACGAAGCCTATTTTTCCCCATCCAGACCCCTACAGCCCCCAGGCACTTGGACAGGGTGGTCACTGCATCACTTACTTCACCTGGGATGGAGATGTATAACTGGGTATCATTGGCATATTGATGATATCTCAGCCCGTGGTGACGGATGATCTCACCCAACGGTTTCATGTAGATGTTAAAAAGGAGCGGCGAGAGTACCGAGCCCTGCGGGACCCCACAAAGAAGGGCCCATGGACTGGATCTCTCGCTCCCTATCAACACTGACTGGGACTGGCCGTGGAGGAAGGAGGTGAACCAGCGCAGAACCACGCCGCCCACCCCCAACTCCCTGAGCCGTCCCAGAAGGATACCATGGTCGACGGTATCTTCAAAGGTCCCAGTAGGGCTTTCCTAATGGCATAGGTTTCCTTGGTAGTACCTCCAATGTAAGAACCTGGCACACCACTTCAGTTATGAGACAATAAACTTTACTTGAATTTGGATTTTATGCCCTGCCGTTTGGTATGTCCAACATGTTCTTAATGGCAGCAGTTATCTGATTCTGTAACCCTCCTCCTCCTCCTCCTCGAAAGGGGTCACAGCTCTGAGCAATAATTACTTGACTTTAGAAGATGGTACCAGTGCTTAGCAAAATTAAAAATAATAACACCCAAGCTGGCTGCAGCTGTTTGTGGGGAGTGAAAAGGGCAGGACCTGGGACTTCTTCTTTTATTGCTGCTTTTTCATTTGAAAATTTGCCTGGCAGCTTTCCCATCTGACACAAAGAGATTGTGCTTGTGTGAAGACAAGATTTGCAAATAGTTCTCCAATTAAGGCTGACTTGGAACTACAGTTGCTATCAGTGATTTTCAGTTCAGTTAAAGTGGGTGGGAAGGTTCCTTCTGGTATGGCTGCATCTGGGTCTCAACCTCAGTTCCCAGAGACGCTGTTATGTGTCAAGGATGAACTGAATGCTGGCAGTAACAGAATCTCTCACCTTTACAGTCCAAGAAACTAGGGAGGGTCCCTTCTGAGATGTTTGCCATACACCCATTCCTTCTGTGGGCTAAGCTGCCTCTTCTGGCCATTGCCTAATCTGTGGCTCCTCCTTCTCCCCCTCCTGTCTCTCAAGGACATTCTCGCAGACCATTACAGTGATTGATTGATTAATTGATTGATTGATTATGTGCCATCAAGCCATTTTCGACTCCTAGCAACTACATAGATAGATTTTCTCCATGACGATCTGTCCCTAACCTGGTCTTTTAGGTCTTCTAATGGTGCCCCCATCGCCACTGTAACGGAGTCCCTCCACCTTGCTGCTGGTCGTCCTCTTCTTCTTTCCTTCCACCTTTTCCAGAATTACAGCCTTGCCCAGAGAGTTAGGTCTTCGCATAATGTGTCCAAAGTAGGATAGAAAGTAGCCCAGAAGTATTTACACCCAAATTCTTTGCCTCAGTACTGGGCCTCAACAAAGAGGTGAAGTTGGGCTGGCTGTAGCTGGAAGAGGAGCTGCGCTGGTGAGCTTGAGCTCACATGGGAAAGGTTCCTAGGTTAAGACTTGGTATCTTAATTTTCTAAACCAGCTTATAGCAGCTTTCATGGAAAAAAAGTATGAGAGACTTTATTACTGCAGCCAGCTTATAAGACTGCAATTGAAATTGCTTATTTTGTGGGTTTCCATGTGCACTCAGCTCAAAATCCCAACTGAATTGTGTGAGGTTTCTGGCATCCAAAGCACAGGACCCTATCCTACAACAAAGCTTTTCTTAGCAATAGTGGATTAAAAAAGCCTTTTCACACAAGCATCAAGGGATAAAACAACAACAACAACAGCAACAAAGGACGGGGGAGAGAATTTCAATCCTTTTTCCTTAGCAGCTAGATGAGTTGTATCCTTTCAAGATCTATAAGTCCAGGACATAAACCCACCTAGCTTAGATCTATCCAATTCATCCATTCTGCCCTCCCAGTCCTGGCTGTGGTCAGGTGCTGAGTGCAGAGCAAGAAAAGATGAACACTGTCCCCAGGAACAAATGGAACCAGCAGGATTGGAGTAGGGGGTATGGTTAATGTGTGGCAGTGAAAAAGGGAGTTGGGGGGGGGCAAACAGAGAGGCTTTGGCCAGGTTGGCGGCTCAGCTGGGATGTGTGTGGGTGGGTGGGTGGTGCTGGTCCAGAACTATATGGGATTCGGAAGTGTTGGGGTGTTATTGACACTCCTGGGACTTCTGTAGCTTATATATACTGGATGTGCATTCTGGAAAACTGAAACCAGCAGGACTGATCTCAGATGCAGAAAAGGGTGTTGATATATACAGTGGAAATTTCTGAAATAATTTGCATAAATATGGATTTCCTCTTTTATTATTTGGATCAATATATGAAATTCTACTCTTCTGAGAATGTGATTATAAATGGAATTATCTCTTAATGGATCAAATTGTCCCATGTAACTTGTAAGGGATGTTCCTTACCTACTCTTGTTTTAAATTTTATGCTGGAATTACAGTATTTGACAGATGGAAGACATTTTGGTTATAGCAGTGCCTGAAGTTGAACATAAATAATAACTAAATGATGATAGTTGTATTTTCTATATCAAAATGTATTGATATTGTGCAACAGTTTGATAATTCATCAGGTTATTGAATGAAGTGGAATAAATCTATTATACAGGCTCCAATGTTCTATTAAAAGTTCTATTAAAATCAGAACTTTTAATATTGCCATCCTGCTATTTTATATTTATATTTATAATTGGGGCTGAATGCAGTTTTCTTGGCAAAATTTTTGGAAATGGTTTGCCTTTGGCTCTTTCCTAGGGCTGAGAGAAGTGACTGGCCCAAGGTCACCCCCCCTGGCTGCATACCCAAGGCAGGACTAGAACTCATGGCTTCCCAGTTTCTAGCCTGATGCCTTAACCACTACACCAAATATAAAAGTTACATAAAGAGATGGATAAATTATTTTGAGTTTATGGGGAAAGATAAATGATGTAAAAATAATGTTTACTTCAACTCTGAAATATTTACTTAAGATATTCCTTATGTTTAAGTTATTCCTTGATAAGATATTAAGAAATTTTCTTTGAGAAGGACAAGCCCCTAGGTTATTTCAATGACCGTAATCATGTGAGAACTTCAACTTTCCTGACAATCAGCTTTACAGGCCTATATTTTGACTTAAATCTCTTTATGGAACCCAATTAGAAAGTTATGATGTGATTCCTCCGATGTCATGGCAGAGGGTTGGCTCCGCATTTAGCAACAGTTCGCTTACATTTCCCGCATGAAAGGCTACAAGGAGCATTTGGAAGATGTGATTGACATGACTAACTTACGCTCTTGGACAATCCCAGTTTGAACATTGCAGGGTTTTAATGAAAGGTACGAATACTTTAGATCAGCTTATTGCCAGTCAAGTTTTTAATTCTCTGGGAGAATTTGGATTGCCCGAAATTGCAGAATGGCCATATATTAAATTAAAACATCTCCTGATTTCACAGTTGGGTCCAGATGCACTAGCAGCATATAAAACCCCTGAACTATTCTTAGATATGGACTTCTTCTAGTTTTTGACCATTTTATTTGATATTTATTTTGGTTTAATATCCATAAATTTATAAATATCAAGAAAAATACAGTATAAAGATAGAGTTATATCTTTATAAAGTATAAAGTATGCAGGAGCAGTAGAAAGATGATTTTTCAGTGTTGAAAAGACGGTGCAACAGCGGTTTTACAGTATTGGATCAATAATAATGCATTCTCTGTTTTCAAATTGACCCTTTACCAATCTAATGGAAAGACTGATCAATATTGTTTTGTGTGGCCAAGATTTAATGATATGTTTAAAATTGGGCTGAACGATTTTATTTGCAATATAATATTTTTGTTGCTTTCTTTCTTTTCTTCTGTTTGTTTTTGTATTTCTTTTTTGTTCGATTCTTTTATTTCTCTCTTTTTATATTAAAGTACTACAAATAATTTTAAAAAGAGCAGGTATCTATGTTCTATGTTCAAATTCTTTATTACGGGTCAATTACCCAGACTGAATAAAATGCACTGAATAACGTAAAGTAGAGCTAAAAATAAAATAAGGCACACAAGATAAAAAAGTATACAAGGCGTGACATGATGTCCTTAACCTTAGTGACTTCCGTGGGGCGAGAACTGTCCTGGAGGAGGAGCATGTCTGTGAGGCAAATCCTCATAGGAAGGATTTGGATTTAGGGAGTTAATAATTATGCAGAGCTGCTACATTTAAGAAGTACCTACTTCCCATTAGTGTCTGAATTCAGATGAAAAAAGCCATAAAACAGAAAAGCATCTTTCAAAGTTGATTTTCAGCTATGATGATGGGCTTCAAATCTCAGGAATCTGACAGAGTGGCTCTTATCTAGAGGAGCTGACTAGAAGCCTCGTGGGAACTTTGCTCATAGAGCCCACCCTTTCTCTTTGCCTGTCTTTAGGTAACAGGCCTCTTCTTGATTAGACTGGTACTCTCTGGACTGACATCACATCTTCCTCTCCGAGCTCAGCTCTCTCTCTCTCTCTTCTGACTCTGAACTGTGCATTTCGGTTTTCACATAACTCTCACCCACCATAGTGGTGGATGACACACTACACCCTATTAACTCTATGTAGATTTAAGGAATTCAGGGTTTCCTATCACATGTTATTTCTTAAATGAAGGTTATCTTCATTTTTTTTTCATGCAAGCAACTTCTTACAGAAGTTATATTCCTAACAGGGTGCCTTAAGTTCAGGGATGGGACTAGGGTCTCTGTCACCCGGGGCAAACATGGATTCTGTGCCCCCCCCATGGGTTATTTTGTCATTTTGGCGCCCCCCCCCCCCCGCATGGTGCCTGGGGCACATGCAGTTGTTGCAGCCCTGCTTAAGTTTGCTCTAACCCTCAAACACCTATTTCAGATCTTAATCCCCAATACCCCACAAAGTATTAAATAATTCAGCCCTGCTTACTCCATGTCAGCCGTACTAGGTAGATCAGGCCAAGGAATCAACTCTACAGGAAGGCTAAAAGTACTTTTATGGAGATTGGTGATGATCAGAGAACCCTGCAAGTCTGATTGTGCTGTGCCTCCTCCCTTCTTAAACTCTTGTGAAGTCGGGAGGCGCCTGCCTGAGCTGCCTCCGAACGTTGTCCGGCTGTTCTGGACTTCAGAAACGCTTCAGCCCCTTTTGCCTAGGCAGCGGATCCCGCATCAAGGTCGTCTTCCTTACTCTCTACACTCCAGGAGGCTTTGTGGCCACAAATGGGGTGCTGGGAGGTTGGTCCAGATGTCAGACCTCTGCAGGACCCTGGGAGAGAGGTTGGGTAGAGCGCCTTCTGGGACTGCTTCACCGAAAGCGAGGTGGTCAGGGAAGCCTCTGCTGGAGCAGGTGACCAGGAGGCTACAGCGGGGGAGGGGGAAACCAGCCTTTCCATGACTTTGCTGTCATGTGCTCCTGCAGGACTTGCTTTTTAAGCTACGGTCCTTCAGTGTGCAAAAAAAGTCATTGTTTTGACATCCTTTTCAAAGGGAAGGAAACAATGGTGAAACCCTCATGGGCAGGCCGTTGTGTTTTTGCACTCTCTAGTTACAAAGTGACTGAAGGGCACATGTACCTCTCCTGCCTGTCAGTGGACTATCTCTCTCCAGCCTTCAGTCAAGTACCTTGAGGCCAACAAGCTCAGGAAAGAAGAGCCTCTTGGACCTTCATTGCCAATGTACTCTTTGTAATCTTGAAAACCTGCCAAAGCAACTCTCCAGGTGAACTTATTCCTAGCAAAATTAAGGAGTTACTCTGAGTCTCTTTATCCCCCCTACCCTGGACAGTGAAACTTTTCTTAATGGCCTCCTCCCTGTTCCCAGAGACTGTTAGACGTTCCATCACACCTTCCTGCCATCCCAAGCAGAGAAATCTCGAAGGCACCCACCTGATTGGGGCGAAATAGAAGGGCAGAGAGACTGCAGAGCAATGGAAAATGGTGCAGCAGAATGCAGAAAGGAGGGTACCTTGAAACTCAACCCAGATAAGATAGCAGTACTCCTTGGGAGAGTCATTGTTTTAGAGTGGTGGTAAGGAGCAGGAGAAGGGGTGTGGTGGCTCAGTGGGTAAGACGCCAGGCTTGTCGATCGGAAGATTGCAAGTTCGGAGGTTCGAATCCCCAGCCCTGCGTGCGGAGTGAGCTCCCGCACTACCTCCAGCTCTTGCCAACCTAGCAATTCGAAAGCATGCAAATGCAAGTAAATTAATAGGTACCACTTCGGTGGGTAGGTAACAGCGTTCCGCGTGTGTCATGCAGCCACATGACTGTGGAAGCGTCTTCAGACAACGCTGGCTCTTTGGCTAACAAACGGAGATGAGCACCGGCCCCTAGAGTCGGACACGACTGCACAAATGTGCGGGGGGTACCTTTAGCTTTTTAAGGAGCAGGATAAGGGGCATGGTGGCTCAGCGGTTAAGACGCCAGGCTTGTCGATTGGAAGATCACAAGTTTGGAGGTTGGAATCCCTAGTGAGCTCCCGCACTCGCCCCAGCTCTTGCCAACCTAGCAATTTGAAAGCATGCAAATGCAAGTAGATGAATAGGTACCACTTCGGTGGGAAGGTAACAGCGTGTTCCACGCACGTCATGCCAGCCACATGACTGTGGAAGCGTCTTCGGACAGCGCTGGCTCTTTGGCTAACAAACGGAGATGAGCACCGGCCCCCAGAGTCAGACATGACTGCACAAATGTGCGGGGGGAACCTTTACCTTTAAGGAGCAGGATACTTGTTTGGAGTTTGAAATCGGTTTCTGGTTTCCCAGACTTAGGGAAGGGCTGGAAGCGTCTTTTTCTGGCTTTTGCATCCCTTCTCCTGAAAGAAAATAACCCTAACATTGTGGCGCATGTGCTGGGAACCTCCGGGGCTGACAATCCCAGCGTGCTGTGCACAGGGCTGCCTTTGGGCCTGAACTGGAAGCTTCAGTTAGTAGAGAACCCAGCAGCCATGCTAAAAAGGAATTGGGGAAATCTGTGAAAATAACAGAAATGGTGTAACTTTACTGCCAGCTTGTTTCCAGATACCAGGCACTACTTTTTACCTTTCAAGCCTACAGTGTGTGACTTGGGCCTGGACTATATGACTCCCCACCCCAGACATGCAGTCATGGAGATCATTGGCAACTTCTGGATTGCTTGCAGGCTCATCTTGCAGACTTTGACCAGCCTTCTCGCTGCTGCCCATCTCTGGATGAGTTCCCTACAATGTTGAGAGGCCTCACATTTTTGTTGGTCTTTACAATACATATTATTCCCTTGGCCTTTAAGAGTTCAATTCTTACAAAATTCATGGTTTTAACTTTGGTTTTGTTTTTATAGTAAACAATAAAAAACTTCAGTGATGGATAGAATGAAAATCCTATAAATCAAGTAACCAGATGACTGAAATGTGTTTTAAAAAGAAGTCACTTTTGGTACTGCTAACAATGCCTGCAAAATACTGTGCACAATTTCTACGCAATCTTAAAACAGAGAGATACTCTCCACAACAGGGAGGTTGAAGTGGACTCATTTCTTGCTCTATCTCATTGAAATGACTTTATGCCCCCCTTTCTTTCTCTACATATAAAATCCCAGACAGAGCCAGGCCACGCATACTTCCTTTGCTTTGAATGTGAATCCAAAATTTAGAGGATTTAAGTTTGGAAAGGAGCAAGAGGGGATTACACCAAAAATCCACATCTGGAATTACAACTCCATCTCCCCACCCTAAATCAATCATGGGATGGAAATGCTGCCAGGCTTCTAACTCCAGCTTTCAAGCTTGATCCCTGCAACCTTCCAGCCATAGCCAAAAGCCTCCTGAGAAGTGGCCACCAGGTAGATCAGTTGGAAAACGAGCCCAGCAAGGCTCCCAGTTCGGGCTGGCCAGGAGCCCCAAAGGCCAACCCATTACCCAGCACAGCACCCCCCCCATGTGATCTCCATGCATTCTACTTCTGGGCAAGATGGCTCTTACCTTTTCCCAAGAGGAGGAGTTTTGCAGTTACTTAATCTAGGGCAAGGGTCGGAAATGGCGGGTCGCGAGCCACATGCGGCTCTTTGGCCCCTTGAGTGTGGCTCTTCCGCAGCTGAACTCACCCCCGCCCCTTCCACGTGATTGGATCCCGCCCCCAAGCTCTTACGCTCTTACGCGCTCTCGCTCTCCAAGGCCGGGGCCACCCGCAACCGCCCACACCTCGCGCACAGCCCGCGGGGCTCTCTGCTGCTCCCTTCAATGGAGGAGGGACCGGCGTGCCTTGGGAGCTGCTGCCGGCGGCATGTCTGGGCGAGGCGCGCGGGCGGAGCTGCCCGTCTGGCACTTGGGCGCTCCCGAGCCTCTTCCCTTCTCCCTCGCCACGTTCGGGCATTGAGGCCAGGCAAAGCCGGGCGGTCGCGCAGGGGCGAGGCGAGGAGTCCCGCTCCTGCGCCTACCGCCACATCCGTCCATTCCCGGCCTCTCTCCCCATGTCCGGTGGGTGCCCATGCCAGAATCCCCGCGACCCGGAGGCAGCGACTGCTCGGAGGACCCCAGCGAGAAGAGGCGCGTGATCCCCGGTGGATCCCTTCGAGGGGCCACAGGGCTTCCCCGCTTTCCTCCCAAGGAGGCCTCGACAGCGCACCCTCCCGCCCCATCAATCCCCCCACCCCGCCGTTCGGCGTCAGAGGCTGAAAGGATGTGGCAGGAACGGCCCTGGAAAGCGGGGCCTGCGGAGTGCCACCTTTGGGGAGGAGGGTCCAGCCGGCGAGCAATGGCGGCGCCGGAGTTTTTGCCGGAGCGGCTGGTGCGCTGGCTGGCCGAGGCATCCAGTCCTCTCCCCCCGCTAACCCGAGCCCTGCGGCGGCCGGGGGAAGCCGAGCCAGGCGGGGGTGCAGCGGGGCCCAGCGGCGCGCTGAGGGTGAAGAGCCGCCTGCTCTCCCCTTGGCCGCCTCCGGTCGCTACAGTCGACCCGCCGGAACGGAGCCTGGCTTGGCTCCCCCGGCCACCGCAGGGCTCGGGTTAGTGGGGGGAGAGGACGCCGAATGGCGGGGTGGGGGGATTGATGGGGCGGGAGGGTGCACCCGGCGGGCCTCCTGCGGCCGCTTCTCCAGGAGCGCCAAGGCGGGTTGCTTGCGTCCCAGGCCCGCGCCCTTGCCCAGCGCCTGGATGCCTCAGTCAGCCAGCGCGCCAGCCGCTCCGGTGAAAACTCCGGCGCCGCCATTGCTCACCAGCTGGACCCTCCTCCCCAAAGGTGGCGCTCCGCAGGCCCCGCTTTCCAGGGCCGTTCCTGCCACATCCTTTTAGCCTCTGACGCCGAACGGCGAGGTGGGGGGATTGATGGGGCGGGAGGGTGCGCTGTCGAGGCCTCCTTGGGAGGAAAGCGGGGAAGCCCCGCGGCCCCTCGAAGGGATCCACCGGGGATCACGCGCCTCTTCTCGCTGGGGCCCTCCGAGCAGTCGCTGCCTCCGGGTCGCGGGGATTCTGGCATGGGCACCCGCCGGACATGGGGAGAGAGGCTGGGAACGGACGGATGTGGCGGTAGGTGCAGGAGTGGGACTCCTCGCCTCGCCCCTGCGCAACCGGCCGGCTTTGCCTGGCCTCAACAACCCGAACGTGGCGAGGGAGAAGGGAAGAGGCTCGGGAGCGCCCAAGTGCCAGATAGGCAGCTCCGCCCGCGCGCCTCGCCCAGACATGCCGCCAGCAGCAGCTCCCAAGGCACGCCGGTCCCTCCTCCATCGAAGGGAGCGGCAGAGAGCCCCGCAGGCTGTGTGCGAGGTGTGGGCGGCTGCTAGTGGCCCCGGCCTTGGAGAGCTGGAGTGCAGTGGGACGGGAGCCCGCGAGGACCGGCCATGGAAGGTGAGCGAGGGCCGGGGCGGCTGGCCAAGCGCAGCGCAGCCCTTCCACGCGTTTGGATCCCGCCCCCAAACCCCGCCCCCTTCCACGCGATTGGATCCCGCCCCCAAACCCCGCCCCCTTCCACGCAATTGGCCCCCACCCACAAACCCCGCCCCCTGGCTCTCGAGCATTTCAAAATGTGCACGAGCATGTCAAAATGGCTCCCGGCATAAAAAGTTTGCCGACCCCTGATCTAGGGTAACAAGATCATGAATGGAAATGTGTTGACTTCTTATGTTAGGAAGAATGGACTTGTGAGGATCCTTCGACTAATAAATGAAAGCTCCAACACATGCCACGGAGGATATGTGAAAGCTTTATTTACAGCGAGTAATCCATGTCACTTTAAAGATTCAAGTGAAATATAGTTACATGATCTTGCAGTTTAATAGGTTCCCAATTTTCCCCCTCCTCTTAGAATGTGTTAATCAATTACATTCCTCTGTGTCTCTCGCCTGCTCCACGCCAGCTGGTGCTTTCCATTGATGGTGCTGAATGCCTTCCGGTCAATCCACACCTCTTGGTGATTTGTCTGTCTGGCGGTTTGCTGCTGAGTTCTTTCCCATTGAAAGCTTTGGCACCTTGGCTGGGTGATATGCTTATGCAACCTACTTTACCATGTCAGGGTGGCATGGGTGCCATCATGACAGGACTCCATTGCCACATGGGAAAATTTAAAGATGGACGATGATGCCAATATATGGGCATCACCCACGAAGGTGGGACTGCTCTCTTTTCCTGAAAGATGAGAAAATAGGAAGAAGCCAGTGGGGGCTTTCTTACCTCCTGCAGGCCCCTCCCTCCTTCCTATGGTACATGGTGGGCAGGCCGGCCAATTGCTGTTTTGGGGAGTGGAGCATTTAGGGAATGGAATCCTCCACACTGCTTATGCAGAACTTTCCAGGCTTATTGATTGATTGCATTAATCTCCCTGCCTTTTTGGAAGCTCCAGATGATGCATGTAGGTGTTGGAATTATCAGGGGTCAACTCATTGTCTCATAAGCATAAGGGGGGTCCTTCTAGTAAACACATCTCTATTGTGCTTGTGGGATGTCACATGGGTCACCTGATTTCCACTTCCTTTCTCCTTCTTGAGTTTGGGGATTAACAATATCCTTTACTCTTTGGGCACACCTGCAAGCAGGAGGTGCTGCAGAATGCAGCTCTCATCCTTTCATCTTGCTTGCACACAGACATTTCCATTTCCATAACGATTGTCTACAAAGAACCGGTGATGATTAAGTGTTTTCTACTATGAATATACTTGTATCCAGATCTACAGAATAAATGTAAGCTATCTCTATTTTTCTTCATCTAACTACTGTGTGAAGAGTGAATTTATTTCTGAATGTAATTAAGCTTAATGTGCAAGTCCTTTTTGGTTCACGCTTCTACTTTGCAAGATTGTTGTTAGCTGCTTGGAGTTCTTTTTTTTTAACCTTCAAAAACTCCATCAGTAGGGACCTCTTCTAATTTTATACTCACTAAGACAAACCTGGGAGACAAGGGCAGGCTCAGAGAACTCCGGAATCTCAGATGCAGACAAGGGTAGCTCAGCCTTCTGCCCATTTCAGCTTGCTCTGCATCTGCATTGCATTGTGCCGTTCATGATAGAAAGACTACCTGCTCAACCAGTATCACCATCAATACCTGATTTCCTCTGACGGGCATATTCTGTCTCATTTACCTTCCTATGATGTTTAATAATCCAACAAACTAATTGTTTAATTAGTTTGTTCTAATCTTAGTCCACCCTAAGAAATACCTCTCTATCACCAGAAAATCACCAGCCGAGATTATACCCCAAGGACCTCCACTCCTAGACAGATCTCCATGTACACCTACATGCACACGCCTTGGTGCCTTCTGCCCAGGGGCTTTCACTGCTTTTCTGCCCCTTGCTGGAAGCCTGCAACAAATGTCTCGTTCTGTTTATGTTCAGCTTCTGTACCTTTGGGTGTTTTTCATGTGCATCTACAATCACTTTATTCATGATGGTTTTCAGGCATCTGCTGTGTGTTTGCTGCCAAATGGCTGAGTAAATGCAATCAGCTTTACATATGAGAATAAGGTTCTGCAAACAAAATGAAACAGAAGAAGTAAACATAAGGCTTCTTAAAACACATAGGAGGACATTTGCTCTGGGAAAAAGAATAAAAGAGGTAGCCCCCCCAAGAGTGAGCGACGGTGAGGCCAGAAATGGAAGTCACATTGCGTGGATGGGATGAAAGTGCACTTTAGGCTTCTGGTTTAAGCAACCTTCATTCTCACAAATGCTATCCTTGTGGGAAATCTTCAAAAGGAGGTTGGAAAATGCAAGTTGGACCACTTCAAAATCCCCCCCCCCATCTCCCTCAGGACCTCCTGCTTCTCCCCCAAGTGCTCAGCACATCAATCCCTGGCACGGATGGCAAAGGGCAGCTCCACTGAAGTCTTTCTGAAACTGAAAGCGCCTTCAGAGCCCCCTCTGAAGTGGCCCCTCTGAAGTGGCCCCTTCCCCTCACCTCCAGTCCGGCTGGAGAAACCACCCTAACCCCAGCCCTGGGGACAAACACCTCAGACCCTTCAAGGAAGCTAAAAGCACTGCTTAAGATGAGAGGAAGTTCTGGAAGCTGGGCAGATAAGTCGTACTAAAGATGTGAAATGTTGTGTGAGGGAAGGAAAATTCTGAAGAAAAATAGTTTTTTTTTCTGGACACGTTTTTATTATAGGATTTTAACCATAAAATTGGGGAATGCTGAAAAACTGTTTTAAGATACCTGGGAAGAAAAAAATGCTTTTTAAGGAAAGGTTTTACTCCCACTTTAACATGTGCGGATGTTATGTCAGGTAGTTACAGCATTAAAAATACAATATGTAAACTCTAACAACACTCAGATTCAAGCTTCTTTGTGGTAGTTTCCCCCACTCACCACATAAAATAATTTTTATGACTTCAAAGTATTCCAAAATTTTGCCTTTCAACCCCCTGCTAAAGCAATACTTCAAAGCGACTTTTGCTTGGCAAAATACCTGCAAACTTTCCAGGGAAGGTGGGAACATTTTTTGAAACGCTTCTCTGGGGATTGTTGCATTAATCCTAGGCAGGTCAGCTGGTCCTACATTGGGAAAGACCTGCTGCTCTGTTGCTCGGGTAGCAGAACAGCTTAGCAAGCAAGACAGCCCTAGGAAGGGAGAGCCCAGAGCAGGCAACTGCGGGACTTCATGCCTGTGTTTATTTATAAATGTGGATGCTCCCTGGCTCCCCGCGACTCTGGGCAGCTCACAAGTTGATCCTCCTAGTCAGGACCAGCCCTTCCCCAAAGCGCCTGAGGTTCACGCTCAGGTCTGGTATCTTCCCGCCCCCCCCCCCCCCCCCCGCAATCCTCCTGAGGCAAAGGAGGCTCTTGCCAGCCCTCCCCCACTGGCCAGACGGGCCAAGAGCTTTTGCCTGGCGGCGTCAGGGAACCTGCGTCTGGTCCCCCACCCTGAAAAGCCCTGTCAGCAGAACATCAGCCTGGCACCACAAGGACATTTCTTCCAACTGGGTTACGAAAAGACAGCAGCCCGTCATTTACCATCAGCCGATGGAGCAAACACAGAAATGTGCTTTGCATTTCAGAGGATTAGGCCCGGGTAGAGAGAGGATGGGGCTTAACTTGTTCTGCTTACCAAAGCAACGTTGCGGTTTTATTATTTTAACTCTTTTCTGTGAAAAACATTTCCAGTAGTAGGCGGGCCGGCAATGGCAGTCGGCAGCGAAAGCAGCCCCCAGCCACGCCACGCAGAGGTCCCGGGACCCGTCTTCAAGCAGCGTCCTCGAGCGTCGCCTCCGTCTTTGTCCCAGCCCGCAGGGGAGGCTGCGAAGGCCGCCTTCAACTGTTCCCGTCCCGAGAGAGGGCGGGCTCCCTTTCCTCCGAAGGCGGCCTTTGCGATCTTCGTCCGTCTGGCCCGCTTCTTCGGCCACCGGAGGCTGCTTCGGGCGCACCCGCCTCTTCGTTCCTGGGGCACCGCCTTACCCCGCCCTCCTGGCCACCTTAGCCGGGCCGCAGGAGAGAGCGGAACCGGCGCCCCAGCCGCTGCCCGGGCGAAGCCGGACTGGCGCTTCCCAGGTCTCCTGTGCCCACGTTGGGGCCCTCTTGAAAAGTCTAAACTGCAGCCCTCAGTATAAATTTATGTAAAAAAAGTTAATTTGCAATGTTAAACTTGTCAAAAACTTCTCCACAATTCCCATTTCATTCCCTTCGCTTGCTTAAAATTGAGATTATGCATGGCTTCACAATTTAATCCTTTTTTAGGCCTTGCCTTATATGTTGATGCTATACTGTCATGGCTTCTTTCTAAAAAAAAATGCAGTGTTTGCAACACTTATTGAACCCTGAATTGCTGTGCTGTATTTTCAGAAACCATAAACACCCTGCTGGTGGCTGAACCGGGGTCCCCTTGCTTTTAGATGGGGGGCTGGCACCCTTGTAAATGGTAGAGTTAATGGTTCATGATGGTGGTTTATTTCTGGCCCATCTGCTTATAAATCCAAAGAGCAGCATAAAAAATTAGGGTTAATTTTGCTGAAAATCACACAGATGGGCTCAGCATTCCATAGGAAAGGACTTGGACTGTTTATTTTTTACTTGGTGTAGTTTGTACAAATTCCCTTAGAAGCCTAAAATGATGTTTCTCTCCCGCTTTGACCTCTTCGGCAGAGGACCCTCCAGCCTCCGGCATTCCCCCCTCCCCCTCCTCTTCGCTCCAGTGACCTTTCTGGCCTGTAATCAGCCCCCCCCCTGCCAAGGAACGCCCCCTCCTCTGCCCCTCATCTGGACAAGGATGGGGAAGGGAAAGACGTCTTCCTCAGGTTTCACCAATTACTGCCACACACAACCAGAAGGGAAGGGAAGGAAGGAAACGGCAGCTACAGTGGCGCAGAGAGCTTCCGCCAAGAAGCCTGGATTTTTAAGTTCACAAAAAATGAATCAAGTCATCCCTATTTCCTCACCCAGGATGTAGATCTGCCTTCACCGCCGAGCAGGCCTTCCCTTGATGGTGTCTGTTTTCTCTCTACCTGCCCTGTTCCCTCTCTTTTCTGGCACCTCAGCATCTCCTGAGTGTGAAGAGTGGGTACAAAGTAGGACAATCCTGTTTATATGAGTTCCTTTGAAGGCTTTTTGGTACCCAGGGAGAACCACGGGACAAAGCGCAACTGGGTGGCCAGTGCAGCCCAACCGCCATCTCTGTTGTTTGTCCCTTGAACTTCCTGCTCCAGAATTCACTTCATTTGACTCAGTTCTCAAAGCTGAATATTACCCTGCAAACCACTGCAACTGCTGTAGACTGCAAGTTCAGCAACTCACTTCTCATTTTTAATACAAGATTTTCTTCATTTAGGTTTTTTTTAAGTACTCTGTATGGTTTTTCTAGGTTAAAAATAAAAGGCCCTTACCATTTCCTGCTAATTGACCGCCTCAGACTAGTACGGCTTCCCCTGTGGGAGCAGGCAATCTTTTTGCACCTGAGGGCCAGACGGGCCCGGGAGCTGCTGACAAGAGCAATGCTTCCGAGGGGGAGGGGGGACTCTGAAAAGGGTATGAAGCTGGGGGGTGGGTGGGGAGGCTGATGCAGCCGCTTGGCTTATTTTGCTTCCTGTTTTTAAAGCAAAAGTTGCCCTGCCCGTCTCATCCCATGCTGGGGAGAAATGATGGAGACTCCCTTCCTTCCCCCCTCCTTGATAGCTGTATGAAAGGAAGGCTCAGAGGCAGCACCTCTAAGCAGGCTGGCAACCGGAAGCCCCCGTTGCCACACACAGGGTAACGGGGCGATGGTGAGAGCGGGCAGGTTTCTCCGCGCCTTCACTTTCCCCACAGCAGAGCCTTCCCTGGCCCTCCAAGCATCTCTTGCATAGAGGCTGTCAGGAAATCCACCCCAGTGAAGCCCCGAGCAGGCTCAGGAAACAAATGTCTGGCTTGTCCTTCATTTCTTCTGCTTGAACATTTTTATTTTAGTTGTGGAACCTTTGCAATAGTTTAAACTCTGGCAGCTTCAGGTGCAGGCTGTTAACACTATGCTGTGTGCCAAACGAGCAAGTGGCCTGCCTTTGGACTTTGTGCCAGGCAGTTGGGAGGCATGGGTGTGCTGGCTCGGCTGCCTTGCGGTGCCTCTGCTGGCTGCTGAACCCGTGACTGAAAGAGACACGTTTTATACAACAGTGGATGGAAGGAGGGCGGAATCATCATCATCATCATCATCATCATCATCATCATCATCATTTTATCCCACCTTTTTAATATAGATATTGAAGGGAACTGAGCCAACATGGGCCACAGGGCTTGGCCTAGAGAATACAATGTTATAATGTTTCCCATAGTGCAACACTACTAGAACTCCTCTGAACCAGAGCTAGTGCCTGAACCAAAGAATTATTACCCAAGGGTGACCCTTGAGATGGGCGCCAGCAAGGCCCCAAAGAATTCTGCATAGAGATACTAAATGCTAAGCCCTGATAGTAATTCTACCTTCCTCAGGAGTGCATACCAGCCTGGGGCCCCCTATCTGATCAGCATCTCCTTCCCGAGACAAGCTAACATGTTTACCTGACTTTCCAGTAATAAATCCTTTGTTCCCCCTCCTAAGATGTAAATGTGTGAAGATGTGATTTAATGGTTCTGACCTCTGTGATGTAGCTATGTGTGTATAACCCGAATGTCTTTAAAGTGTTACTTTTATCTGTATAAGATGTAATTGTAAATCTCTAACCAAAGACAGTTGCACAGGATGTGCCCATGGAACAATTGGCGTGAGTGTTCACAGGCCCCTCTCTTTGTAACTATGTTGATGACCCACGTCACCTCATGACCCGATGGATCCCAGAATCCCTCAGCCCTGTGCGGGACCCTGATCCCCAAAAGCTAGCCAATCCCAGGGAATGGTCAGAGGACACCTCACCCATCATCATCCTCACTTCCTGCTTGTAATCTCTGTATAAAAGTTTGTGCTCTATTGTTCTTGGGGATGGTGGTTCCACTCAGAGGTCACTTCCACGTGACAGCTGTATGGTCTGCCATACAGCAACCTTGTTGGCCAATTAAACTTGCTGCTGTTCCTTTTCCAAAGTCTCCGTTGTGTACTTGGTTTTCTCTAAGAGGCGCGTGGTAAGTTTTGGTGCCTTACAATATATTTGGTCAACTCAAGGCAGCATACATAGCCCCCTCCTGAAGCAATGCTGGACAAGAGACATACAGGCAGGGGAGAAGAAACCAGTAAAGGAAAGTTTGAAACATGCCCCCAACCCTTCCATTTGCCAAAGCCCAGGAGAATGAGAATAAGGAAAAAATAGAAGAAATAGGAAATGCGGATACTGGTGCTCCTTTGGGTTCAGAAAATGTGTCGACTGGATGTAATTTCAGGTGGTGCAATGCCTGTTCCATGCCTTTTGAGCGGGAGCCCCCTCTCCCCCCCGTTTTTCTCAGCCTTTTCCTCCTGAGAATTAGTGCTCCCAAGCATTGGTTTGATGTGGGAAGGCAGAACTGAGGATACGTGATTTTCTTTGTTTTTCCTACAAAGCTGACCTCTTCTTCTGGTTTGAAAATAGACATTTTGCCAATGGATGTAATTCTCTTAAACAGGCAGAAATGAAGAGACCATGCATCCGTTGGGGTTGAGCAGCTTGTTGCTTCATTATAACACAAACATTTTAAAGTAACTTAAATTATCAAATTCTATTATTGTCTGGATAGATTATACTTTTCTATTAATACATCAAGCATAATTTTATAGACAAGCCCAATACATTTTATAAAGTGACTTTATTTCTTCAGACTACCCATTCTTAAGGTAAAAAGAGTCAAATCAACAGAGCCCAATCAAATTTCCAGGGAGGACCTATTAAAAGACAGTCCACAGAAACAGAACCAAGAACACTGCTGGTTATGACCCACCGCTCTGCTCACAGTTCAGACTGCTCAAATGTGTTCTTAGTAAGCTACAGCCCATACCGGACAATGACCCTGCAGTTCCCCAGGCACAGACAACCATCCAACCTGAAGCAGACTCTCAGAAGCAGCAACAGGAGAATGGTGCCAACATGGGAACCACTGCCTGCAACAAACCGAGATGTCTACACCAACAGCACCATCAAATGCCTCAACAGGTACACACGCAAGATTAGAGGCACCTTCACATGCTCTTCCTGCCAGCAACACTCTTCTGGATTTTATGTAGGACAATGTAGTGGATGTCAGAGCTGCTGCTCTTTCCCTGGAGGGAGGGGGTGCATTCCAGGGAGATAAACGATTTCACAGTCCAGATTCTGCTGGTGGGAAAGTCAAGAGGTTCAAGGTGACTCCGCCTTAGAGCCCTCGCTGAGTATTTTACCCATAGGTTAGTTAGAGTGCCTTTAGTCTGGCTAGATTCTGTTTTATGGTAAGAACAATAAACATCTAGAGTTCAAATATCGGCTCAGCGTGGTTCTTGTTCAGTCCTCTGACAGACAAACAGGCCAGATTTTATGCCAAATTAATGGACACCAGTTTGACATTAGCACTCAAGGACAAAATAATATCAGACCATTTCAACCACCCAGGACATTCCATCACAGGCTTCAATGTGACTGTTTTGGAAAAGTGGGTCTTTATTGAGCCAGAAGTTGTTGAACGCACTTACATCAAAAGGTTTCAGGCAATCTCAGAAGGTCTCAACAAACCCAATCGGTTTTTAATACACTCACATTGTTAATAGATGAGGTACTTGCAATCTGTCTCACGTGTAACCTGAATCTGCATGACAACTCGGTCTTCGCCCCACCTCAGCCGATTTAAATCCTAAATCAGCCTAGCCACTATGCTTCTGATGAAGCGAATTGCAGCTCATGTGAGAGTATGCCTATTAATAAAACTGATAGTTGGAAAAGGTACAACCAGGCACCAGGATTTGCTTCTTAAACAGTGTCAAAAATTCAATATAGAATATATTTATTTTCCCCCAAACTTAAAAAAATGCAACATACCCATCTCCCATTGCCTCAAGATTTCCAGAACATTTAAATAATGCTATCTATTTTTCATCCTTTTACTTCCCAGTTGGTCAAACACAGTAGTTTTGCCCATTTCCATCATGGGAGGGATGTGATTGGCCAATTGTTCTGAGATGAGGGAATGGCATGCCCAAAGACTTGGAGGTGGGCAGCTTATCTGAATTTGGGAAGGTTGTGCTCAGGAGTGTCATGATGGCATCCATGCCACCCTGACATGATAGTTAAATCACATAAACATATCACTCAGCCAGGACGCCAAAAGCTATCAATAGAAAGAATGTAACGGCAAGCCAGCAGACAGGCAATCATCGCACAGTGTGGATTAGGCGAAGGCATTCAGCACCTTCACTGGACAGCGACGAGTCATGGAAGAGTGGGTGTGAGACAGAGGGAATGAAATTTATAAATGCATTCTATGGGAGGGGGGAGACTGAAACCTATTAAATGTGGAGCGATCTGGTTCCATGTCAATGAACCAAGTGAAGCATAGATATGTGGAACCAGATCGCTCACTGTAAATAAAGCTTTTACATATTCTACAAAGTGTGTGTCGGAGCTTCGTTTGCCAGTTGAAAGATCGAACCCTCACTGAATGAACCAAGTCAACATGGATAACTTGCCCGTAAACAAACCATTTAACGAGGAAGATCCACAACCAGGAACTTCAGACTATGTGAATGCCCTTGCAACTTTGGGAGGTACAAGCGGAGAATCCAAAGGAAAGGGCCCTGGCTTGAGCAAACAGGAACGTGCAAAACAAAAGGCCAGCCAGTCGGTCGACAGGAAATACCAAATCCCAACAAAATCGAGAAAAAATACCAGGAGCGACTGGGGGGACAGCGAAACCAGCCGAAAGCCTCAACCGACTACGAGAGTACGCCCTGAACCAGCATCTCCAAAAAGAATAAGTATGAGTGGGTGACCGAAATTGGGGGTGGCGTGGAACGGTACTTGGATCAGTGGACAACCAAAGGAAGGGGTGCCCACTCCAACCGAATGATGACAGAGCAACAAGCAGAGGCCCTGGAGGAAAAGAAAGGCAGCGAAGAGGATCGAATATCGCACCTGCAAGGAGCGGTCGACCAGATCCTCCACCATTTGAGGACATTAATGTTCACATTTTAGACAGAGAAGATAGGTGGTTTGAGAGAGGGGTCAAGGAATCCATTTATGCCAACTTGGAAAATCCTTCCTTGAATAGAGGTGGGGGCCTCAGGCACAATCTTTCCCCCATCTTCCTCCCTGCTTTGTCTTCTGTGCCTAGGAAGATTAAGACCATTTAACGATCCTCCTTTAGATGATAAAAGGACTTAAAATAACATCTCAATATAACCATGACCTAGCCCCAGGTGTAAGGTCACACAGCTACCTAGAAACATAATTAGGATTCCCTTACCAACTTTGCTCAGACTGAAGAAGCTCCTTGGATAAGGAGCGAAACATTTCCACTGAGAAAATAGAAATACAGTTGACATGATTCAAGCTACAGACTTCAAAAGAGAGGAAATTCAGCAAAACTTTTCCAGAAACAGAAAGCTCCATGGATGAGGAATTCCAGCCAGTGGGAAACGGACAGAGCCTGTCCTAAGCACCGAGAGACAGGCAACCAAAACGAGGTGCGAGGATTCCTTGGTGACTGGACCCTGTTCATCGATGTTAATATATATCAAAATAGAGACATTAAGGGGACAGGGAGGTACAAACCTAGCCAGGTTGTTGGATTTGGGTTGTACACGATGCCTAATCCACCCCACTTTAGTGACTGGACTAAGATTAAAAGTAAAACAATTACCCGAACCCATCAATTTCATTCAACTTGATGGGTCAGAGATGAAGGGGGCCCCAGTGAAGTACTGTACAAAAGTGGTCCGAATGAGAATAATAGAGACATCATGAAGAGACATTGAGATTTATTGTAGCCCCCACTGCAGATCATCCCATAGTATTGGGTTTGGTTGAAAGACCAAAACCCTCAAGTGAATTGGTCAACTGGCCAGATGATTTTCAAGGACAGAAAGTATGAGGGATTTGAATCCGATGAACTTGGGGGTGGGGATCAAACTAATAGGGGCAGCAATGGAACCAGGGGAGTATACACAAGGGGAGACGGTTGAATTCATCCCAACCCAGTTCCACGACCTAAAAGAAGTATTTCGAGAAAATGAATCTAATCTAATCTAACCCCCCACCCCCCCACAGAAAAGCGGACTGTGCTATTGGAACCGGCGGCGGAATTACCAAAATCCTAATTGTATTCTATGAATCCTAAGGAACTAGAAGCGCTTAGAGAGTTCATAGACAAGAATTTAGAATGAGGCTTCATTCAACCAGCAACCTCACCCATGGGAGCACCAGTCACATTCAGGAAGAAGAAGGATGGGTCGCTGCGCCTATGCACAGACTACTGAGGACTGAGTGCCATCAGCACATCGAATAAATACCCCCTACCCCTGTTGATGGACATGTTAGCACACCTATCGAAAGGCAAAATATTCATCTAACTGGACTTAAGTGGAGCATATTTTCAAGTACAAATACAGGAGGGGGATGAATGGAAGACAGCATTTAATTGTCAATTTGGTTGCTTTCAATATTTAGTGATGCCGTTTGGGTTAAAAGGCATGTCTGTGGAACATTTGCATGTGTTCGCATCCTCAGGTCACAGCGAAGGAAGAACCAACCAAAAGCACAGTGCTTCAGGTTGTTGGTTGTTGGTTGTTGATTGAAATCCAAGGCTTATCGTTGTTTCATTAGGCCATGGTCAAATCCAAATCTCCAGAAGTGCTTTATTTTTAAGCAGCCTACTGGTTGGGAAAGGTTGTATGCTAAGGTTGCAGAAGTGTTGCTGCATTGCTAGTGTTAAAACCTACTGTCCATGCTTCAGTAGATGGGCAAAAACCAGTTCAGGTTTCTTCTGTTCCCCAGTCTCTGAGTGTGTTAAAAGGGCCCCTCAGGTGAAGGAGTGGAAATTTCACCTGAGTAGGTACAGGGCCTGGAGGGGGAGTCAGATATTAGGAAAGAAGACGGTGATGAGGAAGTACAGTGGTCATTCCTCATGGGTCCTCTTATTCCAGGGTGTGAAGCCTGACAGATTTGTGATTTAGCTGGTGACAGTGTGTCAAGTTACCTGAAAAAACCCAGTCTTTTCAAGATGTGTTGCTCCTGCCTTTTGAGAGGCAAGAAGAACAGTGGAACACAGCTGTGGATAGTCAGTTTGAGTTTTGGTGAAGTGTTAAAAGTAACCAACCTGTCCTTTGTTTTAGTAAGCTGTAGGTTCCAGATGAGTGTTCAGAAAGACATTTCTTCCTGATATTACTCTGCAGTGAAAGCCAGCTTTGTTGCCCAGGGATTTGTTTCACAGGAGGAGTTTGTGAACCGTGATCTAGTGTATGCACCCACAGCTAGGCCAGAATGTTTACATGTGGTACGTTTTCTGGTTGCGTAGCATGAAACAGGTGTCCATTTACATAGTGTGATGTTGACACAGCATATTTGAATATAGATCTCCCTGAAACAGTGTGTGTAAGGCAAGCCTTTGGCTATACATGTGTAACAATTCCCAGACAGTCCATTGACTTCACAGGGTGCTTTATGGATCTTAAAGCAGGCCAGTCATTGATAGCATCAATGCAGATGCTAACTGGGATGTGTAGAACAGTCACGTGCTGTTTTCTGTGTGTACATAAGAGAGTGTAGAAGTTTGTGTAGTACTTCTTACTTATGTAGTTGTTTTCTGCTTAGAAACTGAATTTTTTCCACCTTGTATAAGAATTTGTCAGGCAGCTGAGATAGTATTTCCAGCTGAGTGAGTTAGGCACTAATTCAAACATTTATCTTGGTGTTGAAGGTTCAAAAGCCCAGAACAGAGAATCCTATGGTTCTTGATTTCCTACAGAGTGTCATTTGTGTAAAGGAAGCTTATCCTTAATTTGTTGTATATCACTGCAGTAACACAGTGAATACACCCTGATTTAGTTTACCTAGTTTGCCCAGGTAACACACCAAGCCTGCAAAATGGTTTAGCCGTCTATGCGAGGCTGAAAAGGGTTGAAACAGTCCTACGGTTTTTCTTAAAATCAAAACAAGCCTTTGCTTCAATCAGAAAGCAGCTAGCAAGGTCGGCTTATCTATACCAGCTGCATTTCCGCAAAGGAGGGGACAGAATTTATATGGGCGATTATTCTATGTACTGTGTTCTATTGCTGCATAATCTGTATTTGATGTATTTGTATGTATCTGAATAAAACATTACATAAAGTGTATATTGTGCATTATACATATGTGTAACAAGTGTTTTTAAACCATTTCTAGTTTCTGGATGACTATTGGTTGTAAAAACTTGAAAAACTGAACCTTGTGAATAATACATGTACTAACCATGTTTTTCTTGTTTCTGTAAAAATGTATTTTACAGCTTTGAACAACTTCCATCATTGCTTCTCCGTACTGAAAAAATTTGGGAGGGGTGTCAGATTTCCCGTATGAAATTGGCAAATATTTTCTGTATGGAGAAAAGTGTCTCATGATGACGTAACGCCAGGTGGCTAGATAACAAAAAGCCTTCCCATAACTTTGAATGGCTTTATTTACATCTCTTCATTAGATATGAAACTAGAAGGTACCACGTGACGTCTTGTTATGGCTAGTGCCCACACAAGCAATGGGACCTTCCCATGAGAACAATTCCCCCTGAAGCCTTCGTGGGAAGCCCTGGGAGAACAGGGAGGGGGAGATCACGTGCTTGCTTAGATGCAGCACTGCCACCTTGTGCTATGGCCTACACAAAGGCCTGGTGTGTGTCATACCTAACTTCCAGCCAATCAGAAAGCTGGAAGAACTGAATATCTAACCATGCAAAATGGTGTTCTGTGCTTCTTGACTTTTTGTGCCTTTAGCCATGTAGTTCTTCATGTGTATTCTACTTCTGCAGACTGGGCAGTGCGTAGTTATGCCTGGCTTTGGGTATAGGCCGTGGCATGAGCTCTGGCCCTGGGATCAATACACGGATCTCTGCTTATAAGTTTGTTTTTGTTTTTCCTTATTGCAATAATGTAACATATGCATTTATTGCCTTAACTATATCTGCATTTATTGCCTTATGCTACAAGTAAACACTTTTAGCCCTAAACGCTGCACTCTGTCTGGTTTATTCTCAAGCCTTGATTTTTTCCCTATAAGCCAGCGTACATCCTATCATGTGAAACTGTCTAAATGTGAATTTATGAAAGAACAACTAGACTATTTGGAGTATCAGGTATCTAGCAGAGGGATAGAAATGGATCCAGAGAAAGTATGGGCTGTAGTGGCTTGGGAACCCCCTAAAACCAGAAAACAATTCCAAAGTTTCTTAGGGTTTGCAAATTTCTATAGGCAATTTATAAATTTATAAATAACTTCACACAAGTGAGATCGCTTCCGGGTGTTGAGACTGTCGGTGCGCTGAACCGAGCTCTCCGTTTCGGCTCCGTGGCTTTCCTGCTTGCAGCGGGTTTTTTTTTTTAAAAAAAAACGCTGCAATTTCCTCTCTGAAGAAAAGAGGATCAGAAGATTGACCAAGAAGGGTCACTGGAATCGCCGCGCTTTCCCAATCCCTGTATTTCCACCACGGGGAAAAGGAAATTGATGCGGCGAAAGCGACTGGAAGGGACATCGTTGCTCTGCAGGAAGCCGTGAATTCTTTAAAGATAAGTAGCACCTAAAACTCAACCTTTTAGTCACTAGTTTATGATTGTTTTTTGTTAATTAAAATTTGCCTATTATCAGCTAAGATCTTTCTATGGACATGATTAATAATGCTGGTGTTTTTATAACTTTCTTGCCAAGGAGATTTGGGAAAACGGTGGAAGCTTAAAGATTAATTGACTTTACTTGAAGCTAAAGTGACATTGCCTATTGATGAATGGTTCAATTGCTTAATTGGAATTATTTTGTCTTCTCTGGACTTTGAACTTTAGTGGATTAATGGTTTGCTGATTTAAACTCCCTTTCTTTTACTTTGAGGCTGCATTTTTTTGTAAGCTGTTTGAATATTATCTGGAATATAAAAGATACTTTTTGAATGCCTATGTCTTGTATATCATTTGGATTTTTCCTATTCTTTTGGGATTGTAATTGCTTGCTTTTTGGAGAACAAAGACAGTTAGAGAATTGAAGCCTTTCCTCCTTTTCTTTTCTCTCTTCTCTGGTTGGATTTGTGGACATAAACTTGCCTGAGAAATCCTGGACTGTTTACTGTTTTCAAAGATATTTTGACTACAATTAAAGAGAACATCTGCAGTATTCTTATCTTTTATTTTCTTTATGTGAGGACTCTTGAGTTAACTAAAGTACAATTTGTTTTTTTCTTATGACAACTACTATGAAAAGGCAGTTTTATTTTTACTTTTTGTATTTTTTACTTAATACATTTTTTTTAATAATTCCTATTCCCTTTTCCCCTTTTCCTTTTTTTTTGGTAGCTTGTTGTTGTTTCCCTTTTCCTCCTGTCTTTTTTTATCTTTACAGGAACACTATATACAGCACGGCGACTGTGGCTGCCAGGGTGAAGAGAGACAGAGACAAGGAAAAGGAGAAAGAGACCGGAAGGATGTCCACAGACCCCATTGCAACGTCTTCAGAACCACCAACATCAGATATGAAAAAAATATTGGATGCGATTACAGCACTGAATAAAAAAATGGATGATTCAACTGCTACTTTAGAGAAAAAGATGGAAGACTCTATTGTTACCTTAGAGAAAAAGATGGAAGACTCAATTGCTTCCCTAGATAAAAAAATGGACAAAAAAAAAATAGACAATTTAGGCCAACAAGTAGACAAAAAAATGGAAGCTATGAAAGAAGATTTAAAACAGGAATTCAGAAAAGAAATACAGAATGTCAAGGAGGTAGTGAATAATCTATCAGGGGAACTTAAAGAGACACAAGGACAGGTTTAAAAACTAGAGACTAAATCAGAATCTATTACCAAAGATATGGAATATAATTTAGATGCTATCGCACTAGGGGGAAAACTCACCTTCCCAAATGACAGGACACGAGACCAGTAGAAATGAGAGAGAAAGAATTTGTTTTGAGATTGAGACGAGTTCCAGAAAAATCAAATGAGAACACGAGAGAAAATATAGTTGGTGCTTTAGCCCAATTTTTAGAGATGGTAGAACAAGATCTTGATTCTGAAATAGATAAAATCTTTAGAGTCAATTCACGTTATGCTAGAGAAAAAAAGGTGCCAAGAGATATATTGATATACTTTGTGAGGAAAGTTACAAAAGAGCAAATTCTGAAGAAACACTACAATACCAGATTGAATATAGCAGGGAAGGACATAATTGTTTTAAAAGAAGTCCCCCTAAGAATATTAAGAAAAAGAAAAGAATACTCCTTCTTTACAGATAAATTAAAACAAAACAATATACCATTTAGATGGGAAAGAGTAGAGGGAGTATCTTTTATTTTTAAAGAGCAAAGATTTAAAATAACTTTCATTTTAAAGGCAAAAGCATTTTTAGAGAAATATAAGACAGACATGAGTGATGCATCCAAAGTCTTGGAGGAAAAGAGAGAGACATCTGAAGATAAGGAAAAGAGTGAAGACTTATCGGAGATGGGAGCTTCTGGAGTGGATTTAAGAAAGAACTTTTAAATACTAAAACACTATGGACTATAAATATTTAACATGGAATATCAATGGGGCGAATTCCCCCCAAAAAAGAAAGAAAATTTTTCATTTTCTGAAAAAATTGAGATTGGATATAATTTGTCTACAAGAGACTCATACTGTATTTGTAAAAAAGATATTAAGTATTTGATTCAAAAACAATTAGGAGAAGAATTCATTTCAGCTGGATCAAAAAAACCTAAGGGGGTAGTTTTGTATATACTGTACAACAAAAATTGAATCCAAAGTTAATATTGACTGATGATGAAGGAAGATATATAGCAGTGGAAGTAAATATACAAGGGACTAAAACATTGGTGGTTGGACTTTATGCTCCAAATTTTGACAAAGGACTATTTTATAAGAATTTGATGGATAAACTTTTGGACTTATCATATGAGAATTGGTGTCTTATGGGTGACTGGAATGGGGTGATTCTCCCAATGGAAGATAGACATTCGCAAAAAAATGTGAAACCCACTCAGGGAAAACTACCCCAAACATTTTTTGATTTGAAAGACATGTTGGATTTACAAGATATTTGGAGACTTATGAATGGGAACTCTAAAGAATATACATATTACTCAGAGAGATATAAATCATTTTCTAGAATAGATATATTTTTGATTTCTAAAAGTTTAATGATGGATGTCAACAAGGTTGAAATATTACCTAAAACTTTATCAGACCATAACCCTCTATTGTTAACTATCAAAGGGGAAAGGAATATATTCCGATGGAGACTAAATGAGTCAATCTTTCGGAAAGAAGACGTTGTTGATACATGTAAGAAAAGGCTAAGAGAATATTTTTTATTGAATTTAAATAAGGACACTAGTACTCAAATTGTTTGGGACTCAAGTAAAGCTTATATGAGGGGTTATTTCATTCAATATAATGCTCAAATGAGGAGAAAGAAGCAAGAAAAAAATTCAATTGATTTTGGATGAAATTAAAAGAAAAGAGAAATGTCTGAGGGATAAACCAATGGATAATACATTGATAATTCAAATTAAATTTTTACAAAAACAAATATCGATGATTTTGGTACAGGAAATAGAGACTCAAATGAAATTTATGAAACAGAAATATTTTGAATTTGCAAATAAACCAGGAAGATGGTTAGCCCATAAATTAAGAAAACAAAGACAAAAAAAATATAATTTCTAATATACAACATGAAGGGAAAACTCTAGTGAATAATGTAGACATACAAGAAGCTTTTCATTCTTATTATATATCACTGTATAAAAAGCAAGATGTTCAATTAGCTGAAATTGATGAATATATGAGTAAGCAAAGATTAACTGTTTTAAATGAACAACAAAGAACAATCCTTAATAATCCTATAACAAAAGAGGAAATGACAATGGCTTTTAAGAAAATTAATAGTGGAAAAGCGCCAGGACCGGATGGCTTATCGGCAGCTTATTATAAATATTTCGAAGATGAACTATGTATACCTCTTCAGAAAACTATACATTTGATTTTGGAAACAGGAATTATGCCAGAAACCTGGAAAGAGGCCCACATTACATTGATTCCGAAGGAACAGTTAAATTTGAATTCAACAAAGAATTATAGACCAATATCATTATTGAATAATGACTATAAGATTTTTACAACCATATTGGCAGAAAGAATGAAAAATATACTCAAGGATTTTATTCATCAAGACCAAGCTGGTTTTTTACCTAAAAGACAAATTAGAGACAATGTTAGAAATGTCCTGGATGTTTTGGAGTATTTAGAACAACATAATGAAAAACAAGCTGCTTTGATATTTATAGATGCAGAAAAAGCGTTTGACAATTTAAATTGGTCTTTTATGTTTAAAGTATTGGAGACTATGAATTTTGGAGGAAACTTCATTAAGTGGATTAAATCAATATATACACCACAACATGCAAAAATAATTGTTAATGGAGAATTTAGTAAACCATGTGAAATACAAAAAGGTATAAGACAAGGTTGTCCTTTATCTACACTTCTGTTTATATTGGTTTTAGAAGTCTTGCTTAGAGATATTAGACAAGATAATGGTATTCATGGCATTAGAGTCAAAAAGGAAGTTTATAAATTAAGAGCCTTTGCTGACGATCTAGTCATTACCTTAGATAATCCACTGGATGGAATTGAGTTATTGATGCAGAAATTGAAAGACTTTGGGTCGTTAGCAGGGTTCAAAGTTAATTTACAGAAAACAAAAGTTTTGACTAAGAATATGAATTACCATCAACAAGAGAAACTGAGAGAAATGACGGGATACTCTATGGAGAAAAAAGTAAAATATTTGGGAGTTTATTTAACATTGAAGAATGTCAAACTATTTCAAAATAACTATGTTCCACTTTGGACAGACATTAAAAAAGATTTAGATCGATGGGGAAAGTTGCAACTATCATTATTGGGTAGAATATCAGCAATCAAAATGAATATATTACCATGAATTTTATACCCTTTTCAAACATTACCTATATTGACATCAGAGGAACCATTTAAACAGTGGCAGAAGGATATTTCTAAGTTTATTTGGCAAGGGAAAAAACCAAGAATAAAATATAAAGTCTTGCAAGATACAAAAGAAAGAGGAGGTTTAGGTCTCCCGGATTTGAAATTATATTACGCAGCTTGTGGTTTGGTATGGCTTAAAGAATGGATTGTTTTGAAAAATAAAAAAATATTAAATTTGGAGGGACATGAATTAAGATTTGGATGGCATGGATATTTGTGGTATGACAAAGCTACAGTTAATGTGGACATTAAAAATCATTATTTTTGAAGATCTTTGTTGAGAATTTGGAATAAATATAAATCAATTTTATGTTATAAGAGACCTTTATGGATTTCCACGCAAGAAGCATTTTATAGAACAGAAGTAAAAAATAAGGACAAGTGGTTGACTTATAAGGACTTTCTAAAAAAGGAACAAGGGCATTATGTAATAAAATCAAAAGAAGAACTTGCTCAAGAAGGATATACTTTTCAATGGCTTTCTTATATGCAACTTACAGAGAAATTTAAAGTAGATAAAAACAATTTGGAATTTGAACAAACCAAATCAGAATTTGAAATACAATTATGTGAAACTGATGAACACTTAATTGCTAAAATGTATAAATTATTGTTAAAAGGAGAAATGGTGGAGGAACAAGTTAAAGACTGTATGATTCAATGGGCAAAAAATATTGGACATAATATACAACTCCAACAATGGGAAGATATGTGGAGTAAAGGATTAAAATTTACTTTGTGTTATAATCTAAAAGAAATTTTTTATAAGATGATGTACCGATGGTATATGACCCCACAAAAACTTTCAAAAATGTATGGGAATATTTCCAACCTATGTTGGAAATGTAAAAAACAAGAAGGGTCTTTTTACCATATGTGGTGGACATGTAAAATAGCAAAGAAATTTTGGATTGAGATACATTCACTGATGCAAAGTATATTACAAATACGAATACCATTTAAACCAGAATTTTTTTTACTCAGAATCTTGGATGTACAAATAGAAAAACATTTTTTTAGAATAATACAATACATGATTACAGCAGCAAGACTTTTTTATGCACAAAATTGGAAAAACCAAAGTGTACCAACGATACAGGAATGGATGTTAAAATTACTAGATATGGCAGAAAATGACAAATTGACATGTTTATTAAAAGAAAACTCAAACCGTTATTTTCTTAAAGAGTGGAAACCTTTGATGGACTATTTGCAAAAAGCAGGAGGAGTAAAGCTTGCATGGGGTTTTGATGATTAGATTATATATAAATAGAATATATTAGACAAGAAATGTATATGGATGTTATATGAATAGCCAGCATGTAAGAACAAACTATTTTTCTTTATTCTTATGACCATAGATAGATCGGAAGTTATCCAATTTCTATGTTTGTTTTTTCTTTTTTTCTTTTACTTTACTACACTTTTCTTTTCTTTCCTTTTTAATTTGTATTTCTATCTCTGTTTGATTTTCAACTTTTAACTTTGTATATTTAAAATCTTAATAAAATTTATTAAAAATAATAATAACTTCACGCAAGTGGTGCTACCACTTACAGACTTACTCAAAACAAAAGGCAGGGGAGACTCCCAAACCAACAAACCAGGGGCAAAAAAAGAATGGTCGAGAGAATGCCAAGAAGTGTTCAACCAATTAAAGAAACTTTTCACATCAGAACCCATACTACCACACCCCAATCCCACAAAACCTCTAGTCATACAAGTAGACGCATCAGCTCCCGCTTTGGGTGGAATTCTTTTAGAGAGAGATGAGCAGGGGAAACAGGCCATGCGCATACCTCTCCTGCAAATTTAACAAAACAGAACGTAATTGGCATGTTCGGGAGAAGGAAGCATATGCAGTAAAATGTGCATTAGCCACCTGGAGACACCTTTTAGAAGGTGCCCCCCACCAATTCAAAGTCTGGAGAGATCAGAAAAACTTAGAAGCACTGAACACCCCACGAAAACTAAATCCCAAACACATTAGATGGGCACAGTTTTTTAGCAGATTCAATTTCACATTGAAGTACATATCCAGAAAAAAGAACTTTTTGGCTGATGCCTTGTCCCGGTTACCACAGCACAACAGTCAAAGAGACGAGATAGTAGATTCAATCATCCCACAGGCACAAACGGGGATGGTAGAAGTCACTAGAAGCTGGGGAAAACAATTAGAATTACCAGTAGAAGGGGAATTAATGTCCTCAAATGAGTTCCTTTAGATGAAGATAAACTGCTGACTCTGGTCCTGTGGTGTTACTTCTCCTGTGTTGGGCCATCCTCCTGTATAAATCCTGGACCTAGCCCCAAGTGCAAGGTCACACAGCCACCTAGAAACATATTTAAGGATTCCCTTACTAACTTTGCTCAGACTGAAGAAGCTCCTTGGATAAGGAGTGAAACGTTTCCACTGAGAAAATAGAAATCCAGTTGACATGATTCAAGCTACAGACAATTCCACCTGGATAACTGAGAACCTTCATAGACATATCACCATCTGGGTAGTAACAGACTTATTTTCCAAACAAGCTCATTTTATCCCTTGTGCAAGCATTCCAAATGCAGGGCAGTTGGTAAAAATGTTTGTACAACACGTGTAAGGAATACACGGATGTCTGGAAAGAATAATCAGCGACTGAGGCATCCAATTCACATCCAAATTCTGGAGAGCATTTTTAAAAATAATTGGAGTAGGATAAGGGCTAAGCAGTGGATTCCATCCGGAGACGGATGGTGGCTGTGAACGGGTTAACCAATTACTAGAACAATACCTGAGATGTTATGTTAATTACCAACAGGATGATTGGGTGGACTTACTTCCATTTGCGGAAGTAGCATACAATAATTCCGTGCATCAGAGCACGGGCTTCTCTCTGTTTCAGGTCATAAATGGACAGGAGTTCCTAGCCTTCCCGGACCTACCCTGTAAGAAAACTGAAATTGTCCCCTTAGATAACTGGATAAAACACATAGCGGAAGGGTGGCCAATAATAGAGAAGCTTTAACAAACGCCAAAGAAACGTACAAAATATTTGCTGACCAGAAAGGGGCACCAGAATGGCCATTTAAAGTGGGAGACAAAGTATACTTGTCCACCAAATTTTTAAAGTCGGTGCAACTGTGTAAAAAACTGGGACCAAAATACATAGGTCCTTTTCAAATTACGAAAATAATAAAGTTATGGTACAACTGCAACTTCCTAAAAACATGAGGAGAGTTCACCCCATGTTTCATTGTAGCCTATTAAAGCCTACAAAAATCTCAAACCAATGGCACCCAGATGAAGTGGCACCAACGCCATTGATAATAGATGGGGAACAGCATTTTGAAATGCAAGAAATTCTAGATTCCAGATTCCACCGAGGAAAATTGCAATACCTAATCCAATGGAAACACTTTAATAATTCAAATAGAATGTGATGGTCCCAGTGCCAGCATCTTAACTTAAGAAATTCTCCAGACAATTCATCAGAATGCTAAAAGAATTCATTTATTAAAATACGGCTACATGGAATGGCTGCAAAGCTCTGAATACCAGATTTGGTGCCAAGCATTCAAAGTTAAAAACATCCCTCTGACTTCATCCCTTGTTAGTTTCAAAACAACTGTTTTCCCACTCTTGATCTTCCCCCCTCCCAACTTGTTAAGTTTAATGAGAGTCCAGGTGTCTTATCAGTGTCCTTAGTTTTTCCCCAGTCAGCGAAGGAATGTGAAGGAGGCAGTTCTCTTTGGTGCAAAGTAGCTGGCTGCAAAGCAGGCTGACATGAGTCGGCGTCTATACATGTGTTGTCTCAAATACATGGCAGGCAAGCAAAGCGAGTCTGACATAGAGAGTGGGTGGCAGATCAACAAGTACATGCACCCAAATTAAAGAAAAAGTTTCACAACAAATTCCTGAATAAACCACAATGAGGGAGGAGGAATGATCTTGGGGAGGCGGAATGTCATGATGGCATCCATGCCACCGTGAGATGATAGTTAAATCACATAAACATCACTCAGCCAGGATGCCAAAAGCTATCAATAGAAAGGATCGAACCCTCACAAGGAGCAGCTTCTTCCCTTAATTTGCAAGGATTCCTACCTTTTTAATGTGGGGGCTCCATGGGTGCCAATTTGTGGGCCACATATCCTAATTGACATGAATGGCACCTTCAAAATTCTAACTCTTGTAAGACATGGCTGGGAATGGAGTCACGCGATCTGTTCTAGAAAGCAGATTCATTGGCAGGATTGGGTATGCTGCCAGCAAGCAACACAAACATGATCCTACAGAAAAAAAGTACACAGGGCAACTCATTTAGTGTGAAAGAGATCAGCTTTCCTCTTCAGTGTCTGAGATAATTGCAAGCATATACCATCTTGAGATTTCTGAGGACTCTGTTGAGGGCTACATTTGGATAGAATATTGGCATTTGCTTGGCACATGGATTTGGCATGCATACATGGTAAGACTGGGATAGAAACGGCTCAGATTAAATGATGATTTCATGGGAGGGATGTGGACTGAAATCCAGTCCAAAACATGATCTTCTTCATAGAATCTTAAGAGATGGAAGTGGCTGTTTAGGCCAGCAAGCTGAGTTCATATTCATGGGTTCCAGTGTGCTGATGGCTGCCCAGCCTCTCCCAGGGAAAGGAAGCCCAGCCTCCAATCCCTCTGTGCTGTCTATGGCAAGAGAGATGGACAGACAGATGGACAGATGGAGAGAAAGGGAGAGATTGTAGCAAATTGGTTTCGTTTCCAAGGAAGAGGCTATAAAAAGAAGAGATTGGCAGCAGCAGGGAACATCTGCACTCAGCTGTACTGTATATCATCTTTCCTTTTCAACATCCCTAATCCTCCAAAACTGGAATAGACAACAGTCACTCTAGGTATCACCTGTCTTCAGGAGAGGGCCTTCTAGTGTCACAGAACAACAGTCTTTGAAACGTACTTTCCTTCTGTATTATTGCATCACATATTATTTGTTTGTTTTGAGCACTTTGAGCACTTTTTTTCAAGCAAATGATTCTCAAGCAAATTACAAGCAAGAGGTAAGAATGTAAAACTGCATATACTCAGATATACATCATGGCGAGGTTGGAGCAACATGTTATATTAGGCTATCCTGGATTTGGATGGTTCTTGGCTCAGCGTGTTGCATGAATCAGGCCATTATTTTAAGGCAAAAATGGTTTACAATAGTTGTGGAAACTATCCAAATACTGTTTAAGGAGATCATCTTAGGAGACCTAAGAAGTCATCAAGTCCAACCCTCTGCTTACTGCAGGATTCACTCCACTATCCCTGATAGATAAAGATCCAGCCTGTTTGAAATAGGGTGACCATACGTCCTGTTTTGAACGGGACAGTCCCGTTATTTTAGCATTTTTCCACCGTCCCGTCGTTTTGATCAAAATCTCTATTTTGTCCCTTTTTTAAACCCGGCGGGAAGGAGGACAGGAAGACAGGAAGGAGGACTGGAGCTGGACTTGCCATTGGAGGCAGCCCGGAAGAGGCCCTATCAGCGCGGCAACTGGAAGCCCAGTTGCCACGTGCGATCCCAGCAGCAGAAGCAGCACCACAGTCCAGGTTCCTGCCTCCTTACCTGATCCTGAGATTGTCTGCCCAGCAGTGGTGAGGCCAGGGGAAGGTTGTGGAAAGAGGGTGCGTGTGTGTGTGTGTGTGTGTGTGTGTGTGTGCGTGCGCAGATTACTTGCTCAGTGTAATCGCGCGCCCACACACACACACACGCACCCCACACCCTCTTTCTCCAGCCTCCCTGCAACAGGTCCGGGTGCATTTGGTCATGGGGAGGCTGGAGAAAGAGCGTATGGGGTGCGTGTGTGTGTATGTGTGCGCATCTGATCGGGCTTGGCCTAGGGAGGAGAGTTGGCGGGCCGCTGAGCAGGAGAATCCGGCTGTGCTCCACTGCTTCAGCCACACCACTCCGCCCCTTGCTGCCCGCTGAAGCTCCCCAGGGTGGCCGCTCCTGCTTCTCTCTCTCTCTCTCTCTCACACACACACACACACACACTCACAGGACAGACTGCCCTGGCAGGAGCTGACCATGCTTGGGGGCTTCAGCAGGTGGCGAGGGGCGGAGTGGTGTGGTTGAAGCCCCTCAGCGTGGCTGGCTCCTGCCGAGGGCAGTCTGTCCTGTGAGTGTGTGAGTGTGTGTGTGTGCATCTGATCGGGGTTGGCCGAGGGAGGAGAGTTGGCGGGCCGCTGAGCAGGAGAATCCAGCTGCGCTCGGCTGCTTCAGCCACACCACTCCGCCCCTTGCTGCCCGCTGAAGCTCCCCAGGGTGGCCGCTCCTGCTTCTCTCACACACACACACACACACACACACACACACTCACAGGACAGAATGCCCTGGCAGGAGCTGACCATGCTGGTGGGCTTCAGCGGGTGGCGAGGGGCGGAGTGGTGTGGCTGAAGCCCCTCAGTGCGGCCGGCTCCTGCCGAGGGCAGTCTGTCCTGTGAGTGTGTGAGTGTGTGTGTGTGTGCATCTGATCGGGGTTGGCCGAGGGAGGAGAGTTGTTGCCGCTACACATAACAATAACTACATTTATGTATACATATTTACATTTGATTTATAATATTCATTATCTAATATATTTCATATAACATATCTTTATTCTAAATTATTTTCCCTGTTTCTCTCTTCCCTTCTTCTTCCTCTAACCCTTTCTAACTACTTTATTTATATATATCTATTTCTAACCTTATCACTATTTTCTTTTTCTTCTCTGTTATATTACTGATTTATTAAGTATTTATTTCAAATTCAATTTTTGACTTATACATCTTTACCATACAATACTTACGTACATTTCATTAAAATACCTCCAGTTTTCTTAACAAAAAATTGTGTAAATACTTGATTTACATTTTTCTTCTTTCTTCTATATATATTCAAAAAGAATATAATATTAAGTAGAGATTAATAAACTATAAAAATAAAAATACAAACATGGGGGGGGGCGGGAAAAAAAAGAGATATAAGAAGAAAAATGTGTGTATGTGCATCTGATTGGGCTTGGCCGAGGGAGGAGAGTTGCCGGGCCGCCGAGCAGGAGAAGCAGGAGCCGGCCACCCTGGGGAGCTTCAGCGGGCAGCAAGGGGCAGAGTGGTGTGGTTGAAGCAGCCGAGCGCAGCCGGCTCCTCCTGCTTCTCCTGCTCTGCGGCGGTGGCAGCAGCAGTGACTCTCCTCCCTCCTTCGGCCAAGCCCGAGGGGGATGGGGCAGTGGTGGGCCTCCATCCCCTCTATCCCCGCCCCTTGTTCCCCGGCCGATGACGGTGCTGTGTGCACAGTGTGTGTACTCCGGCCTCCCCCAAACACACCAGCTCTGACGCACCATTTACTGTTAGAAGAAAAAAAAACCCTTTAAAAATAAAGAAAAATTAAAATCCGAGCCAATCATGCTGATGGGGGCGGGGTTTGCAGGTGGGAGCCAATCGTGTGGGGCGGGGGCGGGGTTTGCAGGTGGGAGCCAATTGCGTGAACTGGGGGGCGGGGTTTGGAGGCTGGCATGGTGGCATAAGACCCTGTCCCGTTTTGCCTTCCCAAATGTCCCGTTTTTGTCTGAAGGAAATATGGTCAGCCTAGTTTGAAAGCCTCCAGTGAAGGGGAAGAAACCCCTCCATGGGGTAATCTGTTTCACTGACAGACAGCTCTTACTGTCAAGAAGTTCTTCCTCATGTCTAATCTCTATCTACATCCTTGAAGTTTCATCCCATTCATTCTGGTCTTACCTCTGGGGCAAGTGAGAATAAGTCCAAACCCTCTACACTGTACAGTCCTTCAGGTATTTGAAGACAGCTATCATGTCCTCTCTCAACCTTCCCTTCTGCAAGCTAAACATATCTAGGTCCTTTGACCATTCCTTGTAGGTCTTGGTTTCCAGTCCTTTCACCATCTTGGTAGCCCTTCTCTGGATTTGATCCAGTTTATCATTGTCCCATTTAAACTGGGGTGGGCAGAACTGAATGTAGTACTCCAAGTGAGGCCTGACCAAGGAGAGTAAAGAAGGATAATTAGTTCCCACAATCTGCAGTCTACGCTCCTCTTGATGAGAAAAGAAAGAAGCTGCCTTCTTTGCAGCTGCATTACACTGTTGGGACATGTTGAGCTTGCGATCCACTAGTACACCCAAGTCCTCACATGTGCAGCACTTGAGCCAGATTTCCCCCATTTTTCTTTCATTTTTCTTATCTAGATGCCCAACTTTACATTTCTCCCTGTTAAATTTCATTCTCTTTGTTTCCACCCACTGTTCTAGCCAATCTTTTTGTCTTTTCCCCCTCTCCTCTCACGTATTCGGCATCCCTCCTAGCTTTGTATCATCTGCAAATTTGGCAAGCATTTACTCAATGCCCTAGTCCATTCCCTTTATAAAAACATTGAACAGCACCTGGTTAGGAAACCCTGAGAGGCTGGAGCCCTAAACAAGACAACTACTACCTGTAGAAGGAGAAGGAGGAGAGTTACAGTAGTTGGTGATTTCCAACTCTTGGAGCAGAAATTAGTGTGTGCTCTCTGATCCACTGGCTTGTGAAGTATCCTATCTCCTGGGAACATGATAGAACAGTTGCTAAGACCCATCAAGCCTATTTGAAAGGTATTTTTTCTTGCTTATCCACACCAGAACACATCAAAGCACCAGGAACATCTCTACCCACATCCTCTTGGACTTCAAACCTCTAGGAAGAAAGGAGGCTGAAAGACTTGGGTGCACAGATGCTGTTTGCATCCAGCTTTCCAGTCCAGAAAACTATTGATAGAAATAATGTTGACATGAGAAAAGTGGGCTCTGGGACCATAATCTGTGTTACCAGGATGATGGGATTCTTGCCACAAAATGGGTGGCACCTCATAAATATGGATGAAGCATATTAAATTAAATATCAGATTTAATCCAGATTTTAATCCACAACGGCCATAGAGAGCAGTGCATAAGAAGGGGGGGGCATGCCCACAGCAGCCTAAAGTGGCCAGTGGGAAGATTTCATCTCATTATTAGCTTCATCATTAATGGAGCAAGTCAGAGTTCATGTGGTTTCATGTGGATTCCTGCACAGAAAAGGGGCTGGGGCTGGTTAGCTGAAGGGCCTCTTCCAACGCTAAGTCTGGGATTCTTTGTGGTGTGAAGCCAGTCATTCCTTTCTCTTCCTAGGTAGCAAGGGGCTTTCTGCAAGGCCCCGATCCCTTGGCTGGTGACAGGGGTGCTGTGCTTCCTGTTTCCTCCCCGTTGGAAGGAAATGGAACTGAGCTCCCTCTGCACATTCCAGAAGGGGATTCCAGTCCCCCTCTCTCAGCCCTAGGAAGAAGCAGGCAATGGCCAACTACTTCCGAAATCTTGCCAAAAAATCTTGCCAACTGCAGGGACTTGCCCAGGCAGTTGCCAGGAGAAAAAAACTGACTTGACACTCCCGCCCTGTGTTGGGTGAACCCAGCAAATATATCATCTCAGGTACCATATTAATCCTGTTCTATGAAGACAGTCGCTGTCTTTTCTGAGCAGGGACTTTTAAATGCAGGGGAATGCTAATCCTTACAACCTCAACCTCCTATGCAGTTGCGTTCTGAAGTGGTGCAGATTTCAGTCCTCTGGCTAAGCTATTTTTCTGATTGACCCTAAACCGCTCTTTGGAATGAACAGCACAGGAGGAAAGAAGCTTAAGAAAGCCATGCATACAGGAGGTTGCTGAAGAGACGTGGTGGAATTTGTACCAGATAGGCAGAAATGTCAGCCTTTTCTCCCAGGTCTCTTTCTGTGAGCAAAAGAGAATTAGTTTTCAATATTTCTTTCAATGGAGGACAAAATAGTGGAGAAATTCTCATGGGTGGAATTGGCCAAAGGGCCTGTGTGTGAGTACCCAGTCTTGCGTTGCATAATCTTCTCTCCAGCAGTCTGCAGCCTCCTTCCCCCCAAAGAAAACATCAGGAAGGGATCTTCCATTGTCATTTTCAAGCTGGGAAATGTGGGCAGGCATGGGAGGTACAAAGGGGTGTGGTGGCTCAGTGGGAAAGACGCCAGGCTTGTCGATCGGAAGATCGCAAGTTCGAAGGTTCGAATACCTAGCCCCGCATGACGGAGTGAGCTCCCGCACTCGCCCCAGATCTTGCCAACCTAGCAATTCGAAAGCATGCAAATGCAAGTAGATGAATAGGTACCACCTCGGTGGGTAGGTAACAGCGTTCCGCATACATCATGCCAGCCACATGACCGTGGAAGCGTCTTCGGACAATGCTGGCTCTTCGGCTAGCAAACGGAGATGAGCACCGGCCCCTAGAGTCGGACACGACTGCACAAATGTGCGGGGGGAACCTTTACCTTTATGAGAGGTACAGAGAGACAGGAAGGCCTGACTTGTGATCTTCCACAAGCAAATGCTCCTCAGTAGGACTCCTTCTGCTGGCCTTTGCAGACAGACTTCTAAGAAGAAATATAGTCCCATGGAGGGTAAGCCAGGTTTAAGCTGTTCAGGGCTTTAAATATTAAAATTGAAAACATGGCATGGGTAGTTCCATACCAGACACGTTCAGGAAAGGTTGTGGCTGTCAAAGGCTGAGTAATCTGGCAAAGGTCCACTCTGTTTCTCTCTCCACTGCTGAGATGGATTTACAAATCAACCAATTTTAATACCATTTTAAAAACATTAAATGCTGAGTAGTCACAGGACAATTCAAGGAAATATCAGTTAATGAAAAACATAACTAGTTATTGAGAAAAGGAAGGAAGGAAGGAAGGAAGGAAGGAAGGAAGGAAGGAAGGAAGGAAGGAAGGAAGGAAGGAGAGAGGCATTTTAGAGTGTGAGAGTATATCCAACTTTTGATTTCTCTTATCCAGGGATGTGTTTACACTTGGGTATCATCCTCTTAAGGATTTTCCATAGATCCTGGACAGCAAAAAACCTCAAACTCACTCCTAGCAGGATCTTTGGTAGAACCATTTTTAGTGCCCTTCAGGCCTAGCTTAGAATTGAGGACTCCCATAACAGACCTGAACTCTCTGAGAGAAAGCCACCAGTCCCAGAATGTGGATCGTGAGACAGATCATCTACTAGTTTCATGGAGAAACAGTTCTAAGAAAAGTTTTTCTCTGTGATGCAGTAAAATGTAGTATGAGGGAGGCACATATTTATTATTCATGTCTTAAAAACACATTGCCGCTGGTATTGGAAAATAGGAAAATTAACTGCCCGTATAAAATTTCTGGTTTAGAGGACCATAGAACTCAGCCAATAATAAAGAACACAATGCAATTAGATAGGTTACTTTGCTCTATGCATGTTTTTGTTGTTTATTCGTTCAGTCGTTTCCGACTCTTCGTGACTTCATGGACCAGTCCACGCCAGAGCTTTCTGTCGGCCGTCACCATCCCCAGCTCCCCAATGGTTGAGTCCGTCACCTCCAGAATATCATCCATCCATCTTGCCCTTGGTCGGCCCCTCTTCCTTTTGCCTTCCACTTTCCCTAGCATCAGCTTCTTCTCCAGGGTATCCTGTCTTCTCATTATGTGGCCAAAGTACTTCAGTTTTGCCTTTAAGATCATTCCCTCAAGTGAGCAGTCTGGCTTTATTTCCTGGAGGATGGACTGGTTTGATCTTCTTGCAGTCCAAGGCACTCTCAGAATTTTCCTCCAACACCACAGTTCAAAAGCATCTATCTTCCTTCGCTCAGCCTTCCTTATGGTCCAGCTCTCGCAGCCATAGGTTACTACAGGGAATACCATTGCTTTAACTATGCGGACCTTTGTTGTCAGTGTGATGTCTCTGCTCTTAACTATTTTATCAAGATTTGCCATTGCTCTCCTCCCAAGAAGTAGACGTCTTCTGATTTCCTGGCTGCAGTCAGCGTCTGCAGTAATCTTTGCGCCTAGAAATACAAAGTCTGTCACTGCCTCCACTTTTTCTCCCTCTATTTGCCAGTCATCAATCAAGCTGGTTGCCATAATCTTGGTTTTTTTGAGGTTTAACTGCAACCCAGCTTTTGCACTTTCTTCTTTCACCTTCGTCATAAGGCTCCTCAACTCCTCCTCGCTTTCAGCCATCAAAGTGGTATCATCTGCATATCTGAGATTTTAATGTTTCTTCCAGCGATTTTAATTCCAGCCTTGGATTCCTCAAGCCCAGCATGTCGCATGATGTGTTCTGCGTACAGGTTGAATAGGTAGGGTGAGAGTATACAACCCTGCCGTACTCCTTTCCCAATCTTAAACCAGTCCGTTGTTCCGTGCCCTGTTCTTACCGTTGCTACTTGGTCGTTATACAGATTCCTCAGGAGGCAGACAAGATGACTTGGTATCCCCATACCACCAAGAACATGCCACAATTTGTTATGATCCACACAGTCAAAGGCTTTAGAATAGTCACTAAAACAGAAATAGATGTTTTTCTGAAATTCCCTGGCTTTCTCCATTATCCAGCGGATATTGGCAATTTGGTCTCTAGTTCCTCTGCCTTTTCTAAACCCAGCTTGTACATCTGGCAATTCTTGCTCCATGAATTGCTGGAGTCTACCTTGCAAGATCTTGAGCATTACCTTACTGGCATGTGAAATAAGTGCCACTGTTCGATAGTTTGAACATTCTTTAGTGCTTCCCTTTTTTGGTATGGGGATATAAGTTGATTTTTTCCAATCTGATGGCCATTCTTGTGTTTTCCAAATTTGCTGGCATATGGCATGCATCACTTTGACAGCATCATCTTCCAAGATTTTAAATAGTTCAGCTGGGATACCGTCGTCTCCTGCTGCCTTGTTATTAGCAATGCTTCTTAAGGCCCATTCAACCTCACTCTTCAGGATGTCTGGCTCTAACTCACTGACCACACCGTCAAAGCTATCTCCAATATTATTATCCTTCCTATACAGATCTTCCGTATATTCTTGCCACCTTTTCTTGATCTCTTCTGCTTCTGTTAGGTCCTTACCATCTTTGTTTTTGATCATACCCATTTTTGCCTGGAATTTACCTCCGATGTTTCTAATTTTCTGGAAGAGGTCTCTTGTCCTTCCTATTCTATTGTCTTCTTCCACTTCCGCACATTGCTTGTTTAAAAATAATTCCTTATCTCTTCTGGCTAACCTCTGGAATTTTGCATTTAATTGGGCATATCTCCCCCTATCACTGTTGCCTTTTGCTTTCCTTCTTTCTTGGGCTATTTCCAGTGTCTCAGCAGACAGCCATCTTGCCTTCTTGGTTTTCTTTTTCTTTGGGACGTTTTTTGTTGCCGCCTCCTGAACAATGTTGCGAACTTCTGTCCATAGTTCTTCCGGGACCCTATCTACTAAATCTAGTCCCTTAAATCTATTCTTCACCTCCACTGCATATTCCTTAGGAATATTAGTGAGCTCATATCTAACTGATCTGTGGGTCTTCCCTATTCTCTTTAGTCTGATTCTAAATTTTGCAATAAGAAGTTCGTGATCTGAACTACAGTCAGCTCCAGGTCTTGTTTTTACCGACTGTATAGATGTCCGCCACCTTTGGCTGCAAAGGATGTAGTCAATCTGATTTCGGTGTCGACCATCTGGTGAAGTCCTTGTATAAAGTCGTCTTTTAGGTTGTTGGAAGAGAGTGTTTGTTATGCACAGTGAGTTGTCTTGGCAAAATTCTATCAGCCTATGTCCTGCTTCATTTTGTTCTCCCAGACCATGCTTGCCTGTAATTCCAGGTGTCGTCTGACTACCCACCTTAGCATTCCAGTCTCCTGTAATGAAAATAACATCTCTTTTTGGTGTATTATCCAGTAGGTGCTGCAGATCCTCATAGAACTGATCTACTTCTGGTTCTTCAGCATCTGTGGTTGGGGCGTATATTTGGATCACTGTGATGTTAAATGGCTTACCCTGAATTCGAATTGAGATCATTCTATCGTTTTTTGGATTGTATCCAAGCACTGCTTTAGCCACTTTATTATTAATTATGAAGGCTACTCCATTTCTTCTGTGGTCCTCTTGTCCACAGTAGTAGATCTGGTGGTCATCTGATGTGAAGTGGCCCATCCCAGTCCATTTCAGTTCACTGACACCTAAAATGTCTATATTTAATCTTGACATCTCACCAATAACCACATCCAATTTGCCCTGGCTCATAGATCTTACATTCCAGGTTCCTATGGTGTGATCTTTAGAACATCGGATTCGTCGTTCACCACCAGCACCGTCGGCCGCTAGCCGTCCTTTCGGCTTTGAGCTAGCTGCGTCATCACATCTGGGGCTAGTTGAACGTATCCTCTGTTCCTCCCCAGTAGCATTTTGACCATCTTCTGACCTGGGAGTCCCATCTTCCGATGGTATACCGACATATCTTTGGTTGTACTGATCCATTTAGTTTTCACGGCAAGAATACTGGGGTGGGTTGCCATTACCTTCCCCAGGGATCGTATTTAGTCTGACCTCTCTGCCACGACCTTCCCGTCTTGGGTGTCCCTTCACGGTTTAGCTCATGGTTTCATTGAGGTGCTCAAGCTCCAGCACCACGACAAGGTAACGATCTCCTTTGCTGGAGTAACGATCTCCTTTGCTGGAGTATGCATGTGTATATATATATATATACATATATATATATATACACACACACACACACACACACACACACACACACTGTATGAAAGATGGAAAGCTGTATAGAAATCAATTGATCTTTGAGTTAAATAAGAGCATGTATTCCTGTTTGCATCACATTTTACAGAGGTACAACATTTTAGAGACTCTTACCAAAGCAGAATAATGGTATCCCAAAGTATTCTTGATTGACTGATTACGTGCCATCAAGTCATTTTCGACTCCTAGTGACCACATAGATAGATTTTCTCCATGACAATCCATCCCTAACCTGTTTTTAGATCTCCTAATGGTGCACTCATTGCCACTGTAACTGAGTCCCTCCATCTTGCTTCTGGTCTTGCTCTTTCCTTCCACCTTTTCTAGCACTAGAGCCTTATCCGGAGAGCTGTGTCTTCACATAATGTGTCCGAAGTAGGATAACCTGAGACTGGTCATTTGTGCCTTGAGTGAGAACTCTGAATTGATTTGTTCTATGATCCATCAGTTTACTTTCTTGGCTGTCCACAGTATTCTCAGGAGTCTTCTCCAACACAAAAGTTCAAAACCGTCAATAATCTTCCTATCCTATTTCTTTAAAAACCAACTTTTGCATAGAGTGTCACAGGGAATACCATGGCTTGAATATTCTCAGGACAAGATTAAAAGGATTTTTATGGCCAAGGAAATGCCCATAATAAGTGGTGCTTTGGTGTAGCATCAGGAAGTGATGAGAACCAGTTTGGTCTAGTGGTTAAGGCAACGGGGTAGAAACCAGGAGTCTGTGAGTTCTAGTCCCGCCTTGGGCATGAAAGCCAGCTGGGTGACCTTGGGCCAGTCCCTGTCTCTCAGTCCTAGGAAGGAGCCAATGGCAAACCAGGAGACTGAGAGTTCTAGTCCTGCCTTAGGCATGAAAGCCAGCTGGGTGACACCTTGGGCCAGTCCCTGTCTCTCAGCCCTAGGAAGGAGCCAATGGCAAACCAGGAGTCTGTGAGTTCTAGTCCCACCTTGGGCATGAAAGCTGGCTGGGTGACCTTGGGCCAGTCGCTCTCTGTCAGCCCAACTCTCCTCACAGGGTTGTTGTTGTGGTGAAAATAGGAGGAGGAAGGAGTATTAGGTATGTTCGCCGCCTTGAGTTATTTATAAAAATAATAAAGGTGGATAATAATAAAGTAATAAAATAATAAATAATAAATAAATAATAATAATAAAATAATAAAGGATAAAAATAAGTAAATAAATAGAAAATAAATAATAGTGTGGGTAGACATGATTGGAAAAAACGGATAGGGAATGTGAGACTGTAGGTGGGGGAATGCAGTGTTTCCAGTGGGGTCTGCCTTGGCATCCCCTGGCCAGCCTTGCCCAGTTTCCAAAAGTTCAGCTGGGATAGGTTTTGGGGAAGACCAGCAGGAAGTCCTGGGAGCAGAGGCTGCACCGAGAAGCTGAATAACCATCCCCAGAGGCCAAGCCAAAGAGCTCTCCATGGAAACAGCAAGGAGGGTCCATGAACTCATTCGCCGCCCTCTTCTCCAAGATGATTGCTGACTTCTAAACTTGAATTCAGTCATACCCATTTCCGGTTAACCTGGTCCATTAATTCATGAGATTTTCTCTATGCCGCGTTTTGTCTTGCTTTTATGGTTTTATGGGTTTTTATAGTTCTGAGTTTTATTGTTGCGGGTCGCCCAGAGTTGTGGTTTAAGATGGGCCACCATGCAAATCTTTTAAATACATACATACATACATACTTTTCAAGGGGAATATTAATATCAGATTCATAAATAACTGTGTGAGATATAACACAGGGTTCCTGATACATTCTTAGCAGCAAAAGCCTCACCAGTTTATTTATTTCATTTAATTCTTATGCCTTTTCTCAAAGAGCTGAAATGGCTTTCATGGGAAGCTTGCCCCTAATTTTATACCTGTAACTATAACTTGGTGAAGTAGGTGGGACTGAAAGAGGGTACTGCTTCTCTTTGTTCTGGGCATGCATGTAAATTGACTTTGTAAACTTGGAACTCTTTTCAGAATGGTGGAAGATGCACATTCAGGAAGAGTCACCATCTTGATAGAATAAAGCTGAAGATCCCCCCCCCCCGGGAATTGTCCCTAGGGTTCACCTAAAGCGAAACTGGAGTTGGATATGTCAGACAAAATAGCTGTAAGAATTTTAATACAGTTCTTCAGGAGTTTTCCCCCTATGGCATCCTGTAGTAACACAAAATTGCACTTACTATTAAATTCAAAGCCAATTTATAGGGTGAAGCTCAGGTGCAAAGTTTTCAGTGAAAGCTAGAGATCTCAGTGCAATTGTTCAAACCTTAGATACTTTATGCACCTCCGGTTTGTACTTTATTTTACCTACAGCAAAATATGTGCGCAAAAGAGCTTCTTCAGGCAATGTGCTGATAAAGTGTGAAGGCTTGTCAGTATTGCCTGAAGAAGTTTTGAAGGGTTACATATTAATATGCCGGATAGAAAGTACAGGGATGTAAGGCATTATTTCTTCGTCTATTGGGTGGTGGATTCCAAGCGGCTCATTAATTAACAGGGTAAAAGCCAAATAGTTAATCAACTAAAATTCTCACAGTCTGATTTGCATAGATTCACTCAGGCCACTCCAAGTTCACAGATGTAGTTGATCAGCATTTTACTAAATTCTACAATAAACACTTGGAAAGTCAAAATTGGTGACCCCAAATGGCTCTGTTTTTAATATAACAAGGAGGCCATATTCCCAAATAGCGGGTTCTAACACACATGATGGTTAGAAACATCAAGGAAGAACAGAAACATTGCATGGGAGTCTCCAGGATTATGTCTTGGATCAAAGCCCTCAAATATTAAGGCTTTCTTACACGTTTTGCCCTCTCTTCGGACCTACTCTTTCTTCTGCTGCTCTGCCTTTCTCTTGTCTTGAATAGCTCTTTGCATATCACTTCACTCATTTTATTAAGCAATTGATAGTTAAGGTAAGATTCAAGAAAAACTGAGAACCTTGCCATTCTTCAAAATGCAAGACCATTTCAAAGGCAAAGAGAACATTTCCATCAAAGGGCGCCATCACCAGTGATCAGTCCCACCTTGTCAGAAGACAGAGCCAGTCTCCCAGGCTGTCAGCTCTTCTCAAGAAGCTTTAATAAGGGCTCTCAGTCTGATAGCAGAAAACAAGAAGGCCTTTTAGATCATTCCATGGGCAACTGTTAAGCAATAGCTTGTCTTTTATTAAGTGACTTTTGTGATGGGACAATCAGACAATGAAAAGATTAGCCCAGTGGAACCGAACCTTAGTTTACTTGGAACACTGGCTGTGAATAACAGCCTGTTGTAAGCCGGTTTTACCATCTTTGTGTGCTGCCAAAGACTAATAAACTCCTTAGAAGTATATGAACTGCCAGCTTGCTCTCTGCACAGCATGGTGAATTACCACGCATTGCGTCATTAGCTAGAGCTGAAATGAATGTTTTCTTGTTTGTGAATACTGATAACAAATATTCATTGAGCAGAGGAATGTTTCAGGATCCAGCCCAGCCTGAGGCTTTCCAGTAAGCCAGAAAAAACACAGGAATGTAATTGTTGGAAAGCTCACTTGGCTCTCTCAGTAAATGTATTTATTTACTATATTTATGTATCACTTCCTAAGATGGAGTATCTTGAAGTGATTTACAATACAAACAGCAGTAAAATACATACTCAAACAATAAAAAATAAAACACTTTAATTAAAAAATTGTGTGTTTGGTGGTGCTGGTGGAACATTCATACCAGGAAGTTCTGGGGGAAGAAGTGAGTTTTCAACAAGTACTAAAAAGATTCTCACAGGTGACTCCTGGATTTTGAGGGGGGTGAGGGGAAGCATTCCAGATCCTACCTGCGAGCAGCTGTCGGATGACACTCTGTGACTCGTGGCACATGCAGTGGCACTTTCCTGGTGACCTCAGTGACTGACCAGATCAGTAACAGCGAAGATGACTGGACAGGGCTCCTGCCAGTTGTTGTCTATGGCCTGGTAAACCTGGCTCAGTAGCTAACTGGAAGCTGGTGCAGTGCTTCAACAGAGGTGTAGCTTTGCACAGCCAAGAGCCCTACTCAGCCTCTGGCCACCACGTTCTGCACCAGCTGGTTTCTGGACCATATGCCCGAGTTGTCCCAAATTCCCGTTCTCTTCCCTCACTCTGGAGCTCTATGGATCAGCTCCAATGAGAGTCTCTGAGTTGTCATAAGAGCACCTGATTTGTTGTTTGAAAAACCTGATCCCTTGGGGTCTACTCAAAATACAATAACTAGCTGTGAACAGTGGACCATTTGATGCCTGAAAAAGGAGGAGAAGAGAGTATTTTGCTCCCATCTCTGAGTTTCTGCTGAGTTAACAACTGCCTGCTGCTACGACTAATGGCCAAATGTTCCTTTAAACCTGAGGTATGCATGAATTGATCAGGGATGAAATTTCTAACGGTCTTCATTAATGACTCCTTGTTGTTTGAAGGTGTCAGGGGATGTAATGGTATGTGGGAATGACCTTGGGAGACAGATAAACCAAATCTTCATCTGAAGGAGTGTTAGTACTCATGATTGGTGCTTCTTGTCTGGACTACCTCGAAGGGCTGACAGGGGAGCATAAGCTGCAAAGATTATACAAATTTTCATTCTAAGACTGTCTTTGGGTGGTCTAAACTCACTGTTGCAGTCGCTGAGGTCACTGCTCCTCTTTTAACATCAAGAAAGCTGTAGAACCTGGGGACCTGTGGTGAAGTCACCTGGGCAATCTAAGGGCAGCCCTCTCTCTCATCAGCTGGTGCCTTCTTGGTGCAAGACTCCCTGAAGAGTCTTGGTTACCTTTATGTTTTCAACCATCAGCCAACCGGAAGGTTTGTCCGGCCCCCCAAAATACACCGAGCAGTGTTCAGGACTCTTTCCAATTTACCTTTCAATCATTTCCCCACTTTTGGAGGGTTAAGAGAGAGCTGATGTTGTGGTCAGTTTGGCAGCTACGTTTTCATTTTCCCAGGACGTCCCAAAGATGGTTTTGTCCTGGACCCTTCTAGGAGAGAATAGCAATCAGTTTCTACCAGAAGGCCCCCAAAGCAGCCCTGAGATATTCTGAGAATATAAAACAGTGGTCACCACCAGCAGGAATCCAGAGGAGCTCTGGGTCAAGAGTACCCAAACAAGCTTAAGTTAGAAATAGAATATAAAAATAGAAAACAAACAAAACATTGCCACTCTACCTGGGCACAGAGATTTCGCTTCTGTCTGTGCTCCTGCCCTCTGAAGATGCTGGCCACAGATGCTGGTGAAACGTTAGGAACCACAACTTCCAGAACACGGCCACACAGCCCGGAAGACCCACAACAGCCATCAAGCTTAAGTTAAATGAATTCATAACTAAACAAGGTTTTTTTTAGAATTATCTAATTAAATGGGCAAGGTCTTTAACTTCTTGAAAGAGTGCAGTTTAAAAAGGGAATAAAATGTACACAGTGGGCTTTGTGTGAATTAGACAAACTCCATTTAAGTCACTGCTTCAAATCTGAAAATTGATCTAATCTGGAGAAGCTGTTTCATGCATAGATGCATCAGCATCAGCCAAACTGGATCAGAGGGTGTCTGATTTGATTTGAGCATTTGAATGGTCAATTCAATTTAGGAAGCTGATTGAATTGCCTCCTAATCTCTGAACTGAATATTTGCACAGGCCTTTTAACAGCCCTAATAATATTTGACACTTGAGGACACATGATTTAAATATCAGATCTCTGAAAGGCAACCCTATTTTGAGAGTTCAGTATGCCTGCCTAAATCAAATAATAATACACATGATCTAGTGGTGCTTTTGATTTTGAGCATCTAGTGATTCTTCCCTGAAGAGACAATTTCCCTGGAAATCCACCTTATAATGCAAAGGGAGGTCCCTATCAATTGCTGAGCCGTATTGGCTCCTAACCCTTAATCTCAACAACAGAGAGGCAGCTACTGTATGTCCTCCTGGATACGCAGTATAGCATTGTTGCAAGCTCAGTGAGGATTGCGTCCTATTGAGATTCCATATGTATGTGAACTGGAATAAGAATGCAGGCTGAATTAATTATGCAAATCACTAACAGTATCCTTGCTCGTACTAATGTATGTATGTATGAATGTTGATCTCTTATGGCTTCATCTCACCCATTGCTTCCTTCAGCCCTCATACCATATGTCTCCCAAACCAGGTACCTTCAAGGGAATGGGTCCCTCAGCAGAAGAAATAATGCCTTACATGTGTGTGATCTTATTGTTCAGATATTATTTTTGCCATCTTGAACATTTTGGTGAGATGCTGCGATGTAAATACCACGGAAAATATCCATACATTCTCATCATTTGATGTTGCCCTTGGATTGCTTCATCTATTAAAAAACCAAGTTTCTGTTGGCTTTCAACCATGGTTTTACAGCCATAGTTTTGGGGTTCCGAGGGAAGGTGTTTCTGCCCTCCCCTTGGTCACAGCAGCAGCTCTGGCTCTCGCTAGGTGAAATTGTTGGAGGGAGCCGCTGGGGGGCAGTGGTACCTCACCAATGGCAAGGAGGTTGCCTACCCTTAGGCCCATTTGAGTCACCCACTCAACTTGTGGTTTCAATAAGCCCCCTCTTCTCAGCACACACACCAGCCAGGCATCTCCGTGCTCATTTCCGCTTGGAAACCCCATCTAATCCTTTTATTATAAGGTCAGAGCTCTGCTCAAAATAACAAATATGTTTCATTTTAATTTTCCCACCACTGCCTTGCCTCATACTCCTGCCCTCTAGGGAAGGCAGTGCTGACTTCTGTTGGGATCATCACCTTAGCAAACAGCCCCTTCGTTGGGCTCCTGGTCCTCTGCTTCTTTGCTCCCCTGTTCCTTGCAGGACCCCTTTGGCATGACAATTGAATCTGAGCAGAGCCTGGTGGGCCATGAAGTAAACAAATCACAAGATTCTCCTTGCACAGACACAATGTGTGGTTCTTCTCACACAGTTTGATTCATTCATGTCAGCTTTCCTTTGGGAAAATAATAGTGACAATATGGTCTTTCCCATAACTGGACCAGTAAGGGGGGGGTTTGTGGTGGGAACAACAAAAAGGGATTAAACGATCTAGACAATTAAAGATCCAGGCAATTAATCTCCATGGGGTTACAGTTAAAACAGACCCACGCATGCCCAGAGTTAAACTCACTCCACCTGAACTCAGCCACTGAATTTACTTTCTGTACTTAGGCCTTCAAAAACAAAAAAAAAAGAGCTGGAGGGGAAAAGTGGCTGAACAAGCAAAGTTCTCTATTCGCACGCAAGGCCTGGCAGCCCAAAATGTGCCTATCAATCACTGATTAGCTGCAACAGCTAAGCCATGATGCCAACCACCACCTGTCTGGCTCTAGGGAAACCTTGCTGGGAAAGAGCTCATGGGATTCCAGCTATTCCTTGGAGAAAGTTGGTGGGGACATTTTGGGTCCAAAATGGCATCTGACCCAGTTATTATGGTTGTCAAATAGATCCAACTGGGTTATTGGCTGATGGAGTTAAATGTGTTGTGAGAACTGGGCCTGGAGGAATCAGGCATCAGCTGGAAGGATGAGCCATTATCTTGAACTAGCAATTGGCCTCAACTCTGACTGTGACTACAGTCAGTTTTCATGCGGCAGTGGGTGGGATTCAAGATATCCAGATTACAAACCTTCTGCTTTATATTAAGCAAAATGTTAGTGAAAACAAGATCTTTAGTGAAAACAGCAGGCCTACATAGATATAGTATCTTTGATCACAATAGGATTCTTGCTATCTTACTGATTAGAATTCTACCTACAAATTGCATGCTAATACATGCAGTGGTGGCTTCATTTACTCATTTAAAGCATCTTTCCATCTTCCAGGAAAAGGAGTAGAAAGGTGAAATTAAGTAAGTAATCTTTAAATGTTATTTAAACAGCAACATATTGCTGAGTATGAAAGGCATTTGAAATAATACCACCTATTGGTCTTCACTATTTTTGCAGAAAATGGTATTTGGTTATTAAATATTGTCAAACTAGTTAGTGTAGAACAGCTCCAATGATTCAATTATTTTATATACAGTACTTTTCATTTTTAAAATCCAGATTTGTATACAATAAACATACTCCAAGAGGAATGGGCTGAGGAGCCTATTTATGCCCACGTGGCCCCTGTGACTTATGGGGGTTCTGTCCCAACACGAAACCACCAATAGCGAGACCCCAAGGCTGTGGGAATGGAGAGTGTGGGGGGCGAACACTTCCTCCCTCTTCTTTATGGATCTTCTTAAATGGATCTTTATTTGGGCCTCTTGCTGGGAGCGGCCTCCAATGGTCCTAGAGGATCTTCCAACGAGGTCCTAAAAAAGTTGGTGACTCACTTTATGGAAGTGCAGAAGACAACCTGTCATTTTTTGTTTTATAAGGGAACTTGGGAATCTTACTTATTTATTTTATTTAAAGCAGAGATATATTTTCAAAAAAGATTACATCCGTAGATGGACAGATAGTTAGTACAATTGTATAATTGATATTGTATAACATTAATAAAAGATTACAAGCAAAGTACCTTGAGTTGCTTTGATAATATTAAAAAGAAAAGTAAATAAATAAATATGAATTGTTGAGCTTAGTAGCAAAGTCTCAACTATATTACTGTTTATAAACATTGAAAAGAAAAGAAAAAGAGAAGAGAGAACATCCCGAAAAACAATATAGATAAATATTTGATTTTTGATCTCCCCCTTCTTTGTTCTCCAACTGGTTTGCAGAATCTATTTGTGTAAACTCTAGAAACCAGGCTTTAAATGTTTCTATTTGCCTTGCTGCATAATGAGTAGTATATATGGAAGCCATTTTGGCTTAAATTATGACCTGCCGTTTTTTGCAGGTGTAAAGTTGTAAAGGTGTAAAGTTTTAAGTAAAAAAACGGGGCGTGGTGGCTCAGTGGGTAAGACGCCAGGCTTGTCAATCGGAAGATTGCAAGTTCGGAGGTTCGAATCCCTAGTCCCGCGTGACTGAGTGAGCTCCCGCACTAGCCCCAGCTCTTGCCAACCTAGCAATTCGAAAGCATGCAAATGCAAGTAGATGAATAGGTACCACTTCGGTGGGAAGGTAACAGCGTTCCGCGTGCGTTATGCGGCCACATGACCGTAGAAGTGTCTTTGGACAACGCTGGCTCTTCGGCTAACAAACGGAGATGAGCACGGGCCCCTAGAGTCGGACACGACTGCACAAATGTGCGGGGGGGACCTTTACCTTTACCTTTAAAGTTGCAAAAAAAAAAAAAAAGGCCAAAACTGGAGATAAAGAAAATTCTCTATTGACCAGACCTTGATATCTGTGTAATGATCAATCTTGGATATATGAAATTGTATATAATGACTGTCACTTGTGTACACAAACACACACCATCTTTCTACTCCCAGTAGATTAGTTTTCCTATAAAATAGGAAGCACATATGAAGAGGAGGGGGAAAAATTCATAACCAGCCAGATTCTATTCCAAAATTGATCATTCCAAAAATGTGTAAAGAATAATGATTTTTAAAAATGTATATCATTCTCTTATGTTCTATTGTTCTCTTAAAAAGGTAATTTTATAAGAAGTGCTAATTTTCCTACACCATCTATAACTGGTGGACTTGTGAAATTGCAAAGAAGTTTTGGACTCAGATACATTAATTAATGCAAAATATTTTACAAATTCGAGTCCCATTTAAACCAGAATTATTTTTATTGGGAATATGGGAAGAACAAATGGGAAAACAATTTGTAAGAATTATGCAATATATGATTACTGCAGCACGACTTGTATATGCGCAAAATTGGAAAAACCAGATTTTACCTACGATACAAGATTGGATGTTAAAATTGATGGACATGGCAGAAAATGATAAATTGACATGCTTATTAAAAGAAAACTCAAATTGTTACTATCTTAAAGAATGGAAACCATTAATGGACTATTTGCAACATGCAGGTGGAGAAAAGCTTATTTGGGGTTTTGAAGATTAAAATATATATAAATTGATATATTAGACAGGAAATCTTTTTGTATGTTATATATAGAGCTAGCATGTAAGAAAACTTTTTTTTTAATTACTAAGACCAGAGATAAATCGGAAATTGACTATTCTATGCTTTATCTTTTTTCTTTTTTTCTTTACTTTTCTATACACTTTTATTTCTTTCTTTGATTTGTATTTCTATTTCTTTTTCATTTTCACCCTTTTAACTATGTATATTTAAAACTCTAATAAAATTTGGAAGGAAAAAAAAAAAAAGAAACGTCTTCGGACAGCGCTGGCTCTTCAGCTAAGAAACGGAGATGAGCACCACCCCCTAGAGTCGGACACGACTGTGCAGGGGAAAACCTTTACCTTTTAAAGAATTGACCCCAACTTGATGACAAGTAATCAATACTTTAAAATCCTTTTTTAATTTTGCATTTCAAATATTACTTAATAACTTAAAGGTCAAGATCCAATTGTATTTATGTGGTTGTATATTCAGAGCTCTAATTCGATACCTACTAATGTGGGAGTGATTTATTAAATACAATGAATGTTCTAAGTAGATATATCTAGAATGAGACTAATGTGTAGAATGCCCCAATGAGAATGGTTAGATGGTGTAATGGAGTGTTCTGCTTGCAGGCTGTTATCCCTTCGAGGCAGTCCAGACAGCAATACTAGCTCTATCTTTATTGTAAAGTTACACAAACAGAGTCTTGCAAGACTGAAAGTATTTCTCCCCTCCTCTCTTTTTACTCTCCAGAAAACTAGGGAGGGTCCCTTCTGAAATGCTTCCCGTGCTTCCTCTCCTTGTGTGGACTGAGACAACTTTTACATGCCAGTTGTCCCATTTGCAGCTTTTCCTCCTGTCTCCCAAGGTCATTCCCACAGACTATTATACAAGCATATACATACTTGGAGTGTGAGGGTGCAGCGGATCCCCTGGCTCTGCAAGGGTGGATCTAAATCTCCCAGCCACAATGCTCCTGCTCCCTTCCATGCTTCTGTGGAGGGCCTGTTTGGTATCCTGCCCCATTGCACTTCCATGCCAGAGAAGTTCCAGCTCTGCACTGTTGAATAGGAGGAAGAAGGTAAACAGTGACAACTCATCCTCCTGCCTCAGCTGTTTCTTCTTTGGTAGCTTAGCAGAACAGCTGGGACATAGAAAAGGCCATGTTCCCTGACCGGATGGGAGTACTGATTTCAGAAGGCCTGGGCTGAGCTGCCAGCAGGAGACCTTGAGCAGGACCCTCTGTGGCCCAGCTTCACCCCAAAGGTTTCGCACAAGATGGCTTCCTTTCCCATGAGTCCCTATTTGATTGCTTGCAAAGGAACACCCTAAGTTTCATATGCAGTTGGCTGGTTGGCTGGGAAAGCTGGCCTGTTTGGTATGGCAGAATGGGAGATAGAAAGAGATGAATATTTTATTTATTTATATACTATTTAAATTTATATGACCGCCCATCCCCCCCAACCGAGGGACTCTGGGCGGCTTACAATAAAATCCGCAATTAAAATATAAATATAAAATTACAATGATCAATATAAATATAATAAATAAGTACAAAATCCAATCTGGCTGATCGATCTTAAATAATGGGGAGGACATTATGGTACTAGCCACCTGCAGGAGGAGCTATTGCCTTTCCCATCCCAAGCAAGGTGGCAGAACCAGGTTTTCAAATTTTTCCAGAAGGCCGGGAGTGAGGAAACCCACCTCAGCTCTGGGGGCAAGATATTCCAAAGGGTGGGTGCCACTGCAGAGAAGGCCTGCCTCCTAGAACCCGTTAGATGAAATTCTTTTGTTGATGGGGTCAGTAGCATGCCCTCTCTGCATGACCGGGTAGCAGGTCGATGTTATGGGGATGACACAGTCCCTCAGGTTGTTAGGGTTATTCTATGTAGAATCCATGCGAATGGATTCCTTCACTGTGAATTTCCAGCCTGTAAAGCTAGTATTTTTCCATACAATGTTCCCATAACAAAAGCACGTAAACAACAGGTGTGTGGCCTTGCCATAGCCAAAACAATCAGGCCAAATTGCTTATCTCATGGGAACAATGTCCCGAAGGGAAGACAATGTGCAACACTGCCATCTCATGGCGATTTATAGTAAGTACAACTCTGTAAATGCATTGTCAGTTTGAAAATGTCCTGACCCACATATGGCCAATCAGAATGCTGAACCAAGTGTATAATTCAGCTACGAACTATGGGTCTACATCCATCTTTCTTCTTGACTTCTATCTGTCCTGCTACCATGTACTCTGTTCCTGAACTGTAACTATGCCTGGCCTTTGTATGGGCCATGATTTTTTCATCACATCTGCTGATGGAACTCTGCGTATCCTTTGTTTTTTCCTTTTGCAATAATGTTCTATATCTCCATTATTGCCTTATGCTACAATAAAATATTGTTAGCCTTACACGTTGTTTGGATTACTCTGCGCCTGAAACCCCAAAAGCCAGCAACATCCCACACAGGTATCCTGGCCCCATGCCATGTAGGGCTTTAAAGGTAATAACCAACACCTTGAATTGGACCTGGAAGCAAACCGGCACCCAGTGCAGCTCATGGAGTAAATGTGTTATGTGTGCTGATCTTGGTGCACCTAAAATTGCCCACGTGGCTGCGTTCTATACCAGCTGTAGCTTCCAGATATTCTTCAAGGGTAGCCCCATGTAGAGCACATTGCAATAGTCTATATGGGAGATGACAAGGGCATGAGTGACCATTCGGAGGGCATCACGGTCCAGGAATGGGTGTAACTGGCACACAAGCTGAAGCTGCACAAAGGCCCTCCTGTCCAGGACTGCCTCCTGCTCTTTGAGTAGGAGTCGTGAGTCCAGGAGGACCCCCAAGTTCCGCACTGGTTCCGAATGGGGCAGTGCCACCCCATCCAGAACCAAAGATGACAACTTCCTGGATACTGAGAGGCCATCAATCCACAGCCACTTGGTCTTACTAGGGTTCAGTTGAAAGCTGTTTATTTATTTATTATTCATATTTATACCCCACCTATCCCCTCCCTATCGGAGGACTCTAGGCGGCTTACAACATTTACAATTCATATATTTATACATTCATATATATTAACAACGTTTATTACCGCGCACTCAGGGAAGGGGTAAGGGAACCGACTCTTGTAGTATTGGACTACATGTCCCAGAATACCTTGCTTCAGAGTCAGCTGCTGACATCCTGGATATTGCTGTTCGGGATCCGTCGTCTCCGTTTCTCCGTCTCCGCAGCCATTCGCGAGGTCTTCTTCGCTCCGGAGGCGACCCCTGACAGGACGCCAGCAAATTCTCCTACGTAAGGTGGTACCCATTTATCTACTTGCAATTAGCTTTCGAACTGCTGGGTTGACAGGAGCTGGGGCAAGTGACGAGAGCTCACCACGCCAGGCGGAGGTTCAAACTGCCGACCTGCTGATCGGCAGTCTTACAGCATCAGCAGTTTAACCCGCTAAGCTACCGCGCCCCGCGATGTTGTTCCCCATCCAGGCGCCCACATCCCCCAGGCACTGAGCTAGGGTGGCGACCACATCACTTACTTCACCTGGGATGGAGATATACAATTGAGTATCATCAGCATATTGATGATACCTCATCCCATGGTGACGGATGATCTCACCCAGCGGTTTCATGTAGATGTTAAATAGGAGAGGAGAGAGAACTGAACATTGTGATACCTCACATAAGAGGGATTGCTGGTCGGATCTCTCCTCCCCTATCACCACCTATTGGGAACGGCCCTGAAGGAAGGAGGTGAACCAGCGCAAAACTACGCCACCAACCCCCAACTCCCTGAGCTGCCCCAAAAGGATACCATGGTCGATGGTATCAAAAGCCGCTGAGGCCCAAGAGAGCCAGGATGGATGCACTGCCTCCATCCCACTCCTGCCAGAGATGATCCATAAGTGTGACCAATGCGGTCTCTGTCCCATATCCTGGCCTGAAACCTGACTGAAGGGAGTCTAGATAATCTGCTTCATCCAGAATCCTCTGGAGTTGCAGCACCACCACTTTCTCAACCACCTTTCCCAAAAAGGGAAGGTGGGAGACAGGATGGAAATTGTCCAAGATGGTAGGGTCCCGGGATGGCTTCTTGAGGAAGGGGTGCACCAGTGCCTCCTTAAAGGTAGCCAGGAACACCCCCTCCCCAAGGATGAATTAACCATCACCTGGACCCACCCTCAAGTCACCTCCCAGGCTGATTTTACCAGCCAGGAAGGGTACGGGTCTAGTTGGCATGTGGTGGCATTCACAGTCCGGAGGATCCTGTCCACTTCCTCAGGCCCAACAGGATCAAACCATTCCCAGATAACAAGGTAAGACCGCTCCCTTGGCATCTCCCCAGACTGTGCTTCATGCTTAGAGTCCAACTTAGAACGAATCTGAGCGATTTTACTCAGCAGATGCTTAGAAATCTCCTCCACACAGCCCTGCAGGTGGGTCACTGACTCCACCTTACCCAAGAGAGATTGAGTAATCTTGAACAGGGCCATCGGATGGCATTCTGCGGATGCAATAAGAGTGGAGAAATATTTACATTTCGCCGCTCTTACTGCCACAAGGTAGGCCCTAATAGCAGCTCTAGATTGTGTTCGGTCAGATTCAGTCCTCATCTTCCTCCAGCGGTGCTCCAGATGTCTCTTAACCCTCTTCAAAACCCTCAACTCCTCTGTAAACCACAGGGAGTGACGGGTTGAACGAGGCAAGAGAAGTCGCACAGGCACGAACCTGTCCAAGGCCCCAGCTTCTTCCCTATTCCAGGTTGCAGCCAGGACCTCTACTGGACCATGCAGCAGATCCTCGGGTATAACCCCCAGGTCCCTGTGAAACCTCATCAGGCCCATAAGTCACTGGGGGTGGACCAATTGAATAGGTCATGCCTCCTGCGGGGCAGCACAAGAGAATCTCAAGGTCACCAGGGCGTGGTCTGACCATGACAATGGGGATAGATGCAACTCTCCCCCTCAGATCACATTGCCACTGCTCAGACAAGAAAACCAAGTCTGGGGTGAGTCCACTGTCTCGAGTCGAGTTCCGGATTATCTGGGACAGGCCCATGGCTGCCATGGTAGTCATTAACTCCTGAGCCGCTTCCAAGGCCCATCCCAGGGACGGCAGGTTGAAGTCCCCCAGAACCATAAGCCTGGGGAACTCCACCGCCAGCCTCGAGACGGCCTCCAGCATCTCAGGCAGGGAGGTTGCTACGCAGCAGGGAGGCTGGTACAGTAGCAACACTCCCAAATGTTCTCAGGAACCCAACTTGAAAAACAGGGTCTCACAACCGGCCACTTGCAGAGCAGTGCCCCTGAAGGCCACTATAGACTCTCGGATGACAACCGCCACCCCTCCCCCCCTGCCCCAGTGTCTTGGATGGTGCCACACCTGAAACCCGGCCGGGCACATCTCCGAAAGGGCTACTCCCCGCTCTGGGCCCAGCCAGGTCTCGGTGATACATGCCAGATCTGCCCCCTCGTCTACAAGCAAGTCGCCTATGAGGGGGGCCTTGTTGTTTACTGACCTGGAGTTAAGAAGCAGCAGCCAGAGACCAGGGCCCTCGAAGATCTGTTTTCCAGGGTGTGGGGTTGAACTTGGAGGGCCGGAACACGCCACCGGTAGCAAACACTGGGGGCGTCTTCCCCGAAGCTGGCCTGCCCTCCGGTTCCCATCATAACATCCCTGACCCATCACTACCTCAATGGAATAGCCCACCCTATAGCCCCCAGGGTTTCCTAATCCAGTAGCCTCTACTCCCAGACTCCTGGAAATCCTGGGTTCAAATAAGGATCCCTTACCCCACACACTACTTCTTGGGAGGAGAGCAATGGCAAATCTTGATAAAATAGTTAAGAGCAGAGACATCACACTGACAACAAAGGTCCGCATAGTTAAAGCAATGGTATTCCCTGTAGTAACCTATGGCTGTGAGAGCTGGACCATAAGGAAGGCTGAGTGAAGGAAGATAGATGCTCTTGAACTGTGGTGTTGGAGGAAAATTCTGAGAGTGCCTTGGACTGCAAGATCAAACCAGTCCCTACTCCAGGAAATAAAGCCAGAGTGCTCACTTGAGGGAATGATATTAAAGGCAAAACTGAAGTACTTTGGCCACATAATGAGAAGACAGGATACCCTGGAGAAGAAGCTAAACCATGAATGGACACTCAAGAAAGGAAGGTCATGGCAGAGAGGTCAGACTAAATATGATCCCTGGGGAAGGTAACGCACCCCAGTATTCTTGCCGTGAAAACTAAATAAAGCCAGACTGCTCACTTGAGGGAATGATATTAAAGGCAAAACTGAAGTACTTTGGCCACATAATGAGAAGACAGGATACCCTGGAGAAGATGCTGATTCTAGGGAAAGTGGAAGGCAAAAGGAAGAGGGGCCGACCAAGGGCAAGATGGATGGATGATATTCTGGAGGTGACAGACTCAACCATGGGGGAGCTGGGGATGGTGACGGCCGACAGGAAGCTCTGGCGTAGGCTGGTCCATGAAGTCACGAAGAGTCGGAAGCGACTGAACGAATAAACAACAAAACCCCACACATCCATCCTCTCACACCCAATCAAACTTGGGTGATGGTAGGCCCCCCCCCCCCCAGCACACAAGCAATCGTTCTCGGCACTGTTGGGTCCTAACAACTGCCCACACTCCCACTGTGTCCCCCCACAACCTCTTTTACTAGTTGAGGAGGGGCACCCCAACCACTCCTACCCACCACCTGTCTCTCACTCAGGGGTGGGTACTCTTACATACACTCAGATACTCCTAACTCCCCTCCCCATGTCTCTCACATATGGGGGGGTATCACACTCACACCTCGAACTCTCTGCCACCCCAATAGGACAGGAACCAGCACTCCTCCGTTCTGTCCCCTGGGACCCTTATTATCTTTAAAACCAATGGGATATCAATCCAAAATTGCCTTCGACCTGGGACCCTCCATCCATCCTCAAATAGGCAGGAGGCTTGGCAACCTTCAAGGCCACCACCACCCACCAAGGCCCACCAGAGCTTCCCCAAAAGTCCACCGAAGGTCATACTCGCCCCTCAAAGCCACCGAAGGTCTTGTGGCTATGGAAGTCCACTACAGGGGTCTGCAGATTATCTTGAATTTAATTTAATCCCCCCTTGGGGGCTGCAAAGGTTAAAAGGCTGTTCTCACTGCAGTTGGCTGCCAGAGATCCGCCACCACAAGACCCCCCACGTTCTACTGTCACCTTTTGCTGCTTGTCACTCAACTGGGCAGCTCCGCCCGCGAGGCCAACCACCTCACCAAAGCCACCCAGTCCATCAGGGCCTCCGGGGGTCCACCGGTGTCCTCAGGGTCTAGTCAGGTCCACAAATGGCCACTCAATTCGGGGCCATACAATCCATGCGGGGCTCACCACCGCCGCCGCTGCAAGGTCTTTCATTCATGGCGCCACTCAGCTGAGAGGCTCCACCAGCAAGGCTGAAAGCCTTGCCGAAGCTGCCCAGTCTGCCAAGGCCGCCGAGGCTCCACTGATATCCACGGGTGTCCAAGTCGGTCTGCTGGGGATCCCCTGGTGTCCATGGGGTCCAGCACCCTGCTGCTGCAAAGGTCTTTCCACTTGCGAAGGTCTTCCCATTCGTGCCACTCACGCCGCTCACTCCATCCAGGGGGGTAATGTTGCCCAAGCTCCATGCAGATTCCAAACGTTGGGGGGGGGGGAAGCCCATCAGAACCTTTCCCCTGCAGACCCAGTCAGCAAAACCGAGTCAAGGGCTCAGGAGGGGCTCATGGAAGCCAGAATCCTCCCCCAGAGTGGTGAGAACAGGGGGCTGCAGTCAGCATCTGTCCCCTGTCACCATCTTGGATTTTAACTAAGCTAATTCTCTGTGTTTTAAAATATGCAAATGCTGCATTGGGGTTTTTCAGACTAAGCATGGAAACATGCATGGAAACATGCAAAAATGTATAAATGTGTATGTTTTGCACATGATGCTGTAGTTTGTTTTGCGAGACTGAGATCTCTAGAACAAGGGTTTAACAACCTAATCTTTTTGTTGGTTGTGCTGTCCCTACTTTAAGCCCCCCTCCCAACACATAGACTCTGGTTCAGACATTATTGAAAAGCTTGGCCATGCTGCTCCCACCTGTTACACTGCAGTGCCTTGTCTAGGTGTTCTGGGAGGCTGCTGATAGAAGCTTTGGGAGCAGCCGAGAACCAAACATTCCAGAGAGGAGAAGAGAATGCTATGCCCAACTTACTGAATATTTATAACCCTCACAATCCAACTGTCCTGAGTACAGACAATCATGCCAAGCGAGGAAATGTCTGATGGATGCCGTCACATTCCTGACAGCAAAGTCACCAACCCAACTGAAAGAGTAACTGCATTGGGATAAAATGACTTAGATAAGGAGGAAGATATATTAAGAGACGAGAAAGCATTGTCCAGCATAGTTTTGTGTGTGGAAGACAGTCAGTTAAATTATGTGCGTGGCAAACAGCTAAAGAGTGCTGGGATTCCTTAAAAGATGTGTATCTCAGAAGCACACCTCTTTGTAAAGTCATGTTAACCAGAAAGCTGTATCGTGCACATTTGAGTGAAGGAGACAGCGTCTCAGCGCATTTACAGTACATGACAGGGCTCTTCTTAGAATTAGCACAGCGAGGGATGCAATTTACAGAAGTACATAAAGTGTTTCTTATTCTTAGTTCCCTAAATGAGATGTGGGATAACTGAGCAACCAGTTTTGGGTCAATATCTGAAAGGGATTTGACTGTTAATTATTTAACCGGTCGGCTTCTTGAGGAAGAGCAAAGGAGAAATTAATCTAACAGCAACGTAACTATGCCACGGAAAAAGAATTCTGTGAGGGAGGATTTTTCCTGCACAGATAATGAAAAAGTGCTGGCTGTGAAGAAATGTTTTCGCTGTGGCTCACCGCTGCATTTTCAGAAAGACTGTGATAAGAAAAGTAGGGCAAAGGGCAAGCCGAAGACAGCTCAGCAACAGAGTGGAGCCCAGGTGTCTGTTATCAAGTCGGCTGGAAGGAATTTGAAGCAAAAGTGGCTTTTGGACAGCGGAGCAAGCGAACATGTTACCAACGACCAGAAGATGTTTACAGATTTCAAGCAAGCTGAACAGGATCATGTTAGCTTGGCTAATGGTAACTGTGCATCTGTATCTGGGCAGGGGTCTGTATTTGTACCTTGTTTAAATGCTGATTTAAATATGTTATGTGTACCAGACCTGGAATACAATATCCTTAGTGTTTCTCAATTGGATAAGAAAGGATATGAAGTAAGGTTTTTTGGGGGTGAATGTATTATTATGAAGAATAATCATGTCTGTGGAAAGGGTGTATTACAGAACAATTTATACGAATTGGAACCCAAGACAGATGATGTAGCCCATGCAGAATTTATCAACAAACCATATCATAGTTCATGTGGACATTTGTGGCACAGAAGGCTAGGACATTCTAGTTTCACAGTGGTTGAAAAGATGTCTGAAGCCGGTACTGGAATGGATTTGGAACTGTGCCAAGCTTATCTGGATTGCACGGCATGTAAGATGTCTAAGTCAAAGGTTTATCCAGTAAGCAAACAAAGTGATAGAAAGTCACATAAATGTTTTGAGCTTGTTCATGCTGACCTAATCGGCCCATTGCCAGCTACATTAGGTGGTGCACAGTATGTTTTTGTAATTGTTGATGACTATACACGTTTTGGTTTTTGTTATCTGTTGAAAGCTAAGAGCCAGACATTTGAGAAGTTCAGGAATTGGGTGCAGTTTGTAGAACGTAGGTACAACACAAAGGTGTGTAGTTTGCAGACTGACCAGTGTACTGAATTTATGAATAACAGTTTTCAGCAATGGTTCAGTAGGAGGGGCATTGCACACAGAAGAACCAATCCACATAGTTTGTCGGAGAATGGAGTGGCTGAACGACACTTAGCATTACAAACAGTTAAGGATTCACTGTTAGCTGACTCAGGGTTATCCAGAGGGTACTGGGGAGAGGCTATTCTGGGGGCACTGGGGTTCATGCTGGCAGGGGGACAGGGAGAGGGGAGAGGCAGCTGGGTAGATTTGCGAGCACCAAGGCCACGATGGGCCAGTGGGTTCTAAACTCAACAGCTTGGTGGCGGCGGTTGTGCTCGATTGCTCGGGGCTGCTGGCAGGAGGAGGAGCAGATGGTCCTGCTGCTGCTGCTGGCAGCTCTTCTTCCTGCTGCTGTGTGGATGGAGGTGGTTTTGGCGGGTCTCCTCTCGGCTGAGCCGGGTCTGGGACTTCGCTTCACTGGGTTATTTTATACTTAACATATCTTCCTCCTTATCTAAGTCTTGACTTGCAGAAATTATTACCTCTCACCTAATTCACCTCACCTGTCTAATTAATCTACTTGTAAATTCTGGGTATTATACAAACCCCAACAAGATGTATGGTTGCAGGCTAGTAAAGCGAAACTGACAGAGAAAACAGAATTCTGGTGGAGTGGGGATAGATTGTATATTCCGTGGACTACTCACGGCTCCCCAAAGTCCTTCACGATGCAAAAACATCTCCATCTTATACGCCCATGAAAGATAATTGGATTCATTCAGCCGTGTTAGAGGGAAACCACCTCCGATAGTAGACTGCATCTTTGCTGTGCTCACCGCTCACGGCCCCTCCTGGGCAAGATAACAATGAATAAACGGCACAGATTCACAGAACGTCCCACAGCTCCAAGTCCATCTTAGGTAACACACAGCCAGGCACGGAACCGGTAAAAGCTCCAAATCCGCCCCAGATAGCCACACGACTCCTGGATAGGCTTCAATGTACACACAGCCATGCCAGTGACCTGTTAGAGTCCCAACTGGACACATTCCACTGCTGGGCCCATAACCTGTCAGAGTACACAACGCTGGGGCTGCCAATGTTCCTTCTAGACCTCAGAGTAATACGTTCTATTGAGTAAGCAGACACTCACAAGAGTTTAGCTAAAATAGTCTATTTACTCTATATACATACGCAGTCAATACACAGTCCAATAATGTCCAACAGATACAGATGATAATGAAGATAGTAACGAGAAGAGAAATGAACACTTATATACTTAAATTGACCAATCACATTATAGGTCAAATTCATTATCTACCACACCCATCTTAAACTACATCAGCTGCAGTATGAGTCACTTCTTTCATCATTCTTTAACAGTGGCTGCTAATAGAATGACTTGCAGAAATTATTACCTCTCACCTAATTCACCTCACCTGTCTAATTAATCTACTTGTAAATTCTGGGTATTATACAAACCCCAACAAGATGTATGGTTGCAGGCTAGTAAAGCGAAACTGACAGAGAAAACGGAATTCTGGTGGAGTGGGGATAGATTGTATATTCCGGAGCCTTTGAGGAGGAAAGTACTTGAGAGATGTCATGACGCAAAGTCAGCTGGCCATTTCAGGTCCTAAAAACTTTTCACCTGTTAATTTTGGTGGCCATCTCTTCGTAAAGATGTGGAGGAGTATGTGGCCAGTTGCCCAACCTGTGCCATGGCAAAAAGAGTGGGGGGGCAAGCCCAGAGGGCTGTTGCAGAATGTGGCGAGCCCCACCCAACCTTGGAAACAGATAGCTATGGACTTTATGGTGGATTTAACAGAGAGCAAAGAGAAAACAGTGATTTGGGTAGTAACTGACTTATTCTCAAAGCAAGCTCATTTGATTCCTTGCACTAGCATACCTAAGCGGGACATTAGGCCAAAATGTTTGTGCAGCACATTTATAGAATACATGGGACCCCCGAACAAATTATAAGCAACCGGGGCATACAATTCACCTCCAAATTTTGGAGGGCATTCCTGAAGATGATTGGTGTGGAACAAGGGCTAAGCTACTCCCGTTTGCAGAAGTGGCTTATAACAATTCAGTACACCAGAACACGGGATTTTCCCCATTCCAGGTAGTGAACAGACAAGAATTCGTAGCCTTCCCAGAATTGCCAACTGATTGATCCAAAATCAGCCCATTAGATGAATGGATAGAATGCATAACTGACAGTTGGCCGGTAATAGAGAAAGCACTGGATGGTGCAAAGGAAACTTACAAGAAATATGCTGATCACAAGAGGGCACCAGAATGGCAACTGAAATTGGGGAGAAAGTATATTTGTCTACGAAGTTCTTAAAGTCTTCACAGCCCTCAAAATAGCTAAGTCCAAAGTACATGGGACCTTTCCCTATCACCAAAATAATCAATGACGTGACATTACAGTTACAGTTACCGAAAACTGAGAAAAATCCACCCCATTTTTTATTGCAGCCTGCTGAAACCAGTTAGAAACTCAGAACACTGGCACCCAGAACAGCCTACACTGGTCCCAGTGATGATTAAAGGAGAGCAGCATTTTGAAGTGCTAGAGATACTGGATTCCAGATGTCATTGGGGGTGGGAGGTTACAGTATTTAATACAGTGGAAGCACTTCCCCAAAACTCATAATCAATGGGTAAACAGTCACCATGTGCAAGAGCCTCAATTAGTGAAAAGATTTCATGACAAATTCCCAGCGAAACCAAAATAGAGGGTTTTGAAAAAATCCTGTTAACATGTAGAATGTAATGTATGTTTCTCTTTGTATTCCCTCCATAAGTTTTAATGTGGGGAATTTATTTTCAGGGGGGTGGTATGTCAGGATGTGATATCCTGCCATGGTGACAGGCGGTGACATCCTGCCAGTTTATCGAAACCCGCAGGGTCAGCGGGATGCTTTGTGGTGGGCATACCTGCAGGGTCATTGGGAGTGCTTTGTAGTGGAAACTTGCCAGACTTGTAGAGGAGGTGAGAATGCTTGTAGTGGTGTCTTGGGTTATTCGCAGGACTGCAAAGTATGCTGATTTGAGTATTGTGTCAAGCAGTCCAGCACCAAAGACAGATCAAAGAACGCTATCATCATGTTGGTTGATTCAGGACTGGGAAGATCTAGAAATTATGAGACAAAGGGAGAGGCTGTCAAGCCACGGATCCCTGATGGGGGTAGGATACCCCAAAGAGTTTAACTGTTGATTTGCGTGGGCTCCCTTCATTTGAGACAGGAAGGAGGCCAGGGGGTCCTTTCACCAGCTTGTCTTATGCAAAAAAAGTATTTGGTGACTGGCCATCCCCATCCCAGCAGCCATTTTGTGGCACAACCCGTGACATGATCTGAAAATGTCCACTGTGTCCTCCACACCAAAAAGGTTGACTAGTGCTGAAATACTGCAGAGAACCCTTGGGAGGCCTGTGGGAGATGGAAAGTCTATCAATCTCAACTTCTCTCAGTTTCTTCTTCTACCAGTCTTCAATTTGTCTAATCCTGTTTCTTCAGCACTTACGACTTAAAAAAAGAAAGAAAAAAAAACTCAGCACAAACATTTTAAAGGATTTCCTTGCACATTTCCCCCTAACATATGCATTTTCAATCGAATTTTGCCTAACAAAGGATAATTGCTTTCTGGTTTATATATTGACTTTGGAAGTGCAAATTTGCTATACTCTTCTCAAAAGGCAGCTGAAATGAAATTATTCCTTATTCCTGGGTGTGACAAGACTCATGGGTATTCCATTCTTGACTCTCTTGCACAGTAACAGCCAGCATGAGGATGGAGTGGGGATTTATTGGCTCGTGCCAGAAGGTAATGACCATCTTTAACTATCTGCTAGAGTGATAAAGACATCCAGTGACTTCTCCTTGAGAAACCTTCCTGGAACCTGAGGATTCTAAAGCCCCCAGACCAATTGCAAATATCCTCCATTTGGAGAATAGACTCAAATGAACAGTGTCTGGGAAACTCCAGGCCATTTGGATAAAACTGATTTTCCATATAAATTTCATTGTGTTTCAGGCTCAATTTGGCATGGAAATAGATATCTTTGGCTACAGAGATGGATGACAAATATTAGCAGACAGATGGGGATTGTAGGTTGTTCAGTACTCATTAATTTCTTGGCAGCTTTTAATACCACTTTCCCAGCATTGACTGGCTATACAACATATGATCTTGGATGACAATTGTTTAGACTTAAGTCTTCTTCCAAAAGGCTTCTACGGGCTATGAAAGTATTCATAGAATCATAGGGTTGGAAGAGACTTTGGAGGTCTTCTAGTCTACCCTCCTACCCAGTAAAGGAATCCTCATATCATCCTAGACAAATAGTTGTTCAATATTTCATTTATTTATTTATTTATTTAATTAATTAAATTTATATAACCTAGTTAAAATAAAATATAAAACATCAATGTACAGTATATAAAATAATAAATAATTATAAATCCAGATGGATGGTGGAATTAAAAACGAAGGACATTATGAAGTTAAGGAATTAGCCACCCCCATGAGGAACTATCCTTTCCTCCTTCCCATGCCAGGCAGCAAAACCAGGTCTTCAGCTCTTTCCTAAAGGTCGGGAGGGAGGAGATCTGCCTCAACTCTGGGGGCAAGGTGTTCCACAGTGTGGGTGCTACCACAGAGAAGGCCCGTCTCCTAGACCCCATCAGATGACATTCTTTGATTGATGGGGTTCGTAGCAGGCCCTCTCTGAATGACCTGGTGGGGCGGGTTGATAAAATGGGGATAAGATGGTCCTTCAGGTATTCTGGCCCCATGCCATGTAGGGCTTTAAAGGTAATAACCAACACCTTGAATTGTACCCGGAAGCAAACCGGCACCCAATGCAGCTCGTGGAGCAAAGGTGTTATATGTGCAGATTTTGGTGCACCCAAAATTGCTCGCACGGCCGCATTCTGCACCAGATGAAGCTTCCGGATGGTCTTCAAGGGTAGCCCCATGTAGAGCGCATTGCAATAATCTACATGGGAGATGACGAGAGCATGAGTGACTGTTCGGAGGGCGTCGCGATCCAGGAATGGGCGTAACTGGCGCACCAACCAAAGTTGTGCGAAAGCCCTCCTAGCCACGACTGCCACCTGCTCTTCGAGCAGGAGTCGTGAGTCTAGAAGGACCCCCAAGTTCCGCACTGGTTCCGAATGGGGAAGTGCTACCCCATCAAGAACCAAAGATGATAATTTCCCAGAAGACGCTAGGCCATCAATCCACAGCCACTCGGTCTTGCTAGGGTTCAATTGTAGCCTGTTGTTCCCCATCCAGGCCCTCACAGCCCCCAGGCACTGGGACAGGGTGGTTACTGCATCACTTACTTCACCAGGGATGGAGATGTACAATTGAGTATCATCCGCATACTGATGATACCTCATCCCATGGTGTCGGATGACCTCGCCCAGTGGTTTCATGTAGATGTTAAATAGGAGAGGAGAGAGAACCGAGCCCTGCGGCACCCCACACAAGAGGGGCCGAGGGTCAGATCTCTCCTCTCCTATTACCACCGACTGGGAACGACCTCGGAGGAAGGAGGTGAACCAGCGCAAATCTACGCCGCCCACCCCCAACTCCCTAAGCCGCCCCAACAGGATACCATGGTCGATGGTATCAAATGCCGCTGAGAGATCCAAGAGAGCAAGGATGGATGCACTACCACCATCCCGCTCCCGCCAGAGATCATCCGTAAGCGCGACCAATGCAGTCTCCGTCCCATATCCCGGCCTGAAACCTGACTGGAAAGGGTCTAGATAATACGCTTCATCCAGGGTCCTTTGAAGTTGCAACACCACCACTTTCTCAACCACCTTTCCCAAAAAGGGGAGGTGGGAGACTGGACGAAAATTGTCCAGGATGGTAGGGTCCAGGGCTGGCTTCTTATTTTCTTGAAAACTTCCAGTGATGGAGCACCCACAACTTCAGAAGGCAGGCTGTCCCACTGCTTAATAGCTCTTACAGAAATTCCTTCTTAGTTCAAGTTTGGATCTCCCTCTGCAAAGCTTCCATCATTGGTTCTTGTCTTAACCTCAGGTGCTATGGAGAATAAATCCACACCCTCTCCCTTCATGACTGCCATCATGTCTCCCCTTAGCCTTCTCTTCATTTGGTTAAATATACCAAGTTCCTTTAACTGCTCTTCATAGGATTGAGCCTCCAAGCCCCTCACCATCTTTGTCGCTCTTCTCTGCACTCTTTCCAGTTCCTCAGTGTCTTTTTTGCATTATGGCAACCAGAACTGGACACTGTATTCCAGATGTGGTCTGACCAGCGAAGCACTTAAACCTAAGAGCCTCTTCTGACTGAGAACAAACAGCAGTCCTGTGACTAGAAGGCAATGCTAGTATAATGCTTGAACAGGCTGGTATTTATGGAGTAGTGGTGGGAGGCCCTCCTTTTCTCAGGCAACCAATCATTTTTAGGATGCAGACTTTCTCAATTGTGAAAGGCAATGGAGATATCAGCAGCACTAAACAAGATGAACTATAAGCAAGAGCACAGATGACTGATGGGTCTCCCTGGGTTGGGGTCATATTGTAGAGCAGTCTTTCTTAACCTTCTGACCCTGGAGGAACCCTTGAAATATTTTTCAGGGCCCGGGGAACCCCTGCACATTCAGGCTCAAATATAGGCCAGAAGTTACAAAATTATTATATTTGTTTCATGGGTAGGCCTGTCTATATGCATTAACAGTGTTCTTAATCTAAAAATAAAGAATGAAACTTACCTCTTTAATGTGAAGTTGCCTGAATTTTAAATAATTTTTAAAATAAATTGTGATCTTCGGAAGCAGCTCAGACAGATGCCTCCTAATTCACATTAGATATAGCACATTCAGACTTGCAAGATTCTGTATGGCAGCCAATCTCAATAAAAGTAGTTTTAGCCTTCTGTGCCATTGATTTCCTGGTCTGATCTACCTAGTGGGGCTTGGTATATTTATCAAGTCAGCTTGCTCAGCATGCTGGCTAGGGAATTCTGGGAGTTGAAATCCACCTATCTTAAAATTGCCAAGGTTGAGAAACACTGTTCTAGACTAAAAAGGCAGCTTATATGTCAAACATGTGAATTGAACTTTTCTGTTAAATTCTAAAAAGGCAGCTCTTCAATTCTGGGAATTGAAGTCCACCCATCTTAAAGTTGCCAAGGTTGAGATACACCTGGCTGTTTAGGAAGATATATAGGCAGCCATCAATCTCCTAAGCACATTTAAGATTGCAAGCCCCAAACACAAGCACAAGTCCTCTCATTGACTGAATCAAACACCTCTACCTTGACTATCTTCATGCAGGGCTTACAGTTCAGACTCTGATCATCAGAATTACCATTTCAGTATTCACGTTTGCACAGAAAAGATAATGCTGAGGTGTGCTGTTCATTGGTAGAACCAAGAGGGTTTAGGGTTAGGGTAGTAGAGGGTCTTCAGCAAAGAGCATTCTGGCCAATTACTTTTTGGGTGGGTGTCCCCACAGGATATTAAATTTACACAACCCCCAAAGATATGAAGGAACATTTGCAATAGTTACTCCTTGGCACTTGGCATGTGGAGCAGAATTCAGTGGCAGAACCTTGTGCACCAATGGGGTCTCCCTGTCAAGAAGGTGGGCCCATGGAGAGTGTGCAATTACCCTATTTTAGAAGTCAGTGGAAATACGCAGGCTCAGAACAGTCAATCTTCTCCTTTTCAGAGCAAACATCAGAGCTGGTGTCAGGATGTCATCCATGCCATCCTGCCATGGCACCAGGAAGGAACACCCCATCCAGTCTGTTAAACTCACAGGGTCATGTAAAGTAAGGGAGAATGCTGGCGATGAGGTTTTGATGTATTCACAGACCTGCAAATATGTTAATCAAAGTATTGTGCCGAGCAATTCAGCACCCAGGATAGATCAAAGGGTGATATCGCTGTTAGTTGATTCAGACCCAGAAAGACCTGAAAACTGAGAGACAAAAGGAAGGGTGACCGAGCCGCGAATCCTGATGTGTGTGTGTGGGGGGAAACCTGGAGATTCTTAAACTGTTGGTTGTGGGAGCTTTATTCACTCAAGTCTTTAACGTGCAATGGATCACTGGCTTTAATAAAGATTCCTTCATATCCCTGAAGGGCTTGTGTCAGGAACCCTGATTTAATAGCCAACGGATCGAGGGCATCACAGAAAGACTCGAGTCAACATGGCGACCTTACCCAAAGACTCCAAGTTTACCAAGGAAGGTCCACAAATGGAATATCCAGAACCGGGGGAACCCCTCTGATGTCGGGAGGGGGAGACGGGGAAGATGGAGAAGAAGAGAGCTCTGGCCGGAGTGCATCAGAGTGCTTGGCGTGAGAAGGCAGCTCGCCGAGTGGGAGAGAGGGGCGAGAGGCAAACCTCAGAACCCCAACAAACCCAACCAGGCGAGAGACCAGGGGATGACTGGAGGAATGGAGAGTCAACCTTGAGAGCGCAACTCGATCCAGGACAACAAAAAGAACCAAGCCTGCTTGGTCCCTGGAGGTGGGAGGAGGTGCGGAGAGGAATCCAGACCGGTGGGTGACTATGCGAGAAAGAGTCTCCCGCTCCAGGTGGTCGACCTTGGAGCAGTGGATGGAGAAAATGGAACAAGAGATTAGTTCCGTGGGAGAACGCCTATCTGACCTGCAGGAAGAGGTCAAGCTTCGGAAACTGAGCTGGGGGGCGATGACCAGCACAGTGATGACGAAAGACCAGACATCCTTGGAAGGAGAGAGCAACAAATCTGAAACAGGGAGGTCGCGGGGTGACCAGGTTGGTAACCACTCACTCCCCTCGCGGCCGAAGCCAAGCCGGGGCGACAAGAAGGACCCTGAGCACAGATGGGATGTTTGGGGTGAGAGACTTGAGGGCGACGTTTGCTGGGGGCCCTAAAAGCCTGGCCTGCTTCCTAACCCACGTGAGGGGAATCATGGAAGAATGTGAGGGGTCGTTTCCCACCGAAGGCTCCAAGGTGCGGTACATTTCGACCCATCTTGAGGGCGAGGCCATGGAATGGCTCATAGAATTGCACAACTCAGCCAATCCATGAAGTCTAAAAAATGGGCATATATACAGCTGTGTAGTTTCTTGGGCTGTGGGAACCACCTTTTGATTATCCTCACACAACTGCAAGATATCACATCTGTGAGATGTTTGCCTGCCTGCACTGTGGATGGCTTGCTTAATACAACCTACTTTCCTTGGTTACCAAATTAAACCCATCCTGTGGATTCTCCCGTGCGGTGGGCCATTAGCTAACCGAGCAGGCCGGTTTGCCCAGCACATCAAGCATAACAAACCCCTAATCAAATCAAAGTTAAAATTAACTAATTTTAGCATGCTATGTGAATAGAGCAGCCAGGCCTTAACTGGCTGGTTAAGCTTGTACTGTCAACACAGCTCATGGGTATGAGTTTGTATTCCAGGGATATGAAGCAGAAACACAAAGGTTTCACTTTAATGAGTGAGCAAATTTTTACAATTCTGGGAACAAGCATTTCCTCCCTTTCAGATTTTTTAACTTTTTGCCTGTCTTCCTCACTACTAAATGTTATCAGAACTCCATGTGGATTGTACTGATCTGTAAAGGGAGTCTGGGTGGAGGTCTAACCATGCAGATCTAGAGGCTTAAAAGAAATTTCTGAAGACCTCCATAATAAAAGTCATTGACAGTCTGGAAAAAGTCTCGAAACAGAGGTTTGGGAATCTTCCCAAAAGTTGCTGTCCTGTCTAAATCACTTCAAAGTTTGCAGGGGGTGGTAAAGAAGTCAAGATGACAGCTGCAATGTTGCAATCTTGAAAAGTTCACCCCTTTTTATATGCATTAACTTGTACCAGTTGCAAGTTTTTTTTAAAAAAAGGGGGAGATATAATATCAACAATGCATGTGCACTTAGCCACTGAGACCAGTGACAGAACCTATACCCATGATCCAGCAGGCCCTCACATCATTTCTGTTATGTAATATATTTAATACTCTTTGATTGGTATATTTAATACATTTTGAAGATTAAAAAAGGTTTTGTTTTGGGGAGCACTAAGTGGAACTCTGCACATGGGTGCCTTGTATGCCAGCAGCATCCCTGAACAAGAAGCTGCTCATCCCCAAAGTGCCCGTGTGATCCTGGGTGCTTAAACCTCCTTAACTTTTGCCAAAACTCCACCCACAGCGGTACTAGAGAGAAGTCATCACAGCAACATTCCCCTCTCAAGGCAACGATGCCCATGTGAAATTCGAGAAACTGACCGTCCAGCCTGGGTGCTTCTATGTAGCCCTTTCTGGGGGATTCCACACTTCCCCCGTATTTAAAAGGTCTGGTGATACAGAGGAGGGGTTTCTTCACCCTCTGCTCTCCAGCCAGTGCCCTGAGATCAATGGGTGAGTCTCAAATTTCCAACGGTTGTCACTGCACTGCAAGAGAACCTATGTTGACAAGCCTGTCTTACTGCTGATCTATGTATGAGGTTCATCATTCTGAGTTTGTTACTTATTTATTCACCTATTTTAGAAATTCGATCAAAATAAGTACATTGATTGGTTGCCTAGGGCACCACCATATGGCTCAGAGTGATGTGCAAATCAAGTCAAAATTGGCAGAACGAGTTAACTGCATGAGGGAATGCCTATATCAATATTTACTAATATGCCTTGTGTTTACTTGCTTTTGTGTGGTTCGAGTTTTGCAAAATAACTTGTGCAGTAACCCTGTGGTTTATTTAAAAAGTGATCATTTCAACAATTAAAAATCAATCTGAAGGCAGGAAAAGGGCCAAAGGGGCACTGAACACAAGCCGTGCTCTGTCAGATTGAACCCCTGGCCCATCTAGTCCAGCAGTCAGAAGCCCACAAGTCTCCCAGTCACTTGCCATCCAGGCTAATCACCATTGAATCCCATGACAAAGTGACAAAACATCTTCATGAGTCTTCTCCTTCCCGGGCATTCCTTTTGGGAGATTCCCTCTGTTTCAGAATGCCTTACACCTTTTAGCCTCCCCTCTTGCTCTCTTGGCTTCGCTCCACACAGCCTCCTTTTCCTCACTGACGATGATCAACCTCTTGGTGAGAGATGGTTATTCTCCAGTGGGAAGAAGACACACTGATGTCCCCTTGCCTAGGAGGATGTCACTGCCAGCTGCCCACGAGTCCATTACTAGCTTCTACCGGATGTTCCTCTTTTGAACAGAGGCCAGGAAGGCCACAAACACCTGCAGGCAATATAACTTTGGCAGATGGGAATTCCATTTCCATTGAAGGCAGAGGGAATATACCCTTGAGATGTTTTAATAAAGGTGGATACAAAGATCTCGTGGTGACAGATGCATATTATGTCCCACAAGCAGCTGCACATTTGCTAAGTGTACCAACATTGAACAGCAAAGGGTTCAATGTGATATTTAAAGCCAATGGCATATGTGAAGTGACAAGTGGAGGCAAGATTTATGTTACAGGTTTCCAGAAAGATGGTCTCTACCAGGTGAACTGCGAACAATCACCACCAGATGTCAGCCTCGCCTGCCAGCAGCAGCAGCAGAAAGAGGACAACAGCGCCACCACCTGGCACAGGCGCTTTGCACATCTTGACTTTGATGCAATTTTTAGAAAGAAGAATGAAGATATGGTAAGAGACTTTGAGCTAAGCAATCGTGAAAGGTGCCAATCAACGTGTGTAGTGTGCATCAAAGACAAAGCAACAAGACCAGCCATACCCAAACAAAGGGAAATGTTGGCAACTAAGCCACTTGAACTTATCCACACCGATTTGTGTGGACCTCTTCAAGCATCAGCTGTTGGAAATAAATATATTATATGCTTTATAGATGATTTTTCCAGGTACTGCATATCCTACCTGATGAAACAGAAATCCCAGACAGCTGATATGCTGAAAGCGTATGTAGCCATGGTGACCAACAAATTCAACAGGACCCCTCAAGCCCTCCAGAGTGATTGAGGCAGTGAGTTCATTTCCAACATCATGCAAACATACCTAACACAGCTAGGCATAGAACACAGATTAACCACTCCTTACATGCCAGAAAGTAATGGGGTGGCAGAGAGGAAGAACAGATCACTGATGGACATGGTAAGGTGTATGCTGTTAGAGGCATAACTACCTGACAAATACTGGGCAGATGCTGTCATGACAGCTACATACTTACAAAATAGACTGCCAACCAGAGCCAACAAGGTAACAACTTTTGAACTATGGCATGGGCGCAAACCAAGCGTCAAGCATTTGAGAGTGTTTGGATCCAAGGCTTATGCCCACGTTCCAAAACAAAGGAGGTCCAAACTAGATCCCAGAGCTGAAGAAGGGGTCATGATTGGCTATGCACCAGGAAGCAAGGGATACAGAATCTTGAACCCAAAGACAGGAAGAGTAGACATATGCAGACTGGTGTACTTTGATGAGAGGGAGAGAGGCTGCCATACTCAAACGGATGATGACTGCGCAGAAACCAGCAGTGGCAGTTACCAGCCTGAGATGTTAAGGCTAATAACAGATGACACAACCACCACACTGACCCAGAGGGAGATAGAAGCCCAGGCAGAAACTCCACCAGAGTCATGATTAAGCCTTTCTACCATGAAACTGCTTGTAACCAAGATCTACTGAATAAAATGTATGCTATCTTTATTTTTCTTCAACTAACTAAGGTGTGAAGACTGTTTTATTTCTGAATGTTAATTAAGATGTATGTGCAAGTCTTTTCTGGGCACTTCTACTCTGCAAGATTGTCATTAGCTGCTTGGAGTGTTTTTCTAACTTTCCAGACTCCAACAAAGGGTTACAGGCCCAGCTCAGTCCAGTACAAAACCAGTACAAACCAGTGCAGCTCGGCAGGCTGAGAACTGATTTTTGAAAAAGGCTTTCTTTGGTCTCACAGCCAAAAAGTCGCTTGCACATTTTTAAAAGGTAAGTTCAGAAAACCTTTTTCTTCTTCTCTCTGAACAATGGAGAAGGAGGAGGGCGCTCCCCCCATACCAAGGCTGACTGAGGATAATTACTCAGCATGGCTATTCAGATTGAAATTGCAATTAGATTTTGAAGAATGTTTAGATGCTTTGGAATTGCCTCAGCCAAAACCAGAAGATAGTGAGGAAGCCAATAAACAATGGAAGAAAAAGGATAAAAGAGCTAAAATTCTAATTGCTAGATCACTATGAGATCACAGATTAGCAGAGATTAAAAATATTTCTACTGCTAAGGAAATGATTGAGAATTTGTGCACTCTATATTCAGAGGCTGATGATCAGAAAGTTATCTCTCTGTTAAGAGAACTGCATGCATGTCATTTGGAAGACAATGGAGATGTAAATAAGCATCTAATAAGAATGCAAACTATATTTGATAAACTGAACACTGTTCAGAATCTTATGAGAGAAAAATTAAAAATGTCTTTTTTGCTGAGCACACTACCAGATAGATTTTTTCCATTTGTTGCCACTCAAAACCTAGAAGGGAAGAATTTTTCTCAACTGCTAGGAGCAATAAGGTCAGAATACCGCAGGCAGCAAAATTTGCCTTTCAATAAACAGCCCAGCAGAGATATGGGTTACCTGGCAATGAAGGCCAAGCATGAGCCAAAACTATTTGTGACTCATTACAAGAACAAAAAGCCCATTGTGTGCTATGTCTGCAAAACGCCAGGGCATGTTGCTAAGTTTTGTAAGGACAGGGACAGAGACAAAAAGGATTTTTCCAAGGGAAAAAGTTCTAAAAATGAAAGGGCCTTACACACTGTCTTTAAGGCTGATAATATCCCTGAAACTGATATTAATAAAAGCTCCAGAAGATGGGTAATTGACTCAGGAGCTAGTAAACATTTACGTGGAAATAAAAATGATTTTTGTGAGCTAGATGAAAAACCAGAAGGGAGCATAACTCTTGCAGATGGAAAATCGATTTTGATCAAAGGGAAAGGGACTGTACCATTAAGATGCTTCAATAATAATTATTACAAAGATCTTATGGCGACAGATGATTTTTATGTCCCAGGCCTGGAGGCTAATTTGCTGAGTGTACCATCACTGAATAATAAAGGTTTCAATGTGACCTTTAATGCCAATGGACTATGTAAATTCACCAGTGGAGAAGTTTATGTTATAGGTTTTCAAAAGGATGGCGTCTACCAGGTGAACTGTGAACAGCCGCCACCAGATGTCAGCCTTGCCTGTCAGCAGCAAAAGGAGGACAACAGCACCACCATCTGGCACAGGCATTTTGCTCACCGTGACTTTGATGCAATTTTGAGAATGAAGGCATGGTAAGAGATTTTGAACTAAGCAACAATGAAAGACGCCAATCAAAGTGTGTGATATGCATCAAAGGTAAAACAACAAGACCAGCCATACCCAAACAAAGGGAAAGGCGGGCAACTAAGCCACTCAAACTTATCCACACTGATTTGTGTGGGCCTCTTCAAGAGTCAGCAGGGAAAAATAAATATATTTTGTGCTTTATAGATGATTTTTCCAGGTACTGTGTGACCTACCTACTGAAGGAGAAATCTCAAACAGCGGATATGCTGAAAGCATATGTAGCCATGGTGACCAACAAATTCAAGAGAACCCCTCAAGCTCTCCAAAGTGATCGAGGAGGTAAGTTCATTTCACAAACCATGCAAACATTCTTAACAGAGTTAGGCATAAAAAACAGACTGACCACTCCATACACGCCAGAGCATAATGGGGTCGCAGAGAGGAAAAATAGATAATCAATGGACATGGTAAGATGTATGCTTCTAGAAGCAGATCTGCCTGACAAATACTGGGCAGATGCTGTTATGACAGCTACATAGTTACAAAATAGACTGCCAACCAATGCCAACAAGGTAACACCTTTTGAGCTATGGCATGACCGCAAACCAAGCGTGAAGCATCTGAGAGTGTTTGGACCCAAGGCTTATGCACATGTTCCAAAAGAAAACAGAACCAAACTAGACCCCAGAGCTGAAGAAGGCATCATGATTGGATTTGCTCCAGGAAGCAAGGGATACAGAGTCAAAAGACAGGAAGACAAGAATAGTAGAAGAGAAAGACAGGAAGAGTAAACACATGCAGAGTGGTGTACTTCAATGAAAGGGAGAGAGGCTGCCCGAGGCATGCTGATGATGACTGTGCAGAAACCAGCAGTGGCAGTTACCAGCTCGAGATGTTCATTCTCACGAAGCCATTGCCCAGAAGCAGTTACCAAGAACTGTGGGAGAAGTTGAACCTTCTGGACACTGAGACAAGTTGAAGAAGGGGTGTTAGGATTATCGGAAGTCAACTCAGCATTGTCTCACAAGCATAGGGGAGGACTTTTCTACTGAAACATATCTCTACTGTGTTTGTTGTAGGTGCCTGGGTCACCTGCTTCCTGTTTCCTGCTCTTTCTTAGGTCTTTTGAGGCCATTCTCCAACTTCCCTTCTTCCTAAGCACATGTGCCATGCAGGAGGGCCACATGGCTATGTGGGTCTCGTTCGAAACATCTTGCTTGCACGCAGACCAGAGATGATTAAGTCTTTCTACCATGAAACTGCTTGTAACCAAGATCTACTGAATAAAATGTAAGCTATCTTTATTTTTCTTTAACTAAATAAGGTGTGAAGATGGTTTTATTTCTGAACGTTAATTAAGCTGTATGTGCATCTTTTCTGGGCACTTCTACTCTGCAAGATTGTCGTTAGCTGTTTGGAGTGTTTTTCTAACCTTCCAGACTCCAACAATACTCAGTTGGAATCTGCCATCTTGCAACTTAAATCCATTATTTCAGGTTCTGTGCTCTGGAATGCTGAGGAGCACCAGTCTTGACCCCCTTCCGTGTTTGCAGAGTACTTTTGCATCCCCCCCCCCCCCCCCGCTGGTCTTCTCATCCGAAGGCCAAACATCCCCAGCTTTTTCAGTCTTTTTTCATAGGACTTGGTTTCTAGCCCTCTGCTCATCTCTGAACCTGTTTGTTGCCCTGAATTCTTCCTAAAGCATTTAAATACCCAGAACACAGTTCAACACAGAATCGTCTGTAGCTTGAATCATGTCAACTGGATTTCTATTTTTTCAGTGGAAACATTTCGCTCCTTATCCAAGGAGCTTCTTCAGTCTGAGCAAAGTTGGTAAGGGAATCCTAAATATGTTTCTAGGTAGCTGTGTGACCTTACACCTGGGGGCATGGTTATATTGAGATGTTATTTTAAGTCCTTTTATTATCTAAAGGAGGATCGTTAAGATCACCATGCTGCTGTTGAGCTTGTGAAATGGTCTTAATCTTCCTAGGCACAGAAGACAGAGCCGGGAGAAAGATGGGAGAAAGATTGTGCCTGAGGCCCCCACCTCTATTCAAGGAAGGATTTTCCAAGTTGGCATAAATGGATTCCTTGACCCCTCTCTCAAACCACCTATCTTCTCTGTCTAAAATGTGAACATTAATGTCCTCAAATGAGTGTCCTTTTTCCTTTAAATGAAGATAAACTGCTGACTGGTCCTGTGGTGTTTGTTGTAGGTGCCCACCCACTGGTTTAGGTATGTGGATGACACCTGGTCAAAATCAAGACCCAGGAAGTACAGGCCTTCACGGACCATATAAACACTATAGATGCCAACATTAGCTTCACCAGAGAAGACACCAAGGACAACAGACTGGCATTCCTAGACTGTGAAGTCCTCATTGGGACCGGTGGCAAGCTAGAAATAGGGATCTACAGGAAACCCACACACACAGATCAATATCTGATGTTTGACTCCCACCATCCACTGCAGCACAAACTAGGAGTCATCAGGACATTGTCACACAGAGCAGAAACCATCCCCACCTCCATGGATTCCAAAAAGAATGAAAATCAGCACCTGAGAACAGCTCTGAAGGCCTGTGGATATCCAAATTGGGCCTTCACCAAATCTAAATCTACCAGACCTAAAACAGTGACAGATAGGGCTGAGACTCAGAATAAAGATAAAACGGATATTTGGCAAACACCACATACCTGTATATTTCAAACCCACCAACACACTGAGACAGAGGCTTGTACACCCCAAAGATCAAACTCCAAAACACAAGAAAAGCAATGTAGTTTATGCAATCCAGTGCAGTGAGGAGTGCTCTGAACTTTACATTGGAGAAACCAAACAACTTTTGTACAGGAGGATGGCCCAACACAGGAGAAGTAACACCACAGGACCAGCAGTTTATCTTCATCTAAAGGAAAAAGGACACTCATTTGAGGACATTAATGTTCACATTTTAGACAGAGAAGATAGGTGGTTTGAGAGAGGGGTCAAGGAATCCATTTATGCCAACTTGGAAAATCCTTCCTTGAATAGAGGTGGGGGCCTCAGGCACAATCTTTCTCCCATCTTTCTCCCGGCTCTGTCTTCTGTGCCTAGGAAGATTAAGACCATTTCACAAGCTCAACAGCAGCATGGTGATCTTAACGATCCTCCTTTAGATAATAAAAGGACTTAAAATAACATCTCAATATAACCATGCCCCCAGGTGTAAGGTCACACAGCTACCTAGAAACATATTTAGGATTCCCTTACCAACTTTGCTCAGACTGAAGAAGCTCCTTGGATAAGGAGTGAAACATTTCCACTGAGAAAATAGAAATCCAGTTGACATGATTCAAGCTACAGACAATTCCACCTGGATGACTGAGAACCTTCATAGACATTTCAACACAGAATAAAATATAAAATTTTCTCCCCTAGTTAGGAAATAATCTTTGTATAGATGAAGCTTATAATTGCTTTTTTTTTTGGCATGGCCACATCACATTTCTGGGTCATATTTAGTTTATAACCAAATTCCATTCCAACATCTTTTTCAAAAATTTCAAGCTAGGTGGTTTGCCATCTCATGTTCACTTCATTTTTATTTCTTAAGTGAATTGTCTTGTCTAAGTTTCAAATTTCGGCCCCTTTCTGTTACCTGTCAAGAGAATTTTGAATTTTATTTCTCTAGTGTATCAGCCATTCCACCCAGATTTTCACCATCTGCAAATTTGGTGTTTCCTCCACCTCTTTATCCAAGCCGTTCATGAAGGGGTCGAGAGTGCGGGAGACAGCACTGAACCTCCTGCGCAGGTGTGAATACTTGCCCTGTACAGAGCTATGCCTTTCAGGGTCTGGCTGGGAGAAGCCAGAAGTCCATGTGGAAAGCAAGCAAGCAAATAGAATGCCCGGCGCTTCCTGTTGCTTCTGACCCTTTCAAGTAAACTGCAAGTTTTCAGTCTCGTATTCCAAACATGTGAGTCAGAGCAGGCAGTCTCGGTTATACCTATTAAGTGATATTCGTCTTTCTGTAACAAGAATTCAGACTCATCTTATTTAATTTCCATACTCTGAACATTTGCCTATAGGCAACAATTGCCACAAACCTTATGAGTTACTGTTTTTTCCTGATTTTTTAATGAGTCATTTAATAGGGCAGACAATACCACCCTAATGGCAGAAAGCTAAGGGGAACTAAAGAGCCTCTTGATGAGGGTGAAAGAGGAGAGTGCAAAAGCTGGCTTGAAACTCAACATTAAAAAAACTCAGATCATGGCATCCGGTTCCATCACTTCCTGGCAAATAGAAGGGGAAGAAATGGAAGCAGTGACAGATTTTATTTTCTTGGGCTCCAAGATCACCACAGACGGTGACTGCAGCCATGAAATTAAAAGACGCTTGCTCCTTGGGAGGAAAGCTATGGCAAACCTAGACAGCATATTAAAAAGCAGAGGCATCACCTTGCCGACAAAGGTCCGTATAGTTAAAGCTATGGTTTTCCCAGTAGTAATGTATGGCTGTGAGAGTTGGACCATAAGGAAGGCTGAGCGCCGAAGAATTGATGCTTTCGAGCTGTGGTGCTGGAGAAGACTCTTGAGAGTCCCTTGGACTGCAAGGAGGTCAAATCAGTCAATCCTAAAGGAAATCAACCCTGACTGCTCATTGGAAGGACAGATGCTGAAGCTGAAGCTCAAATACTTTGGCCACCTAATGAGAAGAGAGGACTCACTGGAAAAGACCCTGATGCTGGGAAAGACTGAAGGCAGAAGGAGAAGGGGACGGCAGAGGATGAGATGGTTAGATAGCATCACCGATGTAATGAACATGAATTTGAGTAAACTCCGGGAGACAGTGGAGGACAGGAAGGCCTGGCGTGCTATGGTCCATGAGGTCACAAAGAGTCGGACATGACTAAACGACTGAACAACAACAACAACAACAACAACAAAGATTTAATAGGCCCCATTTCAGCAATGTTTCCATTTCATTCTTCTATTTACATGTTCTTACATAAGGATTTTCATCTCTAACCTTCACAGAATTCAGTTTTAAACCCTTCTGATCCAACTCATCATGCTTTGACCAAATATATTTTTATCAGTCCTTGTGAGCTACAGCCTATCCCAAATGGGATAATTTAAACCATGGTCCCCAAAGCCAAATCTTTCTCATCAAAACCATTTGATAAGTGGTCATTCCCTTGCTATTATTCTCTGCCTTTCTGGTCCTTTCTTATGGACTGGAAGGATGAATGAGATCACCCAAGCCGTGAAATCTTGATCTTCTTTTCTAAATTGTCAAAGTCCGTGGGGATATACTAGTCTATGCTCTTGGCAGTATTGTTCCTCTCCACATGAATTTACAGGAAAGGAAATTGTCAGTGCACTTGACAAGTCAATCCCATCCCCAGTTTGTGTGCCTGGCAGGCAGCATACTTTATGAGCCAAGGCGTATGGTCAGCACATGTTTAGTTCATAGTAGTGATTTATCAGTTACCATGACTCTTCATGCACCCCCCTGTTCTTCTAAGATCCCCCTTTCTTTCTCTTGTGGGACACTTTTTCTTCCCCTGAAGTTTTAAAGCATGGCCAATTTCACATTCATCTGCAAGAGCCTGAAAGCTGTTTCTGAGCTCCAGCAGTGCAGAGGATCTTCCATATCTCTGGTTGTCGCCCTTGGTCCACTGGCCTTTTCTTTAGCTGATTCTCTTCCTTATGGAGACTTGCTTCCTGTCAGTTACTTTTTAGCACCTCCTTTGCTTGTTATAATAAATCTTTGTCCTGTGATGAGCTGAAGTATGGGTAATCACTGCTCCAGGTTGCACCTTTTCTTCATGGACCACTACAAATATACAGTATGCTAGATAGTTTTCAGATAACAACACAAATATGTACAAAATTATCCATGTATATTTATCTCTGTTTGTTACGTTGTCACCATAAGTAGAAAAACTTTTATTTCTTCTTGCTCAGGCTCACATTTACTGCTGACTTAAAGATAAATATTGCTAGGGATATTAACTATCCTGATGAATTCTGTTGTTACACTCTTAGCTCTCCCTGCTCAAGAAACAATTCTGTATTTCCTTCTTAATTACTGCAAGGCGATAATAACAGATAGAAGAATAACAGTTTTTGTCCCTGAAAAAGAACAATAAATGTTTATTATAATTATTCATAAAATGAATGGATAATGAAATAAAGATTTGGACTGTGCAGAACTTCGGGGGGGGGGGGCTTTGCTTTGACAGAGGCTCAAGCAAAGCCTTTCCTTGAAGCAGCTTCAAGAAACCGTCCCCTCACTTTGAAGATTTGACATGAAGCTGCCATGTTGTTTTACCAGATGTTTCTACTAGTCAAGGTTGTAGGGTCATTCCAAGCATCTTGTCTAGGCCAGTCATGTTCCTTCTCCATGATGCATCTATTGAGGTGAATGAAAGTAGTCTCATGCTGTCCTAATAAAAACAAAGAGGGAAGCTGAACTCTTTATTCCTACCTGTGCTTCAAGGGGAAAAGTGAGAGGAAGGAATTCACCAGTAAACATTGTCAGTTGCTTTGACTTTGCTGGAAATGGCTTGTTATGACGTGCTCACTTAGATTTTCTCAGACATCCAGCAGAGGTTTGGTGTTTGACTTTCATCAAGAACATGAAGTCTAAACACTATTTCTCATGTCTGTTGATGGTTGATGAAGAGATAGTCTGATGGATAGAGCAGAAACAAAGGCTTCTAGGAATCAGCAATTTGGAGGTCTGCAGTGGAATAAACAAACAAGTGCGAGGCCCTAAAAAGCCTTCGCTGAATGGTCCCTGAGAGCTTGCAGTTCAGATTTTGCAGGGAAAGGAACTTGTGTGTGTGTTATTGCCAGCCATTCACTTCCTGCTTCTCGGTTGGGTGATTTGCCATCTTCTCCATGACTCTCCTCTTCTCACAAAACACCCTGCCACACTGGCCCAGCCAGAACACCCTTCCAAAGGTTATATTCTTGTAAAGTCAGTGGCAGTCTCTAAAGATTTTCCCTGATTCATTTTCTCCTTGATTCATATTTATTTCTTCTGCATTTCACATCAAAGTCCCAAGGCCTGTAATTTCAAGTGACTTTTTTATTTTTAATCTAAAGCATATTTTACATGTTGCATTTGCTAAACCAAAATGGACTAAAACATCAACTTTACCTCCTGTGGGTCACAGGAGTGGAGCTTTGATTGCACGGCTGTGACCACCATCTCGACTCTTTTCACCACCATGTGGTCGGCCTCGCATTGCAGGCTTCCTATAAGCCACAGAACGACTGCTCTAAATCCCACACTTCCCATGCAGCTCCCAACCAGATGCCATCTGGGGAGTGCTTTGCCGGCACCTGCAAGGCTCTCCCCACATCATACTGTTAGAGCAGCTTTTAGCACCTGTTGGAAACACACCTCTTTACCCAGGCTTTAGTTATTACTTCACACATTTATTTATCAAACATATACGCTTCTGAATTGCAACCGACTCAGAGACTTCCAACAAAATAAAGCAAAACTGCAGATCAAAATAAATGCCACCTGATAAAGCCCCTTAACTAAGGAGTACAACCTGGTCCGGGCGGGGCTCCTCCAAGCCCAAAGCCCTCCGAAAGAGCCTGGCCTCCATTAAGCCCTCCTTGGGGCAGCTTGTGCCGGTGGACAGAACAGGCCTCCTGCAAGAACCCCCCACTTCGTTCAGGATCTTGATTGTTTTATTGTTTGAATATTGTCCCTATTATGTTATGCTTTGATTGTGAAATAGTTTAAGATGCTTTAACATAGCAAGGAGTATATAGATACATTGAATTATCATTATTAAATAAATAAGACCATTAAATAATTATAATACTATTATTTACCAAGTTGAACATAAGGATTCCTTTCAATTGCCTATTTTGAAAATGTGGAGGGAAAATTGTAAGCTGCAAGAGTTTCACTTCCAGTGTGGAGCTTCCATCCACATTTTTAAACTAACATTCAGATTGAAATTATTAAAATGTGAAGTCCCCCCCAAAAAAAGCTTTAAAGAATTCCAAGGAATGGATAATCAGATGTAATCCCTAGTTAGCGGAAAGCTTTTTGCAATGGAATTTAGCAAAACTGTTGTTTGCAATATTCATTTCTTTTGTAAATAAATACATGTTACAATTAGAATGTACTGTATTTAGTTTTGTTCCTGCTGAGAATGCATCAGAATATAAGGCGTTCCACCTTCTCATTTTGTCAGCCAGGAAGAAGGGCTTGGAGTGAAATGCCCTGTGATACTTGCAGGCAGCGCAAACATTTTTCTCTTGATTTTCTTTCTTAAAAATCTAAAGAAGAAGTACAGGTAGCACTCACTTAACAACCATTCGTTTAGTGATGGTTTGAACTTAAATACCCGAAGTATTTGGGTATTTAAAAAAAACCCAAGTCCTGTTAAGCACCCCAGTACAGGTGAGGCTGGCCAGGCTGTACCATCTAGTGAATTTCCTTGGAAGGTTACCTTGGGGGCTTCCGGTGGGGAACGGTACTGAACAACTGTGCCTGCAAGCTCAGCGGGCGGAGGTGACAACACGGCAATTTTTTTCAGGCTCAGGCAGGTTCTCCTGAAGCCCAAAAATGTTCTCCAGATAAAGGAGAACACTCAGAATCATCCCATTTGTCCTCCGGATGGCTGCTTTCAGCCAGAAGATCGCAAACAGCATTTGCGTTCGACTGGTAAGAGCTAGCTGGGAGGCAGGGACATCATCACTTTCCAAGCTGCGCTGTAGCCTTAAAGGGACATTAAGACCGGCTACCTCATTTCTAAATCACCAATTTGTATATATATATTTAAGTATATGTATCCCAAGAGAGGCTTTCTACAGTGAGGAGAACCTGTTTCTCTTAGTGCTTATCGTTATTTTTGGGATTACTTAAAAAAAAATTTTTTTTTAAGTTTTGGATTCCATTTTCCTTCCAAATATAAAGGAGAATTGAAAGTAAACAATTGTCGGACTTCCAGTGAGCAATGGTGGACTGAGCAGCTGTGCCTGCGGGATCCATGGGTAGAGCAGGCATTGTGGCAGTTTTTTGAGAGGTCACAAGTTGGCTTTTCCAGTAGCCCTGAGCATTTTTCCAGGCAAGGAAAATGCAGGAACTGACCCATTTGTCCTCTGTAGTTTTTATCTTTGTTGAAAACTAATAAAATTATATTTTAAAAAAAGAGAGTAAACAATTGTCTTCCTATTATTATTTTTGTATTGAATTTGAAGATATTAGCATTTTCCTACATGTTGAATCGGCTGATTTGAACCTTCAGCTTTCTGTTTTCACTTTCCCTTGGGAACTGTCAGCCTATCTCACTTTCACTTTGTGTAAACACACTCTGGAACTCTTCCATATCTTCGCCTTTTGCTGGTTAAGCTCCTAGGGGGCGCCATAATCTACTGCATGAGACATGGAGGATTTCAAACAGATTCTTTCTGACTTCCACCAAGATTTTAAACAGATTTCTTCTGACTTCTATCAAGCTTTTATGCAAGATATTCAGGACATTGTAGAAAATATGAGATGTAAAATGTGCCATCAGGTTGGGGATGTGGTGGATGAAATTGAGGAATTTAACAGCAATAGAAATGTTTCTTTTAAGAGTGACACTGGGATTTTTATTGAGATGCTGGATGAAGATTGGATAGTGGAGTTGGAGAAATTTAAGGGAGAGAAAGATCTGCAAGCCACAAGTGAAATTGACTTTCTGGTGGAATGCCATGAAAGGAACCTGGAATCTTTGAGGGGGGCAGTTGGGCTGTTTGATTCTTTCAAGAGAAAAGCTCTGTGCACATTGTGGGGATATGTAAATGCTCTGGTTTATTTTGAAGTGGGATAAGGGGCGTGGTGGCTCAGTGGGTAAAATGCCAGGCTTGTTGATCGGAAGATCCCAAGTTCGGAGGTTCGAATCCCTAGCCCCGCGTGACGGAGTGAGCTCCCGCACTAGCCCCAGCTCTTGCCAACCTAGCAATTCGAAAGCATGCAAATGCAATGCTTTCCACTTTGGTGGGAAGGCAACAGCGTTCCGCGTGCATCATGCCAGCCACATGACTGTGGAAGCGTCTTCGGACAATGCTGGCTCTTCGGCTAACAAACGGAGATGAGCACCAGCCCCTAGAGTCGGACACAACTGCACAAATGTGCAGGGGGAACCTTAACCTTTACCTTTAAGGGTTAAAGAATGTTTATCTGGTTTGCTTTAAGGATTTGATTGATGTTATTTGCTTTTAAATATTTGGATTTATTGCTTCAAACTGTCTTTGTTTTTTTGGGTTTATTAAGATTAAGATTATTAAAACGGTTGTATTAGGGTTAAATAATGTTTATCTGGTTTGCTTTAAGTATTTGATTGATGTTATTTGCTTTTAAAGATTTGGATTTACTGTTTTAAATTGTTCTTGTTTTTTGGGTTTATTAAGATTAAGATTACTAAAACTGTTGTATTATCAAGTATAATAACAGACAACCTATGTGCTTTTTAATTTGATTCTTATCATAGTAGACAAAAATGTACACAATAGTGGTAAAAAGGTAAACGTTTCCCCTGCACAGTCATGTCCGACTCTAGGGGCATCTCTGTTTGTTAACCGAAGAGCCAGCGTTGTCCAAATACGCTTCCGCGGTAATGTGGCCGGTATGACACGCGCGGAACGCTGTTACCTACCTACCGAAGTGGTACCTATTCATCTACTTGCATTTGCATGCTTTTGAATTGTTAGGTTGGCAAGAGCTGGGGCGAGTGCGGGAGCTCACTCTGTCACATGGGGCTAGGGATTCGAACCTCCGAACTTGCGATATTCCGATCGCAATACAATACAACACAATAGTGGTAGGAAGGGAATAATTAAATAGTTGTGATCTTTTGGAGGGGAGAAAGATGTTTAGGAGGTTTATATGATTTTTTTCTTTATTTTAATATAATTTAGAATTGGCGTCTTAACTGCTGAGCGTACAGATTCAGAGTATACACAATCGCTGCTTATAGACGAGACTTCTGCAGTTACGACACAGGTAGCGAGGTTTTGTGCCACAGCAATGAAGATCCGACATACCAAGAGAGGCCAATCTATGTAATGTCTTGTATTCAGCTGTAAATTTTATAGTTTTATCTATGTTTGCAATATGGCCGTGAAGTAGTCTTTTATGTCTTTTATCTTATGTTTAATATACTTTTAAAATTCTGTATTCTTGGGTGGTCGAGATGGGCCACACCTTGGATTTTATGCATGGAGATGGACAGATGGTAAATGTGTTTTAATTGATTTAATTGGATTTTAATATATATTTATTGTATGTTGTTAATGCTCTAGCTGTGAGTATGTTTATCTCACAAAATAAGTCCAATATTGTACTGGTCTATGACCGCAATAAAGTGTATTGTATTGTATTGTATTGTATAATACAACAATTATAATAAAAATCTTTATTTTAATATAAGGGGGAGGACTGACTAACTGTACTGAGTGATTTTTATTATGTACTAAAGTGGAATGATTTATAGAAATAATTTGGTGTCTTGGTTTAATATAGAGTAAGTGATTGATTATGGAAATTTTTGTATATCCTTGCTGTTAAAAGTCGGAAGCCACATCTTTTTGTAAATCTGAAAAAAAATTCTCTTGTGTTTTCAGTTTCTTTAGTTCTTTTTTTTCTTTGTAGTTTTTTGTTTTTTGTAGTTTTTATTCTTCTTTTGAAACTTAATAAAATTTATTAACAACAACAAAAAATGGAAGGGCACCTTGGGTTATTATCTGGCAAGGAACTTAAGGCCTCAGACTGACATCGAATCCACTGTCTCTGCACATTGCACCAAAGGGCTGAACATTCGGCTTTAAACAAAGCTTCCTCGATCAGCCACGGGGATCAGTCTTGAAACGGGCTGTAAAAGAGGCAGGAGAAGTTCTCCGTCTTCTGCTCTCCCCTTCGGCCTCCCGCGGTAAGTCAAAACGAACAGCTGCTGGGCGAACCTGACTCGGCCCCGCCATGGGGCAGAGCCTGCAGCCATCCTTGCTGGTGGGCTGGTCCCCCGGCGGAGGCCTCCCTGCCTGTCCTTCCCTGGCCTCCTGGTCTTGCCCAGGCCTGGCCCCGGACTCGGCTGCTCCCCGCCCTCGCCAGCGCAGGGATGCAAGGGGCCTTGCTTCTCCCCTCCCTGTTTGCTGACCTCCTCAGTACTAGAACCTGGGATGCAGCATCACCTTCCCTGCTTCTCTACCCCATTTTTCTATGCCTGGTTTGACCTTGGCCCTCCTCCAAGCTCTTCCCTTCAATCGAGGGAAGGTACTTTTCGTTTCTTTTTTTTATTTTCCAAAGTATATTTAAAATACAAAATAGAGAATATAGTAAAGATAGAAAGTAGAACTGTAGAAAAAAGGAAAAGCTACAAAAGTGCAAGTAGATAGAAAGCAGAAACGGAAAGTGACTTCCAACTTCCTCCAATACAGATTGAATAGCTGCTCAAGCTGCCTCCTCAGGGCCTGGATCCCCTGAGCTGCAAAGTCTGAAAGCTGTGAAAATGGATCACAGGGAGGGGACTCTGGGCTAGTGAGGCCAACCCACGGTTTCTGCTTTGGACACAAGGAGTTCTTCGCTCCTTAGCCTGTTGAAGGAGGGGAGGGGAGGGGAGGGGAGGGGAGGAGGAAAACCTCTTAGCCATATTGATTCCCTCAACGAATACCCATGTGAGGACCATCCAAATCCTTGAGCACGTGGTCAGAAAGCTGTCACAAATCCGCCTTTACTTATTCTCTGTATGTTTCAGGGATGGACAAATAATGTTTTACTGGTTTATTCTTCAAGTCTTTTTTATTCTGTTTCCTTATTAACTGGCAACAGGAAAAAAGCCATTGTGAAAATTCAAACATAAATTCGCATGTAAATATTATTTGAATGTATTTTGCAGTAGAACTTGCAAAAACAGATAGGGAAGTTCTAATCCACACATTAGTTTCTGAGGGGTGGAACAAATTAGTTTTCATCAGAATGAACAAACGTTGGATTATTCAAGGAGGCCTTGGGCAGAAAATGACAAAACTTGCCCTGTTCACACAGCTCAATTAGCCACATTACACAGTGAACACATGGTTTTGTGTTCTTTTCCCCCTTTCTCACTTTATAATTGCAAGAGTATTCTCAGGAGTGGAATCTCCCAGGAAGTCAGGTCAGCTAATGTTGCTTTACCATATCATCAGCACCATACAACTTCTCATTAATCCCTAGGAAATGTTCTGAATTAGGTAATTAAAAATTCCTGAAGTACCAACTCTGTTCTGTTTCACGCCACCCTGCCTTCATCAACCACGTGGTTCGTTGCTAGAACTAACAGGCAAATTTGCTATCCAGATGATGCTGGAATATCAGAATATCATATGATATGAATATGATATGAATTATTCATATGATATGAATATGGAATATCAGAAGACATCCTCCCTGAAACCCAAAATGGCTTCTGCCCTTCCAGAGGGATAGTGGATATGATCTTCACTGCACAACAGCTCCAAGAAAAATGCAAGGAACAAAACCGCCCTCTGTACATGGCGTTTATTGATCTGAATAAGGCTTTTGATACTGTAAATCATACTTCTCTCTGGACCATCCTTCTGAACATCGGATGCCGTGATAAATTTGTGAACATCTTGCGGCTACTCCATGATGGCAACAATCCTGAATAATAATGGCTCTCAAAGCGATCCATTTAAAGTGGAATCCGGCGTTAAACAGGGATGTGTTATTGCTCCAACCTTATTCGCTATGTATTGTCGAAGGCTTTCACGGCCGGAGTTCGATGGCTGTTGTGGGTCTTCCGGGCTGTGTGGCCATGTTCTGGAAGTTGTGGTTCCTAACGTTTTGCCAGCATCTGTGGCCAGCATCTTCAGAGGGCAGGAGCACAGACAGAAGCAAAATCTCTGTGCCCAGGTCTTATTCGCTATCTTCATCGCTATGATTATACACCTTGTTGAAGAGAAACTTCCTACTGGTGTAGAAATTATATATCGAACAGATGGAAAGCTTTTTAATCTTAGTAGGCTGAAAGCAAAAAATAAGGTAATTACAACTTCTGTTATAGAACTTCAATATGCTGATGATAACGTAGTCTGTGCACACTCCGAGGAAGATCTTCAAACTATCCTAAACATCTTTGGAGAAGCATATGAAAAGCTTGGCCTCTCGCTTAACATTAAAAAAACCAAAGTGCTTTACCAGCAAGTTCGAACCAATCCTGCTGCAGTGCCATCAATCCAGCTTAAAGGTGTATTACTAGAAAATGTCAACCACTTTTCTTATCTTGGCAGCCATCTATCTACAAAAGCCGACATCGACGCTGAAATTCAGCATCGCCTGAGCTCTGCGAGTGTAGCTTTCTCCCGAATGAAGCGTAGAGTGTTTGAGGATCGGGACATTCACAGGGAGACCAAAATGCTTGTTTACAAAGCCATTGTACTACTGACCCTATTGTATGCCTGTGAAACATGGACCCTCTACTAACACCACCTCCAACGTCTTGAAAGATTCCATCAACGCTGCCTCCGAAAAATTCTGCAAATTACTTGGGAAGATAGGTGGACTAATGTTAGCATATTGGAAGAAGCAAAGACCACCAGCATTGAAACAATGATCATCCAACATCAACTTCGCTGGACTGGCCATGTTGTTCCAATGCCTGACCGTCATCTTCCAAAGCAGCTACTTTACTCCCAACTTAAGAATGGAAAACGGAATATTGGCGGACAGCAAAAGAGATTCAAAGATACTCCCAAAGCTAATTTAAAAGAATGTAATATCAGCATTGAGAACTGGGTAGCCCTAGCTCATGAGCGTTTCAATTGGAGGTCAGCCTTTATTAAAGGCACTACGGACTTTGAAGAAGCACGAGTACAGGGTGAAAGGGAGAAATGAGCTAAGAGAAAGGCATGTCAAGCAAACCTTCATCGTGACCGTCTTCCATCTGGAAACCTATGCCCTCATTGTGGGAGGTTGTGCAGATCCAGAATTGGCCTTTACAGTCACTTATGGATCCACTGTTAAGATTTTACCCCTGGAAGACAATCTTACTTGGCTACAAGTGATCGCCAAGAAGAAAAAGAAGGATCATGCTGGAACAACTGTATTACGGTTACAGATACTGAGAGGGGAACGTGGATGGCTGCCAGCATGATGGGAGTAACATCTTTTTCTGTTCTGTTTTTATGCCATCAAGAACATCCTTTCCCCACCTCTGATGATGCTCAGATATTAGGAATGGGTGGATTACTAAGCTCCAATTCATTTTGGCATCTGCACTAGTGAGCTTGTACCCAACCTTTTTGGCATGAGGGACCAGTTTCATGGAAGACAATTTTTCCATGGACCGGGGGGGGGGGGGCGTTTGCAGGTGGGAGCCAATCACACAGATCTGTGGCTGGGTTTGCAGGCAGGATCCAATCGCACAGACCGGGGGGTGGGGTTCGGAGACTGGCATGGGGGCCCAGTTCTTAACAGGCCACAGACCGGTACCGGTCCGTGGCCCAGGGGTTGTGGACCCCTGGTTTAGGGAACAGAAAGAAGAACTGAAACCAATTTTTTACTGAAATGGCTGTACCTGGACAAAATAAATGTAAGAACTCTTTTGTACTTACTTTTTGTACCTGCAATGTCTAAGCGTGTGTTTCTTTATCCTTGGGTGGACTAAAAGTGTAAGAATAAGAGTCTGAATCTCTCTAACGTGCTCACAGGCTGTGTTTTTAAACAATATTCCTTTCTCTGTGCACGAGTTTACACAATGTTAAGCTCTGCTCCATTCACTGGTTCTAACAGGCCACTGAATGTTCTTCACTATTAGCCTTCTTAGTTTAATAGTTTTCTGATTATGGAGAAAACTGCCAGCCTTCAGGGCGTTCATGTTTTCAGGATAACTGCTCAGTCCAATTCCCTCTCAAGTTTAATTTTGGACCATAACTTCCATAGCAAGCAGATAATTTAAGTCGCTAAGTGAACGAATTGCCGGTCATCAGAGAAAAAAACAACACCTCTCCTCCAGTCTTCCTCCTTGGGTAGCTAGGAGAATAGGCTGTAATTAGAAAGGCTGATGCTGAGGAACTTCAAAGAATTCTATTAACTCCTGTCTCATCCTGAATTGCTGGTAACCTTAAAAGCTCTTTCTTGTGATTCAAATGATTACAGAGCTGCAGCAATTAAACTACTGTGCTGCTTTAGAAACAGCTGTTGAAGACATAACATGCAAAAAGAATAAATCAACCTGAATGTTTGGATAACTAATGTGCTGAAGATTCTGGTGGGCTGCTGAAAGGGAGTAAATATGTTCAAGACGAAATGACCCAGGTTTTACACACAGAAATAACTGGTGTATCATGCTGAGCTAGATGGTTTTTTGGTGCTGTATATGCAAACATTCCTGCATGAGATTCTCTCTTGACAGCCTGAATACAAGCTGGAGATAGAAGTGGGACACTCTCTGGCCTTCCTCCTTCATTCGGATCCATAACTCATGACAATTTATTTAGCTACTGTCCAGGCAAGCTAGCTCTCTGGATGCACCAATGCAGGGACTCCAAAACAGGCAATCCGGCCTGACAGGCTTGTCTCCATCAGGAGTCTAACGACTACATTTTATTATTTATTTATTTATCTTATTTATACCCCGCCTATCCCCTCCCTAATGGAGGGCTCTAGGCGGCTTACAATCAGTACATACATATTATCATTATACAGTACATCATATTATATATTACCCGCGCGATTAGGGAGGGGGTGAGGGAACCGGCTCTTCTTTTCCAGGCATCGGAACTACAAGCCCCAGAATGCCTCGCTTTCGGAGCCAGCTGCTGACATCCCGGAAGTTGTAATTGGGATCCGTTGACCTCTGCCGCCGTCCTCAGCCGCCATCCACGGGCTTCTCCAGGTCTTCGTCTTCGATTCCGAGGCGACTCCCCAACAGGATGCCAGCATATTGCCCCACGTGAGTGGTACCCATTTATCTACTTGCTATTTAGCTTTTGAATCGCTGGGTTGGCAGAGAGCTGGGACTAGTGACAGGAGCTCACCCCGCCACGCGGATTCGAACTGCCGACGTTATGGTCGGCAGACTAACGGCTCAGCGGTTTAACCCGCTGAGCCACCGCGCCCCTTTTTTGTGCCAGCTGCGGCTTTTGGGTCGCCTCTAAAGGCAGCCCCACTTAAAGCCTGCTACCGAGTGGTGATCATGGCATGGGTTACTGTCCCCCGAGCATCCTGGGCTTGCCAGCCACAATTTCCACCTGTTCCTTCAGCAGAATTCTGGCTTCAAAAATGACCATCTTATAGGTGTCATAAAATGATAAATGATAGGGGGAGGACTCTATTTTCAAAAGACTTATTATTTCTCTAACAATCAGAAGCCAAGCTTTCATTTCATTTTTGTTACCATTCTATATGAAACCCATCTGACTGGGGAACCTTCCCATATTTCATAGAACTAATTGTATCTAATATTACCTGCAATATTAAATATCAGGTAAATCCACCAAATGAGCTTGAGAAAACTTTGGAAAATTACCTTGTTCTAAAAACTAAAAAAAATCAAACAATAAAAATAAGCATAAAAGTCCATAAACTACAGATGTATTACTTCTGAGTCATTACATCCTTTACCCATGGAATCCTTGACAGTAAATGTTCCGTGATATGATTTCAGTTGAGAAACCAACAAATTCCCTGGCCTCTCACCTGGCTCCCAGCGAGTCTGCTTAAGATGCTTGAATGAATATTCCAGTTTGGAGGTGTACAGACAAGCGATTTCCAATTCATCAGGCCTAAATACAAGGTAGAGTTCTGAGGTATGATTTCTTGCATGACTACCAAGGTTCCTTGACCTGAGAGCTTTTTTCTTTCCCAAAGCATATGCAATAGTCTGCCCCATATAGAAGCTTTAAAAACATCCCAGAAAATCCTCAGATTTGTTGGTTTGTCTCTAAATTTTTGCTGATGATTAGGGAGGATTAGTGAATGTATCCCAGCTGAACTGTTTAAAATCTTGCAAGATGATGCTGTCAAGGTGATGCATGCCATATGCCAGCAAATTTGGAAAACACAAGAATGGCCATCAGATTGGAAAAAATCAACTTATATCCCCATACCAAAAAAGGGAAGCACTAAAGAATGTTCAAACTATCGAACAGTGGCACTTATTTCACATGCCAGTAAGGTAATGCTCAAGATCTTGCAAGGTAGACTCCAGCAATTCATGGAGCGAGAATTGCCAGATGTACAAGCTGGGTTTAGAAAAGGCAGAGGAACTAGAGACCAAATTGCCAATATCCGCTGGATAATGGAGAAAGCCAGGGAATTTCAGAAAAACATCTATTTCTGTTTTATTGACTATTCTAAAGCCTTTGACTGTGTGGATCATAACAAATTGTGGCAAGTTCTTGGTGGTATGGGGATACCAAGTCATCTTGTCTGCCTCCTGAGGAATCTGTATAACGACCAAGTAGCAACGGTAAGAACAGAGCACGGAACAACAGACTGGTTTAAGATTGGGAAAGGAGTACGGCAGGGTTGTATACTCTCACCCTACCTATTCAACCTGTACGCAGAACACATCATGCGACATGCTGGGCTTGAGGAATCCAAGGCTGGAGTTAAAATCGCTGGAAGAAACATTAACAATCTCAGATATGCAGATGATACCACTTTGATGGCTGAAAGCGAGGAGGAGTTGAGGAACCTTATGACGAAGGTGAAAGAAGAAAGTGCAAAAGCTGGGTTACAGTTAAACCTCAAAAAAACCAAGATTATGGCAACGAGCTTGATTGATGACTGGCAAATAGAGGGAGAAAAAGTGGAGGCAGTGACAGACTTTGTATTTCTAGGCGCAAAGATTACTGCAGACGCTGACTGCAGCCAGGAAATCAGAAGACGTCTACTTCTTGGGAGGAGAGCAATGGCAAATCTTGATAAAATAGTTAAGAGCAGAGACATCACACTGACAACAAAGGTCCGCATAGTTAAAGCAATGGTATTCCCCGTAGTAACCTATGGCTCCGAGAGCTGGACCATAAGGAAGGCTGAGCGAAGGAAGATAGATCCTTTTGAACTGTGGTGTTGGAGGAAAATTCTGAGAGTGCCTTGGACTGCAAGAAGATCAAACCAGTCCATACTCCAGGAAATCAAGCCAGACTGCTCACTTGAGGGAATGATCTTAAAGGCAAAACTGAAGTACTTTGGCCACATAATGAGAAGACAGGATACCCTGGAGAAGAAGCTGATGCTAGGGAAAGTGGAAGGCAAAAGGAAGAGGGGCCGACCAAGGGCAAGATGGATGGATGGTATTCTGGAGGTGACGGACTCAACCACTGGGGAGCTGGGGATGGTGACGGCCGACAGAAAGCTCTGGCGTGGACTGGTCCATGAAGTCACGAAGAGTCGGAAACGACTGAACGAATAAACAACAAAGTGAATGTAATGAACAATGAAAAATAATGTTCTTCTACATTTCCTCCCCATAAGTATCTCTACGATGGCACTGGGTCACAGGTCTGTAGCTGAGTGCAAAAGGGCAGCCGTTGAACAGGTGCCCTCCCACTAGTGCTCATATTAAATAAAGCAGACATGACAGACATCAAGCAACTACACCTTGCATATATAACTATGCCATGCATATATGAGAAGCAACATGTCCTTCATAAAGCAAGAATGTGAAGGGAGAGAGTTTCACACCTGCAGCTGGATCTGCAGGAGCAGAGAATGAGAGGTTTGATTGCCCAACATTCCTGCTTGTATGGAGAAGGCCTGTGCATTAGGCTGCTATCCCACCACTGATGACTGTGGTATGATTTGTGCGCACAATTTTCCCCCTCAGTGCACCAGGTGTCAATATGAACACCCCAACTTGTACAGAATAGGAGTGGCCCAATGCTCCATGGAACACAAGGAGCACAAGAAAGAAGCATGTTTGTTCAGTGTGACATTCATAGCACACACAACATTCACACCTGCTGAACTTTTCTGGCATTAAAATTCCCATGAGACTTCCATTCGAGTGAGCACAGAAATATTATGGGTCTCTTCTCTAAAAGTTACAAAATTGAGGATCAAGCAAATAAAAAAAGATTTCATGCAGAGGTAAGGCTCCAAATGTGGGGTGTGGTTTGTCTGGTTTTACTTGCATTCTGGATGAAAGGAGGAATGTTAACAAGCCATCCAGCAAGTAAATGCCCAAAAGATAATAGAGGTTCTGAATGAAGTTCAACAGGGATTTTTTTTTCTGGTTTCCTCTCACAACTGTCATAGAAGAAAAGGGAGGTTGTGATACCTGGGCGACGGTAGAATCTTTCCTGAAAACTGGAATAGGTTGCCTTTCTTTCTTAAAACAAAAATCAAGAATTTAATTCCAATGATAAAGACATTTATCCCCACAATAAAGTGGTTATTTATTTAGCCCGTCTGACAGTCCTTGGCATATTGCGGTAGAGAAAAAACTTCAAACTGTATTTCCAAAAAATAAAACATTTAAGGTTTGGGGCTTTTGACCCATATTTTGTAAGTTCAGAATTCTTACATTCACACAAACTCTTAAAATAATCCAGTTTGTGAATATACAGTATGTGTCTCAGAATTTTGAATAGTTGAACATTTATTGAAATAGGTGGCTTTGGTTTTTCTATTTTAGGAGTGAAAGAGTCCAGCTTTAAGACTCTCCTATTTATTCCCTTCATCCTTATTGTACAGATGTACATTTAAGTCAGGGAATGAAATCCTTTGATTTCATTTGTATATCCTGGGAATCTAGGGCAGCCATACCTCAGCTGCAAAAATCTGGGTGACCACAGGATGACAGAAAAAGATACAGAAAGCTCTACCACAGGGCTTTCCAAACTGTGTGTCGCGACACAATACTGTGTCACCTGGGGGTCACCAAGTGTGTCGTGTGACAATCCGGAAGCGCTGATGAAAATGCCCTTGGTTCCGGCAGGGAGGCAAAATTCTTCGCTTATTACACCAACTGTGGTCTCCGAGAGCTGAATGTCAACCATGTTGGAGTCTTAAAGGTTAGTAAAAGAACTCCAAGCAGCATACAACAATCTTGCAGAGTAAAAGTGTGTACCCAAGGAAGGCTTGCATGTAAAGCTTAATTGCGTTCAGATATAAATCCAGTCTTCACACATTAGTTAGATGAAGAAGGATAAAGACAGCTTACATTTATTCTGTAGATCTTGTTACAAGCAGATTCATGGTAGAAAACCACTTAATCATCTCCGGTGCGTGCAAGCAAGATATTCGGATGAGACCCGCATTATAGCGGCCCCCCTGCATGCACGTGTGTGCTGGAAGAGGTAAAATTGGAGACTAGAATCTCCAAGACGGAGAAGAAGCAGGAAGCGGAAGTCAGGTGACTCAGGAACATCCCACAAACACAGTAGAGATACGTTTTCCTAGAAAACCCCCTCCTTTATGCTTGTGAGACAATGCTGAGTTGACTCCTGATAATCCCAACAAACCAGGCCAACCTAAAACAGGGCCCAGGGCTCAGTTGCCACAGTAAGTTGAGAAACTAACTGAAAAAGACTTAAGGGCTACATTGATCATTGTCAACCTTGTCTGCCAGTGTCATTTTGCCATATGTCAGGCCCACCAAGAGACTATAGGGTATCTGCTCTGCTCTTGTCTCATTTCCAACAATTATTAACATGGGCACTTACAGTATATTTAAGTATTATATGTCACTGACCTAAAAGTACAGAGTTGTTGACATCAAGGAATAGTAACACTACCCCATCTATCATTCAAGACTCAGCTCCCAAGTTTTGCCATCCATTCTTTGAACACAACCAGTGCTTCTCATCTTCTCCCAAGGGCATTAAAATTGTATTATTGTGGGAAAGCAGATTTTGTGGGGGAGGTTGGGGGCTCTCCAGAATTAACGTTTTGAAAGAGGTCATTTATCTTAATCTTCCCAGTTGATTTCATAATCGGGTTGACAAATGCTCTTTTACCTGGAGGCATTCAAATAAAGGAGGTCTAATGTCACTCCCTCACTCTTTCTTATAACTGGGTTAATGCTCAAACCTGACTTCCTGCTCTCCAGACATAAATATATCAATCTCATAATGCTGTCATATTATAAATTTGCCCTCTATACTGTTTTTATTAAATTTTAGACCTAATAAAGCAGTAGATTTTGATAGGCATAATCAAATTTTAAACATTTCCCTAATCTTCCCTAGGATAATGCAATTATTTCTTTTTAAAAAGTTACGTTTTTGATTCTGTGCTCAGCAAGGAGTTACATCCTTCTGTTCTATCCCACCTAGACAGCTTTGGTACTACATATGACACCTTTCCATCAATCAAATAAGATAGTTAATAGCTGCATCTGTATGGCAAAGAAAGCTCACTTGCTTTTTCTAATAACAGTATATGATGATGATGTTTATTTGATTTTTTAAAAACTTCCTGTTAGGAATTTAATTTTAACTTCCATTAAAGGGCAGCTGAGGATACGGAAATCATTCAAGATCTGCTCCCGATGGTCCAGATTTGCAGCCCCACTTTTCCTATTTCACTGGTTGAGTTGAATAGGCCAGCAGAGATAATTCCTTTTGAGTATCATCAATGAGGAAAGGAGTAAAATGCCCACAAGCCCAGACTCAATTTGAGTTGGAGATTCAAGGAGGACATGGTGTGAGGATTGTAGCCCTAACAACCTTGTTTCAAACATCCACTGTACAAGCCATAAGGATATATGAAGATTTTACTAGAAAACAAGGGTAATATTCTAGTCCAAGGTTTAAGCTGTGAATGGCTGCCTGGCGGGAAATGGTTCGGTGTCCTTCCTTTCACTCTTCCTCTCTCTCACCCATATCTCATTGCTTTGGAGACCCAGCACCTTTACCCCATTCCGGCCATGGGATTCCCAGGCAGCTCTGCAAAACATATTACTATCTGTGCGAAGCAAAGCATACTGGTCATTTGCATTCTACTACATTAGCTATCAGGTTACAGCCTCCCCACCACTACCAAACTCAAGTCAGACAGATGACTCCAGCTCTGACATGCCGCCCTCCTTAAAACAGTTTCCCCCCTCGGTCCCCAGCCCTCAAGGGTCAAGGATCAGGCATACTGACTTTCTGCCTAAAACGAAAGGCCCTTCTCTGAGTCACTGGTGACTTACTTCATGTGAGGATCGTAGTCCTAACAACCTTGTTTCAAAAATCCACAGTACAAGCCATAAGGATATATGAAGATTTTACTAGAAATCAAGGGTAATAGACTAGTCAAAGGTTTAAGCCAGGGGTGGGCAATGTCCGGCCCACGGGCCATAGAAGGCCCGCGAAAGCAATTTGTCTGGCCCATGGTGGTGACGGGCACGGCAGGCATGGCAGTGGCGGGCGCAGCAGTGGGGGCATGGCAGTGGCGGGCGCGGTGGCAGCGGGTGCAGCAGTGGGGGTGCAATGGTGGGAGTGGCAGGGGTAGGCACGGCAGGCATGGCGGTGGCAGGCACAGCAGTGGGGGCATGGCAGGGGTGGGCGTGGCAGGCGTGGTGGCAGCAGGCACAGTGGCGGGTGCAGCAGGCATGGCAGTAGCAGGTGTAGCAGCGGGGGCGCAGCAGCGGCAGGCGTGGTGGCAGCAGGCAGAGCAGCAGGGGCATGGCAGGGGCATGGCAGGGGCATGGCAGGGGCGGGTATGGCAGGCATCGCGGCGGCCGGCGTAGTGGCTGGCACAGCAGCGGGGGCGTGGTGGGGGTGGGGCGGAGGGCATGGCAGCGGGCGTGGTGGCCTCCCAGTGCACACAATTGGTTCCCACCCATAAACCCCGCCACCTTCCGTGCGATTGGCTCCTGCCCGCAAACCCCGCCACCTTCCGCGCGATTGGCTCCCGCCCACAAACCCTGCCCCCTTCCATGCAATTGGCTCCTGCCCGTAAACCCTGCCCCCGCCCCTCAAATGATGTTATAAATATCAAAATGGCCCTTGGCAGAAAAAAGGTTACCCACCCCTGGTTTAAGCTGTGAATGGCTGCCTGGAGGGAAACGGTTCAGTGTCCTTCCTTTTGCTCCTCCTCTCTCTCGCCTGAAGCTCCCCGCCTTGTCCCTGCCATATCTCGTTGCTTTGGAGACCCAGCACCTTTACCCCATTCTGGCCATGGGATTCCCAGGCAGCTCTGCAAAACATACTACTATCTGTGCGAAGCAAAGCATTCTGGTCATTTGGCATTCTATTACATTAGCTATCAGGTTACAGCCTCCCCCCTCACTACCAGACTCAAGTCAGATGGATGACTCCAGCTCTGACATACCACCCTCCTTAAAACAGTTTCCACCCTCAGTCTCCAGCCCTCAAGGGTCAAGGATACTATCCGTTCATTTGGGGTTTTCTGGATACTTCTTGTGGAATTTCTTCATCAGGTATGAAGCCTTTACATCTTTGCTGTTTACCCATTCAGTTTGAGTAGGAGGAAAATGTTTCCATTGTATTAGGTACTGCAGTGCTCCATGGTGCCGTCTAGAATCTAGTATGGCTTGGACCTCAAAATGCTGTTCTCCTTCCACCATTACAGGTGCAGGCGGTGGTGGTTCTGGATGCCAATGTGGGGATTCTTTGACTGGTTTTAATAAACTGCAATGAAAAACGGGGTGAATCTTCCTCAAGTTCTTTGGTAATTCTAGTTGCACAGTCACTTCATTTATAATCTTGGAAATTGAAAATGGCCCAATATACTTAGGTGCTAATTTCTTGGAAGGCTGAGTAGATCTTAAATATCTGGTGGACAAATATACTTTTTCACCAACCTTCATCAGTTGTTGAGGTGCTCTCTTGAGATAAGCATATTTTTTATACTCTGCTTTTGCATCTCCAAGTGCCTTTTCAATTATCGACCAAGTATCTGTCATTTGTTTTATCCACTCGTCTAGTGCCAAAATCTTTGCTTCCTCTTTCGGCAGTTCAGTTATTTATTTGTTTGTTTGTTTATTAAATTTCTATGACCGCCCATCTTCCCCTCAAGGAGGGACTCTGGGCAGTTCACAGCCACAATAACACCATTAAAATACAATAAAAACAACAATAAAAATATAAATACAATAAAATCCAAGTGGCAGGTGGTTCTTACAGTGAAGCTAAACATATTTAAAACATTTGAGGCGGCTCTAAGAAATCAGCCATCCCCAAGGTTGACGACTTTCCTTCTTGCCCCAGGTGAGATCACAGAGCCAAGTTGTCGGGGCGAGTGGATGGAGCGGCCTGCTTCTCTCCTAGGCACCAGTGATCCAAGTACTATGCAGTAAATAGACTCCAAACAGAAGTTATATCAAATAACCTATTTACTTATATACATACGTATTTACAGATCACTTCCACAGGTAACAAATGATAAACCAACGATACAGCATACACGAGGTAAAATGGGAATAAATGAGAATAACAAATACAGGACATCTCTGTATTTATATATAAACTGACCAATCACCTTATAGGTCACTCTCATTATCCACCACACCCAACTTAACTCTTAGCACCTGTTGTATGAGTCACACACTGACACATCAGCACTACAACAATGGCTGCTAATTGGGTGACTTTGCAGAATATTTCCCTTCTCACCTAAATATCAAGCCTCTCTGTATAATTTATATCTAGCTGTAAATTCCTGGGTATATCAAACCCCAACACAAGTTTTTAATTTTTTCCTCAAGTCCAGGAGGGAAGGGGCCTGTCTTATCTCTGGGGGAAGGATGTTCCATAGGGCAGGTGCTATTGCAGAGAAGGCTCGCCTCTGGGACCCCGCTAGATGGAATTCTTTCATAGAGGGGGTCCGCAGCATGCCCTCTCTGCAAGATCGGGTGGGACAGGATGATGTAATGGGGATGAGGCGGTCCCTCAGATAACCTGGGCCCGTGCCATGTAGAGCTTTAAAGGTGATAACCAACACCTTGAATTGGACCCGGAAGCAAAGTGGCCCCCAATGCAGCTCACGGAGCAGAGCTGTTATGTGTGTTGATCTTGGTGTACCTAAAACTGCCCGCACGGCCGCATTCTGTACCAGCTGTAGCTTCTGGATATTCTTCAAGGGTAGCCCCATGTAGAGTGCATTGCAAGTAGTCTATATGGGAGATAACCAGGGCATGAGTGACCGTTCAAAGGGCCTCTTGGTCAAGGAAATGGCATAACTGGTGCACAAGCCAAAGTTGAGCAAAGGCCCTCCTGGCCACGACTGCCACCTACTCTTCGAGCAGGAGTCGTGAGTCCAAGAGGACCCCCAAATTATGCACTGGGTCTGTCTGGGGTAGTGCAACCCCATCCAGAACTAAAGATGACAAATTCCAAGAAACCAAGGGGCCATTATGTGCTGGCTCGCCTCCAGAACAGATTGGAGAGTCTTGGCAGTCAGCCAGAGGTAAGGAATGCAGCCCAGAGTCAGTTTGCAAAGCTAGCCGAGAGAGACAAATCAGTGTGTGCCGATAGTCAACGGAGTGAAGCAAAGAGTAATTAATAATCCAAACCGGGTCAATGGTTCCAGAAGTCCGAGCCACGATAATCCAAACACGGTCAGGGGTCCAGAAGTCAAGGTAACGATAATCCAAACAGGGTCAGGAACGCAGGCAAGACAGGATACAAGAGTGGTCGCGAAGCCAAACTGCAACGTTGCTCCCACAACTCCCTCATTGCTCTGTTGGTAATTTATCAGGAGCTCAGGAGCTGTCCTCTGGGTCCTGCAAAGACTCTCCCTGCCCTCTGCGTAACTCCCTAGCAGCCAGCCAAGCACTTTTCCTCCTGTCCTTTAAGGCGAGGCGCACACACCTCCGCCTCTGCCCTTTGGGGGATTCAGGTGAGCTGGGAGGCTGATGGGATCCAGCTGGCTGCTGGCTAGAGGGTGGGGACAAACTGCAATCCCCAGCTTGCTCCCCTATAGCCTCGGTTGCTGGCTGCTGGCTAGAGGGTGGGGGCAAACCACCATTCCCAGCTTGCTCCCCTGTATCCTCAGGTATTGCCAACTCCTGCGGTGCTGGGTCATTGTCTGGGAGCGTGCCTGCGTCTGGGGCCTCGCCTGGCTCAATCCCCTGGAGGTTTGCCAGAGGCAGCTCGTCTTCTGACTCCTCACTGAGGCCCTGGGGCGGAGGCTGAGCCAGGACACTATCCCCCCCCTCAGGGCCCCCTCTCCGAGAAGCCACGGGTCCTGGCTTTTGAGGATATGCCCGGTGGAAGTCCTGGACCAGGGCAGGGGCATGGACCTGAGCTGCGGGCTCCCAGGAGCGGTCTTCCGGTCCGTACCCTTCCCAGTCTACAAGGTATTGGAGGCGCCCTCTCCGCATACGGGAGTCCAAGATACGGGCCACCTCAAACTCCTCCTGGCCATCCACCATCACCAGTGGCGGCAGTGGCACAGAGGGACGATGGGGATCCGGAGGAGCGGCAGGCATCAGGAGGGACCGGTGGAACACGGGATGGATCCGGAGAGATGGGGGCAGGTCCAGGCGGAAAGCCACGGGGTTGACTCGTTCCACCACCGGGTACGGCCTGATAAAGCGGGCGTCCAGCTTCCTGGAGGGCCTCGAGCTGGGCAGATACCTGGTGGACAGCCACACACGGTCCCCTACGTGTAGGTCCTGGCCTGGCTGCCGCCGCCGGTCAGCATTGGCCTTATAGGCCCGTTTAGCCTGCTCGAGGTGTTCCTTGAGCACGGAGTGTTGAGCCTGAAGCTCCTGGACGAAGGCCTCCGCTGCCATAACTGTGGTACTGGGAAGGATGGACAGGAAGAAACGGGGGTGGTAGCCATAGAGGGTCATGAAAGGGGTCTGCCGAGTTGAAGAATGTAGGGAGTTATTGTAGGCGAACTCCGCCAGAGGTAACAGGTCCGCCCAGTCATCTTGCTGGTGCCCCACGTAGCATCGTAGGTTCAGCACTCCAGCACCCCGTTCACTCTCTCGGTCTGGCCGTCCGACTGAGGGTGATGCGAGGAGGAGAGGTGCACCTCTGTGCCTAGCAGGGCGTGTAGCACCTTCCAAAAGTGTGAAGAGAACTGGGAGCCCCGGTCGCTCACCACCTGCTCGGGGAGGCCGTGCAGTCGGAAGATGTGTTGCACGTATAGCTGCGCCGTCTCCCGAGCGGTCGGGAGGCCGCTACACGGGATGAAGTGTCCCATCTTACTGAAGAGATCCACTGCCACCAGGATGCAGGAATAGGGGCCGGCCTTGGGGAGGTCGGTGATGAAATCCATCGACAGGGTGTGCCAGGAGCGTGGTGGGGTGGGCAGAGGGTGAAGGAGTCCTGGGGGTTTGCCCGGCTGGTTCTTCGCACGGCGGCACACTTCTCATGTCTGGACCCGGGGCCACCAAAACTCTCGGGTCAGCAGATGCAAAGTCTTATAGTGCCCGAAATGTCCAGCAGGGCGAGCGTCATGGCACAGGGAGAGAACTTTCCCCCGTAGGGGCCCAGCCGGTATACACAAGCGGCCCTGGTGCGTTAGAAGCCCGTCAGACACAGCGTAGTCCGATGTGGCCGGTGCAGGGGCTTGCTGCAGGCGGCACAACTGCTCTCGGGTCCAGGGGTCCCTTGCCTGCTGCTCTCTGAGCCGGTCCTGAAGTGTGGGCTGGGGAACGGTGGCTGCGAACACCTCTGGGGCCAATACGGTGGTCGGGGAGGCAGTCAGGTCAGCCGGGGGCGTGTACTCCGGCTTCCAGGATAAAGCGTCGGCCCGCTTGTTTTGGATGCTAGGAATGTATTCAATCCGGAAATTGAAGCGGGTGAAGAAGAGCGACCATAGAATCTGCCGCTGGTTCAAGCAGCGGGCCGTCTGCAGATGCTCTAGGTTCTGGTGGTCCGTCCGGACGACCACCGGATGTCGGGCACCCTCCAAATGATGCCTCCACACCTCGAAGGCCGTCTTTATGGCTAGCAGCTCCCGCTCCCAAATGGTGTAGTTACGCTCTGCAGGGGTGAGCTGGCGGGAATAGTATGCACAGGGACGCAGTGGCTCCGTAGGGGTGGCCTGTTGCGAGAGGACCGCCCCGATGGCGTAGCTGGAGGCGTCCGCCTCCACGACGAACGGGAGCTGGGGGTCTGGGTGTCGCAGTACTGGTTCTGTGGCGAAGCGGCTTTTTAAGTGTTGGAATGCCTGCTCTGCCTCTGCAGTCCACCGGAACGTCTCACGGGGTCTCAGTAGTCGGGTGAGCGGTACCGCCAGTGCGGCATAGCCCTCAATAAATTTTCTGTAATAGTTCGCAAACCCCAGGAACCGTTGGAGCTCCTTTCGATTCCTGGGAGCTTGCCATTGCGTCACCGAGGTGACCTTGGCCGGGTCCATGGCTACACCCTCGGGAGTAAGGCGGTGGCCCAGGAAGTCCACTTCCCGGATATGAAACTCGCACTTCTCAAGCTTAGCGTAAAGCCGGTGCTCTCGTAGCCGCTGTAGAACCGTACGGACATGCTCCACATGCCAGGCCGGGTCCCTGGAGTAGATGAGGATGTCATCTAGATAGACCACGACAAACCGGTCTAATAAGTCCCGAAACACGTCATTGATGAAGCGCTGGAAGACGGCGGGCGCATTGCACAGTCCGAAAGGCATGACCAGATATTCGTACTGCCCATAGCGCGTCCCAAAGGCCGTCTTCCATTCATCCCCGTCCCGGATCCTGACCAGGTTGTAGGCGCTGTGCAGGTCCAGCTTGGTGAACAGCTGGGCCTGGCGCACCCGATCCAGTAGTTCCGGTATCAAGGGGAGTGGGTACCGGTCCCGGATGGTTATCCGGTTCAGCGCCCGATAGTCATTGCAGAGCCTCAGCTCCCCACACTTCTTCTTCACAAAGAGCACGGGGGCTGAGGTCGGGGATCTGGAGGGCTGAATGAAACCCCTCTGCCGGTTCTTGGCTAAAAGGTCCCGGAGGGCGGCCTGTTCCGGCTCCGACAATGAGTACAGCCGGCCTGCGGGCAGGGGGGCATCAGGCTTGAGGTTAATTCCGCAGTCGTAGGGCCGATGGGGCGGTAACCGGTCTGCCCCCTTCTCCTCAAAGACATCCCCAAACTCCTGGTATTCCGGGGGAAGGGGAGGAGTCCCCTCGGCGCTGGCGGCCCCCAGGAGTGCCTTGACAGCCAAGTGCGGGCAAGGTTCCCGGAACTGGAGTCGCTGGCGAGCCCAGTCTATCATTGGGTTGTGCCGCTCCAGCCAGTCTATCCCTAGCACCAGCGGGAACCGGGGCATCTTGGTGATGTCCATGTGCAGCCGCTCCTGGTGCTGGCCCACAACCATGGTGAGGAGCGCCGTCTCCTGGATCACTGGGCCCGACTGCAGCAGCCGCCCGTCAATGGCCTCCACGGACATGGGCACCTTTTTTGCGCGGAGCGGGACCTGCTGCTGGGCTGCAAATTAACTGTCCATATAGGAGCGGGAGGCCCCTGAGTCCACTAAGGCATGGGCCAGGAGCCACTGCCCTGCCCGCAGCCGCAGCTTGACCGGCAGCAGCAGGTGCTGGAGTTCCTCTCCTGTTGGCCTGTGGGCAGAGGCTGCATGCCCCAGGTCGCTCGGCCGGCACTGACCTGAGGCTGCCAGTTTCCCGGCACTGACTGCTTTTCGGGGCATGAGCTGGCATAATGCCCCGGCCTGCCACAGTAGAGGAACAGGTTGGCCCGGCGCCTCCTCTCCTTTTCCTCCCAAGTAAGCCGGGGCTGAGCAGCCCCCAGCTGCATTGGCTCTGGTGTGGTCGGGCTGTGGCCACCAGGGGGCCAGGGAGCCATAGGTGCGGGAGGCCGGTGGCGCCCTAGCCTGGGATCAACACGTCCCCGGCAGGCCTGGCGCCTGTCCTCCAGCCACCCATCGATGCGGAGGCACAACTGGAGGTTTGCTCCAGGGTGGTAGGGCGTTCCACCCGGGCTACCTCGTCCAACACGGGCTCAGACAGTCCCTCTAGATACTGGTCCCGCAGGGCAGCCTCATTCCAGTCCAAATCCTGGGCATAGAGCCGAAACTCGGCTGTGTAGTCTGCCACCGACCCTTTGCCCTGTTGCAGCCGCCTGATCTGCCGGTTGGCTCTGGCCAGGGCTTGAGGCTCCTCAAAGGCACTCCTGAATTGTGCCAGGAAGGCAGGATAGTTGTTCAGGAGCGGAGAGTCAGCCACCAGGAATGGGGTGGCCCATTTAGCCGCACGGCCCTTTAAGAGGCTGATAAGGAAACAGACCTTGGTTTGGTCTGACACAAACTCCCTCTCCCGTACCTTCATGTATAATGTGCATTGTCCCAAGAAGGCAGGAAAGTCCTCAGGCTTGCCCTCATATTTCTCAGGAGGGCTTACTGGACACTTGCTGGGCACAGCAGCCACCGTGGCCAGCTGCAGTTGTAGCTGGCCCACAAGCCCCGTAAGTTGGTCTACTTGTGTGGCCAGCATCTGGTTCTGAGCTGCCAAATTAGCCATCACATCGGCAGCTGGATTAGTCATGCTGCCAACAAAACGTCCTTCTCTCTCTCAGCGTTTGTTTGAGGTGGGAGCAAACTGTGCTGGCTCGCCTCCAGAACAGATTGGAGAGTCTTGGCAGTCGGCCAGAGGTAAGGAATGCAGCCCAGAGTCAGTTTGCAAAGCTAGCCGAGAGAGACAAATCAGTGTGTGCCGATAGTCAACGGAGTGAAGCAAAGAGTAATCAATAATCCAAACCGGGTCAAGGGTTCCAGAAGTCCGAGCCACGATAATCCAAACACGGTCAGGGGTCCAGAAGTCAAGGTAACGATAATCCAAACAGGGTCAGGAACGCAGGCAAGACAGGATACAAGAGTGGTCGTGAAGCCAAACTGCAACGTTGCTCCCACAACTCCCTCATTGCTCTGTTGGTAATTTATCAGGAGCTCAGGAGCTGTCCTCTGGGTCCTGCAAAGACTCTCCCTGCCCTCTGCGTAACTCCCTAGCAGCCAGCCGAGCACTTTTCCTCCTGTCCTTTAAGGCGAGGCGCACACGCCTCCGCCTCTGCCCTTTGGGGGATTCAGGTGAGCTGGGAGGCTGATGGGATCCAGCTGGCTGCTGGCTAGAGGGTGGGGACAAACCGCAATCCCCAGCTTGCTCCCCTGTAGCCTTGGTTGCTGGCTGCTGGCTAGAGGGTGGGGGCAAACCACCATTCCCAGCTTGCTCCCCTGTATCCTCAGGTATTGCCAACTCCTGAGGTGCTGGGTCATTGTCTGGGAGCGTGCCTGCGTCTGGGGCCTCGCCTGGCTCAATCCCCTGGAGGTTTGCCAGGGGCAGCTCGTCTTCTGACTCCTCACTGAGGCCCTGGGGCGGAGGCTGAGCCAGGACACATTAATCCACAGCCACTCCATCTTACCAGGGTTCAGCTGAAGCCTGTTTTTCCCCATCCAGACCCCTACAGCCCCCAGGCACTTGGACAGGGTGGTCACTGCATCACTTACTTCACCTGGGATGGAGATGTATAACTGGGTATCATCTGCATATTGATGATACTTCAGCCCGTGGTGATGGATGATCTCACCCAGCAGTTTCATGTAGATGTTAAAAAGGAGTGGTGAGAGTACCGAGCCCTGTGTGACCCCGCAAAGAAGGGCCCGTGGGATGGATCTCTCGCTCCCTACTAACACCAACTGGGACTGGTCCTGGAGGAAGGAGGTGAACCAGAGCAGAACTACGCTGCCCACCCCCAACTCCCTGAGCCATCCCAGAAGGATACCATGGTCAACGTTATCGAACGCTGCTGAGAGGTCAAGAAGAGCGAGAATGGATGCACTGCCTACATCTCGCTCCCACCAAAGTTCATCCATAAGCATGACCAATGCAGTTTCTATCCCATGACCCAGCCTGAAACCTGACTGAAAGGGGTCCAGATAATCCGTTTCATCCAGAAACCTCTGGAGCTGCAATGCCACCACCTTCTCAAACACCTTCCCCAGAAAGGGGAGGTGGGAGACTGGACGAAAATTATCCAGTATAGTGGGGTCCAGCGATGGCTTCTTGAGGAGGGGGTGCACCAGCGCTTCCTTGAAAGCTGCCAGAAACACCCCCTCTCTCAAGGATGTATTTACCATCACTTGGACCCAGCCACAAGTCACCTCCTGAGCTGCTTTCTCCAGCATGGAGGGACAAGGATCTAATTGGCAGGTGGTGGCATTTATAGTCTGGAGGACTCTGTCCACTTCCACAGGACCAATGGGGTCAAACTTCTCCCAGATAACAAGGTGAGTACATTCCCTGGGTGTCTCCCCAGACTCTGCCTCACGCTCAGAGTCCAACTTGGAGCGGATCCTAGTGATTTTATCCTGCAAATGCCTAGAAAATTCATCGGCTCGACCCTGTAGATAAACCTCTGACTCCCCTTTCCCCAAAAGGGATCAGGTAAGCCTAAACAGGGTCGCCAAGCGGCTCTCCGTGGATGCAATAATAGCGGAGAAATATTGACGTTTCGCCACTCTTACTGCCACAAGGTAGGCCTTAACAGCGACTCTAGCTTGCGTTTGGTCAGATTCAGTCTTTGTCTTCCTCCAGTGCTGCTCTAGGCGTCTCTTAATCCTCATCAGAACCCTTAGCTGTCCCGTGAACTATGGGGAGTATTGGGTTTGCTGGGATAAGAGAGGCTGCACAGGCGGAATCTTGTCCAAGGCCCCGGCCACCTCCTTGTTCCAGGTAGCAGCCAGGGCCTCTGCTGGACCGTTCAGCAAATCCTCGGGTATAACCCCGAGCTCCCTCCGAAACCCTTCTGGGTCCATCAGTCACCGGGGGCAGACCAATTGGATAGGTTCCACCTCCCTGCGGAGGGGTGTATCATAAGAGAATCTCAAAGTCACCAGGGTATGATCTGACCATGACAAAGGGGAGAGCTGTAATTCTCCCCTCAGATAACACTGCCATTGCTCTGACAAGAAAACTAAATCTGGTGTGAGGCCACTGACTTGAGTCGGGCACTAAATGATCTGGAACAGGCCCATGGTTGCCATGGTGACCATGAACTCCTGGGCTGCTTCCAGGGCCCATCCCAGGGATGGCAGATTGAAGTCCCCCAGAACCATAAATCTGGGGAACTCCACCGCCAACCCCGAGATGGTCTCCAGCAGCTCAGACAGGGAGGATGCTATGCAGCAGGGAGGCTGGTACAGTAGCAACACTCCCAACTGTTCACGGGAACCCAACTTAAAGAACATGGTCTCACATCCAGAAACTTGTGGAGCAAGGCCCCTGATGGCTACCAGGGATTCTCGGATGGCAACAGCCACCCCACCTCCCTGGCCCTGAAGCTGGTGCCATACTTGAAACCTGGGTGGGCACATCTCTGAAAGAGGAACTCCCACTTCGCTGCCCATCCAGGTTTCGGTAATGCACGCCAGGTCTGCCCCCTCTTCCGTGATTAAATCACTTATGAGAGGGGCCTTGTTGTTAACTGAGCTGGCATTGCAAAGCAGCAGCCAGAAGTCAGGGTCACCACGAGTATGCTGTCCAGGCTCTGGGTTTGAGCATGGAGGGCCAGAAGACATCACAGATAGTAAACATCGGGGACGCCTTCCTCTAAGATGACGTTCTCTCCAGCTCCCACCATAACATCCTGGCCCATCACAACCTCGATCACCTGCCCCACCCTATATCCCCCAGACTCTCTAAATTCAATAGCCCCCACTCCTGAACTCCTGAGATCTCTGGATAAAAGTAAGGATCCCTCCATTGATCAACACAACCTCATACACTCTCAATCACAAGGTGGGGGGCCCCTTCCAGTGCACCAGCTTACGCTCTTGGCACTGTTGGAGCCCCAACTCCACTTACACATATCCACTCAGTACCATTCACTGTGCTCCCCCTCTTGGGAGGGGGAAAGTAAAGTGGAGAGAGGTCCCACTGGTCGGTAGGAGAGGCACCCCATCCAAAACTCTTCCTCACCCCTTGTCTCTCACTCAAGGGGCTGAGTACTCTCTTACATTCTCATTCACATCCTACTCCCTCCCATGTCTCTCACACTAGCAAGGGAGTAGTACATTCACCTTGGAGGGATCCTGGTCGCCTCAATTAAGTTGACCGAATTTAGAGCAATTGGGAAGGGATGGTCAAGTTCAGGTATGGCTACAAAGTCTTGTCCATTCACTGCTTTGAATGGGGTGAACCCCATGCTCTGGTGGACTGCATTATTGTATGCCACCTTTGCAAATGGCAGCAGATCTACCCAATCGTCTTGCTGGTAGCTGACAAACCATCTCAGGTATTGTTCCAGTATCTGGTTCCTTCTCTCAGATGATCTATCTGTCTGTGGATGGTGGGAGGAGCTTAGTGCTTGCTCCACCCCTATAAGTTTGAGAAATTGTCTCTAAAACTTTGAAGTGAACTGTATGCCCTGGTCACTGATGACCCTTTTGGGGGCTCTGTGTAAACGATATATGTGATGGATGAACATTTTGGCTAACTGGCCAGCTGTAGGTAACCCCACACATGGAATGAAATGGGTTTGTTTGGAAAAGAGGTCTGTAACTACCCAAATAACTGTCTTTTTACTTTCAGGGAAGTCAACTATAAAATCCATGGCAATTTGCTTCCATGGTCTTGCAGGGTTTGCCCCATCTTACAATAGTCCTTTAGGCTTCCCCCAATTCTTTTTGCAATCACACAGGTTGGACAGCTGATGACATAGTCCTGAACATCCTTGCATAGGGCTGGCCACCAGAACTGTCGTCTTAACAGATGCAAGGTCTTTACAAACCCGAAATGGCCAGCAGATTTATTTTATTTATTTATCATGTAAACTTATCGCCCATCTCCCCCAATTAGGATTTGGAATCGTGGCATCTCTCTAGAATTTTCTTTCGTAATACCTCAGGGATGTAAAGCCTCTCACCTTTCCACCACAGTCCTTGTTTCTCTGTTAGGAAAGTTTTATTTTCCTGCAGCTATTCGTTTTGCTGCACGATGCTTAGGAATTTGCTTTGCAGAACCGATTCCACTTTTGGGACTGTCTTAGTCTTTTGATGTCTGGTGGTCACTGCCATGCTGAAATTGGATGGAGAGATAATTGAATCTACCACTTCTTCTCATTGACTGTTATGTTGATGTAGCCTTGACAAGGCATCAGCCATAAAGTTCTTTCCTGCTGGTAAATACTTCAAGGTGAAATTGAATCTGCTAAAGAATTGCACCCACCTGATTTGTTTGGGATTATTTTTCTCGGGGTTCTCAGGGCTTCTTGGTTCTTGTGGTCAGTCCACACTTCAAATGGGTGGGAGTGTCCTTCTAGGATATGTCTCCATGTTGCCAACACCCATTTTACTGCATAGGCTTCCTTTCCCCAGACGTGCCAACGTCGCTCTGCTTCAGTGAATTTTCGAGACAGGTAAGCACATGGGCATAAACTTCCGTTCTCATCTCTCTGTAGCAGAATATCTCTGAAGCATCAGCTTGGACGATTAGAGGGCGTGTTGGATCTGGATGTTTCAACACTGTTTCAGATGTAAACAGCATTTTTAATTGATCAAAAGCATTCTGGTACTCCAGTGTCCATTTTAGTGCCGTTCCTGGTCTTTGTAGCAGTTTCGGGTCTCCTTTTCCCTTTGTTTTCAACAGGTCTGTGAGAGGTAAGGCTACTTTGGGATAAAGTCCCAGTAGAAATTAGCGAATCCCAAGAAACTCTGAAGTTGCCTTCTGGTTCTGGGGGACTCCCAAGCAACAACATCCTGAACCTTTGCTGGGTCCATCTCAATTCCTTTACTGGAGACTCGGTAACCTAGGTAATCCAGTTGTTCTTTATAGAATTCACACTTGGATAGTTTAGCATATAATTGGTTTTATAATAGCCTTTTCAGTACTTCTGTCACTAATTTTACATGTTCCTCCATTGTTTCAGTGTAAATCAGGATATCATCTAGATAGACTAACACTCCCCGGTATAACAGGTCATGAAGAATTTCATTTATTAGATGCATGAAGACTCCCGGAGCTCCTTGAAGCCTGAACGGCATCACAAGATGTTCGAATGAGCCTAACTGACAGTTAAAGGCTGTCTTCCATTCATCCCCTTCACGGATGCATACCCAGAAGTATTTCTCTCTCAAATTCAATTTCATAAAAATTTTCTTTTTTGAGAGATGGGCAAGCATGTCCTTTATCAACGGAAGGGGATACTTATTGGAAGTGCACACAGCATTCAAGCCCCAGTAGTCGTTACACAATCGCAATGATCCATCCTTTTTTTTTTCTAAACAGCATGGGGGCAGCCATTGATGATGTTGCAGGGTGAATGAATCCCCTTGTGTCCTGACTTTGAGTGAAGGAAAAAAACGCCGAGGCTTGGAGTTGAAGCTCTAATGTTTATTGTCCTACTCTCCTTGACAGAATCCAGCTAAACTAACATGAACTGGTAATGCTCAGAGAAAGAGTCCAAGAAATCAGGGCGGGGCCTTCTTTAGCCTCTTGGGAGGAAAGCAAAGCGATTCAGTACTACGCATGCATTTCTCCCCCTGGAGGGAGCCCCCTCCTTCTCTGCCAGTTATCTCCCTGACACCACCTTCCCCTCCAAAAACACATTCCATGAAGTCCCCCTCCCATCCAGTGTCCTTGTCTCCGTCCACTTTCTCATGGGAGTCCATCTCCTCCTCCGAATTCTCATGGGAACTGGGGAGTGGGGGCAGCTCTTCCATGGAAGGATTGTCAAAGGAAGAAGGACGTCTGTCATCCAGATCTGATAACATCTCCTGTGCAGATGGCTCTTCCTGCAAAACAGCTAGAGGGTTAGAGAAGTTCTCCCCCCTCCCTCTTGGGAAATGCATGCCAGAGGTGGAGGGCTGCGGCTCAGCCTCCTCCCTTCGCTCTGGCCCCTGGGCCTCTCGTAGGGGTGAAGGTTGCCAACTTACGAACTCCTCTGCTTGGTGGTTTTCTCCTTGTTTGGTCGAGGGATCAATTTCTGGGAGCTTGTGAGGCCTTGACTTGTGAGGGAAAAGCTGATGGAATTTGTGCACCAGCAAAGGTTCATGTACATCTTTGGCATTTTCCCAGGACCGTTCCATCTGAGAATACCCCTTCCAGTGTATCAAATATTGGATGCCCCTGCCCCGCCACCTTGAATCTAAAATGTCTCCAACTTCATACTCCTCTTCCCCGTCTACAAGAACTGGAGGTGGGGGGGGGGAATCTGTGAATGCAAGGCGCTTGGAGGGGATTCCTTGACCAACAATGATCTGTGGAACACTGGATGGATTTTCATTGAGTCTGGAAGCTGCAAACGATAAGCCACTGGGTTTATCTGTTGTAACACCGTGAAAGGGCCTACAAACTTGGATTCCAATTTTTTAGAAGGCCTGCTAGAGGTTAAAAACTTGGTAGAGAGCCACACTTTGTCTCCCACAGTAATCGGTGGCCCTTCTTGTCTGTGTGCGTCTGCAGTTCTCTTATAAGCAGCTTTGGCATTGTCTAGCTGCTCCTTTAACAGCTCATGAGCAGCTTGTCGCTCTTTGACCAAGTCTGCAGCCGCCGGAACTGCTCCCTGTTGTGAGGAAGTGGGCAATACCTGTGGATTAAACCCATAGAATGCTTGGAAAGGGGACATTTTGGTTGAGGAATGCACTGAATTGTTATAGGCAAATTCTGCCATGGGGAGCAGGTCTGGCCAATTGTCCTGGCGATAGTTGATGTAACATCTGAGATATTGTTGCAATATCTGATTAATTTTCTCAGCTTCCCCGTTTGTGGAAGGATGATGCGAAGAGGATAAGTGTATTTGGACCCCCAATGACTGAAAAAGCACCCCGCAGAACCTGGAAGTAAATTGACAGCCTCTGTCACTAATTATGTGATTAATCATGCCTCTATGCCTAAAAATATGGTCCAAAAACAACTGTGCTGTTGCTTGTGCAGATGGAAGGCCTTTGCAGGGAATAAAATGTCCCATTTTAGTAAAACAGTCCACGACCACCAATATGGAAGTAAAACCTTGGGCCGGTGGCAAGTCAGTGATGAAATCCATGGAGACGGTGTCCCAGGGCTGGGGGTGTGTGGGCAAGGGCTGTAAAAGTCCTGCTGGTTTTCCTGTGATGGGTTTGGCGCATCTACAGGTATGACAAGAGGCCATGCAAGTCTTTATGTGTGCAGCCATCTTAGGCCACTCTGAGAGCTCTATGCAGGGTTTTGAAAACTCCTCCATGTCCGGCCGTTTGGCTGTCGTGACATAGCTTTAGCACCTCTTCCCTCAGGGGGATGGGAACATAAAGCCGTCTGCTATGCCAAAGAATCCCCGCATCTACCGTGAATGGGGAAAGTGTTCCTTGCTGGGTCCCCTTGAGGTCATTGAGCCTAGCCCTTGCATATGGGTCCTGCTGCTGCTGAGCTTTGATTCTTGCAAAGAGATCCTCCACCTGCCTGCTGGCTGCTAAGATTTCTGTTTGGTTCCCCTCAGGAGGCCTCTCAAAATTGTGAGGTTGTAAAATTGTAGCGTGAGCACTTTGGTGGGAGGCTGGAACAACCTGAGGCTGTCAAGATAATGCATCAGACAGACGATTCTGATTGCCAGGCAAGTAAGAGATTATGAAAGTGAAATGGGAGAAAAACTGGCTCCATCTGACTTGGCGTGGAGTGAGTGACTTGGTGTTTTGTAAAAGTTCTAAATTCTTATGATCTGTGCAAACTTTTACTGGAAAGGTCGCCCCCTCTAGCCAGTGTCTCCACTCTTGGAAAGCTTCTTTAATTGCTAGCAATTCCTTGTTAAACACATCATAGTTTCTCTCTGCCAGTGATAGCGTGCGAGAGAAGAAGGCACAAGGAAGCATCCCCTCCCCTTTTGGGTTCTCAGCCTGCAGAAGTACAGCTGCTATTGCAAAATTGGATGCGTCTGTGTGGACAATGAATTGCCGCTCTGGGTCGGGGTGTCTTAGAAGAGGTTGGGATACAAAAAGTTGTTTAAACTCTTGGAAAGCAGCCTGCTGCTGCTCACCCCAGAAGAACTTTGTCTCTTGGCGGGAATCGGCATTCAAGTCTTTAGGAGTGCTTCAATGAACATGTATCCTGAATAAAGCTTTATCTGCATTTCACTGAATTGCATGGAGAAGTGTTTATTGGGACATTGTTGTTGAGATCATCACAGAAAGACTTGAATGCCGATTCCCGCCAAGCTATTCCCTCTTAACTTCCCCCCTTGCGCGCCAATTCACCAACGATGATCTCATGAGGCAAACGGTCCCATCTCCACTCCGTTGCAGGTGCGCGACCTTGGCCGAGCTGTCTCCAGCTTCCACCGGCAGACATAACACTCAACTGCCATCCCCCCTCCCAACTACTCTACAAGCACTATGCTATGCTTAATCCCAATGGCAGGATTCATAGACATGAACCCTGACACTTTCTTTCATATCTGGCCCATCTAACTGGGTAAATGTGATAGGGTCTTTCAGTCTTTGTACTTTAAATCTTAATCCGGTTACTATGGCAGGATGTATTAAATTTTGACTACATCCAGAGTCTAATAACCTTGCAGGTCTGCGACTCTGCCATCTTCCAGTGTTTCTAAGTGTACCCCCACCAACATTGCGGGGCAATTCCCACTCACTAATGGATCTTCATGCCCATAATCCTTCACCTGTTCTTCAGCGCCACTCAGAACAGGCTCACGTCATTTCCCGCCAGCTCTTCATCTGTAGAGCTTTCTAGGTCGATGTTGGCCCCACCCCTTTTCACCTCCATCACAGTAGCGGCTGTCTCTTTTGTTTTGTGACTCGATGTTTTCATTTCTCTGCTTTCTGTCTTAGTCTTGACTGAAGTTGTGATTTGGGGGCACGTGGTAGCCCGGTGTCCCTCTTTGCTGCATCTGAAGCATAAGCCTTTTTTCCTCTGCCATTCTCTCTCTTCTTCCCAGTGTCTGGAAGTACTTTGCCTTCTAGTTGAGAGACTTCTGGTTGAACGCCTTCTAGTTGAGGGACTGACAGAGCTGGAATGCCATTTGTAGCCATAGGAATGAGATTGTCATTTGGGACTGGCAGGTCTGGAGCATCTTCCGTATCCATATGTCCACTGTTGGTGCTTAAGTTCGAGGTGCACATCCTCTACTTCACCTGCTAAACAAATCCACTCCTGCAATGTGCATGGTCTTCCATGAGCCAGGGACCACTCTAGAATGTCGGGTCTCAATCCAGTTTTAAAATGCTGTATTATTAAAGATTCTGGCCAGTCATCCAACTTACTGGGCATCTAGTTCCACCACCCAGTCTGCGGCCTCGCCCTCAAGGCATTCCAACATGTAGTTCACCTTGGCCTCCTCTGTGGGGAACTGATCTTCAAACTTTCTCATAAAAGCCCTCACGCGATTCAGAAAATGAGCTAGGCATTTGGGGTCACCATTGAATTTTATGTTCAATTCCTGGCTTCCAAACTCCTCTTCCCTCTTCCTTCCTAAGCTCATTCTCCTCGGACTGGCTGCTCGGGAGGTTGGTGTGGTGGTTGCCCAGCCAACAGACCTCCTGGGTTCTGTTTTTCCCTTGCCTCCCCATTGTCTTGGAGACCAATCCAATTTCTGCACCTCTGCCGCCATGCTCACTCCCACTTCATCACTTGGCCCTTGTTTAAACTTTAATAGCAAGCGTTCCATTGCAGGGTTAGGGTTAGGGTTAGGGTTGCCCCATTTCAGCCAAGGTATTCCCAGGCAGCTCTGCAAAACATATTACTATCTGTGCGAAGCACAGCCTCCCCACCCCCACTACCAAACTCAGGTCAGACGGATGACTCCAGCTCTGACACATGGTTTGATTTGTTTGGTGGATAGCAACTCAGCTGTGATGAAGAGTCTCATGAATGTATAATGGTCCTGGAAGCCCCACCTGCACCCACCCCTGCCATCTTTTGAAGACAGCTTCAATTGATCTATACTTCTTTAATCAAAAGAATTAGTGACCCATTCATCACTCTATGCCATGTCCCACTTTTACCTGAGGCTTCTCTGGGCAGTAACTCTCTCATGTTCTCCAGTGAATGGACTTGGGAGTGGGTTTGGAAAGGGAGTTGGAAAGCATCTAGAGCAACATGGTTTGGCGTAGGTTGCTGTGGGTACAGCTCTATTATGCTCTTAATGCATTTGAACCGTCGCTTGTATTTTGAGGTAGAAGCACTACTTTGAGGTAGAAGCACAAGTCCTCTCTTAGAGTGTACCCAAAGGACCCATTCAGACACATACTGTAGATTCGTATTTGTTTCTGTCCTCAGCCACTTGGATATTTGACATTTCAGATTCAGGATTTACAGTATATCCCACCTTTCCCATAGGAATTCAATGCAGTGTCCCTCCTCTGCTTGGTCCCAGTACAATACTCCTGTGACGTAAGCTGGGCTGAGTGACAGTGATTCTCCCAGAATCACTGACTCAGTTTCTTTGGGTGAATGTAGACTTGAGTATTGTTTCTCTTGGTTCTAGTTCAATTTCTTAACTACAGAATCAAAAGCCTGAAGAGAATTAAGTCACATTGTAGCATCTTAGCAGTTATTCTTGCTTGATTCCATTTTTTGGCCAGATCTTTTTGCTATTTGTTGACATAACAGTTCCCTGTGTTTGATTCTTTGGAAAAGATTTTCAAATGCCAGGATGTGTCTATACCTACAAAGATCAGAATCGTGCAAGGTCATGGTATTCCTTGTGACACTGTATGGAAGTGATTGTCGGACTTTGAAGAAGCAGGAGAGGAAGAGTATTGACGCCTTTGAACTTTGGGTTGGAAAAGACTCCTGAGAATACCATGGATAACCAAGAAAACAAACTGATGGATCATCAAACAAATCAACCCAGAGGTTTCGCTCAAGGCATAAATGACCAGGCTCAAATTATCCTACTTTGGACACATGATGCAAAGACCCAGCTCTCTGGAAAAGGCTGTAATGCTGGGAAAGGTGGAAGGAAGGTGAAGAAGAGGATCACCTGCAGCAAGGTGGATGGATACAGTTGCAATGGCAATGGGGTAACATTGGAAGGCCTGAAAGACCCAGAATGTCATGGAGAAAATCTATCTATGTGGTACTAGGAGTTGAAAATAAGCCTTCTCCAGATGTAGGTCTTTGCATATGTAGGATAATTTGAACCTGGTCATTTGAGCCTTGAGTGAAGTCACAGCTGTGGAACCATATTCCACTCAATGTAAAATCCAAGGGAATAGAGGAGAAAGTCATTGCAAAATAACATATGCAGAGACCCTCATTAATGGAGGTGAACTGCATTAAAATTATGAGGGATCTGGGGCCACCACAGAGAAACCCATTAAGGTGGATCTGGCACATTTTGCAGGCTTCCAGGACTTGACCGTGGGGGAGCTGGCCGACAGGAAGCTCTGGCATGGGCTGGTCCAAGAAGTCACAAAGAGTCAGAAGTGACTGAACGAATAAACAAGAACAACAATTACGAAAGGAAAAGGATCCATCTTGGGAGGATTACAGAAATACGATAATCAATAAGACCCAATTTCACAATTGCATTCCAAAGTTTTGGGCCACGGGCAAAAATCAGGGGGAATGCAATTTGCTTTCTTAATAGATATTTGTGGGACACTTAAAAGGTGAAAGGAGTGCTGGGTTTTGCAGAGGCTTAGGACACCCATCACCTTTAAACTCCTTGAATCCTCTAAAATGCAGAAAGGTTGAGAATGTTGGTCTTGTACACTCGAGCAACATCATATTCCTTTTAGCCCATAGAGACCGAAAAAGTGTGACCCTTGGCTGCAAGAAAATTTTGCACTCATGTCCTAAAGAGTTTTCACAAAATAATGAAAAGGAGATGGAGAGGAGATGAGAGTGAGAAGGTTCCAGCAGCAGCAGCAGCAGCAGCAGCTGCTCACTCATATTGCCTGAAAATGAAGTTAGGTCACAGCAAATGAAATGGGTGGAACGGTTGCTGCAAGCGGGCTCAGCAGCAGTCTTGGAGGAGTGCTCTCTCGGTAGGCTGACCATATTTCCTTGAGACAAAAACGGCACATTAGGATGGCAAAACGGAAGAGGGGTCCCCGCCCCCCAGGTCCCCGCGACTGGCTCCTGCCTGCAACCCACCCCGATCCGCGTGATTGGTTCCCGCCTGCAAACCCCACCCCATGGTCCATGCAATTGGCTCCCGCCTGCAAACCCCGACCCCCATCAGCGTGATTGGCTCCTGCCTGCAAACCCCACCCCCGGTCCACCCAATTGGCTCCCACCTGCAAACCCTGCCCCCCTGGTCCGCAAAATTGGCTCCTGCCTGCAAACCCCTCCCCCTGGTCCATGCGATTGGCTCCTGCCTGCAAACCCTATTAAGTATTTAAAAATTCTTTGTGGGAGTTCAATAACCAGTGTATAAAAATTATATTTTGTAAATAAAATCATAATAAGATTAAGATTAAGCAGTCATAAGTGCTGTGAAATCATATATCACCCTACATCTTTAATTATCTGCATCATTATTAGATAATCATCACCCATAGACTTGTCATAAAACAGGCCTCTTCCCCCAGTTACAGTTCACAATGGAAGACAAATGTCAAAATATGGGTTAATCTGTTGGCAATTTTTCCAGGGAAAAATGTCTTGCAAAGCTCAGCACAACTCATTTTACAGCTTTCAGATTTGGCCATCTCTGGCTTGGAGATTGCCGGGGAGCAAGAACAGAGGGAGGGAGGGAGGGGAGGGAGGGTTTGTGCAGCTACTATATGGTTTATTCTAATTCATTTACTCACTGACCACCACACAAGTTACTGTGACCCTAAACATCTTAGCCTCATTGGGATATGAACCCCTCTGACCATAAAGACCTGCCGGGAAGCCCTCTTAAGGAGGTGCCCACGCTCAGCAGGGCACCTGTTGGCTGCATGGGCACAGATCCTCCCTTTGTCACTGTGGCAGGCGATGCCCTTCCTTGGGAGCTCGGTGTAAACCTCATTCCTTAACCCTAAATCACTTTCCTCAGCCTCCTAGCGATTGCATGGATGCACACCCCGCACCCTCTTTCCACAGCCTCCCTGCGACCAAATGCACCCGCACCTGCTTTCCCTGGCCTCTCTGAGCAAGTACTCGCACACACACACACGCACCCCACACCCACTTTCCTCAGCCTCCTAGGGATTGCATGGACGCACACCCCACACCCTCTTTCCACAACCTTCCTGTGCCTGCTTTCCCTGGCCTTGTCACTGCTGGGCGGACAATCTCGGCTTTGGAGGAAGCGGCACCAGTAGGATCAAGTAAGGAGGCAGGAACCGGGTGGACTGTGGTGCTGTGTCTGGTGCTGGGCTCGCACGTGGCAACCGGGCTTCCAGTTGCCGCGTTGATAGGGCCTCTTCCGGGCTGCCTCCAATGGCAACTCCGGCTCCAGTCCTCCTTCCTGTCCTCCTTCCCGCAGGGTTTAAAAAAGGGACAAAATTGAGATTTTGATCAAAACGACGGGACGGTTGAAAAATGCTTAAATAACGGGACTGTCCCGTTCAAAACGGGAGGTATGGTCAGCCTATCTCTCTGCCATTCCTGATGCAAAATGCTGCACCTCTGGAAATGGTTTCAGTGGCCCAGGAGGAGTGCATTTGTCAGGAAGTGTTTTATATATGTCAAAGCTAGCTAACTATCAAGCTGAACTGTGAAGTTCCTGTTTGGGAAAGCCAAAGTTAAAAAAATAATAATTGCATTGTGCCTTATAGACTATCTATGGTTGGTGAACAAGCCGGGTTTCTGGGCTCTGTTGGGCCTTAGTGGTAGACCTTAGAGCCCCTCCTCAAATTTCACTGAAAATATTGGTGATAACAAGCCTCTTGAATAGACATCTTGGTGTGTTTATTTAGGTTGAGGATCTCATCCTGCTTAAATTACAAGCCTGCAGAGAGAGCTTTGAGTCTGACCTCCTCCTTTGATGTAATAATAAAATGAGCCAGGCTTCACTCTTCACTTCCGTGGGCTTGGGAAATGCAGAGCTGCTGTTCCCACTGAATATTGTAATTGGAAAGTCACATGGCAGAGACTTTAGGTAAACACCTGCACACTATCTGGTGAGGCTTTTTAACTGGAGCTGGTGATTTGCGCATGCAAAATGCCACTGCTAGGTTCCTAAAAAGGTCCCTTCTGGGAACACATTGTGCTCATTCTGAAGGTTGCCATTTCAAGGTTCTTGGGATAAATGCAAAATGGGTTTGACAAGAGGCCTTATTTCTTGTGTCCCTGTGTACATCTGGAGACACCCCTTGGGGGGGATCACACTTGCCAGGGGTTGCAGGACAAGGAGAGACATGGTTCCATGGATCTGCTTACAGCCACCCCCAGGCAGCCAAGCCTCGGGACCATCTCTTTTCTCCAGGCCTTTGGTTCCAGAGATGACCCTGGGCTTTCGGTTCAATCTGGTGCTGATCTTCTATGGATAGAGTTTTAAGTTATCTTATAGTTGGAAAGTTACAAGAAGGACTTTTACCTGCGTTTTTAAAAGTTGTGAATAATGTCTAATTTCTTGCAATTTTCCCCATGAATTATTTATTTATTATTTAAATTTATCCCCTCCCATCTCCCGGAATAGGGGACTCTGGGCAGTTTACAGGATAATAATGGTTAAAAAACTATACATAAAAATTACAAACCATAAAAAATAATTATAAATTATGAATCCAGATGTATAAGATCTTCGTAAAAGAAGGACAGTGAAATCAAGGGATTAGCCATCTCCATGATGAACTATCCCTTCCTCCATCCCATGCCAGGCGGCAGAACCAGGTCTTCAGCTCTTTCCTAAAGGTCGGGAGGGAGGAGATCTGTCTTAACTCTGGGGGCAAGCTGTTCCATAGCGTGGGCGCTGTCACGGAGAAGGCCCGCCTCCTAGACCTCATCAGATGACATTCTCTAATTGATGGGTTATGTAGCAGGGCCTCTCTGGATGATCGGGTGGGGCGGGTCGATAACATGGGGATAAGACGGTCCCTCAGGTATTCTGGTCCCATGCCATGTAGGGCTTTAAAGGTGATAACCAACACCTTGAATTGTACCCGGAAGCAAACCGGCACCCAATGCAGCTCGCGGAGCAACGGTGTTACATGTGCAGATCTTGGAGCACCGAATACTGCCCGCGTGGCCGCATTCTGCACCAGCTGAAGCTTCCAGATAGTCTTCAAGGGTAGCACCATGTAGAGCGCATTGCAATAATCTACATGGGAGATGACGAGAGCATGAGTGACTGTACGGAGGGCATCGCATTCCAGGAATGGGCGTAACTGGCACACCAACCGAAGTTGCGCAAAAGCCCTCCTAGCCACGACTGCCACCTGCTCTTCGAGCAGGAGTCGTGAGTCTAGAAGAACCCCCAGATTATGCACCGGTTCTGAACGGGGAAGTGCTACCCCATCGAGAACCAAAGATGATAATTTCCCAGAAGACGCTGAGCCATCAATCCACAGCCACTCAGTCTTACCAGGGTTCAACTGAAGCCTGTTGTTCCCCATCCAGGCCCTCACAGCCCTCAGGCACTGGGACAGGGTGGACACTGCATCACCAGGGATGGAGATATACAATTGAGTATCATCCGCATACTGATGATACCTCATCCCATGGTGTCGGATGACCTCACCCAGCGGTTTCATGTAGATGTTGAACAGGAGAGGAGAGAGAACCGAACCCTGCGGCACCCCACACAGGATTATATTTTATAATTATATTCCTGCTTTGGAATGCTATTAGAAGAACAGGGTAATTATCTAATAAAATAGATAATTAATAAATCCCCAACAATTCTACCAGGTGGCCACATCTCTTATATAGAGGAGCTAATCCTCTATTTCTATTATCCTTATATCTATATTCTATATATATATATATATATATATTCTATTATCCTTAGCCCAGCATGACAGAGTGATCTCCCGCACTCGCCCCAGCTCTTGCCAACCTAGCAATTCGAAAGCATGCAAATGCAAGTAGATGAATAGGTACCACTTTGGTGGGTAGGTAACAGCGTTCCACGTGCGTCATGCCGGCCACATGACCGTGGAAGCGTCTTCGGACAATGCTGGCTCTTCGGCTAACAAACGGAGATGAGCACCGGCCCCTAGAGTCGGACACGACTGCACAAATGTGCGGGGGGAACCTTTACCTTTACCTAATCCTCTATTTCAAGGAAGGAAACCCCAAGGCCCTTCAGATGTGCTGAACCACAAATCCCAGCAGCCCCAGCTACCATGACTAGTGGTGAGTTTTCTGGAAAAAGGATTCATTTTAGCAACTTTTGGAGGCCACCTTTTCCCCATCCAGACCATGCTGGGACAGGAGTAAGAGGAGAATCTTCTGCTGGAAAGCATCTCCCATTCAAAGGCTCCACATCAGACTCAGAGATCAAGGGCCTTTTGGAATCAGGAGCAGAAGCCACACGGTTTCAATCCAGCACTTAGCACCTGTACAGATGGCTAAGCAGAAACCCACAGGGTCCCTCACACACCAGTAAGATGCCAAGGGTTGATATTTAAAGCTCAGTCACTCTTGCAGGCATGAACCTTGATGTGAAAACATGATGAAACATGCATCACAAAAGCACAGTGCAAACCCTGGCATCAGACACAAGAGTGCGAGTCACAACACACACTTTGCCATTTCCATCCCTATCAGCAGCTACCAATATTGTCATCCATATACTGCAATGCTCGTGTAACTCTGTCTCCTGTCATCCTCTGGGGATGGGAGAAGTATTTCATTTTTTATTCATTAGCAGATTTTTTGCACTGAGAGACGTAATTGTCTGTCTCTTCTCCTGTGATAAACAGTTAAAGGATCTGGGTATATTTAGCATGCAGAGGAGAAAACTTGGGGGAAGTGTCCTAGTAGTGTTCAGATATAGAAAGGAGGGGGAGGATCAGAAACCACAGGGAACCAGATTCAGGTTAAATATTAGGAGGAATCTCTGCCCAGAAAAGGCTGTCGAAGAGTAGGATAGCTTGCCTCACGAAGTGGTATGATCCTCTTCGCTGGAGATCTTCCTACAGATGCTAGGTTGCCACTGTCTGAAATGCAATCTTAACAATCCCACACTGAAGCAGGCGTTGGCTAGGTGACCTCTGAGCTCCCTTTCAACTGTGTGACTCTGGGATTCATAAGTCCCCCGGGGCTGGGGGTGGCATCTTCTCTGCCCTCAAGATTCTCCAGCTGCCAGTGGGATGTCACCGGCCCAACCCTTTCCCTGCAGGTCACAGGTGCTGTTGCCAGAAGACTAGGAGGAGGAGGAGGAGGCTGAAGGATAGAGAGGTCTACACAACCTCTTCCAGGGCGAGCAACATCAGGCAGAGAGTAGAAAAGGATACGAAACACTAAGGAAAAAACTGAAGTGAAAAGTAAAAAAAGGAAGCACAGCTAAAGCTAGTTTACACCATCTGTTACGCCTCTCCTCGCCATTCTAAGCTTGCAGCCCATCCTCGCTGCTCGCACGTCCATCCCCATGTCATCAACAGCCTCCCTCCATCTGTAACCTTTCCCTCTTTTCAAGCGGAAGCAGCTCCACCTCAGAGAGCTCACTCTCTCGCTCACACCCGGTCACGTTTCCACACGCGGGAAGGCCCTCTTCAGCCCCTCATGATCCCGCTTTTTGGGGAGCAGTGGAGATTGGCTCAGCCTCCCTCCTTGGCCAGGCCTGCTCTTTGCATAGATGGTCACCCATCTCTGCTCATTTCTTTATGCCGCCTTTCTTCCCGGGCACGCGCGCAGGAGCGCTCGATCTCCAGCTCGCCTCCTGGTAGGCGCGAGACTCTTCCTGTGATAAATCTCCTTTTTGTTCTAGTGATAAAACCTGATTCAGTAATCCGGCTCTCATGAATGGTCATGTGTGTCCATAAATACTTCCACCACCAACATCAAGCATTGCTATTGGGCTATGAAGCAATCATATTAGCTGCTTTTAATTAACAATATTAATCTAATGACATTAACATTAAATCAGAATCACATTTAGTTCTTCTGGTTGTGCTTGCTTTTCGGAGGGCAGGCCTTGATGCAGCATGGAAAGCTAGCGTAGCCTTAGTCCAGAACGGGTTTCACACCCCTGTTCTAAAATATAAGGGTCGGGGTGGGTATATGGGAGATGTCTGTGAGTGTGTGTGTGTGTCTGCGGGGGAGAGGGAGAGGGAGAGGGAGGAAGAGGTATATGTGCAGTCCCAACCCCATCACCAACCTTTGATTCACAAAGCCATTTTCTCCAGCCATTCCCTTCTGTGTCTTAGATACCCGCTTTCTTCCTTCTTTGTGTTATACCTGTGTGGCCCAATACCCCAAGCGGTCAGGCAATGGGGTGCTGGTTAGGAGCTTTTTGCCTTTTGGGAGAGCAGCAGAAAATCCATGAGGTCTCCTGTCAATTTATCTAGTGCACCAATGACTCTAGAATAGACCCCGCGCGTCTCTCCCAAGATATGTAAGACGCAGCTGCGGATGTCTAGTCTTGGTTCATTGGCTATTGTCTCACTTCTATCTCTTATTTATTTGGCTGTGGCGCATCCCTTGGCTGCAATAGTTTATGAAAAACTATTTATGAAAACTTGGAACATTTTCCAACAGTCTCACCAATTGCTGCATTGAGAAGGCTGCATTTGTCTTAAGTCAGGGTTCTCCAAAGTGGTCAGTGTCAACCCCTAAGGGTTGATGGGATTATCCATTATTGTTCTTGTTATTATTTTTATTTGTAGTACTATTAGTTAAAGTAGTAGTTATTAAATTATTTTCATATAAAAATGTTTGGGGATCAATGAACAATCTGAAACTCCATGAAGAAATTCTTCATGAGCTGAAGAGTTTGGGGACCCCTGCCTTAAATAGATGGGGCACAAACAAAGCAAAATAAAAGTACCTGAAAGTACTTAGTTGCTGTGAAATCAGAGGAGAGCACAGATATTGCATGGTGGTAAATTAAACCTGAGCTATATTACCCACCAGGGGGCGTGGTGGCTCATCGGGGAAGACACCAGGCTTGTCTATCTGAAGATTGCAAGTTCAGAGGTAGCCCTGCATGACGGAGTGAGCTCCCGCACTCACCCCAACTCTTGCCAACCTAGCATTCGAAAGCATGCAAATGCAAGTAGATGAATAGGTATCACTTCAGTGGGTAGGTAACAGCGTTCTGCATGCGTCATGCTGGCCACATGACCGTGGAAGCGTCTTTGGAAAATGCTGGCTCTTTGGCTAACAAATGGAGATGAGCACCAGCCCCTAGAGTCAGACACGACTGCACAAGTGTGCGGGGGAAACCTTTACCTTTACCTACAGTATATTAACCACCACCAGCAGCTGTTGTGATTTTCTCTGTCCATGAAAAACAGCAGTGGCTTCAGGGTCTTTTATTTATATTTATTTTGTTGTTTATTCGTTCAGTCGCTTCCGACTCTTTGTGACTTCATGGACCAGCCCACGCCAGAGCTTCCTGTTGGCCGTCACCATCCCCACCTCCCCCATGGTTGAGTCTGTCACCTCCAGAATATCATCCATCCATCTTGCCCTTGGTCGGCCCCTCTTCCTTTTGCCTTCCACTTTCCCTAGCATCAGCTTCTTCTCCAGGGTATCCTGTCTTCTCATTATGTGGCCAAAGTACTTCAGTTTTGCCTTTAATATCATTCCCTCAAGTGAGCACTCTGGCTTTATTTCCTGGAGTATGGACTGGTTTGATCTTCTTGCAGTCCAAGGCACTCTCAGAATTTTCCTCCAACACCACAGTTCAAAAGCATCTATCTTCCTTCGCTCAGCCTTCCTTATGGTCCAGCTCTCACAGCCATAGGTTACTACAGGGAATACCATTGCTTTAACTATGCGGACCTTTGTTGTCAGTGTGATGTCTCTGCTCTTAACTATTTTATCAAGATTTGCCATTGCTCTCCTCCCAAGAAGTAGACATCTTCTGATTTCCTGTCTGCAGTCAGCATCTGCAGTAATCTTTGTGCCTAGAAATACAAAGTCTGTCACTGCCTCCACTTTTTCTCCCTCTATTTGCCAGTTATCAATCAAGCTGGTTGCCATAATCTTGGTTTTTTTGAGGTTTAACTGCAACCCAGCTTTTGCACTTTCTTCTTTCACCTTCGTCATAAGGCTCCTCAACTCCTCCTCGCTTTCAGCCATCAAAGTGGTATCATCTGCATATCTAAGATTGTTAATGTTTCTTCCAGCAATTTTAACTCCAGCCTTGGATTCCTCAAGCCCAGCACGTCGCATGATGTGTTCTGCGTACAGGTTGAATAGGTAGGGTGAGAGTATACAGCCCTGCCGTACTCCTTTCCCAATCTTAAACCAGTCCATTGTTCCGTGCTCTGTTCTTACCGTTGCTACTTGGTCGTTATACAGATTCCTCAGGAGGCAGACAAGATGACTTGGTATCCCCATACCACCAAGAACTTGCCACAATTTGTTATGATCCACACAGTCAAAGGCTTTAGAATAGTCAATAAAACAAAAATAGATGTTTTTCTGAAACTCCCTGGCCTTCTCCATTATCCAGCGGATATTGGCAATTTGGTCTCTAGTTCCTCTGCCTTTTCTAAACCCAGCTTGCACATCTGGCAATTCTCGCTCCATGAATTGCTGGAGTCTACCTTGCAAGATCTTGAGCATTACCTTACTGGCATGTGAAATAAGTGCCACTGTTCGATAGTTTGAACATTCTTTAGTGCTTCCCTTTTTTGGTATGGGGATATAAGATGATTTTTTCCAATCTGATGGCCATTCTTGTGTTTTCCAAATTTGCTGGCATATGGCATGCATCACCTTGACAGCATCATCTTGCAAGATTTTAAACAGTTCAGCTGGGATACCGTCGTCTCCTGCTGCCTTGTTATTAGCAATGCTTCTTAAGGCCCATTCAACCTCACTCTTCAGGATGTCTGGCTCTAACTCACTGACCACACCGTCAAAGCTATCTCCAATATTATTATCCTTCCTATACAGATCTTCCGTATATTCTTGCCACCTTTTCTTGATCTCTTCTGCTTCTGTTAGGTCCTTACCATCTTTGTTTTTGATCATACCCATTTTTGCCTGGAATTTACCTCCAATGTTTCTAATTTTCTGGAAGAGGTCTCTTGTCCTTCCTATTCTATTGTCTTCTTCCACTTCTGCACATTGCTTGTTTAAAAATAATTCCTTATCTCTTCTGGCTAACCTCTGGAATTTTGCATTTAATTGGGCATATCTCCCCCTATCACTGTTGCCTTTTGCTTTCCTTCTTTCTTGGGCTACTTCCAGTGTCTCAGCAGACAGCCATCTTGCCTTCTTGGTTTTCTTTTTCTTTGGGACGTTTTTTGTTGCCGCCTCCTGAACAATGTTGCGAACTTCTGTCCATAGTTCTTCTGGGACCCTATCTACTAAATCTAGTCCCTTAAATCTATTCTTCACCTCCACTGCATATTCCTTAGGAATATTAGTGAGCTCATATCTAACTGATCTGTGGGTCTTCCCTATTCTCTTTAGTCTGATTCTAAATTTTGCAATAAGAAGTTCGTGATCTGAACTACAGTCAGCTCCAGGTCTTGTTTTTACCGACTGTATAGATGTCTGCCACCTTTGGCTGCAAAGGATGTAGTCAATCTGATTTCGGTGTTGACCATCTGGTGAAGTCCATGTATAAAGTCGTCTTTTAGGTTGTTGGAAGAGAGTGTTTGTTATGCACAGTGAGTTGTCTTGGCAAAATTCTATCAGCCTATGTCCTGCTTCATTTTGTTCTCCCAGACCATGCTTGCCTGTAATTCCAGGTGTCGTCTGACTACCCACCTTAGCATTCCAGTCTCCTGTAATGAAAATAACATCTCTTTTTGGTGTATTATCCAGTAGGTGCTGCAGATCCTCATAGAACTGATCTACTTCTGCTTCTTCAGCAATTTATATTTATAGTTGGTTTATAATTTCACTTTTTGACTGAGAAAGAAATGGAGATGACGGAGGTACTATTTTCTGCTCAGATGATACAGATTTGCACATTTTGGATCCAAAGTGTGTACCCGTGCACACAGCGCCAGTCTGCCACTTTCTCAAGCAAACGTATCTCTTCCCAGGAACACTCTGCAGCCTTGGAGGGTGGCTGTGGGATCCCAGGAAAAGATGTGCAGCTGCTTTAGGGCCCCGAAAATGGGCGACGTGAGCCCTCTGACTTGCCTTTGAATCCAAAGCTTTGCAATGCCTCTTTAAGGATTCAGAAATAGCCATTTTAATTTAGAGAACCTCCCAGGGAAAGCTCTTCACTCCTCGGCAGAGCATGGACTCTCTACCCCCACCAGGGCCCTGCATTTTGATTGCTGAGCATGACATTCATTTGGAATGAACCAATTCCCCGTGGAACTTCTGTCGACATCTGAATGCAGTCTGCAGATTTCCTGAGGGTAAATTTATTCAGCCTCAGAATGAGTGAATGTATCTATATCGACATCTCAGTGAGCTCCCTAGGAGGGAGTTTCGAAGAAGGGGCAATATTGATGCAGAAGCAATTATGTCTGTCCTGACCTCCTCTTTAGCCCAGGTCTATTCTCGCACTGCACCCCCAGCGTGGCCTCCAAATTAGAGGCTTCCTCTCATTCTCTTAAATAAATGTAATACTTTGCTGTGGAGACAATTGAAGGGGATCCTTGATGACAGCCATGGAAGGATGTTATCTGTGTAACAACAGCCCTGCTCAGCTTTTGCTGTAGCCAATGCAGAGCAGGTGCATTTCAGCCAAACAGACCATTAATCTTGGCTACCTGGCAACATCTTTGCCTTGTCCTGCACTGCAACCTGCTTGATTGACCCCCAGTAAGCAAGGAAGCCAAGGGACAACTCATAGGCCCTCTGGACACTCCTGTGGCTCCTGATGGTTCACGTGTTTTCAGATTTGAATCCCAGGAGCGCGGGGAGCCTGCAGTCTCTTGGACCGCCTACTTAGTCCCCACACCAACACCAGCTTCGGCTACCTCACAACTCAATAGTTTCACTGAGGGCTCTTCTTGAAACAAATTGCTCAAGTAATTTCTCTTTCCTCAAAACTGGTAGAAAAAATGCAGGAAAAATTTCCTGCCCCCCAGTGGTTTGTGTACCCTTGGAGGTCCATCTTCTCCTCTGGTTGGGAATGGCGTTGGCTTTTCAGTGGAAAGAATCCTCTTCTCCGCCCAGCCTAATCCTGCCTCCCTGAACCATCCTGTGGGTTTCTCTTTCATGGTTGAGACCCTTCTGGGGCAGGGACTGGGCCAAGTGATGCCAGAGGGAATGGCTTCGGAGTCTGGATGGATGACTTCTGTCCCACGAGGCCTTCATCTGGGGCTGAGGCCACAGACCCGGGGCATTTGGGAAGCTGCAAATCCTCCCTCTTTTGAGGCTCTGGAAGATCCCTTGCGCTGCATGGAAAGAGAGCTCCTTAATGATGTGCAAATCAGGCAAAAGTCACCTATTTCATTTGGATTTACTATTTGACTTGATTCAGGAGATCATGTGATTCAATCTGGGCATCCAAATCCAATCATGGAACCATGCAATCCAGAAAAAAAGGCATTCCATGTGCAGAATCCAAATCAGCTCCATGGTTTGAATTGACTTGCCTCTGGATTAACAAAATCTGCTTGATTGAATGAATGAATGAATCATCTTCAAGCTGAACCTCTGAAGCAAAACTTTTATTTATTACTTATTTGCTTCATTAAATTTATATAGCTGCCCACTCCAACAGACATTAGGCGGTCTGCAAAATCTAATACTAATTAAAACCTAGACAAAACAAAATGGCCTGGACTAAGCCCACTCATTAAAACACAGCATGACAGCCCACTCCCCCGCAACACATTAACCTCAGGCCTGGGACCAAAGGCAGGTTTTAAGGGCTTTTTGGACCCCAGGAGAGCGGGTGCCTCTGCATCTCTCTGCACAGTCCAACCACACATCTCTCGCCTCACCGAAGACAAAGGGGCAAAGGGGACTAACGTAGCAATAGGGAGGGTGCTCAGTAGTTAAAAAGAAAACATGAAGCTGATCCAAAGCGTAGCGGATCAGAGGAGGAGCTGAGAAGACCTCACTTCAAATTCATGAATTCCTGGGCAGCCTTAGAGGTGACATTATCTTGCAGCCCCAATCACATCACTCTACCTCACAGGATTGTTGTAAGCATGGTAATGGCCATGAAGAGGTCAGCAAGATAAACTAAGCAAAACTAACAAATGGATGACGCAAAGGTATAATTTAAGGCAACTTGACACTGATGGCAAATTTCCAATTTAAGCACCTTAAAATTTCCATTCGTTCAATTCCTTCAGCTGCCACTCAGCTCTGACATTTGTTTATCACCCTTCATGGTTTTTTATATTTAGCATCAATTAAGCATGTCAGAATCCAAAAGGCGATGAGAAAGGAGCTGCTGGTGCTCTTTCAAGGTGAGCCAAGCAAGAATTTTGCCCTGGGGGCCCTCATGGCTGAAGGGAGCCCAGAGAGGCTCAGCCAGGGCCACGGCTGGGCGGGGCGGAAAGCAGGGATGGGAGGGTCCTGTGCAGCTCGAGGGGCTGGAGGCCGTGGTCTGAGGCAGGCCAGGCCCTTCGCTTCCCAGTGGCCACGCCCCTCGGCAGGGGGACAAGGCTTTCATAGCTCAACGGGGGTGGGGGGAGCATGGCTGTATTTTGTGTTTAAAGATTGTTTAATATGTTGCTGCTAAGTTGCCAATAAATAACCGGAAAAAAAATGAAGTACACTGAGATATTGCACCAGGAAGTGTCTGTTCTGTTCCTCCCTACAGATGTAGGCAGCAGTCGGCTTCTATACCAAATTCTGGAAAGGGAAACGAGGCCAGGCCCAAAGGAAGGGAGGCTGCAGCGGGAGGGACCAGTCTCCCCGCCCCTCATTCAGCTGCGGCTCTTACGGCTTCCCCCCTCGAACATTAGGGTTGAATGACACCCGGGGCTGCTAGGGAAGGCAGCCGACTCCGGCTGAGGTGAGCTCCTTGGCCGACGGCCCTCCGACCCAACAGTGGAGGACAGGGCAGCCCGGCCCCGAGAGTACCTGGGACAGCAACTGGTCCTGGCAGGGAGGGAGGGGGAGCGGGGCCAGCCCTGCAGCCCCTTGCAGCCAGAGCCACGCCTGGCACAGACAAAACCTGGCTGGGCTTCAGCCAGCTCGGGTGGGAAGGCAGCCCTCTTGGCGCAAAGCGGGAGACTGGGGCACGGGTGCATTTGCCGCGGGTCGGCGTGGGAGACAAGGGGATCCATTCCTGCCCTGGGGGGAAAAGGAGCGAGGGGCCAGGGCAGCTGATGGGCTAAGCTGAAAGAATAGAGGGGCCCTGGATCAGGCCTTGGCTCCCAGCTAATATATTTATCACCATCTGCAGTGACCGATTACTGTAAAGAGGCCATATTGTTCAGGGTCATTTGGAGTGGGTGGTATCAAAATTGGAATAAGAATCGTTATAAGGGTGCACAACGAGGACGCAACAGTGTGTGAAAAAAAACAGCAACATTTCATTGCTGACTCAAATCACTGAATGGTGCTACTAATGATAATTAATGGAGGAGCACATGAAAGATCCCCAAGTAAAAGTAAATATCAGGATATTTGGTCCCAATAACTACTCCAATCCACAATTCTGGGTCAGAAAACGTTAGCTCCAACTGTTCTGGGGCCACAAAAGGGTTGCTGATGGCCCACACACTTTTGCACCTCTGGTATATAAATCTGTCACCGTGTCTTACAAGCTGCTCAATAAACCATGGTTTACGGAGTATTACAAGTTCCATCTCCTGGCCCAGTTTCTGTGGTTTTTACAGTTTCCAGAATTGTGTTGCTGAAATTTGGCAGTATAGTAGAAACTTTCAGTCATACCTTTTCCTCCTTTTTGCAAGGGAGTAAATTAAATCACAGAAGGGTTTCTGTAATCCCCCAAATTCCTGAAAGTAAAATGTTCACAGCAATGGAGGTAGTGAGAAAAAACGGTTGACCCTTGGTTTAGTGTGCTGTGACAATTGTGGTTTCATTGTCATGGGGCTTATCATGACCCCCCCTTGCCTCTGGGCTGCATTTGGCCTTGAGGGATCCGGAGCTGCCCCCGACAAAGAATGGTGGGTCAGGACAAAACCTGAATTTCTGGTCATTACACTCCCCTGTGAAGAGATGTAAAGTAAGGATAGTTCATATGATGCCTCCCCAGTCAGGTCAGGATGAGAAGCACATTGCTTCATGCTGCTCCACCTTCGGCTCACCTTCTGTCTCTCCAGCCTTAAAAGGGCTGATTCAGTGTTTGCCGCAATGGGAAGAGGAATATGTTCCTAACAATGGGAGCTCAAGGCCTACCAGGTGTTGCGCGATGCCATTTGCAACATGGGGCTGCATGAGCTGCCCTTTCAGAAATCACCCGGGAAAGGGAGTTCAGCCTTTGCTCCCCTGCCGAGCTGAGTGGGTTGGGCTGAGAGCTCAGCCAGGCCTGGGAGAGTGGAGCACCGGTGACTTTCTGCGCACATCTCTGCTCTCCCCTTGACATTAGGAAGGCCACCAGAGAATACGGAGAAATCACAGACTAGGGGTGTACAGGTCCGTCTTTTGTTCCCTTGAAATCCTTGAATTCAAACTAATTATAGTTTAATCAAGTCAGATTTGAAGAATTTTGTTTGAAATGGTGATCGGGCACATCTTAAAAGTCTTCATAATTTCCCAGACCTTGTTCTGGTTTCTTATTCATGCTGGTCAACCAAAGGCAGGGTAGTGCCACATGGTTCTAGTAGCTCTGATGATGTGAGCAGCAATAAATCATCCACATACAAGCATAAGTACATTACACCTTGCTTATCCGTCTTTACATACACACATGGATCAGCAATTCCCTTCTGAAACCCAATTTTTTGTAAAGTTTGGTCCAATTTAATATTCCAGCAATGAGCTGCCTGCTTCAGACCATAAATGGATGTTTGTAATTCACACACAAGATGTTTTCCTTTTTCATATCCAGGAGGTTGTTGCATAAATATTTTTTCCTCCAAATCACCATACAGAAAAGCAGTTTGAATATCATAGTGATAAACAGACATTTTCTTAATGGCAGCAACCTTTAAAAGCAACCTGATAGATTCAGCTTTTGTCACTGGAGCAAAAGTTTTGTCATAATCCACATTTTTTCTTTGAGTAAAACCTTTTGCTACCACCCTTGCTTTATATTTTTGAATTTTTAATACCCATCTACAATCCAAACAAATTGGGAGGTAGACTCACCAATTTCCAGGTTTTATTTTTCTTTAAGAAATCTAATTCCTACTGCATGGCCTCATGCCAGCACTTAGCTATTTCAGGTGGCATCTCATTTATTTGCTCTAGAGATTCTGGTTCTGTGTGAATGTGAAATGCTTTCACCACATCTACCTGATAACGTTCATGTGGAACCCCCTTATTAATTCTTTCAGACCTGCTAGGTAGGACAGGACTAACATTCTGATTTCCACCATTTTCCTCAGAAACCTCTGACTTTTCAGACAGATCAGCTTCTTGCTCATTGACTTCACTAGGTGATACCCACAGTACCTTGAAAAATCATCAATGAAGGTCAAAATATACCTTGCTCCTCCAAGACTGGGAGAGGAGGGACCTATTACATCAGAATGAATTATTTCTAGAGGTCTAGAAGTGGTTCTATCTGCACACTTTTTTACAGGGGCCCTGAAAGTCTTATTTTCCTTACAAATTGAACAATATAAATATTTATCACAAGATTTTAATTTTAAATCAGCAGAAAAACTAGGCATTTGTGATATGTACTTAAAATTAGCATGAGAAAACCTTCTATGCATCAAATGAATATACTGGTCATATATGGGAGTATTCACGTTTCACCAAGGCTGCCATTCTACACATCATGTGTAGAATTGTACAAGGTCCAATTCTGGACACCATACTTTAAGGAAACAGACTGACCAGAATAAATGTAGAAAAGGATAATCAGGAGACTGGAAACTCTTAAGGGATTAAATCATAAAACTGAAAGTGTTTAGCCTTGAGAAGAGAAAGCAGGTTCTAACTGAATGTTCAAAACAAAACAAAACAAACTTTCTTAACTATAAGAGCAGTTGGACAGTGCAATCAAATGCCAAGGAAGGAAGCTTCCCTTCAATGGATGCTTTGGAGTGGATGTTGGACATCCATCTGTCTGGAATGCTTTAAGTTGCATTCCTGCACTGAACATGGATTGGACTCAAACGCCTAACTAGGATTCACTGCCTAAAATAATTGCTGCTGCTTCAAACAGCTGGAGGAACGGCAACAGGTTAATATGAAACCTTTGAAATTAGTATCTTTGTGTAATTTTCCAGAGACACAGTCAATCATCTGGATAAATCAACAATCCTTATCCTTTTGAAGGCATCCAAAAGTCAAAGGTTAGAAGGATTTAACTTGAGTCCCAGAAGTCAACAAATAACTTCAATATTATTTTTTGTGGAATGACCATTCTGGCTAAATAAATAACTATGTAATCTTTCTGGTAAGCATAAACGAAGAAGAAAGAAGAACTAAGCTGTCTTTTGTCAGACAGCTTCTGGCAACAAAAACTGGAAACAATAAATCCCAAGAACAAGTCTTTCAGAGCTCTAATTAATAGTATTTGTTTGCAAGAAAGTTAAGAAGTCAACCCAAGAATTCCAGCCAATACTCTACTTCAAATGAGAAACCAGTTGTCATGATGGCATCTGTGCCACCCTGACATCATAGTTAAATCACATAAACATATCACTCAGCCAGGATGCCAAAAGCTATCAATAGAAAGAATGTAACAGCAAGCTGCCAGAGAGGCAATCATTGCACAGTATGGATTAGGCGAAGGCATTCAGCACCTTCGCCGGACAGTGCTGAGTTGCGGAAGAGAGGGTGCGACACAGAGGGAATGAAACTGATAACACATTCTATGGGAGTGGGGAGACTGAAACCTATTAAACTGTAATGTCTTGTATCTATGCTTCACTTGGTTCATTGACGTGGAACCAGATTGCTCGCTGTAAATAAAGCTTTTACACATCCTACGGAGTGTGTGTTGGAGCTTTGTTTGCCAGTTGAAGGATTGAACCCTCACAGAATGAACCAAGTGAACACGGATAACTTGCCAGTAAATGAACCATTTAACGAGGAAGATCCACAACCAGGAACTCCGGACTCGGTGAATGCCCTTGCAACTTTGGGATGTACAAGCAGAGAATTCAAAGGAAAGGGCCCTGGCTTGAGCAAACAGGAATGTGGAAAACAAAAGGCCAGCCAGTCGGTCGACAGGAAATGCCAAATCCCAACGAACTCAATCAAGAAAAAATACCAGGAGTGACGGGGTGGTGGTGGCAAAAACAGCTGAAAGCCTCAACCAACTACAAGAGTACACCCCAAACCAGCACCTCCAAAAAGAATAAGTATGAGTGGGTGACCGAAATTGGGGGTGGCGTGGAACAGTACTTGGATCAGTGGACAACCAAAGGAAGGGGTGCCCACTCCAACCGAATGACGATGGAGCAACAAGCAGAGGCCCTGGAGGAAAAGATGGACAGTGTAGAGGATTGAATATTGCACCTGCAAAGAACGGTCGACCAGATCCTCTTTTTGTTGTTGTTTATTCGTTCAGTCGTTTCCGACTCTTCGTGACTTCATGGACCAGTCCACGCCAGAGCTTTCTGTCGGCCGTCACCATCCCCAGCTCCCCAATGGTTGAGTCCGTCACCTCCAGAATACCATCCATCCATCTTGCCCTTGGTCGGCCCCTCTTCCTTTTGCCTTCCACTTTTCCTAGCATCAGCTTCTTCTCCAGGGTATCCTGTCTTCTCATTATGTGGCCAAAGTACTTCAGTTTTGCCTTTAATATCATTCCCTCAAGTGAGCACTCTGGCTTTATTTCCTGGAGTATGGACTGGTTTGATCTTCTTGCAGTCCAAGGCACTCTCAGAATTTTCCTCCAACACCACAGTTCAAAAGCATCTATCTTCCTTTGCTCAGCCTTCCTTATGGTCCAGCTCTCGCAGCCATAGGTTACTACAGGGAATACCATTGCTTTAACTATGCGGACCTTTGTTGTCAGTGTGATGTCTCTGCTCTTAACTATTTTATCAAGATTTGCCATTGCTCTCCTCCCAAGAAGTAGACGTCTTCTGATTTCCTGGCTGCAGTCAGCGTCTGCAGTAATCTTTGCGCCTAGAAATACAAAGTCTGTCACTGCCTCCACTTTTTCTCCCTCTATTTGCCAGTCATCAATCAAGCTCGTTGCCATAATCTTGGTTTTTTTGAGGTTTAACTGCAGCCCAGCTTTTGCACTTTCTTCTTTCACCTTCGTCATAAGGCTCCTCAACTCCTCCTCGCTTTCAGCCATCAAAGTGGTATCATCTGCATATCTGAGATTGTTAATGTTTCTTCCAGCGATTTTAACTCCAGCCTTGGATTCCTCAAGCCCAGCATGTCGCATGATGTGTTCTGCGTACAGGTTGAATAGGTAGGGTGAGATCCTCTACCTATTAGAAAAAGAGACGGCAGCTCGTGCAGAGGTGGTGGATGAGGAAACATCTCCAGAAAGTGAAGAAGAAGATTCAACCAGTGAAGAAAATCCAGAGTGGGATGAAATGGTAAGACCGTCTCCCCCCCCCCCCCATTAAGAACACCGCCACAATGCAACCGGCTTCGAAGCAGAGTGATGAGATGGATGTCGAGCCCAGGGGCATCATTCGGGGTGCGGGATCTGAAGGTAAATTTCAATGGGGATCCAAAGAACTTGTCTTGCTTCCTAACCCATGTGAAGTGGTTTATGGAAGAATGTGAGGAACTATTCCCCACAGAAGGATCTAAGGTGTGCTACGTTTCAGCCCACCTCAAGCAAGAAGCAGTGGAGTGGTTAACGGGACGGCATGTCTCAGAGGCGACAGAATTAAGGAACTTTAATGATTTCATGAGCACTCTGAGAGAACAATTTGAAGACCCACTAGCAAAAATAAGAGCCAGAACTAGTTTACAAGGCATTAAACAAGGGAACCGGTCAGTCTCTGAAGATGCCACAGAATTCAGAAGGCTGGCAGAAAAACCAACAAACTGGCCAGAGTCACTGAAAATAGAGTATTTTCAAGGGGGATTACAACCTGAAATCCTAGAGTGGTCTCTGGCCAGAGGAGACCCCAGAACATTGAAGGGGTAGAACTGTTTGGCTGGAAAAATAGAGGATATGCGTATCCACTTCAGAAGACAGCAACGAGCCCAACTGCCAGAGAAAAGACCAACCAATGCAACCACCAATTCTGAGAAATGAACAAGCTGTACATCATGGGGGGAGGAAAAAGAATGGCAGTTAAAAATGGGCTTGTGTTTCAAATGTGGAAAAGAGGGGCATCGCATCACCAGTTGCCCACAAACCACAAACTCAGTGACTCCCAAAGCGAGAGAAAAAAGCCCCAAACAGCTTGGACTAAAAAATAAAGGAATGGCAGCAGCTTCGAAAGAGAGGAAAATCCGCGAAGCTTTTCCAGAAACAGACAGCTCCACGGATGAGGAATTCCAGCCAGCAGGAAACAGCCGGAGCCTGTCCTAAGTGCCGAGAGACAGGCAACTAAAACAAGGCATGATGATTCCTTGGTGAGTGGACCCTGTTCATTGATGTTAATATATATCAAAATAGAAACATTAAGGGGCCAGGGAGGTACAAACCTAGCTGGGCTGTTGGATTCAGGCTGTACATGATGCCTAATCCACCCACCTTAGTGACTGGACTAAGGAAAATTGCAATACCTAATACAATTGAAACACTTTAATAATTCACATAGAGAGTGGGTGGCATATCAACATGTACATGCACCCAAATTAAAGAAAAAGTTTCATAACAAATTCCCAAATAAACCACAATGAGGGAGGAGGAATGATCTTGGGGAGGCGGAATGTCATGATGGCATCCATGCCACCCTGACACGATAGTTAAATCACATAAACAGATCACTTAGCCAGGATGCCAAAACCTATCAATAGAAAGAATGTTTGGGAGTAAAATGTGCATTAGCCACCTAGAGGCACCTTTTAGAAGGTGCCCCCCACAAATTCGAATTCTGGACAGATCAGAAAAAGTTAGAAGCACTGAACACCCCAGCAGGCTGCCAGACAGGCAATCATTGCACAGTGTGGACTAGGCGAAGGCATTCAGCACCTTCGCCGGACAGCGCAAAGAAATAAAGCTTTTACATATCATACGGAGTGTGTGTCAGAGCTTCATTTGCCAGTCAAAGGATTGAACCCTCACACCAGTTTGGTCTATTAGGTGCTGGGCTAGAAACCAGGAGTCTGTGAGTTCTAGTCCTGCCTTAGGCATGAAAGCTGGCTGGGTGACCTTGGGTCAGTCACTCTCTCTCAGCCCAACTCACCTCACAGGGTTGTTGTTGTGGGGAAAATAGGAGGAGGAAGGAGTATTAGGTATGTTCGCCGCTTTGAGTTATTTATAATAATAATAATAAAGGCGGGATAGAAAATAAATTAAATAAATAAATAATTAGTTGGATCATTGGCTTTAATAAAGATTCCTTCATATCCCTGAGTGGCTTGTGTCAGGAACTCTGATTTAATAGTCAACAGATCGAGGGAATCACAGAAAGACTCGAGTCAACATGGTGACCTTACCAGAAGACTCCAAGTTTACCGAGGAAGGCCCACAAATGGAATATCCAGAACCCATGGGAACCCCTCCGATGTCGAGAGGGGGAGACGGGGAAGATGGAGGAGAAGAGGGCTCTGGCCGGAGCTCACAGGAGTGCTCAGTGTGAGAAGGCAGCTCGCTGAGTGGGAGAGAAGGGGGAGAGGCGAAACTCAGAACCCCATCGAACCCAACAGGTGAGATATCAGGGGACGACTGGAGGAGTGGGGAGTCAAGCCGAAGGTCCCGACCGACCTTGAGAGTGCAACTCAATCCAGAACAATGAAAAGAACCAAGGCTGCTTGGTCCCTGGAGGTGGGAGGAAGCACGGAGAGGAATCTAGACTGGTGGGTGACTACATGAGAAAGAGGCTCCCGCTCCATGTAGTTGACCTCGGAGCAGCGGATGGAGAAAATGGAACGAGAGATTAGTTCCATAGGAGAGCACATATTCAACCTGCAGGAAGCGGTCAAGCAGCTCCGTTGGAAACTGAGCTGGGGGAAAATGACCAGCGTGGCGGTGATGAAAGATCAGACATCCTTGGAAGGAGAGAGCGACAAATTTGAAACGGAGGGAGGTCACGGAGTGACCAGGTTGGTAACTGCTCACCCCCCTTGCAGCCGAACCCAAGCCGGGGCGACAAGATGGATCCTGAGCACAGATGGGTCATTCAGGGTGAGGGACTTGAGGGTGAGGTTTGTTGGGGACCCTAAAAGCCTGGCCTGCTTCCTAATCCACATGAGAGGATTCATGGAAGAACGTGAGGGGTCGTTTCCTACTGAAGGCTCCAAGGTGCGGTACATTTTGACCCACCTTGAGGGCAAAGCAGCTGAATGGCTCGTAGAATTGCACAAATCAGACTCTCCAGGATTTTGAGAGTTTCAGGAGCGCTCTGAGGGATAGGTTCGAAGACCCCCTTTCTAAGATGAGAGCAAAGACCTGCTTACAGCATATTAAACAAGGAAGCAGGTCAGTCTCGGAGTATGCCACAGAATTCAGGAGGCTGGCTGGGAAGCTGACAGACTGGCCAGAACCACTGAAAATTGAATACTTCCAAGGGGGATTGCACCCAGAGATCCTAGAGTGATCCCTAGCAAGGGGGGACCCTGGGAACCTAAGAGGATGGATTTGTCTCACCAGCAAAGTAGAAGACATGCAAATTCACTCGTTGCACAGCAACGAGCCCAACCGATGGGGAAGTGATCAGTGCTGCTGACCCTTCCCTCGGAGAGATGGAGAGCTCGTAAGTTGTGGGATGAAGAGAAGGAGTGGTGGGCTAAGAAGGGGCTATGCTTTAAATGTGGCAAGGGAGGGTCATTGCATCACTAGCTGCCCGCACTCTATGACCCCCAACGATGAGAGAGAACGGCTCAAGGATCTTGGGGGTGAAGACCAAAGGAGCCGCGGCCGCTGTGACAGAGGGAAGGGTTCATGAAGCCCTATTGGAAGGAGACTCGACTGAGGAATAATTCCAGCTGGCGGGAAATGACGAGAGCCTGTTCTAAGCAGTGCTGAAGGGCAGGTGATTATAAATAGGCGTGAAGATTCCATGGTGAGTGGAAATTGCCCAGAAATGCTGATAGGGACTTTAGGGGGTCATGGCAGCATGAATCTAGTGGGGATTGTCTGTAGCTTGAATCATGTCAACTGGATTTCTATTTTCTCAGTGGAAACGTGAAATAGAAATCCAGTTGACATGATTCAAGCTACAGACTGTTCCACCTGGATGACTGAGAACCTTCATCGACATCTAGTGGGGATGTTGGATTCGGGGTGCACCAGATGTCTCATCCATCTCGCCCTAGTGACTGGAGTGAGATTGAAAGTGAGAAGGCTGAAAGAGCCCATCAGTTTCATTCAACTTGATGGGACAGAGATGAAAGAGGGCCCAGTAGAGTATTGCACCAAAGTGATTCGGATGCGAATAGGAAGCTGTGAAGAGACTTTGAGATTTATAGTGGCTCCTATCTCTGATCAACTTGCAGTATTGGTTGTGAGCCCAGAACCCCCAAGTGAATTGGATCACTGGGATCACTGGGCCAATTGGGTCAACTTTCACCAATGGAATTTATAAGGGGTTCACCCCTGGAGAGTAGAAGGGTGAGCCTGAGCTCATAGGCACAGCATCCGAGATTTGGCGGGAAGTGGCAGGAGAGGAGAATGATCTCATCCCCGTGCAGTACAGAGATTTAAAAGAGGTGTTTGGAGAAGTGGAATCTAACCAGCTCCCACCTCATAGGAAGCCAGACTGTGTTGTATATATTTTTTATGTCTGTAGAATATGTGGCTGAGTTTTTAAAAAGCCAGGCCTCAAAACTTTTTTCCTGTTTGGGCTCAGAGAGCACATGTTCACCCCCACTCAGGAATGTTATTTGCTTCAGGTGCCAGCCAGTCTGTGAGTTTCTGACCAATCAGAATTAGCTGTTAGAGCTTTGCCCATATTGGGAATCTGTTGCCTAGGTGTTTTGGTCATGTGCTGGATTCTGTCCACTCAGATGCTGGTCAGGTAAAGGTTTAAAAATGTAAATGCCTTTTGTTCTTTTGTCCTCACTCTGCTCTCTGCTATCAAAATGTAAATGGCTATGCTAATCAACCATGCCATGCTTTGGCTAAAGAAGAAGATTCAAGGTTTGTTCCTATGTTTTCTGCTTTAAATAAAACAACGTTTTGCTACAAACTTATCTCTTGGTTTTTCCATAACTCTGATCACAAATTTTATAAAAATACAAAAGGTTATGGGCCCAGCAATTGCTTCTGGATCAGAGACAAAACTTATGGAATTATGAGAGAGAAGAAAGCTGACCTGTTTTAATTTGCATCTGAAGAGGCTTTTGTTTTTTGAAACTTGCCGGCAGTTACAGGAAGTTTCCATCGGAGGCGGAGTTTTGCCTCGTGTTTGCAAGCCTCGTGGTGTTTTTTGGATTACTACAACAGGGGAGAGAAGGAGCCATGGCTGCTGCTACAGCTTCTAATTTTCAAGGTATGCTCCTGGAAAGGCTTTCTAATTCTAATTATTTGAACTGGTCTTTGAAAATGGAAGTTTCTTGAGGAGAGAAAATTTATGGTCTGCAATTTCTGAACAAATTCCTCAGAATCCAGATCAAGCCTGGTTGAGGAAAGATGAGAAATGCAAAGCCTCAATTATTTTGGCTGTTCAGAATGATCAGCTTATTCACGTGAGAGGCAGAGAAACTTCCAAAGACTTATGGGACTATTTGCGTGATTTATATGTGAAAACTAGTCCAGGCAGCAAGGTTATTTTAACGAAAAAACTGTACAAGGCTCACTTGCCTGAGAATGGAAATTTGCCAGATCATCTCCACAAGCTTCAGAATTATTTTGTGGAACTTCAAGAGCGTGGGATGGAATTTACCCCCCTGATGAAAGCCTACATTATGCTTTCTTCGTTGAATGAGTCCTGGGACACTTTAATTTGCTCCATGGAGGGAATCCCAGAAGCTGATCTAAATCCATCGTTCGTGTCTACCCGGCTGCTTGCTGAGTGGGAGAAAAGACAAGAAAAAGCTGCCTCCATTTCTACAATAAAGTCTTCTCGTGGCCAGCAGAGGGAGCGGAAGAGCTCTGAATTCCAAGCTTCTGCTTTTTCCACCACCAGGCGATGCTTTACCTGTGGATCCTCTTCTCATCTCCAAAAGGACTGTGTCAAGTTTAAAAAGAAGACTACAAAGAAGAAAGAAGAAACTTCTAGAAAGAAGATTCTTCATGCAAAAGTTGTTGAGAACTCTGATAATAAAGATTTGTGGGTTCTTGACAGTGGGGCCAATTCTCATATATGTCACAATAAAGATTCCTTTCTGTCTTTGTATAAAACTAACAAACAAAAAGTTTCCTTAGCAGATGGATCTGTATCCAAGATCATGGGTGAAGGTGAGATCAATCTTCCATGTTTGGGGGAAACTGTTAAAAATGTTTTGTTTGTGCCTAATTTTCAAAGCAATCTCTTGTCTGTGGGGCAGTTAGTAGCCTCAGGTTATGTTATAACTTTTAAGAAAGAGGGTTGTGAAATTACGAAAGCTGGTAAAATGGTTGCAAAGTGTTTGCAGAAAGATTCTCTGTACATTGTACAAAATGCTGAAAAGCAGCAAACTGCTAAGGCTGTTTTTGAGAATAAGCCCATACACGATCAGTGCATCCATTTATTACATAGGAGATTTGCTCATGCTAATTTTAAATACATTTCTCAAATGCCTAGTTATTCTGCTGATTTAAAATTGAAGTCTTGTGATAAATATCTAGACTGTGCAGTTTGCAAGGAGAATAAGACTACTAGAGCTCCTGTGAAAAAGTTTTCTGATAGGTCCACCTCTAGGCCTCTAGAGATCATTCATTCTGATGTTATAGGCCCATTTTCTCCTAGTCTTGGGGGAGCAAGGTACATTTTGACCTTCATAGATGATTTTTCCAGGTACACATTCATTTATTTGCTGAAACACAAAGATGAGGTCTTTGATAAATTTAAGGCTTTTGTGGCTTGGGCGAATGGAAAATTCCCAAGGCCAGTGTCTGCTTTGCAATCAGATCGCGGTGGCGAGTATCTATCCTCAAAGTTTAAAAACTTTTTGTTAGAAAAAGGGATAGAACACATTTTGGCTAACCCTTACACTCCAGAACAGAATTCTGTTGCAGAGAGAAAAGGCAGAACACTGCAGGAAGCAATGATGTGTTTGCTGAAGGATGCTAGTTTGCCTTTTAGGTATTGGGGAGAAGCTGTTACTACAGCGTGTTATGTGCAGAACAGGCTGTTTAGCAGTGCAATTCAGGATGTGCCTTTTCATTTGTTCTATGGTGTCAAGCCTAAAGTAAGCCACCTCAGAGTGTTTGGAAGCACAGCTTGGGTCCACATTCCCAAACAGCTGAGGCGCAAGGGGGCTTCCAGAACAAAGAAAGCAATCTTTGTAGGGTATGAACAGAGTCAGAGAAGCTACAGGTTCATACTGGATAATCAACTGATAATTAGTAAAAGTGCTTCTTTTGCTGAGCAGAATTGGGATAAAATAAACTCTAGTTCTTCAGTTGATTTATCCATGGGGCAGCAGCAAAGTCTTGCTGATGGTGATTTGCAGGAATCACCTAGTGAAGTCATTGATCAGGAAGCTGACTTGTCTGGAAAGTCAGAGGTTTCTGAGGACAATGGTGGGAATCAGAGTGTAAGTCCTGTCCTACCTCGCAGGTCTGAAAGGATTAATAAGGGAGTTCCTCCTGATCGTTATCAAGTAGATGTTGTGAAGGCTTTTCACATTCACACAGAGCCTGAATCTCTGGAAGAAATTAAAGAAATGCCAGCTGAAATAGCTAAGTGTTGGCATGAAGCCATGCAGCAAGAGTTGGATTCCTTAAAGGAAAATAAAACTTGGAAACTAGTAAGTTTGCCTCCTAATCAGAAGGTTTTAGGTTGTAGGTGGGTGTTCAAACTGAAAAAAGATTCTGATGGCAAAATTCAGAAGTACAAAGCAAGGTTGGTAGCAAAAGGTTTTGCTCAAAGAAAAAATGTGGATTATGACAAAACTTTTGCTCCAGTGACAAAAGCTGAATCTATCAGGTTGCTTTAAAGGTTGCTGCCATGAAGAAACTGTCTGTTTATCACTATGATATTCAAACTGCTTTTCTGTATGGTGACTTGGAGGAAAAATTGTTTATGCAACAACCTCCTGGTTATGAAAAAGAAAATCATCTTGTGTGTGAGTTGCAGAAATCCATCTATGGATTAAAACAAGCCGCGCGTTGTTGGAATATTAAAATGGATAATATTTTGCAAAAATTTGGGTTTCAGAAGGGAATTGCTGATCCTTGTGTGTATGTAAAAAATGATAAGCAAGGTGTAATGTACTTGTGCTTGTATGTGGATGATTTGTTGCTGCTCACTTCATCTGATGAACAGAAGCATTCCTTTGAGGTTTGTATGAAAAACAATTTCACATTGAAATGTCTTGGAGCAGTCAACAATTACTTAGGATTAGAAATTCAGAGGGAAAAAGATGGCAGTTTTCTCATAAGCCAGAGTAGCAAAATTAAGAAGCTGCTGGAGGATTTTAAAATGCAGGACTGCAAGTCTGTCTCCTCCCCCATGCTTCCCGAGTTTCTAAAAGAGGAGGGGGAGAAGGGGGATGGTGAGTTATCTGAAGGAGATAGTTTCAGATCAGCCATTGGCAGTCTTCTTTACATTGCAAACAACAGCCGTCCGGACATTTCTAACAGTGTGTCCATTTTGAGCAGGTTTGTGGAAAATCCCACATCTGCTGCAAAGTCTGGTTTAAAAAGGCTGTTTCGTTATTTGCAAGGCACCAAAGATTTTTGCTTAAGGTTGTCTGCTACAGACACAGAAGAAAAATTAGAATGCTGGTGTGATTCAGATTGGGCTGGAGATCTCAGTGATAGGAAGTCTACTTCTGGAAGTGTAATTCAATTTGCAAAGTCCACTATTGCTTGGTTTTCCAGAAAGCAGACTGTAATAGCCATCAGCACAGCTGAAGCTGAATTTTATGCTTTAGCACAACTGTGCAATGAAGTAATTTGGTTTACACAATTGTTGCAAGACATTGGAGTCATTTTAAGCCAGCCTGTCACAATTCATGAAGACAATCAAGCTTGTATCCATTTGGCTTTATCTGAAAGTTCCAGAAATCGCACAAAGCACATTGATGTGCATTTTCATCTTGTTAAAGATTTTCTAGCCAAGAAAAAGGTTGTTTTGAAATACTGTGATACTAAATTAATGTTGGCTGATATCTTAACCAAGCCTCTAGTTGCCAGTAGGCACTGTGAGTTAATTACCAAACTGGGTTTGTTTCCATATTCTTTCTAGTCATAAAAAAAGGGGAGTGTTGTATATATTTTTTATGTCTGTAGAATATGTGGCTGAGTTTTTAAAAAGCCAGGCCTCAAAACTTTTTTCCTGTTTGGGCTCAGAGAGCACATGTTCACCCCCACTCAGGAATGTTATTTGCTTCAGGTGCCGGCCAGTCTGTGAGTTTCTGACCAATCAGAATTAGCTGTTAGAGCTTTGCCCATATTGGGAATCTGTTGCCTAGGTGTTTTGGTCACGTGCTGGATTCTGTCCACTCAGATGCTGGTCAGGTAAAGGTTTAAAAATGTAAATGCCTTTTGTTCTTTTGTCCTCACTCTGCTCTCTGCTATCAAAATGTAAATGGCTATGCTAATCAACCATGCCATGCTTTGGCTAAAGAAGAAGATTCAAGGTTTGTTCCTATGTTTTCTGCTTTAAATAAAACAACGTTTTGCTACAAACTTATCTCTTGGTTTTTCCATAACTCTGAACACAAATTTTATAAAAATACAAAACATAGGAAGCCAGACTGTGCTATAGAACTGGAATCACGTGCCGAATTGCCCTGAACTAAGCTGTACTCCATGGCTCCCAAGGAACTGGAGGTGTTGCGGGTGTTCATTGACAAAAATTTAGAACGAGGGTTCATTCACCCAGCCACTTCATCTATGGCTGCGCCCATTCTTTTCAGAACCAAGAAGGATGGATCACTGAGATTGTGCACTGATTACCGGGGGTTGAATGCTATCTGTACTTCCAATAAATATCTCTTACCGCTGATGAAGGACATGCTAGCCCACCTATCAAGGGGGAAGATTTTTACCAAATTAGACTTAAGGGAAGCATACTTCCAAGTTCGAATTCGGGAGGGAGATGAGTGGAAAACAGTGTTTAATTGCCAGCTCGGGTCCTTTGAGTAATTAGTAATGCCCTTCAGATTGAGGGGTGGGGGGTGGGGTCTTAATGCATTTAATAAATGAAGTGTTACATAATTTCCTGTACCGGGGGGTGTTAATCTATTTAGATGATATCCTGGTTTATATTGAAATGACAGAAGAACATGTGTCTTTGGTGAGGGAAGTGCTGAAACGGTTACTGCAAAATCAATTGTATGCTAAATTGTCAAAATGTGAATTTCATAAGGAGCAATTAGATTATCTGGGGTATTGGGTATCAAGCAAAGGGATTGAAATGGATCCGGCGAAGGTGCGAGATGTGGTGGCTTGGGAAACACCTTGAACTAGGAGACAGCTACAGAGTTTCTAAGGTCTAAGAATCTCTGGTGGCATCCGGGACTGGAAAGAGTTAATACCAAGTCTGAGTTCTGCTGCTAATCTGAGCAGCAGCTAAACCTCTAATTGACTTGATATCTTTGGACCTTTCATCTGACAGCAACGGTTTATAAACTCTCTGAATCTTGCAATCAAACAACTCAGTTAAAGAAGGAAAATAACCTACATCCCAGCAAGCCCACATGTCCTTCTATTCCAAAACAGCCCAAATTGACTCCATCTTGTCCTGTTTCAGATAATGACAACTTGCTTCATTCTGTACTATCCGAGGGCCCTGATCAGAAAATAGGACAAAAGGAAGTTGTTGTATCAAGAGTTCACTCTAATCAAGATCTTCAGCTTGCAAATCCAGCCACGCCCAGAGACTGCAAACTAATTGACAGCCCAAAGTTGCTGCCCGCTAATGATTCCCATGCTGATGAGAACATCACCTCAACATCTTCAGTATGTCTTCTTGCACCGAGTTAAGAACATAACTTTCCCTTACCCCCTCCCCTTGAGCGCGGATTAGGAAAAACACTGTATAATTTGAAATGTATATTGATGTATGTAAGCCGCCTAGAGTCCTCCATTAGGGAGGAAATGGGCGGGGTATAAATACAAGTATAAATAAATAAAATAACACTTTGAATGCCACCAATTGACTTGCTTCTAAGGCTCCAGGTCACATAAAAGCCATTTCTTGGAATATTGCTGGGTGGCACAATAAATTGGTGGACACTTGTTTTGAACAGTACCTGTCAGAATTTAACATCATTTTATTACAGGAGACATGGTGCCTGGATATTTCTTCTCCTTTCTTGCCAGGATTTTGCTCATATAACATCCCTGCCACTAAATTGGGTTTGTATGGAAGAGCAAGTGGTGGGTTATCAATTCTGATCTCAGCTGATATGAAAGGAATTATACAACAAAGGGATTGGTCAGACTGTGATTATACAGTATCCAGACAGTCCAGATAGATAGCAAATACTTTGGGTTAATTCTTTTTATTAATGTCTATTTTCCAACAGGACGGAACCCAGATCTGTGTCTCAAGGTCTGGTCCCCCCTGCAAACCCTTTTGGAGAAAGCTGAACAAACATTACCAAATGCAAATATCTTTCTGGCTGGTGATTTCAATGCCAGAATCAGCAAAGATATAAGCAGTTACGTTAGGAAGACGTAATTTAGTCCAGAGGATGAATGGTATTTGCCCTGGTCCTCCATGGAAAAATTATTAAACAAAAAAGGGGTTTCCTTATTGAATCTGGCCTTTACGTATAGCCTGTACAGTCTCCATGGCTCCAATTTTGACAGTTCTAATGGACATTATACTTTTCTAAGGTCATTTGGAGCCAGTGTCATTGATTACATCTTGGTTTCTCCTGCACTTCTTTCCCAGATTAGCTCCTTTGATGTCCATAACAGAACAGAGAGTGACCATCTACCCTTGGTTTTGACCCTTTTGGCTTATAAGGCCCCACCCCCTGAGAGGCACTATAATTTTGATGGCATCACCCAGGCTAAACATCGTCAGCAGTGAGGAGATCACTGCTTTTTTAAAAACCCCACAGATGCTGAAACAAAGGCATCTCGCACTGCAATCCAAGTTCAATGTATACTATATTTTTAGTTCAATTAATAGTGTACTAAGCTCCCAACTTACTACTACCTGTTATCCTAGAAGGAATAATATAAGGAAGGGATGGTATGACCAAGATTGTAGAAATAAAAGACAAGTCTTGAGAAAACTACAGAGGAGAGTTAGAGAGGAAAGGACAGATTCCTTGATTCAGCTATTGATCCAATTTCGATCCCAATATAAGGAATTATTAAAGATTAAGAAGTTATCTTATTATAGAGATCAATGGAGGGAACTTGGCATCAGCTTAATTCAAAAAAATGAGAGGAAAGTTTGGGAATTGGTGGCTAATGGTATTTCCACAAACAGCACCACACCCCATGCATGTATCTCAGCACAAAGTTGGACCCAATATTTTATCTCCATTTATAGCTGCTCACATACTGTCAACCCAACAGTTCGAAAGCTTTGCAAGTAGATAAATGGGTACCACCTTAAGTGGGCTAATTTGCTGGCATCCTGTCGGGAAGTCGGCACCACCGGAGGAAAGGATCGGAGGAAGATCGAATGGCGGCGGTGACGACGGACCCAGATGTAACAGCTACAGGACGTCAGCAGCCGGCTCAAGGCATCCTGGGAATTGTAGTCCAGAGCCTGAAAGAGTCGGTTCCCTTGCCCCCTCCCCTCACGCGCGGTTAAAATGGTGATTGTATAACTAATGTATATATATGCTTGTAAGCCGCCTAGAGTCCTCCATTAGGGAGGGGATAGGCAGGGTATAAATACCACAATAAATTAAAAAAAATACTGAGCCAATACCAGTCTCTACTGAATTAAACACATTGCCAGAGTGGCCAGCTGTCACAAAATCTGAGTGTAAGCAGCTGATTTCAGCCTTGGCCCTTGGAAAAGCTCCTGGAGAGGACATGATTCCTCCAGAGGTATATAAGATGAATGGTTCTTGGTGGGTCCCCATCCTGACTAGACTCTTCTCAGAAATAGATAAAACATGCGTTGTACCTCCCCACTGGAAACAAAGTATAATATACCCAATCTTCAAAAAGGGTAATTGGCAAGAACCTGCCAATTATCACCCAATTAGTCTGCTAGACATTTCTTCCAAGCTCCATGCCAGACATCTCTTGCATAAACTAGAAGATTGGGAGGAAGAAACAACACTTTCATCCAGAACAGGCAGGGTTCCGAAAAGGACATAGCACAGTAGATCACTGTGCTACTCTGAAGGCACTTATTCAAGAAATATACCAATGGGCATACAAAACATCTCTACATAGCTTTTATTGATCTTACCTCTGCCTTTGATTCCATTGACAGGTCTCGACTATGGGAGAAATTAGTTAAGACAGATATTGATAAGTGCCTTCTTAAACTAATTATAGAGCTATATACCAACATTACAGCTAGGGTAAGAACGGGCCCACAAGGGTCCTTGTCAGACCCCATTTTATTGGAGAGAGGAGTTAAACAGGGCTGCCTACTTGCTCCCTTTTAATATAATTTCTATATTAATGATATTGTAGAGGTCATGAAGTCACAAGGTTTTTTCTCCCCTTCGCTCAATGGACAGACAATCTCAATATTAATGTACGCTGATGACATGGCTCTTATTTCCTCTACTGAGATCGGCCTCAGAAGATTATTGGCCAGACTAGCTGCTTATTGTGAAATGGAAAAATTGAAGTTAAATTACAATAAAAATAAAGTAGTAGTTTTTGGCAAAAGTAATATTAAACATAGATGGACAATTAATGCCAAACTAATAGAGCAATGTCCCTCTTTTAAATACCTGGGCATCATCTTTCATAAGTCCCTTTTGTGGAAAGTACATTTATCTAATGTTTTGGCAACTGCTCAGCAAACAGTAGGTGCCATTTCGAAAATTTTCTATTCTAATGGAGGGCAATTGGTAGCCCCTGTACTTAAAATATTCTAAGGCAAGGTGATAGCCCAGATGCTGTATGGGTCTGAGATTTGGGGGTGGGATGAGAAGGTCATTGCCCAATTGGAAATAGTCCAAAACAACTTTATAAGGAAGATCTTAGGCCTCCCCCAGGGCACCCCTGCTGCCTATTTAAGGATGGAGGTAGGACTACCTTCTCCAGCAAAAGAGATTGTTACCTTGTTGTGGTGCTGGAGCTTGAGCACCTCAATGAGCACCATGAGCTAAACCATGAATGGACACTCAAGAAAGGAAGGTCATGGCAGAGAGGTCAGACTAAATATGACCCCTGGGGAAGGTAATGGCAACCCACCCCAGTATTCTTGCCGTGAAAACTAAATGGATCACTACAACCAGAGATATGTCGGTATACCATCAGAAGATGGGACTCCCAGGTCGGAAGATGGTCAAAATGCTACTAGGGAGGAACAGAGGATACGTTCAACTAGCCCCAGATGTGATGACGCAGCTAGCTCAAAGCTGAAAGGATGGCTAGTGGCTGACGGTGCTGGTGGTGAATGACGAATCTGATGTTCTAAAGATCAACACACCATAGGAACCTGGAATGTAAGATCTATGAGCCAGGGAAAATTGGATGTGGTTATCGGTGAGAAGGCAAGGTTAAATATAGACATTTTGGGTGTCAGTGAACTGAAATGGACTGGAATGGGCCACTTCACATCAGATGACCACCAGATCTACTACTGTGGACAAGAGGACCACAGAAGAAACGGAGTAGCCTTCATAATTAATAATAAAGTGGCTAAAGCAGTGCTTGGATACAATCCAAAAAACAATAGAATGATGTCAATTCAAATTCAGGGTAAGCCATTTAACATCACAGTGATCCAAATATACGCCCCAACCACAGATGCTGAAGAAGCAGAAGTAGATCAGTTCTATGAGGATCTGCAGCACCTACTGGATAATACACCAAAAAGAGATGTTATTTTCATTACAGGAGACTGGAATGCTAAGGTGGGTAGTCAAACGACACCTGGAATTACAGGCAAGCATGGTCTCAGAGAACAAAATGAAGTGGAACATAGGTTGATAGAATTTTGCCAAGACAATTCACTGTGCATAACAAACACTCTCTTCCAGCAACCTAAAAGATGACTTTATACATGGACTTCACCAGATGGTTGACACCGAAATCAGATTGACTACATCCTTTGTAGCCAAAGGTGGCTACTGTTCGATAGTTTGAACATTCTTTAGTGTTTCCCTTTTTTGGTATAGGGATATAAGTTGATTTTTTCCAATCTGATGTTTGTGATTCTTGTGTTTTCCAAATTTGCTGGCATATGGCATGCATCACCTTGACAGCATCATCTTGCAAGATTTTAAACAGTTCAGCTGAGATACCGTCTTCTCCTGCTGCCTTGTTATTAGCAATGCTTCTTAAGGCCCATTCAACCTCACTCTTCAGGATGTCTGTCTCTAACTCACTGACCACACCGTCAAAGCTATCCCCGATATTATTATCCTTCCTGTACAGATCTTCCGTATATTCTTGCCACCTTTTCTTGATCTCTTCTGCTTCTGTTAGGTCCTTGCCATCTTTGTTTTTGATCATACCCATTTTTGCCTGGAATTTACCTCCGATGTTTCTAATTTTCTGGAAGAGGTCTCTTGTCCTTCCTATTCTATTGTCTTCTTCCACTTCCGCACATTGCTTGTTTAAAAATAATTCCTTATCTCTTCGGGCTAACCTTTGGAATTTTGCATTTTATTGGGCATATCTCCCCCTATCACTTTTGCCATTTTCTTTCTTTCTTTCTTGGGCTACTTCCAATGTCTCAGCAGACAGCCATCTTGCCTTCTTGGTTTTCTTTTTCTTTGGGACGTTTTTTGTTGCTGCCTCCTGAACAATGTTGTGAACTTCTGTCCATAGTTCTTCTGGGACCTTATCTACTAAATCAATAACAGCTACCTAGAAACATATTTAGGATTCCCTTACCAACTTTGCTCAGACTGAAGAAGCTCCTTGGATAAGGAGCGAAACGTTTCCACTGAGAAAATAGAAATCCAGTTGACATGATTCAAGCTACAGACCTGATCAATTATCCTATTGGCATTGCTGGAATGAGCTTGCAGACCCACCCTCAATTGTCAGTGCTCCTGATCCCCAACCTTCTTTGGGAAGTCTCCAGGTGGTCAGGTGAACCCTGGTCAAGCTTGGGTACTTTCCACTATGAGAAACTTAAAACTTTTAAAACACTTACAACATGATCATGCCAGTTAAGCTCAAATATTTGTATTGTTGAGAGGTTTCTTTATGTAAATATCTGTAACCAAAATGTTTTCTGTTTGTTAAGTATTAGTCTGTAATGTATTGTCGAAGGCTTTCACGGCCGGAGTTCAATGGCTGTTGTGGGTCTTCCGGGCTGTGTGGCCGTGTTCTGGAAGTTGTGGTTCCTAACGTTTCGCCAGCATCTGTGGCCAGCATCTTCAGAGGGCAGGAGCACAGATAGAAGCAAAATCTCTGTGCCCAGGTAGAGTGGGAATGATCTATTTATAGAGCTAAATTATAGGAGATTAGGTGGGGTTTTTTGTTGTGTTGAAATGTTAACGAGTGGCTGATGAGCGTGATTAGCATGTTCATTGTGAGAAGTATTCCCATGTCCTGGTGGTTGGACAGAGTTCGTTGACCTTTTCCAGGCTGTGTTTTTTATACGCAATCCGGACCGCCGCAGGGCTCGGGTTAGCGGGGGGAGAGGACGCCAAACGGTGGGGTGGGGGGATTGATGGGGCGGGGGCATGCACCCGGAGGGCCTCCCGCGGCCGCTTCTCCAAGGCGGGTTGCAGAGCGCGCGCTGCGCCCACAGGAATGCCTGGTCCCTCCGCTCCCTCCAGCTCCGCCACCAGCCCCAGCAGCGCCGCCCGCCCCATCCTGCTGCCCGGCAAACCTCCGCCGGCTCCGTCCCCCCGCCGCCACCGCCCCAGCCAGGCCCCCTGCGCCGCCCTGCCGCTCACGTCCCGGGCCCGCGCCCTCGCCCAGCGCCTGGATGCCGCGGAGCAGCGCCATCTCCAGCCGCAGCAGCCCCTGCAGCCGCTCCTGCGCCGCCTCCGACAGCGCCGCGTCCCAGGCCAGCAGCGCCTCCCTGCCGCGCCGGGCCTCGCTCAGTGCGAGAGCCAGGGGGCGGGGTTTGCGGGCGGGGGCCAATCGCGTGGAAGGGGCGGGGGTGAGTTCAGCTGCGGAAGAGCCACACTCAAGGGGCCAAAGAGCCGCATCTGGCTCACAAGCCGCCATTTCCGACCCTTGACCTAGAGTTACCAGTAGTTTCTGCTTTGTTTCATTTTCTAAGTGTGTCTGTTCATGCACATGTGTTTTTGTCTGTCTCTGTTTCTGGACCCTTTGTTGTGCTCTCTAAGAAAGATGCTCTGGGCTACCATAGATGCCCATTGGGCCCCTAAGGCCCTGCTTCCACAGTTTGCCCCCTTGATGGAGAAACAGCCAAGGGCAGCTGCTTGAGAAGCATTAAGAAATATTAAGGTTACTGCTAGAACCCCTTTATTTATAGGAAAGAAATAACTATTGCAGGATAAGGAGATGAGGGGAGCACATGTAAGGACAGCTACCCTACTTGCAGCTATGCCTGGTTTCTATAACTCTGCCTTGTTTGTAACAAAGTTGATGGTTGGTAACTGTATGGAGCATAGACAGGAAGTTTGAGAAAGTGCCATGCTCTAGAAGGGACCAGAAGTCTGAGTAGGAAGGAAGCAAGAGGTAAGTTTGTGATATGGTCAGTAATAAGAAGGTTTAAGAAATGTGATTCAGAGAGCTTGAAGGCATGTGTTGCATGTCTGGATCTGATTGATTGTTGCACTTGGGTCTGAATTTGTCTTTGGTAATGCATGTGAAGGCATTTTAGAGGAAAAAAAAGAAAAAAACAGGAATGAAGTTTAACACGCTTTTGTTTAAGTTCAAAATCTAATGAAGCATTGCCTTGGGAACTCCTTGCCACTGTGAAGGAGGTGACAAGTCATTGCTAACTGTATGTACCAATTTTTCTTCTCTTTCCTTGAAGCCAAAGAAAGAAAGGAAAACCAATTTTTTTTTAAAGAGAGCCAGCTTGGTGTAGTGGTAAAGGCACCAGGGTAGAAACTGGGAACACTGAGTTCTAGTCCTACCTTTGTTGCAAGGAAGCCAGCTGGGTGATTTTGGGCCAGTCATTTTTCTCTCAGCCCTAGGAAGGAGGCACTGGCAAGCCACTTCTGAAATCATTGCCAAAAGACTGCCAGGACTCATCCAGGGATTTGCCAGGAGTAAAAATTGGGTCAAAAAGTACAAGAAAGGTCAGGGGAGAAGACCCAGCCTAATGTCCCCCCCCCCCACTCAGGAAAATGTCATGAAAGGTTTCCTACTCTTATTGTTTTGAGGCTTTAGTTCCCAGAAAACAAAAGCCCTAAAGCAATACTTTTTCCCCCCACTCTGTTCTGCCTCAAGAGTACTTTGTATTTCCTTTGTATTTATTTCTGCCTCCTGCCTGGAGTGTGCCTCTTGCTAATTTCTGTCCCGCCCCCATGTATATGTGTGTGCATGTGTGGCCTTCAGCCACCCCATCTTTGCTCTTGGTTTGATCCCACCTGTTAATGCTTATATGTGATATACAGTTGAGCTGTTAATGTGTTAGACTTTGTTTTTTCTTTTAAACTTCCCTGTAAAACTTATAAAAGATGCCAGCCAAGCAGTAGGAATGCATGCTTGAACAATAAATTGAACTAAGCTAGAGAAAAGGAAAGGGCACCACCAAGTATAGCAACAGGCAATTAATCTGAATAAACTTTAACGAATGTTTCCTAAAACAACTATCCTCTACTGCAGCTGCTGGACCATAGTTATTACATTTAAAATTACAGCATCTCAGTTCTTGTATCACCTTTCTGCCTCTAAACCTTTTGTTAAGTGAACTGTCCTTTCTTTCCTAAATGCCTATGTCAGCTAGCACATTAAGCTATTCAAAGGTTGTAGTTGTAGCTCTGGCTCTATTTTACTGTAACCCTTTCCTTTTATATTTAATGCTTCTTTTATTATTTTATTTTATAATTTCATTTTATTGTTTTAATGTTATTATATTTTATTGCATTCTTATGTTATGACCTGTGGTTACAACAATAAACTTTACTACTACAAGTCTGAGTTAATACTAATTGTGTTTAGTAATATGGATTAGCAAACAGGTTAAGGGTATGATGCCAAAAAAATCTAGGCAGTATTCTACTCTCAGAATTTCTGTTGCTTTTATTTCTGGATTTTGGTTTTGCTTGTTAGAATTTGGCATCTGGAAATGGTTGTCTGAATAATAGTAATAATACATCTCAAGTCCACTGGTAACCCCCCCAAAACACACACACACACACACACACACACACACACACACACACACTGTAGGAGCAAAATACTAAATTCTTTAAGAAAGGAAATGTTACAAAATAGTTTGTTTTGCCACATTATTGCTGCAGGTGTTTGGTTGTTTCCACCAAGACATTTCCTGGCAGAGAGTGAGGCTGTCCTGGCAGCTACTCTTCAAGGGAATGGGAAGGAAATTTTCCAGGGCTAATTGAGAACCTGTTTTCTGAATATTTGTGAGAAAGTGCTGGAAAATGTGCAGCTGAGCCACTGTGGAATTACAGTCGAAAGCTTGGGGGATAAACCTGAGACTCATCAGGGCACAAGTGCTCATGCATCTCCTTGGTGGAATGCTCCAAGCGGGTTGGCTCAGCCTTCAGAAAACAGTCACCATGTCAGAAAGGTGGACTGGAGAGGGAAAGGGCTTCCAACAAAGGCACTTTGCTTCACCTCTGGAACGAATGTTCTTGAAGAATTTCATTCCACATATAGAATGCCTAGTAATTTTTTTAAGAGGAAAAATATCTTGTCTAAATTGTTGCTTTAAAGTACTGTACATTTTAATGTATGTATATTCTCTTTTGTAATGAACAGACACCCCCAAATCTTGTTATTCCCTCCTGATCTTCGTGAGGCTCCGATCCTTCTATTAATAAATGAAAGCTCCAACACACGCCAACATGTCCGTCATCAAGGGTAGAGGGTACTTATTTGATGTACAGATTGCGTTCAAACCCCGGTAGTCTGTGCATAAGCACAGCGACCCATCTTTCTTTTTCCTCAACATGACTGATGCTGCCATTGGTGAAGTTGCTGGGTGGATAAAGCCTCTATCAAAGTTTTTGTCTATGAACTCCCGTAGCGCCTCTAGTTCCTTGGGAGTCATAGAATACAGTTTGGACTTAGGTAATTCAGTGCCCGGGTCCAATTCAATAGCACAGTTTGTTTTTCTATGTGGGGGGAGTTGGTTAGATTCAGTTTCCCCGAACACTTCCTTTAGATCGTGATACTGGGCAGGAATTAGATCAACCTCCTCCCCTTGCGTTTCCACACCCATTTCAGTCGCTGCGCCTATCAGTTCGATTTCACTCTCATGTTCTCTGGGTTCAAACCCTTCATACGTTCCGTCCTTGAAAATCATCTGCCCAGTTGACCAATTCACTTGAGGATTTTGGTCTTTCAACTAGTCCCAACACTATGGGTTGATCTGAAGTGGGAGCTACAATAAATCTCAACGTCTCTTCGTGAGTTCCTATTCTAATCCGAACCACATCAATCCAATATTCCACCGGGCCCCCTTTCATCTCTAACCCATCGAGTTGAATAAAGTTGATGGGTTCAGGCAATCTCTTTACTTTTAATATTAAGACAGTCACTAAAGCAGGATGGATTAGACATCTTGTACAGCCTGAATCCAGTAATCCTGCTAAGTTCATGCTGCCCTGACCCCTTAATGTTTCTATTTTTAAATTTATCAACATCGTTGAACAGGTTCCACTCACCATGGAATCCTCACACCTCTTCTTAATCACCTCTCCCTCGGCACTCAGGACAGGCTCCATCCATTTCCCGCTGGCTGGAACTCCTCGTCTGTTGAACTTTCAACCTCTGGAGAGGCTTTGCGGAATCTCCTCTCCTTCGAAGCTGCTGCCGCCCCTTTATTCTTTGTTCCAAGCATCTTGGTGCTTTTCTCTCTGGCTTTAGGCATCGTTGGGGTTGTGGACTGCGGGCAATTGGTTATGCAATGTCCTTCTTTTCTGCATCTAAAGCAAAGTCCCTTTTTTGCCTGCCATTCCTTCTCCTCCCCCCACAATTTACGGCTTGTCCGCTTCTCGGGAGGAAGGGTTGCGGTGTGCGGTTTTCTCTCTGACGTTTGGGCTTGTTGCTGTCATCTGAAATGGATTCGCATGTCCTCCACCTCGCCAGCCAGACAAATCCACCCATTCAAGGTTCCTGGATCCCCTCTAGCTAGGGACCACTCCAGGATTCCTGGATGTAGCCCCCTTTGGAAATACTCAATTTTCAACGACTCTGGCCAATTTGTTAGTTTTCCTGCTAGTCTCCTGAATTCCATGGCATATTCGGAAACTGACTGGCTCCCTTGTTTGATGCCCTGCAAACTAGTTTTGGCTTTTATTTTTGCGAGGGGGTCTTCAAATCGTTCTCTCAGGGCACTCATGAATTCATTAAAGTCCTCTAGGTCTGCAGCCTCCGAGTCATGCAATCCTGTAAGCCATTTTACTTCTTCTTGCTTGAGGTGGGCCGAAGCGTACCGCACCTTGGAGCCTTCAGTAGGGAATAGTTCCTCACACTCTTCCATAAACCCTTTTACATGGGTTAGGAAGCAAGACAATTTTTTTGGATCCCCATTGCATTTTACCTTGAAGTCCCTCACTCCGAATGATGCGACTGGACTCAAGGTTTGCCTCACTGCTCCTCTTCGGAGCCGGCTGTGTTGCGGACACGTCTCCAACGAGGGAAGCGCCCTTACTGGGTTGTCCCATTCTCGGCTCTCTTCAGCTGCCAATTCTTCCCTCTCGCTCTCTGAGGATGTCTCTTCATCTGCAGCACTCTCATGAGCTGCCATTTCTTTCTCCAACAGGTGGAGGATCCGGTCAACTGCTCCTTGTAGGTGCAACATCCGATCCTCCATGCTATCCACTTTTTCTTCCAGCGCCTCCATACGCTGGTCCACCATCGCCCGGTTGGAGGGAATGGGAACCATTCCCTTGGTTACTCACTGATCCGTGTACCGTTTCACGGCTCCCCCAATTTTGGCCGCCCACTCATACTTACTCTTTTTGGAGGTGCTGGGTTGAGGTGTACTCTCGAAGTTGGTCGGAATTTTTTGTTGGGTTCTTCATCTCTCTGGTTGTTTCTGGTAGGTCTGCTCGGTTGAGGTCATTGGGATTTGGCATTCTCCTTCTGCTGACTGGCTGGCTTTTTGCTTTGTGCGTTCCTGTTTGCTCAAGCCAGGACCCTTTCCTCTGGACTCTTCGCTTTCGCCTCCCAATGTCGGAATGGCATTCACAGAGTCCAAATTTTCTAGTTGTGGATCTTCCTCATTAAACTGGTCATTTACGGGTAAGGCATCCATTTTTGAGTTGAATCTTTCTGTGATGCTCTGATCCTTCTACTAATAAATGAAAGCTCCAACACACGCCACATAGGATATGTAAAAGCTTTATTTACAGCGAGCGATCCATTTCACTTCAAAGATTCAAGTGAGTTATAGTTACACGATTGTGCAGTTTAATATGTTCCCAATTTCCCCCCTCCCCTTAGAATGTGTAATCAATTACATTCCTCTCTGTCTCTCGCCTGCTCTGCACCCGCCGGCGCTTTCCATTGGAGGTGCTGAATGCATTCAGGCTAATCCACACCTCCCGGTGATTTGAATCTATTCCACTTTAAAGATTCAAGTAAAATATAGTTACAAGAACTTGCAGTTTAGTAGCTTCTCAATTTCCCCCCTCCTCTTGGAATGTGTTAATCAATTACATTCCCCTCTGTCTCTCTCCTGCCCCGCGCCGGCCGGCGCTTTCCATTGGTGGTGCTGAAAGCCTTCCGCTACTCCAGTCCCCATCAATTAAATAATGTCACCTGGTTGGACCCAGAAGCTACTTCCGCTACTCCACACCTCCCGGTGATTTTCTGTCTGGCGGTTTGCTACTGAGTTCCTTCCCATTGAAAGCTTTGGCACCTTGGCTGGGTGATATGCTTAGGCGACCAGCTTTACCATGTCAGGGTGGCATGGGTGCCATCATGACAATCTTTTTCTGTCTTTCTAGTAACAGGGAGGGAGGGAGGGAGGGAGGGAATAATATGATTTGGGATATTCCTGGAATTCTTTTCCTTTTTCTCTCCTCTCTTCCCATCTTACTGAATGCTCAGAGCAGCAGTGGGATTGTGCCTTTCACAAGATCTGCGACACACAGCTGCTCCGATACGGCCTCTGTCACGCTCACAGTCATGTTGCCACTTGAAGCAGTGAAGTCTTGGGGGGCTTCTCAAATCCCCCCCCTTCCTGGTCCCTTCTCATTATCCTCAAGCAATGCAAGTTAACAGCCAGGGCACCGTGCCTTCTCCGGCAGGGAAACCGATCCTCAGACTCTTTGCTACTCCCAGGGTGCTCTTGTGGTCGTGTGCCTCATTATCTGCCTATGAGCGTGCACAAGGTCTAAAAGAAGGATTTGGGCTGCTGCAAGGAGCTTTGCAGGAGTGGAGGATGGCAGAAGACTGCATTGAGAGGCAACTGAGGGGGGATAGACCAGGGGAGCTAGGAGGTTCTTTAAGTTTGAGGCTAAGTCCATATAGAGAGTAAGGAAGATGACCTTGAAGGAGAGATCCAGGATCTGTTGCCTAGGCAAAAGGGGCTAAAGCATTTTTTAAGTCCAGAACAGCTGGATAATATTCAGAAGGAGCTCAGGCAGATGCCTCCCCAATTCACTGAATTATAAGAATGAGGAAGAGGAGGTACAACACAATCAGACTTGCAAAATTCTGTTATTATAGCCAATCTCAATAAAAGTAGTTTTAGTGTTCTTGTTGAGTTGATTTCCTAGTCTGGTCCATCTAATGGGGCTGACGGATCTACTTAGAGGCCCACACTTCTGCAGAACAGCTGTCCTGGTAGAGGCAGATCAGGGAGAATTTAGTAATGATTTACATTATTTAGTAATGTAAATAAACAGTTTGCTTTGTACATTACATAGACCCTGAAGGGTAGCCCACTTTAAAGGCTCATGTGTGAAAAGGCTCTTTATCCAGAATCCCTTCTTGTGTTAATGGTGTTGGGACAGGTATGAGAGCCCAAAGCAGCCCATTTAGAAATCCCAAGGAAAGTCCTTTCATGGAAGTCGAGCAAAAGTCACCTTGTTAGTCCCCTTCTGAAGCAGCCAATCATTCCGGCATCTCTCAGAGGTGGCTTAAAAACAAGGAGAATCTACTATTTTCCAACACAACCTCTTTCTCTAATGAACAATTCCTAAATTCTCCTTAATCTTTAGTCTGAATCCTTTTTCTTGTAAATTAAACCCTTAGATTGGACCTACTTTCCTATGCAATACAGCACATTTCTGTTTGTTACCTTCAAATGGCAGAAATAATGGGAAAACCAGGGTGAAGATGGAGTAGTAGGAATGGATAACCAGACTGAGAAAGGAAGGCCAGAGAATGAGAAAGAACAAAAATGGGGATCAGGGGAGGGGAAGAAACAATTACAGGAGGAAAGAAAATGATTAGATTTCCCTGGGCAAACTGCTCCAAACCAGCAGTTAAATTTCGAGCTAAACTTCAAAGACATCCAAGATATTCAGGACTCTTCTGCACCCTATGCACATTGGTTTGTTTCCTTCTGTGATTCTCATCTGATGTTAGATTCCCTCTCCTCTAATTCAGAGCTAAATTATTTAGGAGAAAAACCTTATCTTTCTATCTGCTAAGGACAACATATGCATTGCTTTCCTATTCATCCCACACTGTAAAGTGAAATGCTGATCTATGTCAATGTCACATTTACTGTATTGGTTAATCTATCTGTCTATGAAGGTTCTCAGTCATCCAGGTGGAATTGTCTGTAGCTTGAATCATGTCAACTGGATTTCTATTTTCTCAGTGGAAACGTTTCGCTCCTTATCCAAGGATTGTATTGGTTAATTATTTTCTGTGTGGGTTTTTTTTTAAAGAAATATCCAATATTATTGTCACTGACCACTCTGAAACATGGTTTTGTTCTTGTAGACAACTTTTCTGATGTGTACTATTTTGTATGCTACGTCTCTGTGGCCAGGCAGGGTCCATTTGCAGTCATCTTCCTTGCAGCTGAGTTTCGGGCATCTCTCCTGGCTGCAGAGTGGTTGAGAAAGCTGCATCCCTTCTTTGGTCTTCAGCTTCCCCACCAATCCTCCCAAACCTTCCATTTGTATCTTCATCCTGCCATCTGCAGCAGACAGTTCATATACATATAATATCTGTTAAATATAATATTGTATCAAAAATATTGTAAACATATGAATTTAGATTGTATTTGATTGGTCTAGTGGTTAAGGCACCAGGCTAGAAACCAGGAGACTGAGAGTTCTAGTCCCGCCTTAGGGATGGAAGCTGGCTGGGTGACCTTGGGCCAGTCCCTCTCTCTCAGCCCAACTCACCTCACAGGGTTGTTGTTGTGGGGAAAAGAGGAGGAAGGCGTATTAGCTATGTTGGCCGCCTTGAGTTATTTATATAAAAAAAATAAAGGTGGGATAGAAAACAAACAAACAAACAAACAAACAATGTCATCTGTCATTATTTCTGTAGCCAAAAAGTATTTACCATTATATTTTATACTTCACTTTTTAGTTGATGTTTTCCTATTCCTATAACTCTATAGCAAACAGATCAAGAAATAAACGGGTAATATACACTATGTCATTTACTGCAGGGGTCTCCAACCTGTGGGCTGCAGCCCACTAGTGGGTCGCGGCCTGTTAGGAAGTGGGCCGCGGGGCTCCCACCTGCAAACCCTGCCCCCGGTGTGTGCAATTGGCTCCCGCCTGCAAACTCCACCCCCCGGTGCACATGATTGGCTCCCGCCTGCAAACCCCGCCCCCCCAGTGCATGGAAAAATTGTCTTCCACGACCGGTCCCTGGTGCCAAAAAGGTTGGGGACTGCTGATTTACTGTTATTCTAGAATTACATTCTAAAACAATTTACGAAGAAGATCATTCTCACGTAATGCTGTCTAAGTGGAATTTTGTCATACACTGACAACATTAGCAGTTCATACAGATTCTCTTGGTGGTCGAAGCAGGTAGTATAGGACAGTTAAAGGCTTCCTTGGCCCAAAAGGGATACAGTGTGCTTGTATGAATGTTCACCATGCTAAGCCACAAAAAAACCTAATGAAGGCAAACACCGGCCTAGCTTTACACGTTGTGTGAATGCAGCCATAGTGAAAATACAGGATTGCCATCCAGTTTTCAGAGGTCCAAATCAGCATGCATTATGTCCTTCCCCCTCACCCACTTTAAGCAAGCAAGAGAATGTGGCACTTTTCTCTGGAAATATCTTTTGACATTTAAAAATATTCCTTCACCAATTTATTCTTTCAAAGACAAGGAAAGCAAAATCCCTCGAAGCAGTCTCTGGTCCCTTAATTACGTTGTGCAACAGAGTTGCATTGGGGTTGATGGATTTAATGAACATCCATCCTGACCTTTAAGGAAGATGTCACAGACTCCTTCATCCCATGGGACGCATTTCTCAGGGAGCTTTTAGCCACTGGCTACTAACAGGCAATCATTATTAATTTCCTTTAAAACAAAACACAGTGGGGCTATTTCTTAAAGGCATGAAATATCCCAACTATGGAAAAATTGTTTTGGGGGAAAAAAGTGTATGTGTGTTCATTATTTAATAGGTATAAATAAGACATACATAATTTATGTATGTATAATTTATATAAATCATATACATACTTAAAGATATACAATTTTTAATTATTCTGCCAGAATATGGATGGGGATTGGCCAAGGATATGCTGAACATTTGGAGAGCACATTTCAATTGCTGGAAAATTTTATTTTTGGGAACCCCAAATGTCCATCCGTCTCCCTCTTCTCCACAATGTGATTTTGGCCAGGTAGGAATGACATGATGGGACTGCTGCAGATTTGGTTTTATGATGCTGTCATAAGGCTGATTTGGAGTGAAAGCAAGTAGCCCCATCCTTATTCTGAATGGACAGGAAGTTTGTGGCTTGCCATCCCAAGTCAAAACTGATGTTTTCATGCTGCTTGTATTTCCATACATAAATTCTCTATCCTCCGCATATTATACTTGCAATATTATAACAGTGCTTAATGTTCTCTGTCAGAATCTTCTTTTGGCTGGGCTTTGCAGCAGAAGCTAGAGGGCTCGGTTCTCCTGCTGCCAGCCCCCGGAACTTCATTTGTGGACTTCAATGGTGCATACTTGCATGGGGTGGGGGCATGTACCCCTTCCTATCATCCTTGGCTTGTCTACTGCAATAACTGCACAAATATTGCATATTTCTGCAGTACAATGTGAAACTCATCTAAGAGACTCGTAGTTGATGATACAAACATATTGTTCATCATAAATTCAGAGTTTATTTTCTACATTTGTTTGACTATAAATCATCCTTCCTCTCCTTGCACTCTCCAGCAAAGCAGGGCCTGCAACTCTAAGGAAAGATGATGCTCAGGAAAACTCAGAACCATTTGGCCTGCCATAACACATAACAGGGCATCAACTGGATGCCATTCTTTTTTTTTTCTGGCTTGGTCCAAGTAGAGCAACCTCCCTACTAAAATGTATCTGGGAGGTGCATACAGTAAACCTGCCACAGAATTGTCATGACCTGAAACAGTGTGGCAAAAAGGGACCTGTAAAAACATCCCTAATGATGAAGTAGAATTTATCCCGGTTAAAGCTGCAGGCAGGTTCTTACATTTGAAGAACATTCAGTGGCCTGTTAGAACCAGTGAGTGGAGCAGAGCTTAACGTAGCACAAGCTCGTGCACAGAAAAAGAGTATTGTTTAAAAACAGAGCCAGTGAGCACGTTAGAGAGATCCAGGTTCTTAATCTTACACTTTTAGCCCACCCAAGCATAAAGAAACACACGCATAGACATAGTAGGTTCAAAAAGTCAGTACAAAAGAGTTCTTACATTTATTGGTCCAGTTACATCCATTTTGTTGAGAAATGATTCTTCTTTGGTTCCCTAAACTTAATTAACCTTCATCCCTCATTGCTGGTGAATGCTGCGTGAAGAAAGGGGAAAAAAGCCTCCTGAGTTGAGGCCTAGCACATGGCCTCTCCATGGATGGAGCTCAGGCACGTGCATCCTACTCCTCCAGTGGAAGAAAAACAGAGAGAGCTGACTATGAAGGGAGAAGGAGGAAGTGGGAGTGGCAACAAAACAACTTCCTCAAAGACACAGAGAACTGCATCCTGGGATGAACTCATCTACATGCAAATGACTGTAGCTTGAATCATGTCAACTGGATTTCTATTTTCTCAGTGGAAACGTTTCGCTCCTTATCCAAGGAGCTTCTTCAGTCTGAGCAAAGTTGGTAAGGGAATCCTAAATATGTTTCTAGGTAGCTGTGTGACCTTACACCTGGGGGCATGGTTATATTGAGATGTTATTTTAAGTCCCTTTATCATCCAAAGGAGGATCGTTAAGATTACCTTGCTGTTGTTGAGCTTGTGAAATGGTCTTAATCTTCCTAGGCACAGAAGACAAAGCAGGGAGGAAGATGGGGGAAAGATTGTGCCTGAGGGCCCCACCTCTATTCAAGGAAGGATTTTCCAAGTTGGCATAAATGGATTCCTTGACCCCTCTCTCAAACCACCTATCTTCTCTGTCTAAAATGTCCTCAAATGAGTGTCCTTTTTCCTTTGTTGTTGTTGTTCAGTCGTTCAGTCGTGTCCGACTCTTTGTGACCTCATGGACCATAGCACGCCAGGCCTTCCTGTCCTCCACTGTCTCTCGGAGTTTACTCAAATTCATGTTCATTACATCGGTGATGCTATCTAACCATCTCATCCTCTGCCGTCCCCTTCTCCTTTTGCCCTCAGTCTTTCCCAGCATCAGGGTCTTTTCCAGTGAGTCCTCTCTTCTCATTAGGTGGCCAAAGTATTTGAGCTTCAGCTTCAGCATCTGTCCTTCCAATGAGCAGGATTGACTGGTTTGACCTCCTTGCAGTCCAAAGGACTCTCAAGAGTCTTCTCCAGCACCACAGCTCGAAAGCATCAAATCTTCGGCGCTCAGCCTTCCTTATGGTCCAACTCTCACAGCCATACATTGCTACTGGAAAAACCATAGCTTTAACTATACGGACCTTTGTCGGCAAGGTGATGTCTCTGCTTTTTAATATGCTGTCTAGGTTTGCCATAGCTTTCCTTCCAAGGAGCAAGCGTCTTTTAATTTCATGGCTGCAGTCACCGTCTGCGGTGATCTTGGAGCCCAAGAAAATAAAATCTGTCACTGCTTCCATTTCTTCCCCTTCTATTTGCCAGGAAGTGATGGGACCAGATGCCATGATCTGGGTTTTTTTAATGTTGAGTTTCAAGCCAGCTTTTGCACTCTCCTCTTTCACCCTCATCAAGAGGCTCTTTAGTTCCTCTTCACTTTCTGCCATTAGGGTGGTATCGTCTGCATATCTGAGGTTGTTGATATTTTTCCCGGCAATCTTAACTCCGGCTTGTGATTCATCCAGCCCGGCATTTCTCATGATGTACTCTGCATATAAGTTAAATAACCTTTTTCCTTTAGATGAAGATAAACTGCTGACTCTGGTCCTGTGGTGTTACTTCTACTGTGTTGGGCCATCCTCCTGTACAAAAGTTGTTTGGTTTCTCCAATGTAGAGTTCAGAGCACTCCTCACTGCACTGGATTGCATAAACTACATTGCTTTTCTTGTGTTTTGGAGTTTGATCTTTGGGGTGTACAAGCCTCTGTCTCAGTGTTTTGGTGGGTTTGAAATATACAGGTATGTGGTGTTTGCCAAATATCCATTTTATCTTTTCAGACACGCCAGCCATGTAGGGAATGACCAGGTTCTTTCGTTTACTCTGAGTCTCAGCCCTATCTGTCGCTGTTTTAGGTCTGGTAGATTTAGATTTGGTGAAGGCCCAATTTGGATATCCACAGGCCTTCAGAGCTGTTCTCAGGTGCTGCTTTTCATTCTTTTTGGAATCCATGGAGGTGGGGATGGTTTCTGCTCTGTGTGACAATGTCCTGATGACTCCTAGTTTGTGCTGCAGTGGATGGTGGGAGTCAAACATCAGGTATTGATCTGTGTGTGTGGGTTTCCTGTAGATCCCTATTTCTAGCTTGCCACCAGTCCCAATGAGGACTTCACAGTCTAGGAATGCCAGTCTGTTGTCCTTGGTGTCTTCTCTGGTGAAGCTAATGTTGGCATCTATAGTGTTTATATGGTCCGTGAAGGCCTGTACTTCCTGGGCCTTGATTTTGACCCAGGTGTCATCCACATACCTAAACCAGTGGGTGGGCACCGTTCCCTGGAATGTGTTGAGTGCTTTCTTCTCCACTTCTTCCATGTATAAATTGGCCACAATGGGATGGATACATGGAATATACATGGAATACATGTAAATACATACATGTATTTATACATGTATACATGGAAGAATACATACCCCAAAGATCAAACTCCAAAACACAAGAAAAGCAATGTAGTTTATGCAATCCAGTGCAGTGAGGAGTGCTCTGAACTCTACATTGGAGAAACCAAACAACTTTTGTACAGGAGGATGGCCCAACACAGGAGAAGTAACACCACAGGACCAGAGTCAGCAGTTTATCTTCATCTAAAGGAAAAAGGACACTCATTTGAGGACATTAATGTTCACATTTTAGACAGAGAAGATAGGTGGTTTGAGAGAGGGGTCAAGGAATCCATTTATGCCAACTTGGAAAATCCTTCCTTGAATAGAGGTGGGGCCCTCAGGCACAATCTTTCCCCCATCTTCCTCCCTGTTTTGTCTTCTGTGCCTAGGAAGATTAAGACCATTTCACAAGCTCAACAGCAGCATGGTGATCTTAACGATCCTCCTTTAGATGATAAAAGGACTTAAAATTACATCTCAATATAACCATGACCTAGCCCCAGGTGCAAGGTCACACAGCTACCTAGAAACATATTTAGGATTCCCTTACCAACTTTGCTCAGACTGAAGAAGCTCCTTGGATAAGGAGCGAAACGTTTCCACTGAGAAAATAGAAATCCAGTTGACATGATTCAAGCTACAGACAATTCCACCTGGATGACTGAGAACCTTCATAGACATACATGCAAATGAGGTATGTTGATTTGCTGAATTTCCAACAACATTCTCTCAGATGAGCACAGACAGAGCTCACAAACGGAAGTCGTGGTGAATGGTGATGGTGTGCCTTCAGGGAGGGAGGGAGGGAGGGAGGGAGAGAACGCTAGCTTGGCAGAGTGAGCCTCCCTGAGTTCATGGAATTTGGCATGTTCCTGGTGATTTGAGGGATGGAAGTCCTGTTTTCTTTGGAAGACTGTAGGTTTTTAAAATACCCTTGCTCCTCTGAATGCCGGAATTCTACCTTTGGGACAAGGGGAGGAGGAGAGAAGCTGTTTAAAATGCCTGAACATCTTAGCCTTGAGTTAAATTGCTATTCTTATTTGGCTAACACTGGGCAAAATGCTCCAGCAGAGAAGAGCAAACAAGCTAGGATAGAGGGAGGCACAGCTAAACAATCACTCAAGCTAAATAAATAATTACTTCTCAGACATGAGCTAAAGGAAACTTCTATCTGTTTACCTTGGCTTTGACAAGTTCAGCAGTTCATAACTGTGAAAAAGAGCAAAATGCATTTGGCTCTGAGAAACCAGTTAGTTGCTTTCAAGGCTTTCAAAGGGTAGAGTGAGTTGCAGAAGCTACATTTTCTAGTGGTGAAAGTAGGGATTCGGTCCAGTAGCCAAACTCAGCCAATACAGGGCTTTAAATGCCATAACCAGCACTTTGTATGTCATCTGGAAACAAATTGGCAGACAGTAGAGTGATTTTAGCACAGCATGAACTGATCTCTTTGAATTCTTCCAGAGACCAACCTGGGTGCTGAGTTCTGTATCCTTGGACACATCTGGATTAGACACAAAAGCAGCCCCAAGCACAGCAGGATTCAGCAATCAAGCCTTGGGCATGCACCACCATTTTAAGATTGCTTTCTTTCAAGACAGGACACAGTTAGCAACCAAAATTAGAAAAGGAACTCCTGCTGTTGGCTCACCCTGAAAAACCAGAGAGACTTGGATCTGAAGACCTGCAAACTGTGCATCTGTTCCTTCGGGAAGAGTATGGCCCAAATCAGAAATGTTCTACCCCCTCTCTGGAATTCTAACCCCTCACAATGGATTCATTGATTCTCCCACATCCAACCCAACTGCAGACAGCATTCAAGAGAGCCCATCTGAAGGCAGTAATGGAGAAACAGAATTGGGTGTCATCAGCATACTAACAGCACCCAGCTCCAAACCCCTGGATTATCACCTGTGAATGTGATAATTCATGTGAATGTTGTCCATTGTTGGAGATAGAATAGAGTCCTGGTGCGCCATGTAATAGCCACCCAAAATCTACCTGAGAGATAGGAACATTACCCTTGAAAAACAGGGCATCTTATTCACAGGGCTCTCAAGTGATCCATGTACCCATGGCTAATGGTATGCCAAGAAGTCAAGAAAAGCAGGAGAATCAACATCTGTTCCTGATCCTCAAGGAAAGAACACCACCAGGCCAGCATGTGCAGGCTATCATCACAAGCTCGGCCCCTTTGGGGCAGGAAGACAGGCAACCTTCCGAGACGCATAAAAAAGGGGGAGGGCTTGTGTTGCCATGCTGGAAAACTGCACTGTCCAACACACCTGGGGGGAATCAGGTTGGGGAAGGTGGGTGTAAAGAGTTATGTGGAGTCCCATTCATTTATCCATAATAATATTCCCATGCATGAACATATCTGTATGAAGACAGTTGGGGGCACACTATGTGTGCACATTTGAGAAAAATCACTTAGAATTCATGGAATTAGAACATCATAGATTTTTTTTTAATTCATGTCAGAAGCATCACAGTTAAAAACATACTGTAAAACATAGCATTTAAAATATGAAGTATAAAAGTTAAAATATACAAAAATTAGACAGATTTTGCCCAGAAACTGGCAACATTAATTGAGTTCTGTCACGCTGTCATGAGGTCCTCAAGTGTGCATTGATCAGGGCACAAAGGACAAGTGTACGTATGTGTTGTTGTCTGCAAGTCTCCACAATCACAAAGGGCAGAGGTCACCGGATAACCCCATTTATTCAGAGTATCTCTAGAACTTGTTATCCCCGTGCGCAGTCTATTCAATGATTTCCAAACTTCCCAACTTTCGCCAAAACCAGGTGCCAGCTCCCCTGCTGGTTCCATCCAATGTTGGTTCTTTGTTGCTTTCCATAGGTCCACGCTACTTTTAAATTCATCAAAATCTTCCGTCAACCTAAGGAAACTTTTCCTGGAGTTTAATCTCTGAGGGGCTGATTGTAGGCTGTAAAGGGGGTATTGTTTGGATATTGATGATTTAAGCCTCTCTTTATATGCTGCTGCTTCTCTATGAACAGCAGGCAGGGCAATACCGGCTAGATGGTAGATCTTATCTAGAGAGGCAGGTTTCAAATATCCTATAGTAATTCTACTGGTTTCATTCAGAGCAATGTCTACTTGCCCAGCATGTGCTGATTTGTACCAAACTGGGCAGGCGTAATCGCCGGCCGAGTAACAGAGGGCTAATGCTGTTGTTTTAAGGACCCTTGGTTTGGCTCCCCAAGTAGAGCTTGTTTATTTAATGTATTGTCGAAGGCTTTCACGGCCGGAGTTCAATGGCTGTTGTGGGTCTTCCGGGCTGTGTGGCCGTGTTCTGGAAGTTGTGGTTCCTAACGTTTCGCCAGCATCTGTGGCCAGCATCTTCAGAGGGCAGGAGCACAGATAGAAGCAAAATCTCTGTGCCCAGGTAGAGTGGCAATGTTCTATTTATAGAGCTAAATTATAGGAGATTAGGTGGGGTTTTTTGTTGTGTTGAAATGTTAACGAGTGGCTGATGAGCGTGATTAGCATGTTCATTGTGAGAAGTATTCCCATGAAGGTCAAGGTCAATGAACTCAGTCCAACCACCAGGTCATGGGAATACTTCTCACAATGGACATGCTAATCACGCTCATCAGCCACTCGTTAACATTTCAACACAACAAAAAACCCCACCTAATCTCCTATAATTTAGCTCTATAAATAGAACATTGCCACTCTACCTGGGCACAGAGATTTTGCTTCTATCTGTGCTCCTGCCCTCTGAAGATGCTGGCCACAGATGCTGGCGAAACGTTAGGAACCACAACTTCCAGAACACGGCCACACAGCCCGGAAGACCCACAACAGCCACTTGTTTATTTATTTATTTATTGGATTTATCACCGCCCAACTCCCCCAAGGGGGACTCTGGGCGGTTTACAACAGAATTAAAATCATTGATATACATTTCTAATAAAAACATACGTAATAAACCATAATTTAAAATAGAATGAGTAAAATAGAATCCAAAGGCAGAGTATTCTTAAGTTATAAAAAGGGCCCCTCAGAGCAAATCTAAGGTGCTAGCCATCTCCAAGTATCTCCAATCTCCTTCTGGCCCCAAGCATATTGACAAAACCAGGTTTTGAGTCTTTTTCGGAAGTCCAGGAGTGAGGAGGACTGTCTGATCTCCGGGGGCAGAATGTTCCAAAGGGCAGGGGCAACAGCAGAGAAAGCACGCTTCCGAGACCCCGCCAGGTGGAACTCCTTAACCGATGGGATCCGTAGCATGCCCTCTCTGCATGCCCGGGTGGGACGGGATGAAGTGATGGGGATGAGACGATCCCTTAGGTATCCTGGTCCCATGCCATGTAGGGCTTTAAAGGTGATAACCAACACCTTGAATTGTACCCGGAAGCAAACTGGAACCCAGTGCAGCTTGCACAGCAAAGGTGTTACATGAGTCCTCCTTGGGACACCCAAAACAGTCCGCGCAGCTGCATTCTGGATCAGTTGTAGCTTCCGGATATTCTTCAAGGGTAGCCCCATGTAGAGCGCATTACAGTAGTCTATGTGAGAGATAACCAGGGCATGAGTGACTGTTCGAAGGGCCTCTTGTTCCAGGAAGGGGCGTAACTGGCGCACAACCCGAAGTTGTGCAAAAGCTCTCCTGGTCACGACTGCCACCTGCTCTTCAAGCAGGAGTCGTGAATCCAGGAGAACTCCCAAGTTACGCACCGGATCTGTCTGGGGTAGTGCAACCCCATCCAGAATTAAAGATGACAATTTCCCAGAAGACAAGGAGCCATTAATCCACAGCCACTCCATCTTACTAGGGTTCAGCTGAAGCCTGTTTTTCCCCATCCAGGCCCCTACAGCCCCCAGGCACTTGGACAGGGCGGTCACTGCATCACTTACTTCACCCGGGATGGAGATATACAACTGGGTATCATCGGCATATTGATGATACCTCACCCCGTGGTGTCGGATGATCTCTCCCAGTGGTTTCATGTAGATGTTAAAAAGGAGCGGAGAGAGTACCGAGCCCTGTGGGACCCCACAAAGAAGGGCCCGTGGGCTGGATCTCTCACTCCCAATCAACACCAACTGGGCCCGGCCTCGGAGGAAGGAGGCGAACCAGCGTAAAACCATGCCGCCCACCCCCAACTCCCTAAGCCGTTCCAGAAGGATACCGTGGTTGACGGTATCGAATGCCGCTGAGAGGTCAAGAAGAGCGAGAATGGATGCACTACCTCCATCTCGCTCCCGCCAGAGATCATCCATAAGTGCGACCAATGCAGTTTCCGTCCCGTAACCCGGCCTGAAACCTGACTGAAAGGGGTCCAGATAATCCGTTTCATCCAGAATCCTCTGGAGCTGCAATGCCACCACCTTCTCAACCACCTTCCCCAAAAAGGGAAGGTGGGAGACTGGACGAAAATTATCCAGTATAGTAGGGTCCAGCGATGGCTTCTTGAGAAGGGGGTGCACCAGCGCCTCCTTGAAAGCTGCCGGGAACACCCCCTCTCCCAAGGATGCATTCACCATCGCTTGGGCCCAACTACAAGTCCCCTCCCGAGCTGCTTTCACCAGCCAGGAGGGGCATGGATCTAATTGACAGGTGGTGGCATTTACAGTCCGGAGAACTCTGTCCACTTCCTCAGGTCAAACAGGATCAAACTGTTCCCAGATAACAAAGTGAGTACATTCCCTGGGTATCTCTCCAGACTGACGCTCGGAATCCCACTTGGAGCGAATCCGAGCGATTTTATCCTGCAGATGTTTCGAAAATTCCTCAGCACGGCCCTGCAGATGGATTTCCGACTCCCCTTTCCCCAAAAGGGATCAGGTAATCTTAAACAGGGCCGTCGGACGGCATTCTGTGGATGCAATAAGAGCGGAGAAATATTCACGTTTCGCCGCTCTTACCGCCACAAGGTAGGACTTAACAGCGGCTCTAGATTGTGTTCGGTCGGATTCAGTCTTTGTTTTCCTCCAGCGGCGCTCTAGGCGTCTCTTAATCCTCTTCAGAACCCTCAACTCCTCCGTAAACCAGGGGGAGTGTCGGGTTCGACTGGACAAGAGAGGCCGCACAGGCGCGATCCTGTCCAAGGCCTCAGCCGCCTCTCTATTCCAGGCAGCAGCCAGAGCCTCCGCTGGACCGTGCAGCAGATCTTCCGGTATAACCCCCAGCTCCCTCTGGAATCCTAACGGGTCCATCAGTCGCCGGGGGCGGACCAATCAAATAGGTCCAGCCTCCCTGCGGAGGGGGGTAGCATAGGAGAATCTCAAGGTCACCAGGGCGTGATCTGACCATGACAAAGGGGAAAGATGTAGTTCTCCCCTCAGATCACATTGCCACTGCTCTGACAAGAAAACTAGATCCGCGGTGAGGCCACTGTCTCGAGTTGGGTCCTGAATGATCTGGGACAGGCCCATGGTTGCCATGGTGGTCATGAACTCCCGTGCTGCTTCAGAGGTTCGTCCCAGGGAAGGCAAGTTAAAGTCCCCCAGAACCATAAGCCTAGGGAGCTCAACTGCCAACCCTGAGACGGCCTCTAGCAGCTCAGGTAGGGAGGTTGCTACGCAGCAGGGAGGCTGGTACAATAGCAATACTCCCAACTGTTCCCGAGAGCCCAACTTAAAGAACAAAGTCTCACACCCGGTCACTTGTGGAGCAGGGCCCCTGACAGCCATTAGAGATTCCTGGATGACAACAGCCACCCCTCCTCCCCTGCCCTGAAGTCTCGGCTGGTGCCAAACCCGAAACCCGACCGGGCATATCTCAGAGAGAGCAACACCCCCCTCCGGGCCCAGCCAGGTTTCTGTAATGCATACCAGGTCTGCCCCCTCCTCTATAATCAGACCTTGTATGAGGGGGGCTTTGTTATTAACCGACCTGGCATTGCATAGCAGCAGCCGAAAGTCAGGGCAACCACGAGTCTGCTGACCAGGCCTTTGGGTTGAGCACGGAGAACCAGAACACGCCACCGGTAATAAACACCGGTCATGTCTTCCCCTACGATGGCCTGTTCTCCGGCTCTCACCATACCATCCCCTACCCATCACCACCTCAATATTCTGCCCAGCCCTATGACCCCCAGAGTCTCTAAGTCCATTAGCCTCCACTCCTGGACTCCTGAGATTCCTGGATAAACTCAGTAAACCCTCCATCATTCAATCAACAGACTTACAACACTCAATTCAAGTGATGATGGGCCCCCACCAGTGCACCAGCCCATGCTCTCGGCAATGGCTGGGCCCACTCACCACTCACAGAATTAACCACTCACTTCCTGTGCCCCCCTCATCGACTTCTCTCACTGGTCTATAGGGGGGCACTCCATACACTACTCCTCCCCCCCCCCGTTCTCACTCAGGGTCATGAGTGCACTCATATTCTACACCCAACCCAATACTCCCTCCCACACCTCTCACTCCTGAGAGGGAGACTGTCATTCAATTGAGGGATCCCGATGATCTTAGCTATATATAGGGTGGTTAGGATGATTAGAGATGCTTAACCAACTTTCATAGGGCTTATTTTAATAATCCGTGGTCCATAAACCCTGATAGCATTATTATGCTTCCGCCAGTCTATAGCAATGCTCAATAGATCATCAAGGCGTTGCTGCACCCACAGTTTTGTTTTCAGAACAGGCAGAGAGATCTTTAAACTCTGCCAGACGCTAGGATTGATTACTGGTTCCTCAGGGTATGTCCCTCTATCTTCAGCCCATATGTAAAGCTGTTGCGTTACCGAGATGGTCGACAACTCCAGAAACGTTCTTCTGGGAAGCAAAGCAAAGTCCGTTATATTGTTAAAACTTATACCCAAAAGATCTATTAAGGGCCAGCGTCCAAGCAATTTTGAGGTCAGTCTTTTACACCTCTGGAATCTGTTCACCCCCTGTAGAGTTCTTTTGCAGCAGAGATGAAATTTGCTTCTACTATGGTGAACGCCCCGCCCAGAATCTGTCCCACTATCAGGGCAAATCCCGGGGCTCACCGAATCAGGGTTAGTCGGGGTTTGTTGTCGTCGCCCCCGCCAGCACCACCGTCCTATTCGGGTTCCAGGGTCGCCCGTATTGGGCTTCTCAACAGCAAGAGGCTTCCCTCGTTGTTCAAAAAACGCTGTTAAACTCTGCTCAGACCGACTGCAAGCCTCGTGTCGTCCTTCACAGTCCGTTGCGTCCCACCGCTCCGTCCAGGGGGGGCTAAACCCCCAACACAGGTAAAAATCCGCCAGTAGCAATTCCCCAACCATGGAAAGTGCCATTCAGGGGTTCAGAAGAGCCTCCAACGATTTTCAAGGAGCTAAACAATCTCCCCCCGCCCCCCGGAGCAGCAACCGACGTCGGCTTCCGATCGCCATCTTGGATTCAATGCTTTCCAGAAGCATTTTTCTTGTTAATTTCCTGAGGATGTTGTTTCTTCCACTGACCTTCAATTTAGTATTGATGCAGTGCTGTTTATTTGTTAGGGCCCTATCTAAAGTAACCCCTAAATATTTAGGGCAATGCTCCTGTAACACTCCTTTCCATGTAATTTTCAGCTTCCTAGCAGCCTGCTTATTGCAAAGATGGAAGGCACATACCTGAGTTTTTGCTGGATTTGGTCTTAGCTGGTAATCACAATATTATTGATCCAGCTCTTCCAGGGCTTCCATTAATCGTTGTTCTACCTCCTCAAATGTTTTTCCCTGTATAGCCATTGCTCGATCATCAGCATATATATAAGTATTAGTTCCTGCAGGGAGCGGTTGATCATTAGTGTAAATATTGAAGAGGGTTGGAGCCAATACACTACCCTGTGGTAGACCATTCCTCTGATTCTTCCACCTACTCCGTGTTCCCTGGAACTCCACGAAAAACATACGGTTTTGAAGCAGATTCCTGATAATGTTTGTAAGCTTAAAGTCTTTGGTTATATCATATACTTTCTGCTTCAGTCTTCTAAGATTGATGGTATCATATGCGGCCATTAGGTCTATAAATACAGTTCCTGTTATTCTGCCCTTTTGAGATCCATCTTCAATGTATTGAGTTAGATTAAGAATTTGTGCAGTACAGCTTTTTTCGGGGCAAAATCCATCCTGCTGCGGTATGAGCAAAGGTTCTATAGCTACAGTGAGGTGATTTTGTATCAATCTTTTACAAGAGAGAAATTGGACGGTAGCTCTTAGGATTGTTGGCTTCTTTACCTGGTTTTAGAACTGCTATAACCTTAGCCTTTCGCCAAACACCAGGGATCTTACATTGTTCCAAACGGTCATTAAACATTTCTAGTAGCCACTGTCTTGCTTTCGGCCCAGAATGTTTTATCTGCTCGATAAGAATATCATCCAAGTCAGCAGCTTTCCGTGGTCTACACTTCCTTATAGCATTTCTCAACTCTTCCATAGTGAGAGGGGACGATAAGCTAGTTGTTTCATCCTCCTCTTTTCTGTTGATTTTAGTCTTATACTTTAGAGGCATTTGTTCTAAATTACTGTTCTTAAGGAGCTGGCTGGCTATTTGGTCTGCTGTCACATTGGCATATTCTCTGGAGCCCGTTGGGTCATTGTTCAAGTGACTCAGCAGTCTCCACGCTTTGTGGCTACTTTTACTCATATTTAATTCCTCTACTAATTTAATCCAACTTTCTCTCTTGGCCTCAGATATAGAATTAATTAGCTGCTGACCTGCATTCACTGTGTCCTCTGCCGTAGGATCACCAGCAAAGAGAGCTGGATACTTCTGCAATTCTTCCTTTGTCTCAGCTGTTAGACCTTGGATATAGTTGGTTTTGCAGCCCTGTGGGATTGATAACCGAGAGCATTTTTTAATGGCCTCCACAAGTTTATCGTAGGAGCTCGGTTTAGGTATTAATTGAATTACAGCGCTATCCAGTAATCTCTGGAATTTAGGCCAGTCGGCTTTTTTAAAGTTATACCTACGTCTAAAGGGGATACTCTGAGGTCGAACTACAGCAGTAACCTGGCACATAATTGGCCGGTGCTGGGTGTTTGGGATAGGAGAGCAGACTGCTTTAACAGATTGCTGGATTATACGATCACTCACAAATATCAAGTCTGGATTATATCCCCTACACCACCTTCCACTCTTGAATGAAGCTGGTAATTTGTTGTCGTGTAGAAGAGCCAGGTTGTTCGAATCCACCCAGTGTATCACAGCCTCCCCATTCCTATCATCATCGGAATACCCCCAGAGGCTACTGTGGCTATTAAAGTCACCAGTGACGAAATAACATCATAGATGTTAGTAGGCAATAGACTGAGACCAGACGGACCTAAATGAAGGTGAGTTTGTCATTTTCTCTCCCCCTCCCCCCGTTGTCCTTTACTTTTGAATCACATACAATAACAGCTTCAGGTGGTTTAGCTGCCGGCCAGCCTTAAATATTTTAAAAACAAAGGTTTAATTTTTAAACATCAAGGGTCTTTTACAGGATTGCTGAGCTGATATCACAACCAGATGGAAAGTGGTTTCAGTTCTCCAATATCAGGTGACTCCCACACTTTTTGCATCAGAAGCGGCACTGTCCTTTGGTCAGATGGCCATTGCAGGCGGAGTGTCAGAATGCATCACAACAAAATGGTGCTTTTCACAACATTTCCCAGCTTTTCCTCATGAGAAATGCTTCGTTAGCATGAGATTGCAGGGAACAGACCTTATGGAAAGGCCAATTAGGCAGGGACAAGAGCTTTTTCTGAGAATGCCTGTTATCAATTGGTGGGTTTTCTGCTATCACTCAAGGAAAACCATCTTCCTTTTTACAGTCTGCCCATGATGACAGTACCAATGGCTGTCTCAGTTGGTGCCAACATTCAAGAAGATGTGGGTGGTAGGACTTTAAAAAAAGTGCTGGGGAGGTCCCTTTATCCATTGTCCATGTTTCTCCTCTATATTTTGCTCACAGATGCTCAGTTTTCATCTTTTATGTTCTCTTCTCTTTCCCCCCTCCTTTCACTCTATTGAACTTGGCTGTGCTCCCCTCCCAAGCCTTATGGTTCCTCCCTCTCAGCTTCATTTTCCCATGCAACTGAGGACTTGGCAGATGTGACTTCAACTTCCATCATGAGTGAGTATCACACAAGGAATGAATTGGGGAAAGGATGATAAACAAATGTCCCATTTCCCTGCTGCGATCAACCCATCTTTTGTGTTTTGCACATATGGCACACACAATGCGTCAAGATGCCAGCCCTGTGAACAACTGCCACAGAGCATCTCGTAAAATGGCTTTATTGGACTTTAAAAATCAAGGTGACATGCCTCAGCCTTAAGACACAAACACACTGTGATGCCAGAGTGCGAATAAAAAGGGGAATTGAATGCTGTCAGCAGGCAGCGGGTTGCAGGGATCTTGTTGAGGAAATGCAACTGAAATAGAAGTTTGATCACTTCCACCATGCTCAGGCATGAAAATCAACCAAATTTCATGTGTTCCCGCTCTCCCATTTAAAGTCAATAAAAGTGCTACTTCAGCCTTCTCGCGGGTCAGGAAAAGGGGGTGATAATAGCACTATTTGAAACTCCCTGATTTTCTAAAAGCCTGGATGGCCAAGATTCAGCACTGAGAGAAACACATATTGCTTCCATGTTGCCACTCCCCAAATCCTCAGAAATTATTTCAAATCGATCCTCACCACAGTAAACCGTTTTAAATTCGTTTTAATTCCATCTCCATCTGGATTTATAATTATTTATTAATTTATATATTGTACATTGATGTTTTATTCTGTTTTAATCCATTTTATTGTAAACCGCCCAGAGTTCCCCGTTGGGGGAGATGGGCGGTTATATAAATTTAATAAAATAAAATAAAATAAATAATAAATAAAACTTGCCTACATGTGGCTACCCCAGAAGACCCACAGGAGAACATGAGAAAAGGTGGCCAACCAGCCCCTGCCCTCGGCATTATGTTTTGCTTCCTTGGTGCTTTGTGAAAATCACGGTGCTCGCTGGTAGGGGGGAGCTGCCCTGGCACCATCCCTCTGCCGATCCCTGAAAAGGTTGATGGAAGGGAGCATCTCAGCACAATGCCGCTGCAGCTGAACTTCTGCTTGGGGTGGGGGCTCCGTATTGGGAAAGCCCACTCCCAAGTGCTAGGGATCTCAGGGATAGGGAGATGACACTGGCCCAGTGAAAGTGCCATCTGGGGAGGAGCCCTTAACTCGTGGGAAAAAGGGTAACTGAAGACAATGAGAAAAACAGAGGCAGTCCATGATTTTTCCTGATTTAAAGCACAGGTTTTTTAGGGAGTTTTCTTAACATGTTTGCAGCAAAGTTGGTGCAGCCCCATCCCAAGCCTGCACAGGTGATCTACAACACCAGTCAATACTGTCCTGATTCTCTAAACTGGCCTGAAGCCTGATTGCAATGGGTGCAGATAATCCAGAAATGGTCCAGTAGAGCTGAGTCCAGCAATGACTTCCTGAGGAAGGGAAGAACCACAGTTCCTTTAAGACAGGAGGGACCATCCATGCCCACAAAGAAGCATTCATCACCCCTTGGACCCCGCTTCATGTCACCTCCCAGGAAGCCTTGACTAGCCAGGAGAGACGTGGATCCAACAAACAGGTGGCAGAACTCAGTGTCCCAAAGATCCTGTCCACTTCCTTGGGAGTAACTCAGCTGGATAACTGAGCCTCAGTCATTTCCATAGGACCAGCACTGCCAGAATTCAGCTGTGAGCAGATCAGAACAACGTTCTCTGACAGATGCTTAGGCTAATCCTCACCATGGCCCTGCAAGGGGTCCTCTTACCCTTCCTTACCCAAGAGAGCCTGAGTCACCTGAAATAGGGTTACTGGGCAGCTATCCGTGGATACACTAAGGATGGAGAAATAAGTACATCCTCATTGCCACAAGATAATCTTTAATACTGTAAAGCACAGCTTTCCAAACTGTGTGTCGCAACACTTTAGTGTGTCGCAACACACAGTCTGGTGTGTCGCCACACAACCCGGAAGCGGCAGCGGGGGCATGCACGGCAGCAGCGGCCTCCAATAAAACGCGGAAGCGCTGATGGCGTGCCGCTGCCACCGCTGCCGTGCACACTCCCGCCCCCGCCGCTGCCGCTGTTGGTGTGTCGCCAACGGCGGCACTTTAGAAAGCACTGCTGTAAAGACTCTTACCTGTGCTCATTAGACTTGCCCTTTGTCTTCCTCCAGCAGTGCTCTATCTCTCATGCCACTTTATCTCCTGCAATTCCTCTGAAAACCAGGGGTTTCTCTGGGATCCATGTGCATAGAGAGTCCACATAGGTGCAATTCAATCCAAGGCCTCCATCGCTTCCTTATTCCAAGCAGCAACCACGGCCTCAGTCGAACCATGTACCAGAGATTCAGGAACTACCCCAAATTCCCTCTGGAGTCCCACCAGATCTCTTAGGCACATGGGAAGGAGTGACTGAATTGGTCCCTCCAATTTGAAGAGTATCAGGCCTTCTGATATCCCACTTGATACCATGATGTAGTTTGATAAAGGACCACTGATGAGGCACTTTGACCGTGTGACTCCTCAAGAGAATTTGCATAGGCCTGGAGCATTCTGGGAAGTGAGCAGAACCTCACTGTGAGAGCTAGCTTAAATCAATTACTCCCCCCTTCCCCTTCTTCTTTTTCACCTTCTCCAGCAGATAGGACACTTTTCAAAGTTTGTCTTTCCAGGAGAGTGTAGAGAAGGGAGTGTACAAAAGAAGGAGCTGTTTGGACCTGCACAATCTTCAAGAGACACACAGACATGGACAAGGAAGCAAGTACTGTGGTCACCTGCAAGGTATGTTCCATGTTGGTGTTCCTGCCATAGGAGGACTCCAACGACACCTGCATCAAATGCAAACTCACTGCATTGCTGGAGGAGAAAGTGGAGGGGCTAGAGGCCCATCTGGCCACACTTATTAGGGAAGATAAGGAATTTCTAGATAGAATGGTATCTCAAAAAAAAAAACCACAGAAAGAAGAAAACAGGAGCCTTGGAGGAGGAGGGCTGGGAGCATGTAACTCCAAGGATCAAGGGAACCAGGAGACAGTCCGTCAATGGAGCTGCATAGTCAATTCCAGGCACTCCACCTGGAGGAGGAGGCACAGACCTCTAGAGAAGGATTTCACCCAGCATTTCAAGAGCAGGAAGGAGAGAAGGTCAGTCTGCTATGGGGACAAGGGATCCAATAACTCCCCCAAAGAGGAAAAGGCACGTGGTGGTGATGGGTGACTTGCCGCTCAGAGGACCAGAGTCAGCAATCTGCAGACCAGACATGATGTCAAGGGAAGTATGTTGTTACTCAGGCACAAAGATCCAAGACTTGATGGAGAGGTATATGTGTGTGTGTGTGTGTGTGTGTGTGTATGTATATATGTGTGTGTGTGTGTGTGTGTGTATTTTTCCTAAAGGAAATCAACCCTGACTGCTCATTGGAAGGACAGATGCTAAAGCTGAAGCTCAAATACTTTGGCCACCGAATGTGAAGAGAGGACTCATTGGAAAAGACCCTGATGCTGGGAAAGACTGAAGGCAAAAGGAGAAGGGGACGGCAGAGGATGAGATGGTTAGATAGCATCACCGATGTAATGAACATGAATTTGAGTAAACTCCGGGAGGCAGTGGAGGACAGGAAGGCCTGGCGTGCTATGGTCCATGGGGTCACGAAGAGTTGGACACGACTAAACGACTGAACAACAACAACAATCTATAGAAGGTCTTCTGGCAAGAGATGGCTGCATCTCACAAAGACTGGGAAAAATGTTTTTGGTCATCTTGTTAAGGCCATCTGGAAATCCTTGAAGTAAATCTGGAGGGAGAGGGAGACCACTACCTAGAACCTCACCCAAAACATGAAACCTCAGGGAGTATACTTATAACGAGGAAGGAAGGGGTACACCAGAAGATGCAGCAGAGAAGCTTAAGGTGGAGAAGGAAACTAGAGGTTCAGCTATATTGGGTATAATACTTACTAACAGGGAAGAAGTAGTCAAAGAAGGGGAAATGGACGGAACCTTGGGAGAGAGTAACCATATGATCCTAGAATTCACTCTATATTGCAGGCAGAATTGAAAGTAGACAGATTAGTGTTCTAGATTTCAAGAGATCTTGCTTCTACAAGGTAAGGGAAAAAATATCAGAAGGATTCCATGGAAGAAAATCCTGAAGGGAAAACCAGTTCAGGAGAATAAGGCAAATTTTGAAAAATGAAATCATTAAGGCCCAAACACAAATCATACCAAAAAGGGGGGAAAATGGAAGACACCCGATGAGACTGAAGTCCTGGCTGCTGTATCACTGGAGGTTTTCAAGACACGATTGGACAGCCACTTGCCAGGGATCATCTGAGGATTATTTATTTATTTATCCATGTTTATTACCTGTATCAATACCAAAGGACTCTACGCAACATGTAAGTATAAAAACCAAATAGAAAATACAGTATTTGTTGGGGCCAAAAACATGGTGAAAAGAAAGCGTGTGAAGTTGTTTCTGGAAGGCTAATAGAGTAAGGGAAGAATGTACCTTTGGGGGGAGAGCAGTCCGAAGGGTGGGGTCTACCAGGGAGAAGAGCTGCTGCTTAATCTACTTCCTGTCTTCTACTTCTGGGGTGGGGGCTGTATTTTTAGCAGGGACAGGCAGATTCAGATTTAGATGTATCCCCATCTAAAAACACATTTAGATGTGTTTTTAATGGAAGCTGGAGATGTCTCTCAGCCCTGGATTTCTACATCTCACTCAACTCCTGGTCTCAAAATTTCATTTCTTCTTTTCTCCATCTTACCCGGTTGCTTCCTTGGCTGTTGCTTCATTAATGCCCAGCTGAAAGAGGGTGAACGTTCCCTAGTTTAAAGGGTCGAGGTGCATTGTCAGGGGAAGGGGTGGGGGAGGGAGGGAGATCTTTTCTCTGCCTCATCTATTGCTGCTACTCCTGGAGTAGAAACTGCTCACTGGCTCTGTTTTTAAACAATATCCTTTTTCTGTGCACGAGCTTGTACTACGTTAAGCTCTGCTCCATTCACTGGTTCTAACAGGCCACTGAATGTTCTTCAAATGTGGAAAGGCCTCCCTGGGCCAGACGGTGCTCTGAAGTCTGAGGCACTTTCAGCACTGGTGTAGCTCCTCCAGCATCCCAAAGCAAAGGCTCCTCCTTGGAAATGCAGTGGCCTTGCCCCTGAGCCCCAAAGAAGGGCTCCCCCTTCACCCTCTCCTTCTTCCCCCAGAAAGCAACAGCCTCTGACCTGCAGCCGTTTGTCCCTGTCAACCTGATTTTACCCTTCAGCAATATTTCCTGGGATAGAAGAGGGAAGGAAGAGAAAATGCAGTCAACTTACAAGATTGATATCAGCCCTTTGAGGTAGACCAGAGCATGGAACCAGCTGCACAGGTTTGACTGGAATTACCTGTTTTATTGATAGGGGCTACAATAACAGAACTTGAAAGCCTGACTGCGTTTTCTCTTCCCTCCTTCTTATGCCCAGGGAGCTAGGGCAGAGCCAGCCTAAGCTTCTTCCTAATGTTTTTGTTTGTTTGTTTGTTTCCTGGGTTTAAAGCATGTTTCTATACCTGTTTTTGTAACCGTCACTGCATAGATTCTCCAAGGCCATCTCTGTGGCTCTCTACATTTTCCCTATCAGAAAAAGCAACATTATTCCTTCTATGGAGGTGGAAGCATTTTGAGGAACACCTGATGAAGATGATTTAGCAAAAGGGTTGTACTGAATAATAAGAAACCAGATTAGCCTCAAGGAAATGTTCCTTCAAGAAATAAAAGCAAAAGCAGATGAGAGACTCTCAAAACTTGTTAGCTGGAGAAGTGTGTGACAGTAAGAAATGGTCCATGTTGCTGTTGTTGGAGTTGGGTGAACATTCAGTATATACAGAAATTCCATTACACAATCAGGGTGCAGAAACGAACAAAGAGCACACGGGCAGGTAGGCTCAGGTACCGTGTAGTAATATAAAACATACCAGCAGGCCAAAATTTCAGGGGCCTTTTGCCTTCTTCCCACAACTCCTCCCCAGGTAGCTCTTCCAAGTTTCTTAAGAACTTCATATTCAGATCTTTTTGCTTCCATGCTATGAGTTCCCACACTAAGTTGCAGCCTTTTCCCTCTTTTTGTAGGAGGTGTGGCCCCAATGGCCCTGACTCTTCAGCCCCTCATGACCTTTTGACCATAAAGGGGGCATTGGAGATGGAGAGCTCAGGATTTACTCCGGGTCCCTCTTTGTCAATCGCTTTTCTAAGAGGTTGCTAGTCCGAGGTCCCTCCCTCCTTCCACGTATTCATGGAGCAGATGCTTATGGACTCTCTGCCAGGTACAGCAGCTAGCAACTGCCGATAGGATGGGCTGGAACGTGTTTCCTGTAAACCATGTGTTTCCTTTCGGCTCCAGGTCTGGGTTTAAAGCCTGCTCTGAGAATCATTGCTCCAGTCAGGCTTCTACTCTCAGGGGCGCTCCCACAGGCACCCAGAACACTCCCACCATCCATTGCCGGACCCTCGGGCTGTTCTCCAGCCTTTCTAGGCTTTCCATATTGCCTCCCTTCCTTGGGGTGTGTTTTGAGATCTGCTCATGGCTTTACTTAGTGTTCCTGGTTTAGCTTAGTTTAAGCCTGAAGAAACTCCCTCTTTCTTTTTACTTCTTAAGAGGCTGCTGGGATGCCCATGAGGGGATGGGAAATATGTCTGCATCCTCACAGGACCTTTCTGATACTTCCAGAGGAGTTTCACCTGCCAGCAATTCAAACTGAATTTAAAAAGTAAAAAGAAACCCTTCCCCTCTTGGACCTTTCTCCACGGGTTCTTTCGGCCAGCTCAGAACCAGCGGCAAGCCCCGGGGCTCCCGTGTTGCTGACAGTGCTTGGGAGCGGCTTTGTTTCCTGGTCTGTGCCAGTTTCTCCAAATGCAGAGCAGAGCAAAGCTGACGCCTTCCTTGGCAGCCCCACAGCCCTGTGGCGCTTATGGGAGACTCCCCCTCCCTCGGAGGGGCGTGTGCAGGGCAGCATCTTGTTCCGGGACCCCTTGTTCTGCAGGCTTCCTTCAGAGGGTGTTTCTTCCTCCCCCCTCTCCAGCCAGCTCAGCCACACGCAGCCATGACTGGGGGGACTGGTGACCCAAATGCCAGCGTGCTGTTCTTTCACTTGCACAGCTTGCAAGATGGTTTTCAATGCAGGAGGAAAAAGCTTTTCCTCCTAGCAGCCATTCAGATGATTTTGCGATCAGCCAGAAAAATCCACACAATGTGAAATAAGAGCATGGTTGGCAGCGCCAGCCATTTTTCTTTTCCTTTGGGAAGGTGACGAGGGTTGAGGGGAAGGACAGAGAATGCCAGTTGGCTTCCCCCTGCCTTGTGCAGGACGAGTGAGCGGAATGGGAGTGTTGTGTGGAAGCGTCCTTTGTTTCCACAAAGAAAGAACCGCTACACCTGCCTGGGGTGGCTTCCGAAAGGAGCAATTTCTTCTTCTCCCAATAGTCATTGGAGGGAATAATTCTGCCATTCAAGTGCTAGTCACCTCACCGCACGGATGGTATCGGCACCCAAGCTCAGGATTGGCACCAGCCAGAGAGCAGTTGTTGCAGGCCTTGGCAAGAGCGCCAGCCGAGCTGGCTGTAGCCGCTGGGGTCAAGGGCAAGACAGTCTGTCCTGGAAGACCCGAATAATCTGCTCTTTTACAGCCCAGGCTATTATTTTACTCCTCTGCTTGAAGAGACTTCCTGAAGCACAAAGCAGGCCAGCATCAAATATCTCTGGAATGCTACATTAAGTTGAAGCTCATGCACTTTATAAAAAGGAAAAAGGAGAAACAAAAGGCATATGTGATGTATTTCTTTTCCTGAATGCTCATTTTGAAAAGTGGGCCAGGGGAAGGAGGGGGAAATAGGGAGACAATTAGAAATTGGGTAGCTTCTCGGGGGTGGGGCGGGGGGGTTGAGAATGGAAAAAAGGAGGGAGGAGGAAGCCTGCCAGCTCAAGATATGGGGGCATCCTTGGCACCCAACGCAAATGGAGATCCAGAGGCTCTAAGCAAACGAACAAGACAACACAGGCTTTTAAATTCAGAGGTCCTTGTGCTTTAAAAAGAAAAGCACACTTTTTTTTTGCAGAAAAGGCCAAGCAATTTCAGCTCAGGCTTTTCCCCTTCAATAAGAAACTCCTGTTGGAACACGCATTGATGCCTTTGAGTCATCAGCAAACCAAGCAGTTCAGAGCAGGATACTCTTTTCATCGTCAGATGACTTGCCTAAAAACTCAGCTCAGTGAAAAGGCTCACCCAGACGAGGAGAGCATCCCTGGATTTCATGTCTTTTAGGGGAAGCGCCAGAATTACTCTGGGGCTGGCCTACTCAAACCCTTAAGCCTCACCAGTTCATGCACAGAATAAAGTTTCTTTCTCTTCCATTTGCTTCTGCATCAGCTGTTTGGAATTGTACCTTATCCCATATCCTGCACCAGCTTTTCTTGCTCTCCCCACACCAGCTGATTGAATCTCCTGACATTGCACTGAAAATGAATGCTCTCTTCTGGCTAGTAGCAATCAGTCTATGGGACCTCAAAAAGCCAGCCTTGGGCAATGGCTTTGGGAAGTTCTCCCCTTGCCACACCTGGGGTCCACCTAATAGCTGACTGGGATGCTGCTCCTGTCTGTCTGTAGGTTTGGCACCATTGTCCTGTTGATGCTGGGATACAACAGCACCATAATATGGGACTCTGAACTCAGTCTAATGCCTGGTTGCCTAGTGCCAAAATCTCACCAATGTCCTTGGTGATCCATAGGACCTCACGCTTGCAACGTGCAAAGTTTCTGTATGTTACTTTGCCTTTGTCTTCTCAAGCACCGAAGCATAAGGACATAAAAAACCTCTCATGGTTTAGGCAATGATCTCCACAATCCAGCTTTTTGTGATGTGTCCTGGGAAGCTCCCAAGCAGGACTTGAGAGTGGTAGTTCCCTTGCAAATGGAGTTTAAGGCACACAGCCTTGTTTTCTAGAAGCACTATACACTATACGTACATGACTTCCCATTCTGAATCTTGGAGAATATGTCAGACTTTGTGTTCCTCCATAATGGGATGTTGGAAATCTTTTTTTTTATCAGCATTAATTCTTATTCACTATGAAAGTTGCATTCTGCCACATCATACACCAGACTTCTCAGGGTAGTTGAATCCTACAGAATTGGTAATATCAAAAGCAGAAATAGCAGTGCTCTCCCAAAGCATCCCTCAAAGTGAAACACAGCAAATGTCCTGAACTTGTTTCTTTCCTCTCCCTCCGTGTTGAGAGGGCACCTCTCCTTCCTGCCACAGCCAAGCCACCCAGCAAGTGGATGTGTACAGAGAGAGCGACAGGCCAGCAATGGCTGGGGCATCCTTGCAGCGAGGGCTGCGCCCCCCTCGGCATTTTCTGCGGCCTCCCTGAAACTTCAGCACCCCAGCCCTCATCCTGAATGGCACCCAGATCACGTCAGCTCTTCGCATCGCTCAGAGACCTCAGCAGCGACCGGAAAGCTTTGCCAAAGGAATGTTTCCTGAGCAGCTTAATCAGGCAGGTGATGATGATTGTAAGTGCAGGAGCAGCCGTGGAGAAAGAAATGAGGTGAAGGGTTCCTATTACTGGACCTGGAACACCCACCAGAACCCTCATTACATTCTGTTGGAGATTTTTCCTCTCTCTCTTTCGCTCCGCTGGGTTTATCCAATTCTCTCTCTTGATAAATAATGTACATCGCTGTGGTGGAAACAGCCACATTATCAGATTCCACACTCCACTTACTCAGAGTTGCTCATCCCCTTCTGGCTTCTTAATAATTTCTTGTCAATGGTCCTAGGCAGAAGAGCTGACATCGAATGTCTCTTCGATCAATCTGCAAACGAACCGGGGGGACCCTGCTTGGCGGAAACGTTTGCTGCCCCTGAATACGGGGGATACAGTAAGTAACCCTCGGAGCGTTGCCCAGCCAGGCAGGCCTCTCTCACGCTGTCCCAGGCCTTCGTAAGGGTGGGCTTCACGCCGAATCATGCCCGGCCTCTCCCTCTTATGCCAAACTGACCTGTGGGCAGCTGGAAGAGGTAGGAAGGGACTCTATAACACACTGTTCTTCCATCCCACAAAGGTAGGCAGTGACAGACCTTGTATTTCTAGGTGCAAAGATTACTGCAGACGCTGACTGCAGCCAGGAAATCAGAAGACGTCTACTTCTTGGGAGGAGAGCAATGGCAAATCTTGATAAAATAGTTAAGAGCAGAGACATCACACTGACAACAAAGGTCCACATAGTTAAACCAATGGTATTCCCTGTATTGCCTATGGCTGCGAGAGCTGGACCATAAGGAAGGCTGAGCGAAGGAAGATAGATGCTTTTGAACTGTGGTGTTGGAGGAAAATTCTGAGAGTGCCTTGGACTGCAAGAAGATCAAACCAGTCCATCCTCCAGGAAATCAAGCCAGACTGCTCACTTGAGGGAATGATATTAAAGGCAAAACTGAAGTACTTTGGCCACATAATGAGAAGACAGGATACCCTGGAGAAGCAGCTGATGCTAGGGAAAGTGGAAGGCAAAAGGAAGAGGGGCCGACCAAGGGCAAGATGGATGGATGGTATTCTGGAGGTGACGGACTCAACCATTGGGGAGCTGGGGATGGTGACGGCCGACAGAGGGCTCTGGCGTGGACTGGTCCATGAAGTCACGAAGAGTCGGAAACGACTGAATGAATAAACAACAAAAAAGCTGCAAGCCAGGAGGAGGGAAATACTGGAATGGGAAAAGGACAGAATGCAAAGCTCGGCAGTTGCCTCACAGGCCCATCTGGGCTCCCGCCTGGGGCTTCTTTCACGTTCTGAGGCATGCTTCCACCACATCTTGACACACACACCCCTGTGGTTTTCCCAGTGTCTAGCACCCAGGTGGTGTCCAGCACGCCAGTGTTCAAGGTAGGGGAAGGCATGCTGATTATACTTGATCAGAAGGTGGGGTGATTACATACAGTATGACTTGGAGGAATGTACCTAATCTGAGAATGCGGATTGTACCCACTTTTCTCCATTCTGGCAAATGAACTGTAAATTACAGGGGGAAAAGGATCTGTTTGCAACTGTTTGCAATCTGTATGCAACTTTGTATATACGTAGCTCTCTGTAATATATGCATTAATCCAATGACTCCTATGGTTTCTGTGGGCATCTTTTCCTGGAACATGTTGCCTCTTATGGATTTTTAAGCTGAGAGCAATAGATGCTATCAGGTTCTTCATTATGGGTTTCTGTCCAACCTCTGTTCTGGTGGAAGAGCGTAGGTTATTCCCTGCATCAGAGAGAAAGGGATGCTGGCAGCCTTGAAAAAGGCTACGGTGCTTCTGGAGGCTGTGCTTGGATCCAATCTTCCTGGTGGTGATTCGGCTGTAGAGCACTCCAGAGGAAGCAGATGATTTGGACACTTTTTAAGTTAAGCTTCAAGTCTGAACCTTTGTCAGGATCTTGATGGGGGAACTCCTCTTGATCCCATCAGAGTTCACACTGATGTCTTGTATCGGCCACACTCTCCTCCTGGATCCCTTTTGGGGGCTGGGGATAAGAGGCACCACTTTGCGGAGATTCTACTCTTACCTCAGTGGGTAGTTCCAGTTAGGGAGGTCACCCTGATGTCCACTCTTTTATGGAGTGTTGCAGGGATGGTCCTCCCCCGTTACTGTTTAATCTCTGTCTGCAGGGGCTGGGAGAGTCATGTAACTCCATCTATCTGCCGGTGAAACTCTGCTTTATATTGCCACCTTTACTGGAGATACCTTGGAAGTCTTGTTCAGCTGACTGGAGGTATTCGGATATCGATGGGACAAAACAACCAACATTGAACCAAAGTAAGATGAAGTTGCTATTTGTACATTGCAGTTCTCTGTTGTGTTGTATCACATGGGGCAGGGGTAACACTGCCCTAAGGGAGCAGATCCACAACTTGGGAGTCTTCCTGGGCTCACAGCTACTGTTGAATGGGCTGTGGAGACCTTTGCCCAGCAATGTCTGTTGCATCACTTTTGGTTCTTCCTGGAGTGGGAGGACCTGACTACAGTGATTGCCAGCATGGGCTTCTGCATGGGGCTCTTTTGAAGACCACCCAGAAACTGCAGTTGGACCAAACTTGTGGACTGGTCCTCCTTGTTTATAGTCATATTGCCCTCATTTTATGAACCTGCAATAGGCTTCTGGGTGCAATTTAGAGTGCTAGTTCTGATTAGGAAGTGCTGTACAGCTTAGAGCCCAGATATTTACAGAACCAACTGCTCCAGCCTGACTTGACTGTCTAAGGCAATCCTTCTGTAGAATCTGCTGATGGTGCCCCAGTTTTGTGAGATAAAGGGGGGGGCTGAGGAGAGAAAATGGCACTGATTCTTTGGAATAACCTCCTGCTGGATGCTAGAATGGCTCCTTCACAGATAGCCTTCCAGAAGTTGGTGAAAACCAAAATCTTCTGGAGGGCCTCCAGGATTTGTATTGTAAAATGATAATTTATAAGTATTTTATTTTTGTTGCTTATGTTGTTTTGGGTTACTGGATTAATTTTACCATGGATATTTTCTTATATTGTATTGTTTGTTGTTGTGAGCCATGGGACTTAGGAATGATTCAGCAGCATACTATTACTACTACTACTACTATTACTACTACTACTACTGACCCCACCCCCACCTCTGCAGCTCAGCATGAGGGTCAAGTAGAAGTTTTTGTTTACCACCTTGGGTAAGTAGATAACTACTGGAGCCTTTGAATATTCTGTACAAGAGGGGGAATCAAAACTGTGCCTACTGGCCTAGCGCCCACCAGGTGCCTTTTTAAAAAGATTCTGTTAACAATAGTTTTAGAAAAGGAAACAGGCACATGCCACAAACAATTTTATAAATATAAATATATATATTAGCAGGAATGCCTTTCCACCCTGCAAAGATCCCACTCAATGTCTCAAATAACTATGTATTTGAAAAATAAACCCGATACCGAATTTAACATGGAAAACATATTGATTGATTGATTGATCGTTTTGGACTATAATTCCACCTATGTGCTTGTACCACATCTGAAATTTGGGCTTCATATTTCACTCTGATTCACTCCGATGTGGACTCCAATTGGGCAAAGCACTGGGACAGAACCTCGACAGCCTCACTTTGAACTGGTGACTCCAGAAGAAGTGGACAGGGCTCTCTGTGCTGTCAACTCGCCCACCTGCTTATTGGATCTGGTCCCTCCTGGGTTGAGAAAGCGGCCACAGAGGTGGCCCACGGTTGGGTCCGTGCAGTAGTGTTGGCCTCTTTGACGGAGAGGGTGGTGTCCCCAGCCTTGAAAGAGGCGGTGGTCCCCCCCCTCCAAGAGACCATCCTTGGACCCATCAGTCTTCGATAACTATCAACCAGTTTCCAACCTTTCCTTTCTTGGGAAGGCTGTTGAGAAGGTGGTCGGTCTGCAGCTGCGGAGAACCCTGGGGGAAACAGATTATCCAGACCCATTTCTGTCAGGTTTGAGGCCGGGATGTAGTACTGAGACAGCCTTGGTCGCACTTGTCGATGACCTGTGGCGGAGCCGGGATGGCAGTGGTGCACCCATTCTTGTGCTCCCTGATCTCTCAGCAGCTTTCGATACCTTTGACCATAATATCCTTCTGAGCCGATTCTGTGGGTTGGGGATTGGGGGCACCATTTTATGGCCGCTCTCTCCCTTTCTCTGGGCCGGTTCCAGTCGGTGTTGGTTGTGGGGAGAGATCCTATGGGGGGTGCCACAGGGTTCTACTCTCTCTCTCTTCCTTTTCAACATCTACATAAAACAGCCGGGCAAGGTCTCCTGCCACTTTGGGGTTCGGTATCATCAGTGTGCTGATGACACCCAATAATAATTCTGACTCTGGGCCGGCCAAGTGAGGCTGTCGAGGTTCTGTCCCAGTGCCTGGAGGCTGTGCCAGTTTGGATGGGGAGGAACCGTCTCTGACTCAAACCTACCAAGACCAAGTGGCTGTGGGTGTTTGGGCTGCCCGAATCTGGGGATATTCCATCTCTGACCTTGGATGGGGTAACACTTCCCCTTTCAGGGTTGGTATGCAATCCAGGGGTCTTCCTGGACTTGCAGCTCCTGCTTGAAGAGCAGGGGGCTTTACACAACCCCATCTGGTGTGCCAGTTGCATCCTTTCCTAGATCGGGGGGCCCTCCAGACACTCACCTTGCAGCTTGACTTCTGCAATGCTCTCCATATGGGGATGCCCTTGAAGATACTTGGAAGCTCCAACTGGTCCAGAATGCAGCAGCACAAGCCGTGATGGGCAGGCCTCGGTATGCCCATGTAACACCTCTGCTTCTCGAGCTGCACTGGTTGCTGGTTTGCCTCCAGGTGCAATTCAAGTTGCTGGTTGTTACCTATAAAGCCCTATATGGCTAAGGCTGGTTACTTGAGGGACCACCTGTCTCACGCAGCATCTGTCCAGCCAATTCAATCCTGCAGAGTTGGCACTCTCTGGGTTCCTTCGATTAAACAATGCCATGATCCCAGAAGAGTGCCTTCTCTGCAGCAGCGCCTGCCCTCTTGAATGAGGTTCTCCCCGAGATCTGGATGGCCCCCACTCTGCTGTTGTTTAGGAGAGCTGGGAAGATAGACCCCTCACTTTATCACACCTCATCTTTTATCTATATCTTTTATTGATTTTATTGTAATTTCTTTGATTGTTGTGAGCCACCCAGAGTTCTTGAGATTTGGGAAGCATACAAGTTTAATAATAGTTTATTATTAGGTTTTAAATATATATATAACTCAAGGCAGCAAACATGCCAAATACTCCTTCCTCCTCCTATTTTCCCCAGAACAACAACCCTGTGAGGTGAGTTGGGCTGAGAGAGAGTGACTGGCCCAACGTCACCCAGCCGGCTTTCATGCCTAAGGCGAGACTAGAACTCTCAGTCTCCTGGTTTCCTATTGGCTCCTTCCTAGGGCTGAGAGAGAGTAATTGGCCCAAAGTCACCCAGCCAGCTTTCGTGCCTAAGGCGGGACTAGAACTCTCAGTCTCCTGGTTTCTAGCCCAGCACTGAACCAGAACACCAAACTGGCTCTCTTAATTTTATTTATTTATTTATTTAATTTATATAGCTGCCCATCTCAGACCAGTGACTCTGGGCAGCTAAAAATAATAAAGAACAGTCAAACAATTAAAACAATACAGAAAATTAAATATAAATACAGCCAAGAGAAGTTAAAATCTGTAGGTGTCAGCAGAACCATGAAACGGGCCCTTTATTTTAATTAATATTATTCTCTTAACATAAGAGAAAGGGATAAGAGATTTATTCCTATTTAAGAAATCATCCATGACTGAAATGTTAAAACTTTAAGTTATGGATGATTTCTTAAATAGGGATAGAATTCTTATTGACTAGATAAAACGGTAATTTTAAAATTAATTATTTCACACGGTGCTGATTACTGTTATTACTCGTATAGTAACCTGATTTCAATAATGATCGGCACTTTTAAAATGAATATTTAAATATATAGAATTAAATTGTTATTCTGAGAATTTGTACTTAATTTTCTTAATCTTAATTTTCTTAGTCTCAGATTTGTAAATCTTTTTTTGATTCTGCCTTTTTTTCCTTTTAAAATGTTCAATTAAAAATAAAATTAAAAAAAGATCCAACTGAGATAATAGAAAGCATCCTGAGAGGATGGAGACATTAATTTGAGTTTTGTACCTGGCCCCACCCAGCCCAGCAGGTGAGAGTTTTTTGGCAGCCATTTTGTGAGCATGCTCTCGACATTCTCAACGGGGCCCCCAACCCCACAGCCATCGACCTTGCAGTGGGAGGGAGGCTACCTCCTCGTGAGACCCGTAGGCTGTGGGAAGAGGGTGGTCAAGCCCGCCTCCCCGAGCGGCCCGAGGGACCATCAGGATGAAGAGGGAGAGCCGTCCCGGGGCACCTTTGAGGCTTGGGGGGTTTGGAGTGGGAAGCCCCCCTGAAACCGAAGGGTGGTGGCCAGAGGGCTGGGGTCCATGGTTGGCCCTCCTGCAAGGAATAGGTTGCCTGCCTCACCAGGAGCCTCCTGGAGTCAAACCTGCTCTGCTCTGTTTGGCGTAACGGAGTGGCCCCCCTTTACCCAGCACCGCTGCCCTGATTCTTTCCGCCTTCGGGACAGGGAGGCCACCATCGGGGCCGACTGCCCTGTTTCTGTGTGATACCTGTGGGCTGCAGTGAGGGGAGACCCTGCTTTGGCATGAAGCAATGTCCAGTAGCAGAAGCCTCTCTCCATACATAGCCTGTATTCTTAATTCAGTTGTATTTATAGTACTGAACTAGACACTCCAGCTTTTTTAATTGCCAGGATAAAAATAGTCTGTCCCATATTTCTTCGAATGACCAGCAGAGTAAGTAATTATGTCTTTGCTGGCCATCTTCATCCCCCCCAGGCCAGGAAGCTACAGCCCTTCCCAGGCAATGCTGAAACACAAATGCTCCCATTCATTCCGTGGCACAAGCGTGCCTTGGAAGGCCACAGGGTCTGGAAAAGGGTCCCTTTAGAATCTCCACACCACTTCTCCTGCCAGTAATCTGGGGGAAGCCTTGCAGCACCCAGGCCTGGAAATTCAAGCTACATGACCTTCAAACAGTACGTTTAATAAGGAAACATGCCTGGATGAAGCCAGGAGCCTGAGCTCGAATGTTTGTGAAGCGTGAATCCAGGGAGCCAGAAGTTTTAAGGAAAGGACATCATATTCCAAGGAAAACCATTTAATTGCTTGATTCTACAGGAAGAAGTATAGTTTCAACTTTTGCCAAAGGTTTTAAGTTTCAACAATACCTACCCATTTCAAAACTTGTCTTAGAATGTGAGTCCAAAGTGAATGCTCAGTGAATATTTATTCCTACATAAATTAGAAACTGATTCTGCACATTTTGAAACATGGCTCATGTAGTTCAAGATCTTAATTTCCCACAACAAGCCCCAAGTAAGCATTGGGCTTTACTTGTTTCCTAGAAGGATGCCATCTTTGATTAAAAGATACTGTGGTTTTAATTAAATAGCCCTTATTTTCCATGCATTTGATCACTCCTTTAGGAAAGCCATCATCACCATCACAGGGGCCTGTGAGGCGGGGCAAATGACAACACAAGCATTGTGACATCAACACACAGACAATGTGACGTACATAGCTTTATCACATTTCATGATGTCATTAGACAATGACACATTCTGATATCATGGCAGCTTGAACAACAATGCCGATCACCATCTTGGATGGCAATGAGAGAATAAGCGTGCTTGGTTAACCATTTTGGGGGACTTCCATTTTGTCCTCCAGAACATTCTGCTCAGTTTCACTTGGGAGGGAATGGCAAGCCGTGAGAACAAAAGAAATAAAAAACATGTCCTTCTCCTCCCCATCCCTGCCTCACTGGCAGATGCCATTTTCTTCATCAGTAAGAGGCCAGAGCAATGCGTCTGAAAGAGATATGTCAGAATGTGAGTTAGTGTGAACAAAATGAATCTCTTCCGAAATTAGTCATTTTTCTCCTGAAGGGCTTGCACAGCTAAGCAGCATCTGCTTTTCTGTGCACACATGTGCATGCATAGATCACATGTTCACTAGGACTACCAACGAAGTGAAGTGACTGCATGCACGCAAATGTAGAGGCACTTGGAAGCGGCTTTCAAAACAGCTGCATGAGCCTTGTAAAGGATGCAGCTGCTCGAAAAGCGATGCCCGTGTGTTCTGCAAAACTTCCTCTGAACACTTTGCAGAACCCTATTAATAATGCAGACTAGCACTTAGTCAGGTAATCTTGAATAAAATAGGAGCCTGCAGAACAAAAGTGACCACAAAAGTTTAATAGCAGCTGGTTCCATAAACAGAAGCACTAAGCAAACAAGAATGGAAGGGGGGAAAGAAGGAAGGCCTAGAACTGCAACGTGAAAGTGTTTATTTAAAGCATGCATACATGTTTCCCATTAAAAACCTTGGTTTTGGTTGAAGGATGGGAGATGCACATGGAAGAAATGCAGTTTTAGTGAAGGCAGCTTTTTGGGACTGAAAGAAGTGCAGTTCTGCTGGAGCCCCTCAGGGTTTTACTCTGGAAGACCCAGGCCCACCCACCAGCCACAGAGTCAGAGGCACCGATCCCTCAAAGATCAGAGCAATATTTGTTTTGGTACCTAAGCCAAATATTATTTCATGCTGCCTTTAGTGAAACTGCGTTGGCTTTGTTACTTAGATGAAAACTCTTTGAGAGATTTCAGCGTTTGAATCCAGAGACAAATCCATTGGGAGGCCCTTTCGGTGAGCAACTCTGCTCCTGGTCCAGGTGTTGTGGAGATGCTGAGGGTGCCTGGCCTCGGGGAGCTCCCTAAATGCCGAGCGCCTCTGTTTTCCTGACAGCTGGAGGTTGTTGGCTTGGGAGGGAAAAGATTTTCAAATTTCCCACAAATGTATACCTTGCATAAACACACTGAACTGCAGGATTACCCCACATTTGCATTCAAGGCAAGCGGATGTTTGGCCCAAGGACGGGCTGGAACGTGTGCCTGTCCTTCAGCAAGACTCCCCCAGGGCTGCAGCGGGCAGCGGGGCGGAGGAGTGCTCTTGCCTGGGGCTCGGAACCATCTCCCTGTCTGGTTGCTTTTGGATTGCGCTTAGCGCCACACTGAGGCACTGCTTTTTAGTCTAGTGCGTATTTCAAGCAGTACTTAATCAACCACAAAGAAAATGTCTTTCTACCACTTTTGATTCATTTGTCACCTATGCTTTGAAGCTTTGGGATACCCTGGAATGATAACTGCAGGGACTGTTTAACATGGAAAGGTTAGGCGCGGCAGGGCTGCCCCCCGTGTAGATGGTATTGAGCAGCGCTGGGACCACGAAAGCAGACGAGCCGTGGAGGTTGTGTGCAGCCACCCACAGGGCCAGGGCCTCTGGGAAACCGGGGGAGGCTCCAAACTCACCTGCACCCCGGGGTTCGGCTGTGGTGTCCCGTCTTGGGGAGTTTTACTGCTCTGGATAAGCACATGTGGATGTAGCTACGAAGCCCCAGGCATGTGACTCCTAAATAAGACCACATTGCCTCCCATCAGTTTTTTCCCCCTGGGTTGAGCTTAATACAGTTAATGGATCACACAGCAATTTAGCAACAGCAAACACTATTTTTATTGAAACCATTGATGAAACTGCCCTCCACTCCAGCCCTCCTGCAGGGCTCACTGTGCCGAGATTCAGTTTCACCAACTGGAAAAAAGACAGCCTTTGGAAAGCGAAAGAGAACTGGCAGATGCTGTGGGTGGCCAAGAAGCTTTTAAAATGTGCTTATCACAATGGAAAGGGAGGTGAAAAGGCTGCGGATTGTGGCTCTTCATTTATGCTGGGAGTGGGAAATCTCTGATCCACACCCTGGATGCAGCTCTGGATTTACTTAATGGCATCCCCTCATATCCACCCCCCCGTCCCCAAATCAATTTAACACAGAAAAAAAGTTCCAGTTTGTGGAAACGGGACCTCTGTCTGGTAAGGGCGGGGTGTGATTTTGGAGGAAGGGAGATGCAGATGGGAAAGGAGGACTTAATCTTCCCACGTGCTGCTGAGCATCCTGAAATTCCAATTGGCTAATTAGGCTTTTGGAAGGGAGCCTGTTTATTCATGGTTAATTGCGGTACAAAAGGAGAAGATGGGGCAATATGGCAGCTAACGGGGAAGAGAGAAGACGGTAGAAACGGAACATGCATGTTTGTTTGTGGGAGAGAATCAAAAGGATGGATGAAAGAGAAAGAGGGTGAATGGAAGATCAGTGCAGAGTATGTTTCCTTCTAGGTGTCCATATGTCAGTGGACCTGTGAAACATGTAAGAAAGCAAGAATAAATGGAAAACGGGCTATGTGCCAACATTTAGGTACACTTTTTTTAAAAAAATAATACTTTTATTAAAAATTACAACTACAATGATAAAAAACTAATACAAATTTAAAAAAAGAAAATAATAAAAAGAAAAAATAGAATATGCAGGAAAGAATAAGAAAATAGAAAAGAAATAGAAAAGAAAGAAAAAAATAAGAATATAGTAAAGAAAAAGAAAAGAAATATATAAAGAAATGACTTCCCCCTTCATCACAACCACTATAAACAATTTTAGTAACTTATCACCTTGGTAAGGGAACTTTGCTCAGACTGAAGAAGCTCCTTGGATAAGGAGCGAAACGTGTCCACTGAGAAAATAGAAATCCAGTTGACATGATTCAAGCTACAGACAATTCCACCTGGATGACTGAGAACCTTCATAGACAGTTAACAAGCAATTTCTGATAGTGATTAGAAAAGAAAGTGCGAACCCAGTGTCCTTTGAAGGTGCTGAACATGGTTTAAACAAGATGGCTATTCCCCTCGTCTCCCAGGGCTCTAAACCTGCCAGAGACCACTGTCTTGTGGTCTCCTCACGAGGAGCAACTGTCTGGAGTACTTGTGGGCAATCTCAAGTCCTTGTCCAGAGAGGAATTATTAATTATGAATAATTATGAATAATTCCGGAGAGGAATTACAAATTATGAAGTTTAGTCTACTCACCGGCTCTTCATTCTGCTGTAGTCGTGGAGCTGTCTTCAGTTCGCCATTTCTTCCCCAGAAGTCATTGGAACACTTGTATGTGTGAGAGAGTCAGTAAAATGGTTCTGCCCCACCTATTGCTTGCATGAATCCCTCCCAAGAAGATACTTCTGAGGAATGTGAACTTCCATGGAAAATAAGAGTTCCCAATTCTGTTATGCCAGGCCAGCAGTGGTTTTATGGAGGCTGTCTTGAAGAAGTCAGAGGAAGACGATGGAAAGGAATAGCAGAGTTAAATGTACCCATGTAAATAAAGGAGGACAGCAAGTTATCTTCTCCCAAGTTTCATTTTCGCTATCAAGGAATGAGGAGAGTAGAGAAAATGCTGCATGTTAACGGTGGGTTTGGACGTAGGGCTGGAGGGAAAATGAGAGAGAGAGAGAAAAGAGAGACTGTGAATGTACCAAGAAGGCTAAATATATGAAATATGAAATATGAAAGACTTAAAGTATATGAAAAATGTCAGAAATGAAACATGTAAAAAGACAAAATATGTAAAATGGAAATGAAATATGTAAGGGATTAAAAGTTATAAAGTAGATAGATTAATTTACAATATAAATATTTAATTTAGTTCTTTGTGAAGAAAACAGGAAGTCTCTTAGAATCTATGTGGGATTTTTTTTTCTTTCCCCCCACCTTTTTGAATGTATGTATTATATCAGAGCTTTCCAAACTGTGTGTGGCGACACAAAAGTGTGTCGCCACACACAGTCTGGTGTGTCGCCACACAACCCGGAAGCGCTGATCATCATCAGCGCTTCCGGGTTTTCCCACGGCGACACACCAACGGCGGCGCGCAAAACTCCGAAAGCGTCAGCAGCGCTTCCGGGTTTTTGCCCACTGCCGCAATGGCGGCACTTCCGGGTTTTCCCGCAGCGACACACCAACGGCGGTTGGTGTGTCGCCGCGGGAAAACTTTGGAAAGCCCTGTATTATATGTTGTATTTCTATGTATATGTATGTCTTTATGTGTATGTATATAATATTTTAAATAATAAAACCATTACAACAACAACAACAACAACAACAAAAGAATCTGAGAGTGACACTGAAAGCAAAGCAGATATAGCAACCTGGAGGCATGACCATGACACCAAAACTGAGTGGCGGAATCATATCAGTGCAGTTGGGTACTGGCTCTGCTGTATTGGTAAGATGACTGCATAACTCTGAGCAGCATTTCAGAAATGCTAAACTATAAAGTCATCAGAAAAACAATTCAGAACTTATACTAGAGAAAAGATCATTCCCATGTGTTGTGTAAACTGTAAAATACAGTCACCAATAAGGTCTGTTTTTGGAGCAGTTCCTGCACCAGCGTTTGGGTGGTGAGCGATGGTCCAAAGACTACAGGGCTGTCCAGGTACCCAGTGCTCTTTCGATGACATTCTTCTCCATAGAGAAATGATGAGCACCCACCCACCCACCCGTCTTCTCTCTTCGGCTCCAGTAAAGCTGCTTCCTCCTGCATTCTGGAGCATGCAATTTTCATTCATATCCAGCAGTTTCATGGAAGATTGCCAGACACCGGGCAAAAGGGATCAAGCACTGCTCTCCCGCACTGCCAGGGCTGGGTGGGCAGCTGCACCCTGGGGCTGGGGACAGCTGAGCAGCCATGTCCCTTTCTCCACCAGCTCTCCAATGCCAGATAGGTTTGTTTATTCAATTTATATAGCCGTCCATCTCAGACTAGTGACTCTGGGTGGCTAAGAACAATAAAAAAATCAAACAATTAAAACAATGCAGAAAATTAAATATAAATACAGCCAAGAGATCTTAAAGTCATCGGTGTCAGCACAACCATGAAACGGCGCCCTTTGCACACTCGGGGCCCCAGGCCCAGGCACAAAGCCAGGTCTTCAAGGGCTTCCGAAAAGCCAAAAGGGTCGGAGCCATCCTAATCTCAGGAGGGAGGATGTTCCAGAGGGCAGGTGCCACAGCAGAAAAGGCACGTCTCCTGGTCCCTGCCAGCTGACATTCATTGGTTGACAGGATCCAGAGCACGCCCATCCTGCCGGACCAGATTGGATGGGTAGAAACAACTGGGAAAAGATGGTCCCTAAGGTAACCAGGTCCCAAGCCATGAAGGGCTTTAAAGGTGACAACCAGCACCTTGAACTGCACCCAGAAACACACCGGCAACCTATGCAGCTCCCAAAGCAGTGGTGTCACATGTGCCGAATAGCCGACACTATTTCCAGCCCGGGCAGCTGCATTCTGTACCAGCTGAAGCTTCCGGATGCTCTTCAAGGGCAGCCCCATGTAGAGCGCATTGCAGTAGTCCAAACGGGAGGTCACGAGGGCATGAGTGACAGTGAGTAGAGCCTCCCGTTCCAGGAATGGGCGCAACTGGTGCACAACCTGAAGGTGTGCAAAGGCCCTCTTAGCCACGGCTGCCACCTGCTCTTCCAGCAGGACCTGTGAGTCCAACAGGACCCCCAGACTGCACACTGGGTTCGTCGGCAGTGCCACCCCATCCAGGACCAAAGATGAAAAAACCTTGGTACTGGGAGGCCCAAATACCGAAAGCCACTCAGTCTTGCTTGGGTTGAGCTGAAGCCCATTGTGCCCCATCCAGGCACCTACAGCCTCCAGGCACTGAGATAGGACATCCACGGCATCACTCAGACATTCCGGGGAGGAGATACAAAGCTGAGTATCTGCATACTGATGATACCTCACTCCAAACTGTTGGATCACCTCACCCAGCAGGCTCATGTAGATGTTAAATAAGAGGGGCGAGAGAACAGCCCTGTGGCACCCCACACAGTAGGAGCCGTGGACTGGACCTCTCCCTTCCCACCAACTGGAACTGACCCCAGAGGAAGGAGAACCAGTACAGCACAGTGCCGCCCACCCCCAACTCCCGAAGCCAGTCCAGAAGGATACCATGATCGATGGTATCGAAGCCTGCCGAGTGGTCAAGAAGAGCAAGGATGGAAACACTGCCCCCATCCTGCTCCCACCAGAGGTCATCCAAGAGCGTGATCAATGCTATCTCAGTCCTGTATCCTGGCCTGAATCCTGACTGAAAGGGGTCCAGATAATCCACTTCATCCAGAGCCCTTTGAAGCTGCCATGTGACCACTTTCTCAACAACCTTCCCTAAAAAGGGGAGGTTGGAGACTGGACGAAAACTATACAGATTAGTTGGGTCGAGCTATGGCCCCTTCAGGAGGGGGTGCACCACCGCCTCTTTTAGTGACGGTGGGACCATTCATTCATTGGCGATCACTCGTAGCCGAGTAAGATTGTCTTCCAAGGGTAAAATTTTAACAGTGGATCCGTAAGTGGCTGTAAAGGCCAATTCTGGATCCGCACAATCTCCCACAATGAGGGCATAGGTTTCCGGGTGGGAGACGGTCATGATGAGGGTTTGCTTGACCACCCCCTCCCTCAAAGAGGAATTAACCACTGCCCAGACACAATCACGTGTCCTCTCCCGGGCAGCCTTGACCAGCCAGTAGGGGTACGGATCTAACACAGAATTGGCCAAACTAACAGCTATGAGAACCCTTTCCATTTCCTCAGGTTCAATGGGCTCGAACTCCTCCCATATAACCATGCAAGGCTCAGCCCCCGTAGCCCCCACTGGCCCTGTATCAAGGCTGGAATTCAATGCAGAGCAGATGCAAGTGACTTTATCTGCCAGATGCTCAGCATATTCCTCACAGTGACCCTGTAGGTGAAACCTGATATTACTCCCTCCAAGGAGGGACCGGGTCACCCGAAATAACCACATTTCACTGCCCTTACCACCATGAGGTAGGCTCTAATAGCAGCTCTAGCTGTGTTTGATCGTTTTCACTTCCCATCTTCTGCCAGCAGTGCTCCAGGCGTCTCTTAGCCCTCTTAAGCCTCCTCAGCTCCTCCGTATACCATGGGGAGCCACGGGAACCATGGACACTGAGAGACTACTCAGGCGCGATCTGATCCAAAGCCGTGGCCACTCCCTTGTTCCATGCAGCCACCAAGGCCTCGGCCGGACCGTGAAGCAGACTTCCTGGAACAATCATTAGCTCCCTCTGAAACCCAACTGTGTCCATCAGTCGCCTGGGGCAGGCCCATCTAATAGGCCCTGCCTCCCTGTGGAGGGGGGTGGTGCCAGAGAACTCTTAAGAGGCTTAAGAGGGCTAAGAGACGTCACCAGGAAGTGATCTGACCATGACAGGGGAGAAACCAATACCTCCCCCAATTTCAGAACACTCTGCCACTGCTGTGACAGAAAAACCAGGTCAGGCGAATGGCCGCTATTATGTGTCGGGCCCTGGATGATTTGGGACAGGCCCATGGCTGTCATGGTGGCCATGAACTCCCGAGCTACCTCTGCCCCCACCCCCAAGGAACTGGGCACTTTGGATTCCTAAAGACTTTTCACCCTTTGAGCTGGCAATTCTGGTGGTCATCCCTTCACAAAGACGTGGAGGAATATGTAGCCAGTTGCCCAATCTGTGCCATGGGCAACAGAGGGGGGGGGGGGACCCAGAGAACTATTGCAGAATGTGGCAACCTTGGAAACAGATAGCTATGGACTTTATAGTAGATTTACCAGAGAGCCACAAGAAGACAGTAATTTGGGTAGTAACTGATTTATTTTCAAAGCAAGCCCATTTCATTCCTTGCACTAGTATATCAAATGCAGGACAGCTAGCCTGCTGCACGATCCAGAGGAGGGACTGGCCGCAACCTGGAATAAGGAGGCGGCCGGTGCCTTGGATAGGATTGCGCCGATGCGTCCTCTCCAGCCCCATTCGACCCGTCACTCCCCGTGGTTTACGGAGGAGTTGAGGGTCTTGAAGAGGGTGAAGAGACGTCTAGAGCACCTCTGGAGAAAGATGAAGACGGAATTCGACCGAACACAATCTAGAGCCACTATTAAGGCCTACCTTGTGGCGGTAAGAGCGGCGAAACATGAATATTTCTCCGCTCTTATTGCGTCCACAGAATGCCGTCCGATGGCCCTGTTCAAGATTACTCGATCTCTCTTAGGTAGGGTGGTATTGACCACCCACCTGCAGGGCCATGTGGAGGAATTTTCTAAGCATTTGCAGGATAAAGTTGCTCGGATTCAGTCTAAGTTGGACTCCATGCGTGGAATGCAATCTGGGGAGATGCCGGGAGAGTGGTCTTACCCTGTTATTTGGGAACGATTTGATCCTGTTGGACCTGAGGAAGTGGACAGGATCCTTCGAATTGTTAATTCCACCTCATGTTATGTAGATCCCTGCCCTTCCTGGCTGGTAAAATCAGCCAGGGAGGTGACAGGTGGATGGGTCCAGGCTATGATTAATACATCCTTGCTGGAGGGAGTGGTTCCAACTGCCTTCAAGGAGGCATTGGTGCACCCCCTCCTCAAGAAGCCATCCCTGGACCCTACCATCCTGGACAACTTTCGTCCAGTCTCCCACCTTCCCTTTTTGGGAAAGGTGGTTGAGAAAGTGGTGGCGTTGCAACTTCAAAGGACCCTGGATGAAGCGGATTATCTAGACCCTTTCCAGTCAGGTTTCAGGCCGGGTCATGGGATGGAGACTGCATTGGTCATGCTTACGGATGATCTCTGGAGGGAGCGGGATGGAGGTAGTGCATCCATCCTGGCTCTCTTAGATCTCTCAGCGGCTTTCGATACCATCGACCATGGTATCCTTTTAGGGCGGCTTAGGAAGTTGGGGGTGGGCAGCGTAGTTTTGTGCTGGTTCACCTCCTTCCTCTGGGGCCGCTCTCAGTCGGTGGTGATAGGGGAGGAGAGATCCAGCCCGTGACCGCTCCTGTGTGGGGTGCCGCAGGGTTCAGTTCTCTCTCCTCTCCTATTCAACATCTACATGAAACCGCTGGGCGAGGTCATCCGTCACCATGGGATGAGGTATCATCAGTATGCAGATGATACTCAATTGTATATCTCCATCCCTGGTGAGGTAAGTGATGCAGTGTCCACCCTGTCCCAGTGCCTGGGGGCTGTGAGGGCGTGGATGGGGAACAACAGGCTTCAATTGAACCCTAGTAAGACCGAGTGGCTGTGGATTGATGGCCTAGCGTCTTCTGGGAAATTATCATCTTTGGTTCTTGATGGGGTACCACTGCCCCGTTCGGAACCGGTGCGTAATCTGGGGGTCCTTCTAGACTCACGACTCCTGCTTGAAGAGCAGATGGCAGTCGTGGCTAGGAGGGCTTTTGCATAACTTCGGTTAGTGCGCCAGTTACGCCCATTCCTGGATCGCGACGCCCTCTGTACAGTCACTCATGCTCTCGTCATCTCCCACGTAGATTATTGCAATGCGCTCTACATGGGGCTACCCTTGAAGACTATCCGGAAGCTACAGCTGGTGCAGAATGCGGCCGCGCAGGCAGTTTTGGGTGCGTCAAGATCTGCACATGTAACACCGTTGCTCCGTGAGCTGCATTGGGTGCCGGTTTGCTTCTGGGTACAATTCAAGGTGTTGGTTATCACCTTTAAAGCCCTACATGGCATTGGGCCAGAATACCTGAGGGACCGTCTTATCCCCATGTTATCGACCCGCCCCACCCGGTCATTCAGAGAGGGCCTGCTACGAACCCCATCAATTAGAGAATGCCATCTGATGGGGACTAGGAAGCGGGCCTTCTCTGTGGTAGCACTCACTCTATGGAACATCTTGCCCCCAGAGTTGAGACAGATTTCCTCCCTCCCGACCTTTAGGAAAGAGCTGAAGACCTGGTTCTGCCGCCTGGCATGGGAAGGAGGAAGGGATAGTTCCTCATGGGGGTGGCTAATCCCCTAATTTATAACTGTCCTTCTTTTAATTATTCCATCACCATCTGGATTTTATGATACGTATTTTATTGTGTAATGGAGGTTTTATATATTTTAGACTTTATTTTAACTTATTTATTGTGAACCGCCCAGAGTTCCCCATGAGGGGAGATGGGCAGTCATATGAATTAGATAGATAGATAGATAGATAGATAGATAGATAGATAGATAATAAATAGCCAAGATGTTTGTGCAACACATTTATAGATTACATGGGACCCCTGCGATCGAGCAGTGAACCCCGATGGGCGGGGGGGAACTTGGAGATTATAAAGCTGTTGGTTGCAGAAGGTTGATTCACTCAAATCTTTAATGTGCAATGGATCACTGGCTTTAATAAAGATTCCTTCATATCCCTAAGTGGCTTGTGTCAGGAACTCTGATTTAATAGTCAACGGATCGGGGACATCACAGGGAGGTTGCTACACAGCAAGAAGACTGATACAGTAGCAACAGTCCCAACTGATCCCTCTTAGAGCTCAACTTAGCAAATAGGGTCTTGCACCCAGCAATCTGAGGAGTAGGGCCCCTGGATGCCTCCCAAGTATTTTGGATGGCCACTGCCACCCCATCGCCCCTATCCTGGGGTCTTGACTTGTGCCACACCCGGAAAACAGCGGGGCACATCTCAGAAAGGGGAACTCCTCCCTCCTCTCCCAGCCAGGTCTCCGTAATACATGCCAGGTCAGCTTTCACATCCATGATCAAATCATGGATGAGGGTGGCCTTATTACAAACCGACCTGGCATTCGGTAGCAGCAGCCCACAGCCCAGGGCCTTGAAAGTCTGCCACCCGGGGTCTGGGAGTGAGCTCAAGGAGGTGGAACATGCCACAGGAACAATATACCTCTGGCCCATTCCCTGTCTGCGATCTGCTCTTCGTCTCCTGCCAAATTTTCCCATACCCATCACTACCAGGATGTTACAGCCTGCCCCCACTCCTCCAAGACCTCCCCCTTCCCCCTGGCTAAGTTGATCCATGCCCAAGCCTGTAGCCGCCACCCCATACATACACCTACAGTCACAGCCTCCTTCAGGGCCGTCAACCCAGGGTGCTTCTGCTTCTACTTAGCACTCAGCGCCTCCAGAGAAACAGCCCACTCCACCCTAGACTCTTATCCCCCCCACCAATCCACTCTCACTCGATTGGCAGGAGCTCACACAGCCAGCACCAAATAACTCTAAGGGTGATCAATCAGTCCCCCTCCCCCTGGCTCTCACCCGTAGGCAGGGAAACAGACCCTATTCAGGGGAAGAAACACCCTCTCCTACCCCCAACCCCAGCCCATCCATCCACGGAGTCTGTGGATTTGCCAGTCCCTCCACTCGATTCTCCAACCCGCGGAGAAGGCAAAATGGCTGCATGGGCAGGCAGAGGGAAGGGAGCCACAGCTGCGAGGATAGAGCTGAAAATGACACCTCAGCCAGACATCGCTTCCGCTGCAGCCCATTCCCTACCCCCCAAAATCCCTTGATCTTAATTTCCAAATTTTGAAATTGCCTTTGTTGCCTCTGTTGTCACCACACCGGAGCTCACACTTTCCAGCCCAGCCAGCTAAAAGCCTCCTCTCTCATCGCTGGCGTGCTTTTCCCCATTGCCACGTGGTTGAACCCTGCTCAGCGCGCCATAGCTGATCCACGCACTGCAGCTGCTCCATACACCCAGTACACCCAGCAATCCAATTTTCCAACTGCCGGTCCTGGGGAAGCAGCACTCCAGCCAACAGTCCCGCTGGCAGCTGCCCAACCAAGGAGGTGAGCCCCCGGCGCCGCAAGTAATTCTGTCCCAAACAGCGGCCCAGCTTAATGAAGGAGACGAATTGCGGGGGCTTGATAAAAAGCAGCATCCACCGGGTCCAGTGGGGGAAAAGCCCAAATCCACAGAAACTCCACCACCTCTCCATCCAACTCTCCAAACTCTCCAAAGTACCAACCTGCTGCAACATACTAAAAACAAGCTACCAGTGGGACCCGCTCTGCAACACACCTGGCCTTGGCGCCATCTTAAAAAAAAAGTTCTTCCCCCAGCACACATTTGGCTGTGAAGATATGTGGGAGAAGGGGCTCGCTGGCACGGTGGGAGATCCCTGGGTCTCCTGCAACCAAGAGGTTGCAAACCTCCCTGGAAAAAAGTAGTCAGGGATGGGGGTGGCAACCACACCCTCAGCTGCCTCAGGTGGCCGATAGCAGGGCACTTCCCTGCCCCAAATCTTACCGCAATTCTGCAGACCATCCGAGCGGCTCACTTTGTGTCAGCTAAGAAGCACCCACAGTGGGGCAGGGGTGAGTTGAAGACAATATCATTGGTTCAGGTTTCCTGAAACAGTAACCTTCTAATCTAATCAATAGGGAAGAGCTACTTGAACTGGTAAAAGGAGTTGGGAAATTACCATATTATTATTATTATTATTATTATTATTATTATTATTATTATTATTATTATTATTTTAATTTAATTTATTCCCCGCCCATCTCCCATACAAGGGACTCTGGGCGGGTTACAATAATTAAGACTTAAAAATTTAAAATATTTGAAACCATACAAAGTAGAAGATATATAAAAATAAATCCAGATATAAAATAAAATAAAATAGAATCCAAGATGGATTGGAGACCGTAGCATAGGTCTTATTGCTACGGGGCCAGCCAACCCCAGGAGGCACTACCACCTCTGTCGTCCCAGGACCGGCAGCAGAGCCAGGTCTTAAGGGCCTTCCGAAAGGCCAGGAGTGAAGGGGCCAGTCTCACCTCCGGGGGCAAGATGTTCCATAAGGCGGGGGCTGTCGCAGAGAAGGCACGCCTCCTGGACCCCGCTAGATGGAATTCTCTTGTTGAGGGGGTCCGAAGCATGCCCTCTCTGCACGCACGGGTGGGGCGGGCTGACGTTATCGGGACGAGACGGTCCCTCAGGTACCCTGGCCCTATGCCATGTAGGGCTTTAAAGGTAATCACCAACACCTTGAATTGGACCCGGAAGCAAACTGGCAACCAATGCAGCTCGCGTAGCAGAGGTGTTACATGTGCCGATCTTATGGCACCCGTAACTGCTCGCGCCGCCGCATATTATTTTGGAGTTCAGGATAGTGCATACAGGGAAATTGGGGCATGCAGATAGGTAGTTCTTGGCTAATGACAGCTCATTCAGCGACCATTCGAAGTTACGACAGGGCTGAATGAGGGAGACCTATGACTGGTCCTCGAAGTTCTGGCTGTCCCAGCACCCCTGCAGTCACGTGATCATGATCTGGGTGCTTGGCAACCGGTTCGCACTGACGATGGTTGCAGTGTCCCTCGGTCATGTGATCACCATTTGCAACCTTCCCTGCCAGCTTCCCACAAGCAAAGTCAATGGGGAAGCTGGCGGGGAAGGTCGCAATATGCTTGGGTAAGTCTCCCGCACCTGGCAGCAGCCACCCCCACCTGCCACACTTGCGCCGTGCCAGCCACCCACCCACGCACCCCTCCCCCACCCAGCAGCAGCCATTAACCTGCCGGCTTGTGAGCTGCCTGGGACTTCCCCACTGACTTTGGTCGTGGGAAGCCAGCAGGAACTTGCAAGGAGATCCTTGATTAATGACCCGTGAACCTTGCTTAACAATGGCAACGGGGACTGCTGGGATTGTTGTCGCTAAGCGATATGGTCACGTGGTGTCGTGCTTTATGACCACATCGCTTAGCAACAAGGACAGACATAAGTCCAGATGGTTGGAGCACAACAAAAGACCAGAATAACTGTAGACCAGTCAGCTTGACCACCAAAACTCTGGAACAGATTATTAAGCCCTTGACTTGTAGAATTAAGAAAAGAAGCCACTGCTTGGCAAGAGACAGCATGGTGTCTCAAGAAAAAGATCATGCTAAACTGCCTGATTTAGTTTTTTACAGTGATCCGTTTAGTTGACTATGGGAATGCAGTGAAAATATTGTACTTTGATTTCAGCCAAGCATTCAACAAAGTTTCTCATGGGATTCTAGTAGAGAAGATGGCAAAATGTGGGCTGGACTCTGCAGAGCTGCTTGAACAATCATCCAACAAATGTCTGTCAATGGCTCCATGTCAAGCTGGAAGGATTAGCCAAATGATGCTCCCCACAGGGCTCAGGTCTAGGTCTTGTACTGCTCAGCATAGTTATAAATGATTTGGATGCAGGGTTAGAAAATATGATTATCATACTAGGACAACACAAAGAGGGGAGGCAGCAAACACCTTAGGGCAGTTTCAAGGTTCAAAAGGATCTTGACAATTGGAATGATAGGCAGAAACCAGCAAGATGAAATTTAACAGGGGCAAACACTGTGCTACATTTGAGTAGGAAAATCAAAGGCAAGAGTTAAGGATGAGACAGACCATACTGGGCAGCTGTACACGTGAAGATCTGGCTGTCCTGGTGGATGAACATGAGGCAAAAGTGTGATGCATCTGCAAAAAGAAAAAGAAAAAAAGAAAAATGATTCCTAGGCTGTATCAACTGAAGTATAATGTAAAAATTAAGAGAGGCATCAATCCTCTCCATTCTGTGTTGGTCAAACCATCCCACCCAGAAGATTGCATCTGTTTATGGGCCCACATTTTGGGAAGGTCACCGAACTGGATCATGGCCAGAAAAGAATAACCATGATGACAAGGGGCCTGGGAAGAAAGTGTCAGATTTCCCGTATGAAATTGGCAAATATTTTCTGTACGGAGAAAAGTGTCTCATGATGACGTAACGCCAGGTGGCTAGATAACAAAAAGCCTTCCCATAATTTTGCTTACATCTCCATTAGATATGAATTGTTTACATCTAGTTTCTAAACCTTCCCATGAGAACAATTCCCCCTGAAGCCTTCGTGGGAAGCCCTGGGAGAACAGGGAGGGGGAGATCACGTGCTTGCTTAGATGCAGCACTGCCACACACTGCTATGTGCTATGGCCTACACAAAGGCCTGGTGTGTGTCACACCTAACTTCCAGCCAATCAGAAAGCTGGAAGAACTCAATATCTAACCATGCAAAATGGTGTTCTGTGCTTCTTGACTTTTTGTGCCTTTAGCCATGTAGTTCTTCACGTGTATTCTACTTCTGTGGACTGGGCAGTGGTAGTTATGCCTGGCTTTGGGTATAGGCCGTGGCATGAGCTCTGGCCCTGGGATCAATACACGGATCTCTGCTTATAAGTTTGTTTTTGTTTTTCCTTATTGCAATAATGTAACATTTGCATTTATTGCCTTAACTATATATGCATTTATTGCCTTATGCTACAAGTAAAAAACTTTTAGCCCTAAACGCTGCACTCTTGTCTGTTTATTCTCAAGCCTTGATTTTTTTCCCTTTGAACCAGCGTACATCCTATCAGAAAGACTTATGACAAAAAGTTGGGGACACTGAGTAGCTTTAGCCTAGAGAAGAGAAGACTGTTGAGAGACACGAGTGCTGCCTTAAAGCATCTTAAGGGCTGCCGTGAAGAAAACAAGGCAGTATTGTTCAGAACTGTTTCAGAAGATGGGAGAAACAATGAATTTAAATGACAAGGAAGCAGTTTTCAGTGGGACATCAAGAAAGACTCCTAACCCTAAGACATTTCAACAATGGAACAGATGCCTTTGTGGGTGGGGAGCTCTCCTTCACAGGAGAGGTTGCAACAGAGGCTGGATGGACATACTTTAGGGAGGCTTAATTTATGGACCAGGCAGTGGTTGGGCTAAATGGTTGGCAAGGTTCCTTACATTCTGATTCTATGTAGCCTCCCAGGGCCATTTTAGCCTTCCCAGGTACTGCACAAAAGCAGTATGTATGGCATACACATCCTCTACTTGGGGGCGCCAAGAGGGATCTTTTCCCTTCTCTTCCCCATTGGTTAAATCCATGCAGACACAACAAAAGCCTTGGAGTCTGGTTCCTCTCTTCCCCACTTTAACGCCTGCATGCCATTCTTACCTTTAACGGTTGCTCTACTGTCTGGCAAGCACTCTAGCTAATTACTACAGGCCTCACACTACCTAATTACTACAAATCCCATCTATCTAAGGCAGAATGGCAGGATGGCATCCTGACATTAGCCCTGAGCTCAGAGCAGTTTCAGGCCGCTAAGCTTTCACAGGGTTTCTGTCCTCGTCACAAACTTGTCTGCTCCCCCCAAGTATGCAGAGCTTCTTCCTAAGCCCCTCCCCACAAAACTCCAGTGGTCTGGTAATTTTGGCATTGCATCCCGACATGCATTGTGCTTGGCCATAGATACATAGCAAAGTAAGCAAGAAAAAGTAATTTCTCTGTTCCACTTCTATGATCCTGGAGGGTTAGAAGTAGAGCAAATCTTAATAGGATTCAGTGAGGCAGATAGTAAGAATAAACCCCAACCACATTAATGGAATGTAAACCATTTACCTTTGTGTTGGCCAAAAATAAAGGTGGTTGGCAGGCCTGAAAATTACTGCTTTTGCAGTAATGGGGAACCTTTACCTTTACCTTTAATAAGACATACAGTTCATATGGTGGTTCCGCACATTAGTGCCTGCCTCAGTACTTAACATACTTGTTAAACAGTTAATTATCAGAGTCACATTTTGGATTTCCATTACTGCTATTATTCCCTCTGTTCAATCGGAGGGAGTCTTCGGAGGTCTTCCCCTGTAACTGTTCCAGCCGGAAAACCGAGTCTGCGGTACTTTGTTGCTCTGTGGGTTGAGACTTGCCATCTCAGACCAGCTTCTTATCTGACGTGCAGCCAACAGCCACCCAGAGTGGCAGCACAACGCAGGGCACTAAATACAGACAGATAGTCCCAAGGGAGAAGGTAAGCCATGGAACCCCCTCTCCTCTTCAGTGTATTCCTCTTCCCCTTCTTGAACTTCTGGAGGGGAACGTATGCACACCCATGCTTCCACTCCCCTGCACTCCCACACTCCCCCCGCACACACTCACAGGTGCCTGTACTAGAGTCTCTCTTCCCCCCGACTCCACTTCCGGACTTGTGCATTGAGTGGAAAGCTGGGAAGGCTGCCTGTCTTGGCCCAGAGATGAAACCTGAAAATGCGACATGGGGAACTGGGCAATGGTCTCCGTCCCCCCCGCCCCCGGACGTTCCGCTGGCTGCAGCGAAGAGCCAGTGGGAGGAAAGGGGTAACCTTTGGAAGCCCCTCGTGGCTCTGCCATCGGTCTTTTCACAGTAACCAACAGACTCCGGCCACTTCAGTCTTTGATCTCCGACCTTCTTCTCTTTTCCAGGGTCCCAATTTGCCAAAAATGGTGCCCTTGGGAGCAAGGCCACTCCCCGCCTTCCCCTGCATGGCTTTCTCTCTCCCTCTTTCATCTGGCCCCCCAGTTCCCCCCTTGGCAGTTACTGGCCACGCGGGTGCTGTGGAACCTGAGGTGAAGGTGTCGCGGTGGCTGCTTCCTTGCCCAAACTGGCCGGGTGGGGTGGAGCCAGGGCCCCACACCTGCTGCTCCTCAACCCCTGCTGCTGGGGGTGCTCTTGGGTCCTAACAGCTCTTTCCCAAGGTCCCCAAAGAGGTTTGGCCCCACAGGCTTCCAGCTGCTGCTGCTGCTTTGTAGTTTTTGATGGGACATAAGCAGCAAAGTTTGGTGTCCTGGTCAAGGCCCCAGGCTAGAATCCAGGAGACGGGGGGTTCTAGTCCCGCTTTGGGCACAAAGCCAGCTGGGTGACCCTGGGCCAGTCCCCCTCTCTCAGCCCTAGGAAGGAGGCAAGGGCAAGCCACTTCTGAAAAGCCTTGCCAAGAAAACTGCAGGGACTTGTCCAGGCAGTTGCCAGGAGTCAACACTGACTTGAAGGCACACACGCACACAAGCAGCAAAACTATTATTTAGTTTAATGAATTTTGTTTACAGGTCTTATATGTCACTCCTGTTGAAACTGACTCTGAGCAGCTTCTTTACGTAAATAAAGTTAAGAAGATTAAAACATTCAAATAAGTAACTGAGGGGAATGACTATTATTAATTTCAGGAAAGTGGGTTTTTTTTAAATGTAAGCTTTGTCCTACCTCATTTTGGGATGCAGCTGCCAGATCACCCTCAAAGGCTGAAAGAAATCGAGCCCCCTGCCAAACCACTGGGCTGGGGGCAGGGAATCTGGGCTCTGCTGTGTCAAAGGATGTGCTTTGCTCTTGATCGAGAACTGCTTCCAAACATCCTTTCCGGAGATTCTGTGGCTTTAGGATCCACAGGGAAAAGATGGCCGCCCACGCGTGGGAGTCAGAGTTCAGCCAAGCGGTGGGCCATCCTCTTTTTGGAGCCAGACTGTCACACAGTTGGAAGAATCCCCCCTCCTCTTTGCCGGCTTCCTTTGTATGCAACCTCTCGAATTCTGAATTCTTATGTGGGCTGTTAAATGCCGAGAGGCTGCAGACCTGTGGGTCCAGTTGATTGCATGCTGATCCTTCTATGGCAGAAAATCTGCACAGAAGGCTTGCTCTGTGCAGTGCCTGCCTTGCCAAAATTGGTTTCAGAAAGCCTGAATCGAAGAAGACTTTTCTTTACCTCCCATTCCCTATAACGAATTGCAAACTGTTTCCATTTGTCCATAGCTAGCACACTGTTCCCCTTAATGCGCTAAGCTTCCCTACATGATGTTTAGCACATGATTGTTTGCACCGACCCCCTCCTTAACTGAAAGACAGCCTTGTAGTTTGCAAATGGGATGAAACCATGGGGCGTCCTGCTGGTGCCTTGGCTGGGTTCCTGCTGCACGCCAGACTTTCCTCCGGCACCTTCCAAGTCCTTCTGTGTGTTCAAAGCCCTGCCAGGAAAACTGGGAGGATGAAAGGGAACCAAGGCACACAAAGGGGAAGCTGCTGCAACTGATCCTCCATGGGAGAGCATCATCGGCAGGCCCAGAGCGGTCAGCCTGGGGCACGCGTGGTGGCACAACTGTCTCCAGGTGGGTCTCGTGCCCTCCCACTGAAGAAAAGATGTGCAGCTCATGACTGTGGATTCACTGGGGAGCCTGAGAGTGAGCCATGCGAAAGAAATCTAGGTGGGGGCAACTGGCTGGTAGGGATCTTCTTGGAGAACGTAACCTCGGGGAGCTGTAATGCAGTTTCTGTGCCACAGCCCCAAGGAGACAGTTTTGTTCTTCTTGTTGCCTCTTCCAGTCAGAAGGGCTGTGAGCAATTTGTGATGAGGGGAGCAGTGGATGGCAGCACCAGAGACAACCAACCAGGGTTCTTGGCTGCCAACTAGTGGGACGGTGCTTGGGTGACGAGAGGTGCTTAGACAGGCCCCCAAAGTCTGCCTCCCTGGAATGAAAAATCATGCATGAAACCAGGAACGGTACCAAGGAATGATCCTGTGTGAGCATTGCACTTCCCCAAGGGCACGTCTGGACATACGTGGAGGCCTTTGGGGTTGGTCAACCAAGGTATGCCATCAGATGTTCATGGAGGGTGAAAGGCATTGTTGGAGGAAGAGAAGGGAGATTGAGGGCAAGGAAGACTTGCACTCATTTTGGATTGGTCCATTTTGGTTCCCAAGGGAGAATCCCTTCACTGCCCAAGTGTCCTGACTTCGAGTGAAGGAAAACACGCTGAGACTTGGAGTTGAAGCTCTAATGTTTTATTGTCCAACTTTACTAGACAGAATCCAGCTAAATTAAAATGAACTGGTAATGCTCAGAGAAAGGGTCCAATAAATCAGGGCGGGGCCTTCTTTAGCCTCTTGGGAGGAAAGCAAAGCAATTTAGTACTACGCACACATTTCTCCCCCTGGAGGGAGCCCCCTCCTTCTTCGCCAGTTATCTCCCTGACACCAAGTTTGATATCAGAAGGATTTTTAATGGAGATACTGAAGAGGGACACCTCCTGATGTCAGACACTGATATTCTAAAAAAACGGAATAAATCAACTGTTACAACACATAGTTGTTGGGAAAGGATTTAGTAGGCTGTATCTCAGGAGGGTTATTTACATAACTGCACTTCCAAATGCTTTAAATCCCTAAGAAATGGTCTGTGTGAGCAGGAAAGGGAGCCCCTCCTCTTCGTAAAAGCCCACCTGCCCCTCTTGGCTCCTCAGTTTTGGACCTGTGTGTGCTTCTGACATTTTTGCCCATCTCCCTGGAGTAGCGGGTCTGCCCCTTTCCTTCCACTCTTTCAGTGCCTGAGCCTCCTCGAATGGGATTTTCCCCCATTTGCCACAACTCCTCCATTTGAATTTACGTACCTTCTAAAAAGTTGTGCCCTGCTTTGTTGGTGCCTTCCTGGAAAATTTAAGCTACAGACCTGTGCGGTGCTAAGGTGGATCTACAGCAATCACTGTCTCTCCACTGGCTGGGTTCATGCAACACACTTCAGTTGGTTAACCTGTTTGGGGGATCAACATAATACATGAACCACAAAGTAACCAAAGGGGCCCAGTCCACACAACCACCTCAGCTACAAAGACTCCAACCAGAGGTAAGCAAGCCAACTTTCTTGATGGTTTCTGGGCTCGCATAGCATATTTAACTTCATTACGGAAGCCATATGCAGCCAAGAAGGTCCTAGGAAAATGAAAAGCAATCCCCAAGGTTCAAGCTAACCAGCCTTAGGATGAGGTGCAAATGCAACCAGGCATTTAAAAGGGCAGCTTGAGCCCCAGTCGCTGTGTGGGAAGGGAGGATGTCCCTTGGTCCCTGTTCACTCAACCCAGTCCCTCTCCCTGGGCTTATTTACATTTACAATAGGGGGAGGGTTCCTCCCCCACTTTTTCTGTCTTGAACAGCAAGGCCCATTTTCTGACCTGAGGTCTTGGTGAACCTCATGGCCCATGCTCTTGGCTGTGGCACTTACCACCTTGCTCCAACCTATGTTTGTCCTCCCCTCTGTTTCCTTTCTGTCTGCCGCTTCAGCTATCAGGGACAGGCTGCAAACTCTAGGCAACCACTAGATGGCAGCAAAGAGCCGGCATTCTGCAGCTCAGCTCTGGTAGCCCTCTATCTGGTTATGGTGAAGATGGAAGGCAGAGCACCCTCTCTGCTTTCACCCTACTGGGATGCTACAGGGGGCTCCTATCAGCTCCGGCCTCCTCACTTGGAGGGGCCCAGTCCAACCTGGTTCCTACCTGGATGCAGGTACTGAAAATGTTCCCATGGACCCTGTTGTTGTTGTTGTTGTTCAGTTGTTTAGTCATGTCCGACTCTTCGTGACCTCATGGACCATAGCATGCCAGGCTTTCCTGTCCTCCGCTGTCTCCTAGAGTCTACTCAAATTCATGTTCATTACATCGGTGATGCTATCTAACCATCTCATCCGTCCCCTTCTCCTTTTGCCTTCAGTCTTTCCCAGCATCAGGGTCTTTTCCAGTGAGTCCTCTCTTCGCATTAGGTGGCCAAAGTATTTGAGCTTCAGCTTCAGCATCTGTCCTTCCAATGAGCAGTCAGGGTTGATTTCCTTTAGGATTGACTGGTTTGACCTCCTTGCAGTCCAAGGGACTCTCAAGAGTCTTCTCCAGCACCACAGTTCAAAAGCATCAATTCTTCGCCGCTCAGCCTTCCTTATGGTCCAACTCTCACAGCCATACATTACTACTGGAAAAACCATAGCTTTAACTATACGGACCTTTGTCGGCAAGGTGATGTCTCTGCTTTTTAATATACTGTCTAGGTTTGCCATAGCTTTCCTCCCAAGGAGCAAGTGTCTTTTAATTTCATGGCTGCAGTCACCGTCTGCGGTGATCTTGGAGCCCAAGAAAATAAAATCTGTCACTGCTTCCATTTCTTCCCCTTCTATTTGCCAGGAAGTGATGGGACCAGATGCCATGATCTGAGTTTTTTTAATGTTGAGTTTCAAGCCAGCTTTTGCACTCTCCTCTCTCACCCTCATCAAGAGACTCTTTAGTTCCTCTTCACTTTCTGCTATTAGGGTGGTATCGTCTGCATATCTGAGGTTGTTGATATTTCTCCCGGCAATCTTAACTCCGGCTTGTGATTCATCCAGCCCGGCATTTCTCATGGTGTACTCTGCATATAAGTTAAATAAGCAGGGTGATAATATACAGCCTTGTCGTACTCCTTTCCCAATTTTGAACCAGTCGGTTGTTCCATGTCCGGTTCTAACTGTTGCTTCTTGACACGCATACAGGTTTCTCAGGAGACAGGTAAGGTGGTCTGGTACTCCCATCTCTTTAAGAATTTGCCACAGTTTGTTGTGATCCACACAATCAAAGGCTTTAGCGTAGTCAATGAAGCAGAAGTAGATGTTTTTCTGGAACTCTCTTGCTTTTTCCATGATCCAGCGAATGTTGGCAATCTGATCTCTAGTTCCTCTGCCTCTTCGAAACCCAGCTTGCACTTCTGGTAGTTCTCGGTTCACATACTGCTGAAGCCTAGCTTGTAGGATTTTGAGCATAACCTTGCTAGCATGTGAAATGAGCGCAATTGTACGGTAGTTTGAACATTCTTTGGCATTGCCCTTCTTTGGAATTGGAACGTAAACTGACCTTTTCCAATCCTGTGGCCACTGTTGAGTTTTCCAAATTTGTTGGCATATTGAGTGCAGCACTTTAACAGCATCATCTTTTAGGATTTTAAATAGCTCAGCTGGGATACTGTCTTCTCCGCTAGCTTTGTTGTTAGTATTGCTTCCTAAGGCCCACTTGACTTCACTCTCTAGGATGTGCGGCTCAAGGTCAGTGACCACACCATCGTATGTATCAGGGATATTAAGATCTTTCTTGTATAGTTCTTCTGTGTATTCTTGCCACCACTTCTTAATCTATTCTGCTTCTGTTAGGTCCCTGCCTTTTTTGTCCTTTATCATGCCCATCTTTGCACAAAAGTTTCCCTTGATATCTCCAATTTTCTTGAAGAGATCTCTAGTCTTCCCCATTCTATTGTTTTCCTCGATTTCTTTGCATTGTTCATTTAAGAAGGCCTTCTTATCTCTCCTTGCTATTCTCTGGAAATCTGCATTCAGTTGGTTATATCTTTCCCTTTCTCCCTTGCCTTTTGCTTTCCTTCTTTCCTCTTTGTAAAGCCTCATCAGTCAGCCACTTTGCTTTCTTGCATTTCTTTTTCTTTGGGATGGTTTTAGTTGCTGCCTCCTGTACAATGTTACGAACCTCCATCCATAGTTCTTCAGGCACTCTGTCTACCAGATCTAATCCTTTAAATCTATTCCTCACCTCCACTGTATATTCTTAAGGGATATGATTTAGGTCATACCTGATTGGTCTAGTGGTTTTCTCTACGTTCTTCAATTTAAGCCTAAATTTTGCGATAAGAAGCTCATGATCTGAGCCACAGTCAGCTCCTGGTCTTGTTTTTGTTGATTCTATAGAGCTTCTCCATCTTTGGCTGCAAAGTATATAATCAATCTGATTTCGGTATTGACCATCTGGTGATGTCCATGTGTAGAGTCATCTCTTGTGTTGTTGGAAAAGAGTGCTTGCTATGACCAGCGTGTTCTCTTGACAAAACTCTATTAGCCTTTGCCCTGCTTCATTTTGTACTCCGAGGCCGAACTTGCCTGTTATTCTGGTTATTTTTTGACTTCCTACTTTAGCATTCCATTCCCCTATGATGAAAAGGACATCTTTTTTTGGTGTTAGTTCTAGGAGGTGTTGTAGGTCTTCATAGAACCGGTCAACTTCAGCTTCTTCGGCATCAGTGGTTGGGGCACAGACTTGGATCACTGTGATGTTGAATGGTTTGCCTTGGATTCGAACTGAAAGCATTCTGTCATTTTTGAGGTTGTACCCCAGTACTGCCTTTCCCACTCTTTTATTGACTATGAGAGCTACTCCATTTCTTCTAAGGGATTCTTGCCCACAGTAGTATATATAATGGTCTCCTGAATTAAATTCACCCATTCCTGTCCATTTTAGTTCGCTGATTCCCAAGATGTTGATGTTCAATCTTGTCATCTCTTGTTTGACCACATCCAGGTTACCTTGATTCATAGATCTTACATTCCAGGTTCCTATGCAATATTGTTCTTTACAGCATCGGACTTTCCTTCCACTTCCAGACACATCCACAACTGAGCGTCCTTTCGGGTTTGGCCCAGCCGCTTCACTCTTTCTGGAGCTACTCGGAATTGCCCTCCGCTCTTCCCCAGTAGCATTTTGGACATCTTCCGACCTGAGGGGCTCATCTTCCAGCGTCATATCTTTTAGCCTTTTGATACTGTCCATGGGTTTTCTTGGCAAGGATACTGGAGTGGTTTGCCATTCCCTCCTCCAGTGGACCACGTTTTGTCAGAACTCTCTGTCATTACCTGTCCGTCTTGACCTGACTTCATTGAGTTACACAAGCCCCTTCGCCACGACAAGGCAGTGATCCATTAAGGGGTGACCCTGTTGTAGGTTGCTCTAAAATACATTGCATATGATAATATACTTTCATTTATTGCCTATCATAACTTTTGTTAGTTCTTTTTTTAAAAGCCCCAAAGGGTTAAAAGCCCAACCCAACCAAAATGTGCCGGTGTCTCCACCTCTTTCCACCTCCACTGATCTCCCTATGTTTGCATGTTTATGGTTTGGGGCCATCAAACAAGCTATGGTGAGTTAAAGAAGTCAGGCCACCCACTGGCCAGAATCAACTCCCCAGAAATGATTACGAAACCTTCTTCAGAAAAGCTTGATTCTTGACGGCAACTGATGAATTAACTACAGATGGAAAAATAGAAGATAATCTCTGTAGCTCAGGGTTAGACTGTGGAGTCTTTGGTGCTCTCTGAGCTTGATTGTTGGCTTGCAGATGTTTCATGACCTGACTAGATCACATCATTAGTGCTCAGATGGAAAAGTCCAGCTTAATTTGAAATGCCAGCATCCCTTTCTTTTGACTCCCACTTTGAAGGTTGGGTACAGTGGAGGGCCAATTTAATTTTTATTTATTTATTATTAAATTTATACACTCCCTGTGACCATCCTTAGCTGGCAATCAGTACTCCTCACACAAGACATGTTGGGATCGAAAGGAATCTTTATTACAGCTCGTGATCCATAACACTTTAAAGATTTAAGTGACTGCAGTTCTACAAGTTACAATATAAGTGCATGCATCCACCCACCCTTTTCCAACAAGTCTGTCCAAACCGCTTCCTCCTTTTGTCTCGCACCTCTTTTGTTCTGAGTACCCTGTCCGGTGTGCATGGTGCTGAATCCACATCGGCTGTCTTTTTCCTGCATGTCCGCCAGCACTCCCCAGCTGGCTCTCACCTTGTCTTGTTTTTGCTCTTTGACTTGAGCTTGTAAGTTCTCAATTTCTCCAGCCAAACAAATCCACTCCCTCACCATCTTTGGGTTAACGCCCATTGTAGAATTTCTGCATGCAGACCCCTCTGGAAACACTGCACCTTCAGAGACTCCGGCCAATCTGTTAGCCTCCCAGCCAGTTTCCTGAACTCCAGTGAGTATTCGGAAACTGACCTGTCTCCCTGTTTGAGGCGCTGCAGGTTGCAAGAGGGAAACTAAAAGGCGGAGAGAGCCTCTTAAGCCACCAAGCACCCCAAGGGCTACCTATCACTCTTGGATCACCAAGCTGGTTGGCAGAGCCAGGTCTTGATGCTCTTCCTGAAGCCAGAAGAGGGGGGGCCAACCTCACTTCAGGGGACAAGATGTTCCACAGGGTGGGGGCAACGGCAGAAAAGGCTCTCCACCTCGACCCCACCAGTCAGAATTCTTTAACCGACAGGGTCCACAACATTCCCTTCCTGCTGGACCGGGTGGGACAGGTTGATGTAATCGGGACGAGGTGGTTCCTCAGGTAACCTGGGCCGATGCCATGAAAGGCTTTAAAGGTCATAACCAACACCTTGAAGTGGACCTGGAAGCACGCCGGCACCCAATGCAGCTCACGCAGCAGAGGTGTTACATGTGCAGCCCTAGAGGCACCCATAACTGCCCGTGCTGCCGCATTCTGAAGCAGCTGCAGCTTCCGGATACTTTTCAAGGGTAGCCCCATGTAGAGCGCATTGCAGTAGTCCATATGGGAGATGGCCAGGGTGAGTGACTAAAATAAGGGCTTCCCGATCCAGGAAATTGGCACACAACATGAAGTTGAGCAAAGGCCCTCCTAGCCACGACTGCCACCTGCTCCTCCTCCAATTAAATGCAGGATCAACAGTAGACAGGATCTGAGCCCAGAAGGGCACCCAGTGAGGCATCTGAGCTGAGAGACTCGGCAGCAAGAGAGCCCTGCGGTTGGGAGGGGAAGGAGAACAGGAACGATGCCAACCCACCAGTGCCTGGAGCAGGTGAAGTGGGAAGATCATGTGAATCCCTTGGCTCGTGTGGGGGTCTGCTTCAGGACACACACGAAGGAAGAAACGAAGCTCTTCTGGACAGATATTGAGGGTCAGTGGAGAAAGAAGATGGAATGGCAAGCAAAGCTACCTGATAGCTCTGCACTTTAGTCAAGAAGGATATTTTCTTTTTGAAGTGTATCTGAAATATTGAATGGGGGAGGGAGCATGAAACTCTGCCAAGAAGAGCAGGGAGACCGTCTCCTCTCCTGTTGCTGCAGAACTGGTCTCTCTCCTGCAAACCCTCCCCCCGGCTTTAACTGTGGCCCTGTCAGGCATCTGGAATACTGGCTCTGGAGCGGTCGCACCCAGCACCGGTGGCCTTGAAGGGCCGATTGTGTCGCTCTGGAGCCGTTCCGCTGCTCTTCTGGGCGGCTGCTTCCCGGTCCTGGGATGCTTTTGTGGGGGACTTTGTTGTTCTGGATAAGCCTCTCTTCACAGTAAGAAACCTCACAATGCCTTTTCTCTCTCAATATAAAATAACTATATTAGCTCTAAAGCATTACTAGCCCTAAAATGTGACAGGTTTTATGATAATTTTAAACAGATGCCTGAAGGCCGCTTTCCTTCTCAGTCTGCTTAATGTTTGACCCAACCTGGAGACGCTGCTGCTCTGCCACCCAGAGCTCCTCGGTGGCCTGGGTGCCCCACTGGGGGACCCTCGGGGCTGGGGGAATGGTCCACAGCCAAACCCGCTTCAGGGCTTCTGGCAGCACAAAGATCCACAGTGCCTTGGACACTGACACAGGTCCAAGGTAGGACCTGACAAGCAGTAGGACAAAAATGAAGCAATGTGAGATAAGGAATGTAGCTTCTTTATGTTTGGAGAGAAATACGTGGGAGCCCGCGATACGAGAGGATCTAAGCCATCTTTAAAGCCGGCGGGTCCGCTGAGGAGGTCAACTGACTCTGCTGACGACTAGGAGGCCCTTCGCCCAGGGCGGAGCCTTCCGGATTCCACACCGCAGTGTGGGAGGGCTGGGGGCCGGTGTGCCCGGCAATTCCAGCTAGCGTGCCATGATCAGTTTGCTCTTTCTTGCCATTCTTTGTGACCAATTTATGTTTTAAAAATATTTTTAGTGTACTAATTAACAGAAAGGAAATGCATACTGTACATGTGACCATCTAAACAATATGCTGTAATTGTGTGTGTTTTAATTTTTAAAAAGCCTGGAAAGTATCACAAAAAGCAAAACAAAAACTGTGACCAAATTGTTCAAAATGACTTCTGCTTTGCTGGGAAAAACAAAAAATCAATGTTGGCAGACAAAACACATCACCAATGGATCAGGTGTAGATTTATCTTTCCAGTGTTGTACAATAATTCTTTTGCCCTCTGCCATGCATGAAAAGTCTATAATTCTTGATGTTTTGATAAATCCAAACACTGGGGATATAGTCAAGCAGAACACTGAATCCTCAGCGTCCAAGTCCTAGTGACACTAGGAGAAGCCCAGACTTGTATTTCCACTCGCTCTTCCTATAAATATTTCCAGAGGTGTCCAGTGTACCCAACATAAAATTTTCCATTGTATTCCCCTCATTTTAATTTTGAATTCTGTAAAGCAACTGTCTGCTGGTTTCTAGAAATGGGACTCTCTGGTTCAAAGTTCACATGCCTAAGATCAATATCCTTATCTTCCTTCAACTTCATATAAAAATGGATTGCTGGCTTAGGGTCCTCCATGGCTTCCTCCAAAACTCCTAATGATTGAGAGAGCCCAGAAGCATCAGAGCGACATAGCCCAGTAACAGTTGCTGAAACTGAATGAACTGCCAAGGAGCTCCCTCAGATCAATCAGACCTGAGTATAAGTTCCACAAAGCTTTAAAAACAGCATTTTCAGTCCAAAGAGATGATACTATGCGGAGGCCAATGTGCCCCTGAAAGTGCTACCCCAAATTATCTTTCAACTGGATTATCCCATAGTTCAAGAAGGTCACAGATAAAAGGGTGAACGTTCTAAGTGCAGCCCAGTATCATTTGTACGTGTCTTGCAGTCCTAAAGACAAGGATGGTAACTGATCCCCAAAGGTGTACAGAGCTGAGTAGCTGCCAGGATTTCAATAGGATGAAATAATAGCTTTCAGACTGAGCCTAAAGGAAATCTTACTCCAGTTCTAGGAATGGACCCTACATGGTGTGGCTGGGTATCTGAGGGTCTGAAACCAACGCAGAGGGAAAGGAGGTTGAGGTGCCCCTTCCCTCTGTATGAGAAGGATTTCCTACCGTTCTGTGCCCATAGAAATTAAAGAGTGCCCATACCACCTTAAAGTGGGCTAATTTGCTGGCGTCCTGTCGGGAAGTCGGCTCCGCCGGAGGAGACGTTCGGAGGATTGGAGGAAGATCAAATGCCGGTGGTGACGACGGACCCTGAAGTGACAGCTACAGGACGTCAGCAGCCGGCTCAAGGCATCCTGGGAGATCCCGTCCAGAGCCTAATAGAGTCAGTTCCCTTACCCCTCTCCCTTCACGCGTGGTGCATTTGTATATTTGAAATTTGGTGTATAATTGAACTGTATATATATATATGATTGTAAGCCGCCTAGAGTCCTCTCCTAGGGAAGGGATAGGCGGGGTATAAATATCACTTAAATAAAAAAATAAAAAAATAATAGAAATCTTCCTCATCACATTCTTTGCTGGACAGCTTTCTGGCAAGCCAGCCTTCCCATTTTACACAATAATTTTTGACAGTTTCTAAAACATACAACCAATGATTTTTTGTATCTAGACCCTGAATAAATGCTAAGTGCTGTCTTTCTTTCATTTGAGTTAGAGTTAACTGTAATTGGAGGCCTTGAGTCCAGGATTAACTAATCCTCTGTAACATTAATAATAACTTTATCCTCAAACCTCCAGGCAGAACTCCAGCAAGAACAGATGAACTCTGCTGCGGGTCTCAAAATTATATTACGGATGGAATTGTTCTTGGGACATTAACTCCAGTTTCTGTGAATTTAGAATGGCACGGCTATACTGTTTATTTAATTAACTGTGCTGTGAACCACTTTCCACAAGAATCCCCAGGAGCTGTGATATTTAAGAGTTCCCATAGGACCATAATTTACCACATCCTTTGGGATTGCTGATTTATCCAATCCTAGTTTATGTTAGACTCCTTAGAAGACGAGTGGAGCCATGGCCATAAATAGCAAGGTAGAAATGCATAAATAATGCAGTTAAGGGGGTATTATTGGACTCCTCTGGACATATTATGGATTGTGTGGAGGGGAGCGGGGAGGAGATTACACAGGCGAGGCAAGAAAGGAGCAGGTAGGCAAGAACAGAAATGAAATGAAAACTTGGATGTCCCTCATACTGATTAAGAATGAGACAGCTGATCAGCTCAAGGGGTGATTTCACTCTTTGAGGACCTGTGTTTGGATAGCTTTGTACAGATATGACATTTGGTTAATCCAGTTTATGTGCAGCGGATCATTTTTTCTGCATTCGGTTGCAAAATGATTTCAATTGTCTAACAAAGTAGCTCAGAATAGTTTGCTACAGATACAGAATTACGTATTTGGTCCTGGATCTTTGTAATGCAAATTTAACTTTCTCTGGACCGATCCATCTGAACTTTTTACACATTTTCTTTCACTTTCTTTAGGGCCTTTAATTCCACTCTGTCTTCAGCCAGCATTCCAGCTTCTCTTCCTTTTCTGCCTGCTCAGGAATAAATCCTGCCTCCTCCCCAGCCATCATCCCCATCTCTCTTGGGAGTGACTGTGAATCACTGGGCCTGGATTATTTGTGCGCACTGTCAAAGATGAAAGAGGGGAGAGAGAGAAAGAGCTGCATAGAAGTGTCAGGGGAAGATGCCAAAGGCAAGAAGCAGACCCGCTAAGAGCCCTAAGCCCGGGTGTGATGGCCCTGTGTGCTGGACTGGGGCTGCGGAGAGAGCTCTCAGCCTAACAAGAGGGAGTGGGAGGCAGGAAGATCATTCTCCCCAATAACAAAGACTTCCTTTGGATTCTGGGGTCCTGATTTTTCCAGTTGTGGCTTCTCAGGGCTGGTTTGGGCCAGCACCAATAAGCAGTGAGCTGTAGGCAACTAGGGCTGAAATCTTTTCCAGCATGCCACAAATTTTAGAGCTACTTTATAACTCTCACATCATATTTCCAAAGGTTACCATGTCTCTTCTCCACATAATGGTTCTTTCAGATTTGCTGACCATTTTGTAGATCCTAGAGGGTCCAGCTTAGTAACAGAGACTGGATTCTGGGAATGCCTTGTGGTCAACTGATGATTTAGCTATTGTGAAAATTCTGCTCCATGGGGAAGTAATTTCTCATGTTTATATATGATCCTGGAATTATCGCCTTCTCCTTTTCAAGATAACCATAGAGGCCTACCTGTGCACTTACACACCCTTTCATGCCAGATGAAGCATGGGAGTCCTCTAGTCACCCTCCTAAGACAGGCATGAGGCCCATTGGAATGGGGAGACTCCTGCTCCTTCCATAGGGAACAGTCTAAGCAGCCCATCCTAGGCCCAAGCTGCAGCAGGGGGCCCTGCCAGTGATGGAGTTCCATGGCTCATGTACCACTCCCACTGCCCTCTCTGAGCAAGGTTGGGAAAGAGGAACATCGGCAGTAGCCCCCAATGCTGTTTCCACTTGACTTGCTCTCTGTCTTTGACAGCCAGGCAACTTAGCAGCAGAAGAGAAGATCAAGTGAAACAGCAAATTTGCCTGGGAGAAAGGAAGTGGTCCATCAGGAAGCAGACCCATCACCGTTCTCTTGCCCAAGCCCTCATTCCAAAGGCTTGAGACAGATGGACAAAGCCTCCTAACACCTGTCCATAGCAGCCGGGCATGACAAGCCCATGAGGGAAGGTCTTGTAACTTACAGATGTTGATTTCCTAAGCACAATGCTGTACATGAACACTCCTAAACAACTTATGCTGTGTTCAGTGAGGCAGGAGCTCATTCCCAGTTAATTTTGCGTAGAATTGCAGCCCGAGACAAATGGTAATCTTCTCTGGGTACCCAATTATGCTCTGGTTCTTCTCTGGTTCCTTCCACAGACATGCAGTTTCTCCATATTTGTGCTATTGTCTAATGTCAAAGAAGCCATTGAGAGAGTTTAACCCGCTCTTCTGTGGGCCTCTCCTCCATCATGTCCCATCCACCATGCCAATTTTCAAGTTACAAGGCACCCAGTGCCATCAATAACTTTATTGATACCTATGTCCTGAAAAATGCTTATGGGGGTCTTTGGGAAAATGGGCCATCAACCAGTTAGTCAAAAACATATACATATCACTTGATTGTATATCTGGCCAAATGTTAATTGTTAGGGCATTTGTTTAATTGTTTGTTAATTTGTTTAATTATTTGCTAATTAATGTAGGAGAATAAGTTTCCAAGAGACATCCTCTTGGCAGTGATGCTAATAGGGAGTCAGGATATTTCTCAGTGACCTTTGGGAATATTTGCTGTTTCTGTCAGGTTTCATCAGACAGAAGTTTCTCAGACAGCCAGGAATATGGAAGTTAGAACTTTTGGTCCCCAGCCTTGCTCACCAGCTGGAAATGACAGTGTTAAGCAATAGAAGGCAGCTGGCTTCCTGCCATCTCCATCGCACACTCCCATCGAGATCCAGGAGAATCTGGACATACTGTATGTAGCAAAGTAACACCTTTGGAAAGGAAGCATTTCCCATATGTTTTGAAATCCTCCTTTCTGCCCCAAAATGTTCTTTATTTTATCGGCCTAAAGAGGGACAAATCTGTCAGTTTTGGATTTACTCTTCCATACTTCCATTTTCCCAATTTGTTTGCATGCATGTATCCTAATGTAGCATCTTTATATGCAATTTTCTTAATATTATGTGGTTTCATGTGTACTTTTCCTTAAGACAGTATTTTTCTTCACAGTTGTCCTTCATATAAACGTTTTGTCTGAGATACATACTCTGGAAAATACAGATTTCAGTGGGTACTACCTTCTAAACTGTGTGTATGTTCAACAAGTGTGAACTGGAAGGGTCTGCATGGAAATTGGAACCAAATGTCTCTTCCATCCCTATGTATCACAATCCATCTGGCACGTGTTCCCCTGTACATACTCATTGCACATGGTTTTTGACCACAGGAAATGGTCTGTCATATGTTGCCTGTGGGTTTTGGGCTGTGCAGGGTGATTTTTTCAGCATTAGATTTCAAATATCTTGAAATCGTCTTGAAAAAGACAGAGAACCAGAGATGTGCTTAACACGTACCAACTATTGCATAGGCAAGGTATTAATGAAGGCCTTTCACGTGTAATAAATACGAGTACACAATATATGCCCCATATTAGAGCCCTAGGGAGAACAACAAGCCATCTCAAAGCTTGAATAAATGCAAGCCAGCAATTTCAGCAATGCTGATCGGAAATCAACTGTAAAATATAACAAGCTGAACACCTGTGGAAGAGAAGAGTGCTGCAAGGAGGTGGGTTTTCTGGAAAATTTCAAATTGGATTTTTTTTTAAATGTTCCACTGCTCCAAATTGCTGGATATATTTGATCCATCATGCTTATTTGACTTACATTCAATAAATAAAGCTGAAAACCTATGTAATTTTAGGTGTTCTTTAAACACCTGAAAACATGTTCCCCCAAAGGACTTCTGGGGGAGGCATGGCGAACTGCGAAAGCAGAGCCTACGAATGCAGCAAAGACCAAAGAACTGGATAAGGAGAGGGAAGGAGATTGCCCACATGTGCTCATCGCAAGGAGACCGCAGGACAGGTTTTCTGCGGGTTTGAGCACCAGGAGACAAAGGGATCAGCCATCTCAAAAAGCTAAATAAGACTTTGATCTAAGAAAATTACACACAGATTAAGGGTCCAGTTAAATTTCGAATATTGACTTTTACTTAAGTTTTTGGAATTAACTATAAAAAAATACAAAGCCAAGCTGGTCCCTAGAGTGGAGGCAACTATTGAGAAAGTCCATATTTATCATGTTAATTTAATTTACTGCACACCTTGGTGTCTCACCTAGAAGGAGTTTGTGTTAGAAGAGTTTCAAAATTTTTGCTGAGAAAGGCAGGCTCTGAATTTAGATAAATACAATTGGATCTTGACCTTTAAGTTATTGGGTACTGTTTGAAATACAAACTTCAAAAGGATTTTAAAGTAGTGATTGATTGTGTGCTATCAAATCAATGTCAACTCTTAGTTGACATAGATAGATTTTTTTCCATGACAATCTGTCCCTAACCTGGTCTTTCAGGCCTTCCAATGTTGCCCCCATTGCTGCTGTAACTAAGTCCGCCCTCTTTGCTGCTGGTCGTCCTCTTCTTCTCTTTCCTTCAACCTTTCCCAGTGTTAGAGCCTTCTCAGAGAGCTAAGTCTTTGCATATTGTACCCGAAGTAGGATAATTTGTGCCTGGTCATTTGTGTCTCAAGTGAGAACTCTAGGTTGATTCATTTGATGACCCATTTGTTTGTTTTCTTAGCTATCCATGGTATTCTCAGGAGTCTTCTCCAACATCAAAGTCCAAAAGCATCAATCTATCTATCTCTTTCTATCTTGCTTCTTCAAAGTCCAACTTTCACTTCCATACAAGGAATAACATTGTCCGCACAATTCTGACCTTTTTAAGCATGAACACATTCCAATATCTGAATATATTTTCCAAGGCCTTCATGGTTACTATACCAAGTGCCAGTCTGTGGCATGTCTCTTGCCTGCCGGTTCCTTGACTGTTGACAGTTGATCCTAAAAGGCAGAAGCTATCCACCATTTCAATATCTTCATTGTCAGTTCTAAGGATGGTTGTTGTACCTGTTGTCATTAGTTTGGTCTTCTTTATACTAATTTTAGACCCATTTTTAACTGTGCTCCTTGACTTTCATTACTAGAGCTTGCAGATTCTTTGCATTTTCAGCTATCTGAATAGTGTCATCAGCTTAATGCAGGTTATTGATGTTTCCTCCTCCATTTTTAAAACCACGCTCATCTTCCAATCCAACTTCCCTTAATATATATGCAACCTTTTCTCACTACTTTGCCAACTTACAGTCAGTCTGTTTCACCATGTACAGTCCTTACAGTGGCTTCCTGAGCTGTATATAGGTTTCTCATGAGGACCATGAAATGTTCTGGGATTCCCATTTTTCTGAGCACATTCCACAGCTTGATATGATTGATACAATCAATGGCCTTCCTATAATCAATGAAGCATGTGCTAACTTCTTTTTGGTATTCCCCTGCTTGCTTAATTACCTAGCATGTATCAGCAATGTTTCATGTTCCTTGGCCTTTTCTAAAGGCAGCTTGAACATATGGATTCTCCCTTTCCATGTAGGGCTCAAATCTGTATTAGATGATCCTAAGCATTATTTTGTTTGCATGTGAAATTAAGTATATTATACAATAGTTTGCACACTCTGTTAAGTCTCCTTTCTTTGATATTGGTATATACACTGACCTCTTCCAATCTGTTGGCAACTGTGTTCTCCAGATTTGTTGGCATAGCTTGGTTAGAAGACTGATTGGCTTGATTGATCTTGACTGATTCTTCTTCTGTTGCTTGCCATATTTCTGTAGATATTCCATCAGCTCCTGTAGTCTTCCAACTTGGCAATGACTGGAGTGTTCACCTTCTAGTACTAAGTTCACTTTTTAGTACTATAAGTTATTGTAAGTATGGAATATCTTCTAAGGTATTTTGGATGTTGACCTCTATTGTGCAGAATTTCAGTACACTCCTTCCATCTTCTTTGAATCAGTTACTATCTGCCATTTTCATCCTTCAGCATACCAATTTGAGCTTGGAACCTAGTTCAGAGATCTTTTGGAAGACTTTCCTTGTTTTTCTGTGTCTGTTATCCTCTTCAGTGTCTTTACTGTGTTGTAGTACTGCTTTTTGTTTCTTTTAAGAGCTCTGAAATTCTTTGATAAATTCCTTCCTGAGATGTTTGTCTTTCTTGACTTTGGCTTCTCTTCTCTTCTTGGCAATTTCCAGTGTTTGTTCTGATACCCAGTTTGCTTTCGTCTCCTTCTTGATTTTGGCAGTCTCTTTCACATTCATTCTTAACAATTTCTTTAAATTCATTCCACAGTTCCTCTGGTTGCCTCTGATTGAGGTTCAGGGCTTCAAAATGATTCCTGATCTTCTCCTTGAAAATGTTGGGTATATGCTCAAGATTATATTGTGGAAACTGACTGGCTTTCTTCTTCCACCTTAACTTAACTTCAAACTTGCACATGATAGTTTGTGATCTGTTCCACAGTCAGCTACAGCCATTTTGCTATTATAACTGTCAGTAAGGGAGTTTCAGTTGGCGGGGTCCAGAAGGCGGGCCTTCTCTTTGGTGGTGCCCGCCCTTTGGAACATTCTACCCCCAGAGGTGAGGCAGGCCCCATCGCTCCCGGCCTTCCGGAAGAACTTAAAGACCTGGTTCTGCCGCCTCGCCTGGGATGGGAAGGGTAACAGCTCCTCCTGGGGATGGCTGGTCCCATAGAGCCCTTTTAAGAACAATTGTATTGCCTCTTGGATTTTATCTTTTATCTTTAATTTATTGTATTTATATGTATTGTATTATATTTTTACTTATTTTAATTATTGACTCTGTAAACCACTAAGAGTCCCCTCCGGGGGAGATGGGGCGGTGATATAAATTTAATTATAAATAAATAAATAAATAGAATAATAAATAAATAAATAAATAAATAAATAAATAAATAAATAAATAACTGAGCAATTCCACCTCCTTCTACCAATAATATAGTCAATTTGATTTCTGTGCATTCCATCTGGTGATGTCCATGTATATAGTTTTGGTTTGAAGTCTGTGTTAGCAATGAAAAAATAATTGGAGTGGCAAAAATTGATAAGTTGGTCTCCCGCTTCATTTTGTTTTCCTAAGCCATACAATCCAAGTACATTTTCCTCTTTCATGTTTCCAAATTTGGCATTCCAGTCTCCAATCACATCTTGCTTGCATGTTTTGTCGATTTCAAGTTGAAATTGATCATAAAAGTTATCAACCTCCTCTTCTTCTGTATCGGTGGCTGGAGCATAAACTTGAACGATCATCATATTAAAAGGTTGTCGATGAAGTCTAATCGGTCATTGATTGTATTGTAGCCAAGTGCTGTTCTTACTAAACCCTTCCTAACTATAAAAGCAACACCATTCCTTCCTGAGTAATAAACAATGTGATCTCCTGACTGAGTGTCCAATCCCAGTCTATCTCAATTTTCTGATGCCTAAGATGTCAATTTGTAGTTGTTTCATTTCATCTTTCACTGTGTTGAGCTTTCCCATGTTCATGCAGGGCTTGGTACTCTCTCCACTCCTTTTCAACATTTACATAAAACCACTGGGTGAGATCATCCACCGCCATGGGATGAGGTATCATCAATACGCTGATGATACTCAATTATATATCTCCATCCCTGTTGAAGTAAGTGATGCAGTGACCTCCCTGTCCGAGTGTCTGGGGGCAGTGGGGGCCTGGATGGGGAACAACTGGCTTCGACTGAACCCTGGCAAGACGGAGTGGCTGTGGATTAATGGCTCCTCGACATCTGGGAAATTATCATCTTTGGTTCTGGATGGGGTTGCACTGCTCCAATCAGACCCGGTGTGTAACTTGGGGGTCCCCTTGGACTCATGACTCCTGCTCGAAGAGCAGATGGCAGTCGTGGCCAGGAGGGCCTTTGCACAGCTCTGTGTTGTGTGCCAGTTACGCCCCTTCCTGGAACGAGAGGCCCTTCTAATGGTCACTCATGCCCTGGTTATTTCTGATATAGACTACTGTAATGCGCTCTACATGGGGCTACCCTTGAAGAACATCCAGAAGCTATAGCTGGTCCAGAATGCGGCCACGCGAGCAATTTTAGGTGCCCCAAGGGTGGCACATGTAACACCTTTGCTCCTCGGGCTGCACTGGGTCTCAGTTTGCTTCCAGGTCCAATTCAAGGTGTTGGTTATGACCTCTAAAGTCCTACATGGCATGGGACCAGATTACCTAAGGGACTGTCTTGTCCCCATCACATTGACCCGTCCCACCCGGACATGCAGAGAGGGCATGCTACGGACCCACCTGTTAAAGAGTTCCATCTGGTGGGGTCGTGGAAGCAGGCCTTCTCTGCAGTAGCTCCTGCCCTCTGGAGCATCCTTCCCCCAGAGGTGAGATGGGCCCCCTCGCTCCTGGATTTCCGCAGACACTTAAAAACCTGGTTCTGCCATCATGCTTGGGGCGAGAATAAGAGTAGCCACTCCTGGGGATGGCTAGTTTCTTAATACAACTTTATTTCCCTTGCAGTAGTAGAAGAACTTGAGCCATTTGGTTTTTATTATATTTATTTAGTTTGTATTGTATTTATTGTGTGATTTTACATTGTATTGCTTAGTTTTGATGGGGCGCGGTGGCTCAGCGGGTTAAACCGCTGAGCCGTTAGACTGCCGACCACAAGGTTGGCAGTTCGAAAAACCGCGTGGCGAGGTGAGCTCTCGCCATTTACCCCGGCTTCTGTCCACCCAACAGGTCGAAAGCTGAATGCGAGTAGATAAATTGGGTACCACTTACGTGGGTCAATTTCCTGGCGTCCATCGGAGGGTCGTCCTCAAACCAAGAAGACCTGGAGAGTCCCGATAATGGCAGTGGAGGATGACGGATCCGGAACAGCAACTTCCTGGACGTCAGTAGCCGGCGCGGAGCGAGGTATTCTGGGGCATGTAGTCCGATGCCTGCAGCTGAAGAGCCGGTTCCCTTCCCTCCTCCCTCTTGTGCGGTAAACTTGATTGTATATGATATGATTGTATAAATTGAATTTACATGATTGTAAGCCGCCTAGAGCCCTCCATTAGGGAGGGGATAGGCGGGGTATAAATAAGATAAATAATAAATAAATAGTTTTGTTTTATTGTAAACCACAGAGTCTCCTTGTGGGGAGTTGGGTGGTGATAAATCTAATAAATAAATAAATGAATGAATAAATAAATAAATAAATAAATAAATAAATAAATGCTTCTTACGTTCCATGTTCCCACATGGAACCCTAACCCTAACCCTAACCCTAACCCTAACCCTAGCCACATCGTAAACACCATTAGCACTCCGAAAGATCCTCAGCTTTTTCTTAGTGGCATGTTGAGTGTCATCTGACCTGAGGGGCCCACCATCTACCACTATATCATCATTCATTTTATAATTTTCATCCATGTGGCTTACTTGGGAAAATATACAGGGGTGGTTTACCATTGCCTTCTCCTGCGCAGTATGAATGGATGCCTTTGCCATTGTCACTAAAGTGATCATCTGCCGCCAGCATCTTCCTCCATTGCTGCTGCCCAATAGAGGTGCCTGCTGGCTTTAGCTGGGCAGCTGGGATGACCTCCATGCCTTGGGCGACCCTGCTGGGAATACATACCCCTGGCTTACTCTCCCGGTGTTCTTCACTCGTCCCTTCCAGGAGTGCCCCCTCCCCCCCCCCCCCCCCAGAGAGGCAGCTCAGCAGAACTTGGGCAAGTCTGGCAGAACAGCATAGAACTTTTTCTGTGATTCTGGATATTTCTTTCCATAATGACAGTATACATTTATCACTGACATCAAAATGTTGATGTGCATGTTTAAATTTCAGTTTACTAGAAATTAGAAAATGCTACTAAACCAAGCTTGAATCCAAAAAATGAATCAGACTTTAAAGTGCAACTGATAACCTGAATCTTTGTGTATCACCGTAAGCTCTTCATGCCAAAAGATGAGGAGACCTTCCTCTTTTGTCTGGGCTCCTCTGATCTCTCTCTCTGGAGCAAATGCATCAGACACGACAGCAGGTGTGAGGTTGAGTCTGACTGAAGAAGCCCTAAGAAGTGATGGGATTATCAATCTGAACAAGAAAGAACTTAATTATCCATGGGCAAATGTCCCTCCTCCTGCAAACGTGAGTAACTTTTGATGAGCCACAGCTGTTTTAACTCTTCCCGACAGCAGGGAGGGAGCAGGGCAAGGAAGCAACTGGTCTCCTTCACATCACTCCCCAAAGGTCTATGTGGCCAATCAACACTCAGCAAATTGACGAGAGAGACAAAGCCACTGCTGCCCTGATTAACAGCCCTGTGATGTCGAAAGGCAGCTTCATTTTAATAGCTTGATGTAAAACCTATTATGGCAATGAAACCAGCTCTCCAAAGGATGCAACACACTTCATGCATTTATATACACCAATAACGTTATCAAAGAAAATGGCACACGTTAAAGTTAAAATAGAAGCACACAATAAAAACAAAGCATTGCTTTCACTTTGATTAGAAGTTAATTAGGTCTCAGCAAACATCTGATGTGGTGGACCTATTATTTATAAAAAAGGGGCGTGGTGGCTCAGTGGGTAAGACGCCAGGCTTGTTGATCGGAAGATTGCAAGTTCGGAGGTTCGAATCCCTAGCCCTGCGTGCGGAGTGAGCTCCCGCACTTGCCCCAGCTCTTGCCAACCTAGCAATTTGAAAGCACGCAAATGCAAGTAGATGAATAGGTACCACTTCGGTGGGTAGGTAACAGCGTTCCGCGTGTGTCATGCGGCCACATGACCGTGGAAGCGTCTTCGGACAATGCTGGCTCTTTGGCTAACAAACGGAGATGAGCACCGCCCCCTAGAGTCGGACACGACTGCACAAATGTGCGGGGGGTACCTTTACCTTTTTTTAAGCATCTGATGATGCCATTTCTGAGTGCGCCTCCAACAAAACCATACCGTGAACATTCTGTTACTTCTTCTGAAGCAGAAGGATGGCCACCTTCTAATACGTATTTCTTTTCTGTGAGGTTCCTCATACAGAAGAGACTAGTAGCCAGGGTGGATGAAGCCTTCTGCAGTTGCTCCATAGACCTGATCAGCCAGACCGAGAAAAGAACACTGTCAGGGAAAAGCTGGGACAAAGATTATCTTTGCGTAATCTGAAACTTCTCCTTTATAAATAATAAAAAGTTTCCCCCCGCACATTTGTGCAGTCGTGTCCTACTCTAGGGGCCGGTGCTCATCTCCGTTTGTTAGCCGAAGAGCCAGCGTTGTCCGAAGATGCTTCCACGGTCATGTGGCCGGCATGACCCACGCGGAATGCTGTTACCTACCCACCGAAGTGGTACCTATTGATCTACTTGCATTTGCATGCTTTCGAATTGCTAGGTTGGCAAGAGCTGGAGCTAGTGCGGGAGCTCACTCCGCACGCAGGGCTAGGGATTTGAACCTCCGAACTTGCGATCTTCCGATCGACAAGCCTGGCGTCTTACCCGCTGAGCCACCACGCCCTTTTTTTTTATAAATAATAGGTCTAGCTTTTTTCTTGAATTGAAGAAAATCCTTCCATGATCCCTGATTCCCTGCTGCAATTCAGAAAATGCCAAATGTTAGCATGTTCCTGGCTGACTCACCTGCTCAACTGAGGCTTTTCAAGTATTTGCTCATACTTTTACACTCCTTTTTTTACACTTTTTTAATACTCCTCCCCCCCCCCCCCCGTAATGGGAAATACTGGCATTTGTGAACTTGTTCATAAAAGATCTGAAGTTCAGGAATGTTTTTCTTGCAACTTTTGGCTTGTTCCCAGGTAGTAGCAAAAATGAGGATGTTGGGAAAAGAGTGGAGACAGTTTTTGTAGAACCATAAACAGATTAGGCCTGGGTCCTTCTTACAAGCAGTTAAGGGGAGAGTTTTCATGAAATTCCCAGCTATGAAGCTGAGTAGTGATGGATTTCAGGCGATAGAATCTTTGTCTTGTGCAGCAAGGAAACCGTGAGGTGGTGTTTCAGTAAGAGATGAGTTCTTCCATCAAAGTCCTCTTTTCATCCAGCTCTTGCCATTGCTTTCTAGTGAAACCTGCCTTCTGTTGTATGAATCTCATATTTATTGACGGGGTTTCCTTTTCCTAGGAAGAAAATTAGGCGTTTAATTTTCTCATCATCTCCCCTCTTGAGGATGAAGTGGTCAGAACAGCAGGTTCTGCCTGGAGGGCTGTGTTTGTTCTGCTGGTCCAGCCATTGAGAATCTGAAGCAGCTGCCAGGCTGCGTTCCCAGCCGAGATCTGGTCTCTCATTCTTTATTTCGCAGCCAGGCTGCTCTTACACAACGCTGCTCCCAGGTTCGGCTTATGGTCAATCACTCACACACTCACAGACTGTTGAGGCACGCGGATCTGTCTGCCCCTCGTGCTTTCTACCTGGGTTTTCCAGATAGGTGCGGCTTGAGCAGACAAGACACACAGCCCTGGTCAACAGCCGGGGAAATAATTAGGATTACACACACAAATAACTTCCAACCGAACACTGAGGCACAACAGGTTCTTTGTAATACACGGAGACCCAGTGAATTTAAAGTAACAGCAAAACTTTACTGGTTGCAAGGTACATTTGCTCTTTCTCACACACACACACAGACAGACATACACACACACACACACACTTACCCACGTCCTTCCAGCTAGGCTGCCAGGCACTAGCTAGAGGGACAGAAGCCGCCAAGTCTGGATCCAAGAACGACTCAAGGAGTGGGCGGGCTTTGAGACCCCTTTTATCCCCAAAAGTTCTTGCCTTGTTGATTCACAAGACTGGCAGTTACTTTTGCCTTGTTAATTTATAAACCTAGTAGCTGTTGATGGATTTGGGGTGGGGGTTTGTGCTCAGGCCCATCTTCCTCTGTCTGGTTCAGGTGACATTTTTCCTTTTGTTTCCTTAACTACCTGCTTCCTTCTTATCTACCTCCCAAAAGGGATCCCATAGACAAGATTCCTGGCTTTGTCCTCTCTGTGTGTACGTGCCTGCTTCATCTTTATGATATGGCAGCTTCAGCCTAGTCTCACACTGCTACTTCAAACAATCCGAGACTTGGAAATCATGAGGGCTGCAAAGCAAGATAGAAACATAGATAAATGGACCGAGACAGAGAGATTATCAGGTGTTTATGCTTTCATGGAATTAAAATCCTGGAAGTCAGACAGGTTTATATTGACAAAAAACTAATGTCAGTCTCTGGTGCCGAAAGAAGGGAAGGGAGGGCTCAGCCGGCAGGAGGAGGAGAGGGTGCAGCAAGACAGGCGGGGGAAGGTGGGCCAGGCCCTGGGGAGGGAGCTCCGGGCGGTCTCTGGAGAAAGGCCTCAGATGACCTGCCAGGTCCATGGGGCCCGAGGGGTTCCCTGTGTTGAGACGTGCTCCGCTTCGGTGGTTGAGTGTGCCAAAATAGCCTGCTTGCGACTAGCCCAGCTCACAGCCCCTCCCGCAAAGAAAAACACATCCCCACTAGTGGATTTGCGATCAGTTGCATTCTCTGCCCAATCTGCATCGGTGTACCCCACTAGTTCAGGAGAATCAGTTGCTGGCAGCTTAAGCTTCAGGTCTGCAGTCCCCTTCAGGTATCTTGCCACCTACTTAATGCCTGTCCAGTCCCTCTGGGTGGGTGCGCTGGTCTTTCTGCAGAGGATCCCCACTGGAGTTGAAATATCTGGCCTCGTTGTGGTGGACAGATATAACAGCTTCCCAACAGGCAGAGCACAGGCACAGCACCCACCCTTGGTGCTACCCCCCCTCTCCCATCCATGATGTGTCTGGGGGTCCAGGAAATGTAGACAAAGTGAGCCCCTGACAGGAGAGTTTTCGGTGGCCAGACATCTTCCACTCTGCCCTTGTGAAGATGAACAAGCAGCACTTCCCTCCCAACTGGGTAGGTTGGAGAATCCATATGAATGACCGAGACTTATTCCAGGCTCCTGCCAGTCAATCAATATATGGAAGTAACACTGATAAGAGAGAAGTTACCAGAGGGAGATTCTTATTCATGAGACACATTTTTGTGCATCTTTGCAAGCCTGACTGTAGCTGTGCTCCGACTTGGCTCTGGGGAGTAGAAATATCGTTGAATGAAAGAGCTGGAACGGCCCTTGGAGGTCACCTGGTCCAGTGCAGCCCAGTGCAGCAATTCACGGTTTCCCCAACAGATCCCCTATCCAGGCTCTGCTGAAACTCCTCCAGGGAAGGAGTATTTGCTTATTTGTTATTAAATTTCTATCACCGCCCATCTTCCCCCAAAGGGGAACTCTCCACTACTATTAGTATCCACCACCTCCAAAGGAAGTCTTTTCCCTTGTTAAACATCTCTTGCTGTTAGGAAATTCTTTTGATGTACAACCAAAATACATTGCCATGTACCTTAAACCTGTTGTTTCTTGTTCTGCCTTCTGGAACAACTTTGAACAAGTCTACCCTGTTTTCTTCATGGCAGCCTTTCAATACTTGAAGACAACTATCAGGTTTCCCTGCAGCCTTCTCTTCTTCAGGCTAAAAACACACAGCATCCCAACCATTCGGCATCATTTTCCCTTCCAAGACCAAAAGCCCTTATCATCTTTGTTTTTCTCTTTTGGGCATGCTCCAGTTTGTCAGAATCTTTCCTAAAATGGGGTGTCCAGAACTGGACACAATATTCCACTGACCAGCACAGAATAGAAATAAACCATGATTTCCCTTCATCCTGACACCATGTGTCTGTTGATGCCACCTAGGATTGCATCTTTTGTGTTTGTTTTTTGAACTGAACTGTACCTCCCAGTTGACTCATCCTCAATGTATTTATTTGTTGGATTTACATGCCACGTTTCATTCCGGAGGTCAAGGTGGCACACCTAGTGCTGTGCCCTCCTGTTATGTCCACAATAACAACCCTGTGGGATAAATTGGGCTAAGAGAAACTGATCCAAAGCCACCCAGAGAGCTTCCATGGCTGAGTGTGGACTTAAAACTGGGTCTCCCCATTCCCAGAAAATTCACCACATTCATGTCTTGGGTCTATAAAGTCACCCAGCTCCTTTTTGGCAGTGCTGCTCCCTAGTAGGGTCTCTTCCCATCCTATAGTCAAACCTGTCCCAGTTGAAATTTATCTCAACAGTTTGGCCCATTGTTCCAGCTTTCAAGATCTTCTTTTACTGTCCCCTGCCCCCTGCCCCCCTGCATCTTCGTGTTGATAACAACACTGATAACAATATTTTCTAACCCCTCATTCAAGTCATTTCTAATATGTTGAACAGTACTGAGCCTAGGATGAAGACATGAGTCCACCACTCAATACTTCCACACATCTCACTCGCTGGATCATCACCTTGTTGTGGTGAGTGGGCTTGTGTGTTCCCAATGAACCCTGTGAGCGAAGCCGTCGGGAGTCATGTACTCCTGGTAGGGTCACCCATGGCGGTAAGGTCCAGGGGGAGGAACCAGACAAAGAACGATCCAAGAAAGTCCTCAACGGCAGAACAGGCGGAAGATAACAAGGTGTATTGTTACAACGGCTGCGAAGGTGGATGAAGGCTGCAGCAGACAAAAGGTCACCAATTGTCATGGTATCCATGCCATTGGATTAGAGCCTTTTTCTGTGAAGGTTGTGTGCTGATCGTTGTGCACCGATCTCCACGTATAAAACAAATTCACGCACAGGCGTCTTCCAACCACACCAAACCCAAAACAACCAAAAGTCCCATGGCGACTGACGAATGGCAACGGGGGCAGGACTGTGAAATCCGGAAGCTCCTAGTCATGGACCAGCACATGGGCGGTGGATACGGATTCAGTCGCCCTGACTCAAGGATCGAGGCAGTTGAGTAGTTTGGCAGCTGTATCCACGACTGAGCAGCCCTATTTAGGATCCACTCTGCTCACCCCATATGGGGAGGGGGCTAGAAAAGGTGCCCTAAACATAGTCTGCCTCATTTTCTCCCTGACTGGATTACCGCGACCAGTGGGGTCACCATATAGCGGTCGTAAAAAACACATGAATTTTGGAACATGGAATATACGGACACTGCAAGACAATATGGATAGTGAATGACCTGAACGTAGGACTGCCATTATTGCAAGGGAGCTGAGACGTTTTAATATCGATATAGCAGCACTCCAAGAAACTCGAAGAGCAGGAGAAGGACAGTTGAAGGAAGAAAAAGGAGGTTATACCTTCTTTTGGAAAGGACTGCCTGAACAAGAACGACGAATACATGGGGTAGGCTTTGCTATCAAAAACGACATTGTGAAGCTCTTGTCAGAAGTTCCCACTGGGATTAACGAACGACTCTCAACTCTGCGAATAAAACTCGCCAAAAACCAACAGGCAACTATCCTAAGTGCTTACGCACCAACACTAGATGCAGATGAGGATATCAAGGAAAAAATTTATACCCAGCTGGACACCATCTTATCAGAGTTACCAAAGGAGGATAAAATTATCCTCCTGGGCGATTTCAATGCAAGAGTTGCGCGTGATTTTGATTTGTGGCCAGGGATCATTGGGAAAGAAGGAGTTGACAACAGCAACACTAATGGAATCTTACTTCTGACTAAATGTGCAGAGCATAACCTTGTCATTACTAACACACTCTTTCGCCAGAAAAATAAATTTAAAACATCATGGAAGCACCCACGGTCGAAGCACTGGCATCTTTTAGATTATGTAATTGTCCGTGCTAGAGATCGCTATGATGTACTTCTCACCAGAGCCATGACGAGCGCCGATGACTGCTGGACAGACCATCGATTAATTCGATCCACGATGGCCATAAAGATTGTCCCTCATCGTAGGCTCCAAGGAAGAAAACCAAGGCATAAAATGAATACACTGGCCCTTCAAGATCCTATTAAACGAGCTTGCTTTCAATCAACTCTCAAGGAACATCTGCCTATGGAACCTCCTGAAAATGTTGAGGAACACTGGACTAAATTGAAGACTTCTATTATTTCAGCCTGTGAACAAACTATCGGATACCAGACTAAGAGACATCAGGACTGGTTTGATGAGAACGATAGTGAGATTGAACATATTATTGACAAGAAAAGGAAAGCCTTCCAGATATGGCAAAAAGATATTAACTGTGCCGTTAAGAAAAAAATCTACGCCAGTGCAAAGGCAGAAGTCCAAAGAAGAACTAGAGAACTTAAGAACCTATGGTGGATAAAAAAAGCCCAAGAAACCCAACATTTTGCAGATGCTCATGATGCACGGGGCTTTTTTAATGCCATAAAGGCCATCTATGGACCAACAAACCATGGTACAAATCCCTTACGCTCAGTAGATGGTGCTAAACTTCTAAAGGACAAAGAGTCTATTGCACTGCGCTGGAAAGAGCATTACTACAATCTCCTTAATCGTCACTCTACTGTGGCTGATGAAGTCTTCTTGCAAATCCCGCAAAAACAAATAAGAAATGAGCTTGCAGTACCCCCTAGTTTGGAGGAAGTCAGCAAAGCCACTAAACAAATGAAAAATAACAAAGCTAATGGACCTGATGGGATTCCTGCTGAAGTCTTTAAAGAAGGCGGGCCTGAACTTACACAACAACTTCATAAGCTCATCGAAAAAATCTGGATGAGGGAGGAGATTCCAGCAGACTTTAGAGATTCCATAATTATCACTCTCTTTAAAAAGGGTGATAGAACAGACTGTGGAAACTATTGAGGCATCTCCCTTCTAGCCACAGCAGGCAAAATCCTGGCAAAGATCATCGCAAACCGTCTCCTATCTGTATCAGAAGACATCCTCCCTGAAACGCAAAATGGTTTCCGCCCTTCCAGGGGAACAGTGGATATGATCTTCAGTGCACGACAGCTTCAAGAAAAATGCAAGGAGCAAAACCGCCCTCTGTACATGGCGTTTATTGATCTGACTAAAGCTTTTGATACTGTAAATCGTACTGCTCTCTGGACCATCCTTCTGAAAATCGGATGCCCTGATAAATTTGTGAACATCTTGCGGTTACTCCATGACGACATGATGGCAACAATCCTGAATAACAATGGCTCTCAAAGCGATCCATTTAAAGTGGAATCCGGCGTTAAACAGGGATGTGTTATTGCTCCAACCTTATTCGCTATCTTCATCGCTATGATTATGCACCTTGTTGAAACTTCCTACTGGTGTAGAAATTATATATCGAACAGATGGAAAGCTTTTTAATCTTAGTAGGCTGAAAGCAAAAAATAAGGTAATTGCAACTTCTGTTATAGAACTTCAATATGCTGATGATAACGTAGTCTGTGCACACTCCGAGGAAGATCTTCAAACTATCCTAAACATCTTTGCAGAAGTCTGTAGCTTGAATCATGTCAACTGGATTTCTATTTTCTTAGTAGAAACGTTTCGCTCCTTATCCAAGGAGCTTCTTCAGTCTGAGCAAAGTTGGTAAGGGAATCCTAAATATGTTCCTAGGTAGCTGTGTGACCTTACACCTGGGGCTAGGTCATGGTTATATTGAGATGTAATTTTTAAGTCCTTTTATCATCTAAAGGAGGGTCGTTAAAATCACCATGCTGCTGTTGAGCTTCTGAAATGGTCTTAATCTTCCTAGGCACAGAAGACAAAACGGGGAGGAAGATGGGGGAGAGTTTGTGCCTGAGGCCCCCACCTCTATTCAAGGAAGGATTTTCCAAGTTGGCATAAATGGATTCCTTGACCCCTCTCTCAAACCACCTATCTTCTTTGTCTAAAATGTGAACATTAATGTCCTCAAATGAGTGTCCTTTTTCTTTTAGATGAAGATAAACTGCTGACTCTGGTCCTGTGGTGTTATTTCTCCTGTGTTGGGCCATCCTCCTGTACATAGGTTGTTTGGTTTCTCCAATGTAGAGTTCAGAGCACTCCTCACTGCACTGGATTGCATAAACTACATTGCTTTTCTTGTGTTTTGGAGTTTGATCTTTGGGGTATACAAGCCTCTGTCTCAGTGTGTTGGTGGGTTTGAAATATACAGGTATGTGGTGTTTGCCAAATATCCGTTTTATCTTTTCAGACACGCCAGCCATGTAGGGAACGACCAGGTTCTTTCGTTTACTCTGAGTCTCAGCCCTATCTGTCGCTGTTTTAGGTCTGGTAGATTTAGATTTGGTGAAGGCCCAATTTGGATATCCACAGGCCTTCAGGGCTGTTCTCAGGTGCTGATTTTCATTCTTTTTGGAATCCATGGAGGTGGGGATGGTTTCTGCTCTGTGTGACAATGTTCTGATGACTCCTAGTTTGTGCTGCAGTGGATGGTGGGAGTCAAACATCAGATATTGATCTGTGTGTGTGGGTTTCCTGTAGATCCCTATTTCTAGCTTGCCACCGGTCCCAATGAGGACTTCACAGTCTAGGAATGCCAGTCTGTTGTCCTTGGTGTCTTCTCTGGTGAAGCTAATGTTGGCATCTATAGTGTTTATATGGTCCGTGAAGGCCTGTACTTCCTGGGCCTTGATTTTGACCCAGGTGTCATCCACATACCTAAACTAGTGGGTGGGCACCGTTCCCTGGAATGTGTTGAGTGCTTTCTTCTCCACTTCTTCCATGTATAAATTGGCCACAATGGGTGACACAGGAGAACCCATGGCACAGCCGTGTTTTTGTCTGTAAAAGTCACCTCTGTATGTGAAATAAGTGGTGTTAAGACACAGGTCCAGAAGATGGCAGATCTGGTTTGGGTTGAGATGGCTTCTCCTTTCCAGGGTGCTGTCCTCTTCTAATCTCTTCCTGACAGCGGATAGAGCATGAGTGGTGGGGATGCTGGTGAAAAGGGAGGACACATCAAAGGAGACCATAGTTTCATCTGTATCCAGTTTCAGGATCTTTGCTTTGGAAACAAATTCTTCCGAATTATGGATGTGGTGTTCAGAGTGTCCAACTAGAGGTGCTAGTATGGTAGAGAGGTGTTTGGCAATGTTGTATGTTACCGAATTGATGCTGCTGACTATGGGTCGGAGGGGTGTTCCTTCCTTGTGGATCTTAGGAAGTCCGTAGATGCAGGGGATGGCTTCTCCAGGATACAGACGGTGGTAGGTAATCCTATCGATGGAGCCATCATGTTCCAATTGTTTCAAACTGTCTATTGCCTTTTTCTTGTAATTGTTGGTGGGGTCTCTTTTCAGTTTTTCATATGTATGGTGATCCTCCAAAAGTGAGGTAATTTTATTGTGGTAGTCTGAGGGAGAACAGTAATCCCTGAGTCAACACAACCATAGTGGGGGTAAGTGGTATAGAGGAATTTGGGAGATAGTGCAGGAGGCATCTGAGTTGATGAGGTAGCCCACAGCACATCTTAGAAGCTTCTGATGCCACACATGGCCGTTGGGCTGCCCACACATGCACTAACCTTAAGAACAAAGAAATGGACCAATGATCAGATTAAGGAAAGATCAAGACCTCTACCTAGCAATGGACATTTGTGGAGAAGCTGAATTTTAGGGAAACTGGCTTACTGTCCCTAGTTTTTTCCCTGCAAAAACCCTAGGACATTCTGGGCAGGCTACATGTCCATTCAATGGGTATACCCTCAGGACATTAGACCCACATGATGTTAAAAGCAACAAATGGCTGCGCGTCTTCACATCCCATTTCCCAAGAATTACTGGGATGCCGCCTAAGGTAAGAACGTTAAGTGGTAACCCTAACCCTCAGTGTATGATGTATGTATATAGCGTATGATCAGACAGAGAAGATAGGTGGTTAGAGAGAGGGGTCAAGGAATCCATTTATGCCAACTTGGAAAATCCTTCCTTGAATAGAGGTGGGGGCCTCAGGCACAAACTCTCCCCCATCTTCCTCCCCGTTTTGTCTTCTGTGCCTAGGAAGATTAAGACCATTTCAGAAGCTCAACAGCAGCATGGTGATTTTAACGACCCTCCTTTAGATGATAAAAGGACTTAAAAATTACATCTCAATATAACCATGACCTAGCCCCAGGTGTAAGGTCACACAGCTACCTAGGAACATATTTAGGATTCCCTTACCAACTTTGCTCAGACTGAAGAAGCTCCTTGGATAAGGAGCGAAACGTTTCTACTAAGAAAATAGAAATCCAGTTGACATGATTCAAGCTACAGACAATTCCACCTGGATGACTGAGAACCTTCATAGACATCTTTGCAGAAGCATATGAAAAACTCGGCCTCTCGATTAACATTAAAAAAACCAAAGTGCTTTACCAGCAAATTCGAACCAATCCCTCTGCAGCGCCATCAATCCAGCTTAAAGGCGTGTCACTAGAAAATGTCGATCACTTTTCTTATCTCGGCAGCCATCTATCTACAAAAGCCGACATCGACGCTGAAATTCAGCATCGCCTGAGCTCTGCGAGTGTAGCTTTCTCCCAAATGAAGCGTAGAGTGTTTGAGGATCGGGACATTCGCAGGGAGACCAAAATGCTTGTTTACAAAGCCATTGTACTACCAACCCTTCTGTACGCCTGTGAAACATGGACCCTCTACAAACGCCACCTCCAACTTCTTGAAAGATTCCATCAACGCTGCCTCCGAAAAATTCTGCAAATTACTTGGGAAGATAGGCGGACTAATGTTAGCGTATTAGAAGAAGCGAAAACCACCAGCATTGAAACAATGATCATCCAACATCAACTTCGCTGGACCAGTCATGTTGTTCGAATGCCTGACCATCGTCTTCCAAAGCAGCTACTTTACTCCCAACTTAAGAATGGAAAACGGAATATTGGTGGACAGCAAAAGAGATTCAAAGATACTCTCAAAGCTAATTTTAAAAAATGTAATATCAGCATTGAGAACTGGGAAGCCCTAACTCATGAGCGTTTCAATTGGAGGTCATCCTTTATTAATGGCGCTATGGACTTTGAAGAAGCACGAGTACAGGGCGAAAAGGAGAAAAGAGCTAAAAGGAAGGCACGTCAGGCAAACCCTCATCATGACCGTCTCCCACCCGGAAACCTATGCCCCCATTGTGGGAGGTTGTGTGGATCCAGAATTGGCCTTTATAGCCACTTACGGATCCACCGTTAAAATTTTACCTTTGGAAGACAATCTTACTCGGCTACGAGTGATCACCAATGAGACTTCCACCCATCTTGTTGCAGAGCCATTGATGGACACTAGTTGGGTGTGATGGTTCAGCTTGGGGCTGTTTTCTGTTTTGTCTAACAAGACTTGGCCTGAGCCACAAAAATATTGTGTCAAATGCAAAACTCCTTGGAGGAACGCCTCTTTCCGGGACCTTTAACCTCTGGTGACAGGAGTGTCTCAACCAAAGAGTACAGGTAGTCCTCAACTTACAACCATTTGTTAAGCAACCATTCAAAGTTACGACAGTGCTGAAAAAAGTGACTTACGACCGGTCCTCGAACTTACGACCATCACAGCGTCCCTGCGGTCATGTGATCAAAATTCAGGCGCTTGGCAACCGGCATGTATTTACAATGGTTGCAGCATCCCAGGGTCATGTGTTTGCCATTTGCAACTTTCCCAGCTGGCTTCTGGGAAGCAAAATCAATGGGGGAAGCAGAATTCATTTAACAACCATGGCAAAAAGGTCATAATGTTGGGCTTGACTCACTTAACGACCACCTTGTTTCGCAAAGGAAGTTCCGATCCAAGTGTGGTCATGAGTTGAGGACTACCTGTAGTGCTTCCCGATGAGCCACCTCCCCCCATGTTGGTACAGACTCAGTGTGAAGGAAAAGCAACTGAGCTGTCCAGCTTATTCACCCATCTGACAGGAAGAGAGCCTCCATGTTTTGCTCCAGACTTCAAAAGGATATGTATCCATCCCTTGTCAAGGAAACCCACATTTTCTGTAGGATCCAAGGTTTGCTTTGCCCCCTGAGTCTCCCCACCCACCACCAGTTTACTTCTTGCAAGAATCTCTAATGGATCATCAGTTCTCGCCCCCGCCCTGACAGCTGCAACCCTCCCTGTCCACATTCTGCATGCATCGCAGCCAGAAAGATTTCAAGGGCTGAATGAACATTGTCATTGTGTGGCTTTCTAGGAATTCTGTGATTGTGTTCATAGATAGGAAACTGCACAAAAAGGGGTCTTGATACAACTATGATTACACAGTGAACGCTGTGAATACTTTCCCCACTGGCTCACTAGTGTACAGGGATACATCAGGAATGTAAATCAAGGGAGGGATTGTGCAATTCAATGAGAAGAAAAACCCCACCCTGAAGTTTGGAGGGAAAGGAGAAGTTGGCCATTCCTCCAGTGCGTGACGCGGGCTGAGTCCAAGTGGGGAAAGCATTCTTTTATTCAACTCCTCATCTTCCCACTCCTCCTTTCGGCATTCTCAGTGCCTTCCTTGAATGGATACTGCTTGCTTTGCTTTTCAGGGATGATAACTTGGGCACGCAACCCACAACTGCCGCATGGAGTCCTAGAACGAAAGAAGAGGAGCGGGCAACCACGGATCCAGAGTTGTGCCTGCCAAGAACCAGGGTCTGTGTGCATGGGGCGGGGGGTAGGAATTGGGCCAGAGGTTGTGGCTTTGAGGCGGCAGCTGGGATCTCCGGAGCGCTGGAGCCCAGGGAGGTGTAGGCAGAAGATGCTGCATCCCGTCTCTGGGCTGCGTCCAAAGGCCAGGAAGGAGGGGCTTTTCTCACCTAGTAAACGCTGCCTTCCAACGGCAGGAGAAGTGAGAAGTGGCGTGCACTGGGGGTTGGTGGAGGGGAGAAGTTCCTGATTGATTAACACTCCTTTGGTGGGTGTTCAGCAGGCCCTGTAGCCTGCCGGTGACCCCAGCAGGGGGGGAGCGTTCCCTTCTTCCAGCCCTTTCGGCTCAGCCCCGTCTCCCTCCTGTGGCCTCTCTCCCTCCTCCATCGCTCATCAAGCTGCTGCTGACTCAACTCCCCCCAGCCTTTCCCGCTGAGGGGAGGGAAGAAACCTTATTGCCAGGAAGTGAGGGGGGAGAGGGTTCTTCTAATGGATCCCCAGAAAAGGAAAAAGGGGGAGAGAGTGAGAGCACATCAAGCAATGTCCAATATCCCCCACCCACCCACCCACCCCAGCATGGCTCCCCTGGGGGTTTCTTCACGCTTCCCCTTCCTGAGGAAAGGGAGTTTTGCAGCTGAGCACTCTCTTTCAGCCCCGCTTCCCCCTGCCTTTCCTCCCTTCAATGCCTCTTCCGTCTAACCCTCCCTTCAATGCATTGCTCCTTCCAGAGAGCAAGCTCAGGATCCGGAGCCAACTGGAGGCAGCCTCGTTTTCGGCACCAGGCTGGTCGATGGCCGAGCTCAGCCTCCTGGGTGAAGAAGGGTCCTTCCTGCCCTCCAAGTTCCATGGGTCCATCAGAGAGACCCACGAGGCAGGACGGCTCTTTCCAGGACAGGTCTTCCACCAAGTCCTCCCAAGGTCTCATGGAGCATGTCAGTCCTTCCACCATGAGGAGAAGCTTGAGTCTCTGGCCCTGCCTGTTCAGTGAGGCTGAGGGCAAAATGCATGGCCAAATGACCAACTAGAAGTCATGGAACCACAGGCAGGAGGTGGTCCCTAACGGACCTTGCTGCAGCTGAAAAAGCTGGACAGGCGTAGGCCCCATTAGTAGATCCTTGGGAAGGGAGACCACCAGGAAATGTCAAGCCTGTGCATTAGACTGAGAGGTTGAAAAGAAGGTAATGGCAAGTCACTTTCTTATTGTTGTCAAGAAGACACAACATGAATGTATTCTTGGGAATTATCAAGCATTAATCAAAATATGTGGGGAACAATCCTTGTCCATGGCTTTTCCCAACCTCAGTCCACTGCTTTTGGAGTCCTGCCCCTGGATTACCATTTTGCTTTTAATTTCCAGCAAAGCAATTGGGGTGAGGCATTTGCTTTCATGCACATGACAGAGTTTTTCTCTCCCTCACGGGAATGTCGGACCTGAGGGGCTCCGTTGTTGCTAAATGTTCTTTAAGGACAGCTCTGTAAGGTGCAGCCTTCCTCTCATGCCTTAACCAACCAACTTCAGGTTTTTCTGATTTGACATGATAGTACAGTGATTCCTAGTTTCTCCTGATAAAACCTTCCTGTCTGCACAATTTGCAGCATTTGGGTGGTAACCACGGTGATAGCAGGGGCTCGGATTTGCCTAGTTCCTATTGACTTTGGGCCGCAACATACACACCTGCATGTTTCGGCCCTGGACAATGCCTGCGGGGTTTAAAGAAGGGTGGCTGTGCCTTCTCTTTTGCTAAGTGACCCCATCAGAAGGTATGCTGTTTATAGGTACGTACACCCTGGAGTAATGCAAACTCTCCGTGCTTATTTCCTTCAGCAAAGTGATAGATGCTGCAGGTTTTGACTGCTTATCTGGAAGCAGGAGGAGCAGACAGGACGAGCCACAATGGCATGACAGGAAAATCAGGGTGTCTGTCAGCAGTTAGAGAGAGGGAGTGGGAGCGCAAGAGAGGGAGAATCCACAGATTTTCTGCAGGATGGGTGACAGCAGCCGCCCCTAATCCATGGGGTGAGTGGGCACTTCCTGGTAAGGCCGGAGAGGCAGAAAGCCCCTACCTACCCTGCAGATCAGGGTCTGACCGATGGCTAAGCCCATCGGTCTAGCCATGGGTCAAAACTCACCTCCTCTGACAGCCCCAGCCCACACTAGCAGAGCAGCAATGGGCGGACGCTTCTCCTGCCAGCAGGAAATCCCTCGCTGCTCTCCTGAGCTCGTCGCCCGTTAAAGCTACTGGGCAGCCCCTCTCGCCAGCCCCCTTGCTGTGGCCCGAGCATAGACGCCTCGGGTGACGGGGCAAGAGAGGCCTCCTGCCTCATAGGTCCAAGGAGCCCGCTCAGCTCCCTGGCTGAGGAGCCCTGTGACTTTTCAAAACTCTACCCCCTTGCATCCTCTTCCTGCCACAAAGCTCAGTTTCTGCGTAGCCATCACTCAGGCAAAGGTCAACCGTCTTTGAGTAAAGATTGGTGCAATTCTGGGGGGTGTCAACGGTTGAACATCATCATGCTGCTTGCCCTTCCTCAAGCAATGGCCTTTCTTTCGCCTGGAGAGAACCACTGCTGAGCCTGGGAAATCAAGAGGTAAATCCAGCCTGGCCATTATTCCTGAAAATGACTCAGACACCCCCCACCCCAAAAAAACCCCCAACACCCTGCTGTATGAGTGATGGAAAACTGTCCTGGGTTGTAAAGACAATTTTTGTTAAGTGCCAACTTAAATCCCTACATGACAAATCCCATGAGGAAAGCTTGAACGAATAGGAGATGTTTATACTAGAAAAAAACAAATAGATTAAGGAAGGATATGCTGACATTTCTCAAATGTTTAAAAAAGAAAAGAGAGCAGAAGAAAAAGAGAGAAGGGGGGAAAAGAGGTTGGAGATTTTAAAACTTTGTTAAGTTTAGTTGGGCTTACATGACAGTTTTTATGTGCCTGCCTTTAAATGGCAGGAATTCTTCCCCCCGTTTCAGCTGAAGGAAGCTCTGGGACCACAGAAAGGGTTGGGGAGGTTGCACCCCCACAGTGTGGGCCCAACCCAGGCTCCTGGAGCTGCTTTCCAGTTTACCACCTATTGGAGGACCACCAAGGATCCCTGCCTTCTCCCACCTTTCACGCACGGGGCCATTCCCTCACTGATCTGTCAGTAAAGAGTTGCTTATATTAAAACTTCACTGCTGCTTCATTTCAGCTTCATTATCTCTTTGTGAAGATGCAACCACTGCATCTTCTCGGCATTTATTATAAAAGTAAGACAACTAAACCAATTTTCCAAGTTAGTGAAGAGCATCACCATTAATTCAAATGTGTCTGCAAGTTGTGTGATGTTTTTAGTTCCTGTTGACAAAAAATAATAAACCAGAGCATGTTAAATGCAAATCACTCTCAGTTTTATTGAACTTTGATTGATCAGAAAAAGGCCTCTTTGAAAAATCACCTATAGTATATTAAATTGCTACGAGACTCAAACAAAGTATAAAAAGCTACAGCTGGTACAGAATGCAGCCGCACGGGCAATTTTAGGTGCACCAAGATCAGCACACATAACACCTTTGCTCCACGAGCTGCACTGGGTGCCGGTTTGCTTCCGGGTCCAATTCAAGGTGTTGGTTATTACCTTTAAAGCCCTACATGGCATGGGGCCAGGATACCTGAGGGACCGTCTTATCCCCATAACATCGACCTGCCCCACCCGATCGTGCAGAGAGGGCTTGCTACGGACCCCATCAATAAAAAAACTCCATTTAACGGGGTCCAGGAGGTGGACCTTCTCTGCAACGGCGCCCGCCCTTTGGAATATCTTGCCCCCAGAGTTGAGGCGGGTTTCCTCCCTCCCAGCCTTCCAGAAAAATTTGAAAACCTGGTTCTGCTGCCTAGCATGGGAGGGGAAAGGTAATAGCTCCTCCTGGGGGTGTATATTGATAATTGTAATTTATATTGTATTTAATCCTATTTTTTATTGTAAACCGCCCAGAGTCCCCCGTTGGGTGAGATGGGCGGTCATATAAATTTAAATAATAAATAAATAAATAAAATCTGAGTTGTTTTAACAAGGATCTGGTTGAGCGCAATGAATTTCTATTTGGTGACCAAGAAAAGTTTCTTTAGATGAATCTTAGCTGAGGACCATCAAGTTTTAAACTTCCTCACAATACTGAATTCCATAGGGCTGCTGCCTGGGGATAAAATTAGGGAAGAACCTGTGTATGTTGCCTTGAGTTCTTAGATAAAAGGTGTAATATAAAATAAGTAAGTAAATATAGTTGTAAATATAGCTGTGGCCGGGTGGGACTTTGCACAGGTTCATCTTCTGTGCCAGTTGTGCCCTTTTCTTGACTGGGAGGCCCTTCAGATGGTTACTCACACCTTGGTCACCTCACAGCTAGATTATGGTCATGCAGTTTACATGGGGCTGCCCTAGAAGACCTTCTGGAAGCTACAGCTTGTACAAAATGCAGTGGCATGAGCAGTAATGGGCACTTCATGTATGCCCATCAATCACTGCTGCTTCACAAGCTTCATTGTTGCCAGTAGGCTGCTGGGTACAATTCAAGGTGCTGGTTGCCACCTATATGCCCTTCATGGCACAGGGCCTGGTTACCTGAGGGACCGCCTGTCTCCAACTGCTTCTGCTGCCCAGTACAGCCTGGCAGAGGGGGTTCGCTACAGGCCCTCTTATGAGATGGAGGAAGCGTGCCTTCTCTGTCGCAGCCCTCGCCTGTGGAACAGCCTCCGCCCAGAAATAGGGATGGCGCCTTCTCTCCTGGGGTCCCAGAAAGCCTGAAGACCTGGCTCTGTTCCCAGCCCTGTAGTTAATGCAGGGGTGATCTGTCGGTTGAGCCCGTGCCGTATTATTATTTTGCATTGTCTGAACCGTTTGTCGTTCCAGCTGTCTTACTCCTGGTTTTTTAATTGTTTTAACTGTTTTTATGGATTTTGTAAGCCGCCCAGAGTCTTCTGGAGTGGGCGACCATATTAAATTGAATAAAATAAAAAGGTTGGTGATGCAGATGCAGGTTACAGGTGAGACAGATTACAAGTAGCTTTTGTTGTTGTTGTTGTTGTTGTTGTTGTTGTTGTTGTTTATTTATTAAATTTATATGACCGCCCAACTCCCCCAACGGTTGTTGTTGTTACCATAGACCTGCACAGCTTTCCTCCTACGCTGTTCTTTGGAAATCCTGCTGCCTTCCTGAAGTAGCTTCAGAGGGATACTTCACACAGTTTATAGCAAAGTGATTCCCCTTTTCAAAGCTTTGCACAGCCTATAATTTGCAGTGGGACTGACCTATATTTGAAGGAACAGCCATGTTTGTCCTCAGTGTCCCTAAATTCTTGGGGGTTTGGATGGATTTTGCAGGAAACAGAACATTCAGGCTTTAATATGGCATGAAGTAGAAATTTCCACTCTTCTGCATGTAAAAGCATTAGAATCTGCAAAGCATTTTAAAGGTTTTTTAAAAAAACAAAAATAATCTTCCAGGGATTTTAATTTTGCAGCTGCCAGGAATTTTGTGGAGGGCACACTAACGCCCCAAATTAAAAGCAAAGAAATAATCTTCTGATTTACTCTATAGAGAGAGAGCCAGTGTGATGCAGGACCGGAAGGTGGGGCTGGACCAGGGAGACCAGGCCCAAGTCCACCCTCTGCCACCAGAGGCCTTGGCCGGTTCCTCTCGCTCAAACCAATCTGCCACCTTGAGCTCCTGCATGGCAGGAGATGTAAATGTTCTTGGTAAAGAAAGAAGCAAGAGGAAAGCCAGAATATATTAACAACAATAAAATGAAACTTTACAAAAACTGCAAATATTTAAGTAGTTCAGCCAGAATTATGAATTCTGAAAATCTTAAGGAAAAACCAAACTATTTCTTAAAAGAAAAATCTGTAGCTCGGGGGAATGCCTCCCTAACTTAACGTTACCAGGCACTGGCAGCCAAAAATCCCGATACAAAATAGGGGTAGACCGGCCACCTGGCCAAGGACACAGGATGCTACAGCTGGGGGGGGGGAGCATTGAGGTCGCTGGTCCAGCCCCTGCTCCCTGGATCAAAATTAAAGCCACACACACACACCCAGATTCTAGCCTAGCCTTCGCTTGAGCCCATCCAGCAGAGACAGCACAGCACCTCCCTGGATCACTAATTCCATGTAAAACCGCTGTTACCCTTAGGACGTTTTTTAAATACTCAACTGGAATTTGTCTTCCTGGAATTTAGGCCTTTCCTAACAGTCGGGGCAACATGTTCTCCACCAATCTGCCACTCATCAGAAAACACTACCAGGATAACCTTTGCTGACCCCCCTCCTGCCTCTGCTCTGACTGGCCACCAGATGGGGGACCTGATTTAGGCTCTGCGGGCACCTGAAGCCAGGCCACCCATCCAGCCCTCAGCCTTGGCTGCCATCTCTCTGGCTCAGCCCCAGCAGCAAACCACCCACCAATCACAACCCTCCAGGGAAGGGCGGACGGCGGGAACCAAGGGTTTGCCCCACTCCCCATCGAGGCCTGATTCCATGAAAGCAGATCCACAGGCAGCAGAGGCTCTCCTGCATCCCGGGCAGCTCCCGGTGCTGCGGGAAGGCAGAAGTTGACCCGCTTGCCAGCCCTTTACTCAGCGAGCTGAGCAGCAGTTTCCTGGAGCTGGGCCTGCACAGGAACCCGGGTATATCCCCCTTCCCCATGTGGCTGTTGGAGACGGCCAACATGGCTTCCTGCTTTTTCAGAAGACCGCTGGCTGCCCCACATTGATTGGTGCAGTGGAGGAGCCCCCTCTGACTTCCCCTTGAAACTTCACCTGCCCTGCATAGTCGCTTTGCTTTTCCTGCCTTTGTTTTAAACATGGCTTTAATGATCTTCTCACCGAGATGTAAGCCCTCGCTGAACAGAGGGCATGTGTGTGTTATGCCTGAAGCGGCAGAGAGTGGTCTCCTGCTGCCACTGCTGGCCGACTGCCCTTAGAGTGGCCCCGTCTCCAGGCTGGGGACCTGGTCAAGGAGAGAGCCAGAAGGTCCTGCAGGACCACTCTTCCACACCCCGTCACCCAGTGCCAGTGCCAAATAGTCAGTGATGTGTCCTTAGGAAAGTGCTGCAGCCTGTGGCCTCACTGAAGTGGCGAGTGTAACTGGTATTATGAGGGACGCTTTCAAGCTGCCTCCGGTCTGCATCACAGATGAGACAAGAATCAGGGCTAGGCCTTCTTTGCGCCATGGCTGGTGGCAAGTGGGAAAGGACTCTTAAAACCCTTTTCCATGTCCTGTACTCTGCACGGTTTCAGTCACTGTACTTTGTTGCTTAATGCCATACTTCACAACAGAAAACTGTTATCACGTCCAATCCTTTTACAGTGGAGAAATTGAACTGCTCCCCTTGTTGGATCCCTCCCCCCCTCCATTCAATCAGAATTTGCCTTCCTGTCATGTAAGTTGGTTGTTCTGGAATGAGGGAGGAGAGGTCTGGACTTCTGTGGGACACTCTTTCGGGTATTTGAAGAGGACTCTTATCTACCCCTTCTGGCCCCTTTTCTCAACACTCTTTCTTCCATGTTCCTTCTACCTCTCTTCATCATATTTAATTTTTGAAGATCATTCAGTGGCCTATTAGAACCAGTGAATGGAGCAGAGCTTAACGTTGTGTAAACTCATGCACAGAAAAAGGAATATTGTTTAAAAACACACCTGTGAGCACGTTAGAGAGATTCAGGCTCTTATTCTTACACTTTTAGCCCACCCAAGCATAAAGAAACACATGCTTAGACATTGCAGGTACAAAAAGTAAGTACAAAAGAGTTCTTACATTTATTTTGTCCAGGTACAACCATTTCAGTAGAAAATTGGTTTCAGTACTTCTTTCTGTTCCCTAAACTGTATACCTCTGGCCCTGTTTGCTGCCAGAGGGTGCGTGGAGAAAGGGGAAAAAGCCTCCTGAGTTGAGGCCTAGCACATGGCCTCTCCATGGAGGAGGTCAGGCATGTGCGTGCTTCCACAATGGAGAATCAGCGAGAGACAGGAAGTGGGAGGGGCAACAAGCAGTTTCCTCTAGTAGCACAGTGTTTGCCTCCTAGAGCGATCATTCATATGCTAATGAGGGATGCTTGATTTGCCAGATTACAACAGTTTTGAGGCCCCAATCATTCTCATTGCCCATCCCTGAAGCTGATAAACCTTCTTAGGGTGCAGTGCCTTGAGCTGGCAGGATCTGGCCAAAACAGAAAAAAAGCAGAACTACTACTTCTCATGATTTTGATGTTACCCGAGTTTATTGCTGATGTGGCAACGATCAAACAACCAATGCTATGTTTGTTTATGCAGCATTTTATTAGGGTCTACGCAATTCCTTTGCCTTATGTACTGCTGGCAACAAGGAATTTGGCAACTGGCCACTAAACTGTGGCAGCATACCCTCAGGGATATGTGGGGGCCGTATAAAGCATGTTCAGGGGCTATGCACACTGTAACAGCATCACAGACTTTCCTTCCATGTTTTGTGCTGGTGAACAAAAACTAGGAAGTAGAAAATAACTTGCAGGAGAAGATAGCTCTCAGGAGAAGATGAATAAAAAGCTGAAAAGTCAAGCAACAAATACGAAATAAAATAAACTGCCTGTGTTTTTACCATGGTTTGCTAAATAATACGTTACAGCCTATATAAGATTGAAGTGAAACAACGGGGGTAATTTCCTAAAAGGGCTTGGGACCAATTATCCCACACATTTTTTTTAAAAAAAGTATATACCTGTTACGTTATTGCTTCTGTCCTGATGAGGAGCATGCAAATATGTGTGTGAGATGCCATAACAGACGTTTTGTTCACTCCAATTTGTAGAGTTTGTAATGACCTAAAATAAAGAATCCTGGCTTAGAAAGCAGGGTGCTCAAGGACCTGAAAATGGATTGTATCTTTCTCGGGTGAGATTGGAAAATAAGGAACATAATAACAGGTCAATAAATGTCAGGCTGCACTTACTAGAAGAAAAAGACATGTTAGAACAACCAAGGAGCGACACTGATCTTGGTCCTGCTTGCTCTCTCTTTCTGCTTTCAGAGCAATGGATGCCCTTCTTGAGACCAAAGGGCCACAGGGAAACAAGAGGCCGATTAGACATGGAGTGGAGATGCTGCCTGTGGTGGATCTGGGGGGACCGTCAGGTGTTCAGGACAGACAAAGCGCTCCCCCAGGAAGGCCTGGCAGAGGGCGGTTGATCCTGGAAGGAAATCACTGCCCGTTTCAGTGTCTCTGGGGCACCAAAGATACTGAAGATTTTCTGCGGCAGATCTGAGCACCTCACAAAGCAACTTTTCTCAGGTTTCTCTGGGGAGAGGGAAATACTGTGATCACCTGATGTTTAATGTAGGACAGGCAGTCCCTCATTTCAGATCAGTCTCCATGGGACTCCTCAGCATTGTGAGGGTCCCAGTAATACAGTGATTTCATTATTTAAATGTACAGATTTGAGACAGATGTAAAAGGTTATTATTTAGAATGAGTTTCAGCTGATAAGATGATCTGGGGGACATAGGGACAGACTTGATGAGTCCTAGTTAGTGCTCCTGAATCCTGCCAGCCCCCATATCTATGTTCTGCTGGGGTGTCTGATCTTGGAACCTACAAAGCCAGAGAGACAGCTGGAACAATTTTGCTGTATATTTCAGAGTAAAAAGTATAAGGTACAAGTGTAGGATGTTGAAGAACTGGCTTGGGAGTAGGAGGTGTGAAAGGCATTTTATGTACTGTATTTGGCTGTCCTTGTTGACCACAGGATAAACATGTGCCAGCAGGGTGATGAAGCTGCTAAGAAGGCAAATGGTATTTTGTGAGGCATAGAGTCCAGGTTACAAGAAGACTGTCCGATTTCTCAAACCCCAGTTAGCTGAGCAAGATCTACAAAGCAAGAACCACACAAACCTTGGTAAGTTATCTTGACTGCTAGTCTTGGGATAAATACACAAACTTGAAACTGTAACAGGATTTTCCCTGCCACCTTATTATAAAGTTTATAAAAGTATCTTCAACTCACTTTAAATGCTTCTTGCCACTGGAGCTGAGTTGCCCTTTATGAGATAAGCTGCCAACCAACCCTCCCTTCTCTCCTTTGCTCTGTTTATGTCTCCTCTGCCTTCCATCCCTTTCCACAATCTCTCCAGCACTCTGCTCTGTCCTGACCAGATCCCATCTGGAGTCCTGTGTCCATCTCTTTTCACCACAATTCAAAAAGGATACTGACACATTGGAGCAAGTTCAAAGGAGGCTACCAAGATGGTGAGGGATCTGAAAACCAAGCCCTCCGAGAAGGACCAGGGTATATTGAGCCTACAGAAAAGATTACTGAGGGGTTTAAGATAGACGTCTTCAAATATCTGAAGGGTTGTTACAAAGAAGAAGTAGTGGATGTATTCTCTGTTGCCTCAGAGGGCAGAACAGAACCAGTGGATTAAAAACTACAAGGTAGCAGGCTCACAATACACATCTGGACGAATTTCCTCCTGAGCTGGCTGAGCTGTCAGTCAGCGGAATAGGCCGCCTAGCTGTTGTTGTTGTGAGTTGTTCTTTTCTGGAGATCTTTAAAGAGAAGCTAGACAGTCATGTGTAAAGGATGCTGTATTGGATCATGCACTGAGTATGCGGTGGACAAAGTGACCTCTGAAGTCGCTTCCAACCCTATGGTTCTATGAGCTCTGGGTGCTTCAATGGGCAAATGGGCTACTACAGTGTTGTTGGTAGAAGTATGAAAGCAAATGTGGCAGAGCACAGCATGGGGCCCATTGAAGAGCTGCACTCAGGGCTCATTCTTGGTCCTGGTGTGACAGGATCTCTGGCTGCTCCTGCCTGGACTGTGGTCTAGGCTCATTTATTTATTTATTTATTATCAATATTTATAACAGCCTAAAACTAGGAAGTGATGGAGCAGGGGGTCCTCATCACCACCACCCCCGAGGTCAGATTGGCTCCAACCCTGCTGGCCTTTCACAAGGCCCTGAAGACGCGGCTTTGCCAACAAGTGTGGGGACCAGCAGGTGGTGGAGCCAGTGCGGTGGTGGGACTGCATGTCTTGATGGATGCGGCGACCTCAGCTGTGAGTTTCATGTATTTGATTTTTTTAAAATATTCGTTTTATTTTTTTCTTGTTTTTAAATTGTTGTACTCAGAAATTAACGTAAATTGAGAATGCTACTACCAGTCTGTTGAGTCCCTATCAAGTAACTCCTAGCAAGAACACATGAACCTTGATTTGGCAAAATTGGACTGGTTACTTAGGAATTTCCAGATTAAATCCAAGATACTTATTTTGAAATTTTGAGAATGGCTTCCCCATATGTTACTGTCGAGGAACTCATCCAGGAACTTGTCCCTGATGGACTTCTGCTGGATGTGGTTTCAGAAAGAGGTCTGGCTGGAACTGACTAGGGCTGGGGCTTTTTCAATGGTAGCACCAACCCCATGGAACTCTGTTCACCTTGGAAGTTGGAGGCACCATCCCCAGCTTGTTTTAAAAAGAGACTGAAGGCTGACATTTGTATGCAAGATCTCTGTGCTGGGAATCTGTTTTAAAACTCTCACCTTGATTTGTTCTGTGTCTGAAGTTTTATATCATTAACTATCTTTACACTCTTTCTACTTATAGATGTTATAATTGGTTGGAAGTTTTATTATGCTTTGTGACTGTTGTATTTTATTGACTTTATTGACGACGTTAGTGATTTATATTGCGTACTGTTGCAGGCTGGTTTTTTCAGAACTGTGCAGGCTATACAACTGAGGAAGCAATTCATCCATAGCACAGCAAGAGGGAGGAGTGGCCAGTTTCCTCATGATGGCTGTAAGCCATCCAAGAGATTTTCCAAGGATACTTTGCAAAACATCTTCAGTAGGTTTTGCTTGACAATAAAAGACTGGGCGGTAGATAAGCCAGAACAGATTCCAAAATCAGTGGGACGTGTTTCAGACAAATGAGAACAATATTTAGGAACTGAAACCATTTAAATATTATGCTTTTATAACCACCTTAACACTTCAAAAGCATCTGGAACAGCTCAAAATTTCCCGGAATGCCTACTTCCCAGTCAGCCAAGGAAACCAGTTCAGCAGACACATGAGACTGGGAGATCTTCACTACAAAAGAGCCAAAACATTCATGGGAAACATGTTTCATTATCTGTTCCAGTCAACAGCCTCTATTTCAGAAAATGATTTGGCTTCCTAGATGGCCAGACATGGCAGACTCACTGGTTACATGTAGCTGGACGCAATGCGATAGATAGGCAACATTTAAAGAGGCCAAGTTACAGTATTGGCCCTTGGAAACAACCAGAATTCTAGGAGAATGCCGGAATGCAGTCTTCTGAGAAAAGGGAAACAAGAATACTGGTCGCTTATAAAAAATTCGATAGAAGTGATGACATAAACTGATAATGCATTGGAAACAAACAAACAAACAGCCTGATTCAAAATAACTTTTGTGGTGTTATGAGCTTTGCTGTGTTCTGGAAGGGTTTGTATTCGGGCAGTGCGAATCTTCAAGTAGGCTCCCCACCCTCCCCTCATCACTCTGTGGCACCAGCAGAAGCTGGAAGAAGTTCGGCATAGAAGTGCTGGGAAGCCTCTTCCAACTTTTGCAAGTGCTGGAAGCTGCCGAGGAGGGAAGGCCATCCCCCTGGAATCCTCTGGCGCTTGCAAGTGCCGGGAGAGGCTGGAGCTTTGAAAGTGCCGGAAGGTGCAGAGGAGATGGGGAAGACCACAGTCTCCTCTTTGGGCTTCTCCTCTAGCAATACTTGGAAGAGGGTTATGCACATGTGCAGTTCCTGCACAGAAAACATGTCTGTCACTGATGAGGGGAGATTTCAAACAACTTCATCCAAGAAAACGTTGCTGCCTCTTTGTCTCAAAAAAGAGCGTCACTCACGTGGCCTGCATGGTGCAAAGCTTTTCCTGAGGTGAATCCAAGTCCCCTAGTACTTACCTCGGTGGTATGTTGAGGATGTTTTGCATCATATTCTATTTTCTTGTCCCGGTTGACTAGTGAATTTGGTTGGCTTGATCTTCTGGGAAGTGGATATTCCAAGCCATCGTAAGGAAATACAAATGTTTTCCCCAGAACTGAAAGCAGGACATGATCCTCAGAGAGCTTTTGATTTTATTGGAACAAAGCCTTCCCCGTGTACACGACTGCTTATGTTCGCCTGCTGGATTGGGAAACGCTTGCCTTGTTCTGGATAGTTTTTGGATATTAATGGGTTAATAAAAATACCATATTTAAAGAATGATGTTAGCAATCTTTTCCCAATTGCAGTTCATATCCTCTGATGTTTGCTTACAGTCTTACTCTGATTTAACAATGATTTTCTATGCTTGCTCACCTCTATACATTTGTAACTTTGAGATATTTGTTCTTTCAGTTACTGAACAGTGAAAGGTCCAAGTGGAAAATCCTCTATATAGTTTTATCTCTTCTTCTTACAAAGTCTCATATGTGCACCATCATGAATCAGGTCACACATATGTCTTGGGGGTTGGGAATCGGCCTGTTCTATATGTTTGGAATTTGGTTTGAAGGGAGGAGGAAGGGAGGGGGGAGAATCGCAACTGGAAAAGAAACCAATCTGCCTGAATGCTCGTACCTCACCTTGGATCCTTTGTAGAAGGTAGGCAAGAAGAATAGCTCGCTAATGATTTTGAAGAAAATGAAGAACAAAGGAAATAACCTAGTTTACAATTATCCTTTGGTGACACAGGTAATTTTAACTGGGATTAACTGATCCAATCCCATAACTGAAGCCTACAGTGCAACTTGGGTATTACCACCATATGTGACTGGGGCAAAGGCAGTGGATGTGGGCTGAATTTTTCAAAATGCTTCAGAGTTTTCAATTGTATAATAGGAGGGTTGAGAAAGAGGGTTGGACTGAACAAGAACAACATCAACAAAATGTCCAGGAAGGCAGAAACACAGGAGACAGGTAACTCTAGTCAAATAAAGCAAGGATGCAGAAGAGAGAGAGGAAGGGGCACCACTGGAAGTGAGAAGTGATTCGATTCAGCATCCTGTACTGCTAAAAAACACTGCTGTTAAAGCATCTCAGACAATTATATATCTCGCCTCTGCTTGAATGCATCTTGTGAAGGAGAACTCACCACCTCCCTCAGAAATACTGTAGGTTTTGCTGCTCAACGGCTCTTACTATTAGAATATTTTTAAGTGTTAAATCTTCCTTTCTGTAACTTCAAACCATAATCCACCTTTGCACTCAGCAAACAGAAAGAACATGTTCTGGCCTTTTGTGTGATAGCCCTCCAGACACTTGAAGAACTCCAACTTACTCCGTTCAGTCTTTTGTTCTGAAGGCTAAACATACACAGCCCCCCACCCTCATCTCTCCTTGTAGAACTTAGTTTTCAGTCTCCTGAATCTCAGTGTAGTTCTTTTTCACCCTAGAATCATAGCACTGTAGAGTTGAACAAGACCACAAGGATCATCTAGTCAAACACCCTGAACTTTCAGGAAAACAGTTAAATCATTACTGAGAGGTGGCTATCCAGCCTCCTCTTAAAGTCTCCAGAGATGGAAAAACCACAACCTCCGTAGGTAGATTCCTCCACTGTTGGACAGATCTTTCTGTCAGGAAGTTTTCCCTTATATTTAAATGAAACTTAAGTGGCTGCATCTGTAATAGGCATATTTTCCATGGTCTTAGTTCTTGGACATCTTCCCCGTAACTTCCTTTATGCACCTGAACATGGCTATCATGTCTCCCCAAAGTCTTCTTTTCCCTGGACTGAACATACCAAGTTCCTTCAAGCTATCCTCAGATGGCTTGTCCCCAAGGTCCTGTAACATCCTGTTCCAGCTTTTCTTTAAAGCTTCTTTAACATCTTCTTTAGGTGTCCAGAACTGGATACATTTCTTGAGCTGAAATCTGACTGAGGCAGAATAACATTTTATTCCTGTTTACTACCTTCCTATTACTTCCCGTGATTTAGAAACTGTACTTTTGTTGATACAGCCTAAAATTGTATTTGCTTTTTTTCCCCGTCACATCAACACAGCAACTTACAGTATATCCAGCTTGTGGTAAACATCAGTTCCAAGATTCTTTCCACACAGGCTATTTTTTTTTTGTTTATTCGTTCAGTCGCTTCCGACTCTTCGTGACTTCATGGACCAGCCCACGCCAGAGATTGCTGTCGGCTGTCGCCACCCCCAGCTGCCCCAAGGTCAAGTCCATCACCTCCAGAATATCATCCATCCATCTTGCCCTTGGTCGGCCCCTCTTCCTTTTGCCTTCCACTTTCCCTAGCATCAGCATCTTCTTCAGGGTATCCTGTCTTCTCATTATGTGGCCAAAGTTCTTCAGTTTTGCCTTTAATATCATTCCCTCAAGTGAGCACTCTGGCTTTATTTCCTGGAGTATGGACTGGTTTGATCTTCTTGCAGTCCAAGGCACTCTCAGAATTTTCCTCCAACACCACAGTTCAAAAGGATCTATCTTCCTTCGCTCAGCCTTCCTTATGGTCCAGCTCTCACAGCCATAGGTTACTATGGGGAATACCATTGCTTTAACTATGTGGACCTTTAACACAGGCTATTACTACATCCAATATCTCTACTGTCTTGTTATTATATTGTTATGTTCCATCAAGTTGTAGCTAGCTTCTGGAGACTCTGGATAAAATCTCCCAAGTTGTCATGTTTCTCATTGTCAAATGCTTTGCTGAAATCAAGATATATTATATCCACAGCATTAAAAGAACCTACTAGGTAGATACTGTAACATACTGTATCTCATTTTTAGTGAGATAAGGTTAGTCTGGCAAAACCTGTTCTTCATAAATCCAGTATTACCACTATTTCTCTCCATCTCAAAGTTGAGTCCTGCTGCTGTATCCTACTCTTCTTGATTTCGTGGCAGAACACCTAGTTTTTTAGAAGATTGAACCAAAATAGGATTTGAGTAACTCTGTTATTTTGACCTTCTTCACTGACCAGCTAATACACCGATTCTTTACTTCTCCTTTTATTTTAAACATAATTAAAATTTTATTGTTAACCCTTTTCACTAAACCTCAGCCAAGTCTGAAATTTTGCTTTCCGGACATCAGCTCTACAGCTCCAGGCTACCTGTTTGTACTGTTCCTTTGTTATCTTTTCTATTCATTAGTATCAGATCAGGGCTACCTGATTTTCTTGTATCTTCCTCCATCCTCTGAAGGAAAAAGTAATCAGCAAGACAAATCAGGAACTTTCTGGAAGGATTGTGCTTTGCAGAATTTGTCTTCCAACAATTTTTTCATGCCTCTTTGAAAGAGCTAGACAAGCGTGGAGACTCAGATGGTGCTCTTCTCCATTCTTCTGCTCCACATAAGAGCACTGGAAAGGGAAAGAAAAATACGACAGCCCAATGACTGGCTACTGAAATGTTGCCAAGGGAAGAGATTATATTTCTGGGATCAATAATTGCATTATTTGGATGATAAAGTGCTGGCACAAGTGTGATATCCCTGATCTATTGACTATTAAATCAGAGTTCCTGACACAAGCCACTTAGGGATAGGAAGGAATCTTTATTAAAGCCAGTGATCCATTGCACATTAAAGATTCGAGTGAATCAAGCTCCCGCAACCAACAGTTTAATAAACTCCAAGTCGCCCCCCCCCCCCCCCCCAAATCGGGATTCACTGTTCGATCGCCCTTCCCTTGTCTCTCAGTTTTTCTCTTTCTAGGTCCAAATCAACTAACATGGCAGTATCGCCCTTTGATCTGTCCTGGGTGCTGAATCGCTCACCTCGATACTTTGATTAACATAGTTTGCAGTTCTGTGAATACACCAAGTCTCCACTTACATGTCTGGTGGTTTTATTGCAAAGCACCCCCCTACTGAACCTGTGAGTTTTAACAGACTGGCGGGATGCTTCCTGGTGCCATGGCAGGATGGCATGGATGACATAATGACAACAAGATGGGGTGTACTTCACTCGGGCAGGAAATAATTTGTTTGGTTGAAACAGAAGGAGCTGGGTTAGGAAGGCTTTAAATTAAAGAAAAGGAAGTGGAGGAAGAAGTTGAATATGCCAGGGTGCTGGTCCTTTGAGTTCAAGCTAACCAAGCTCCTCATCCCACTGCTAAAATTAATATTCATCTGAGGAAGCAATGACAATATTCCCCTCATTAGGGATAATATTTTCCAACTGTGGGAGAAATGGCTTATTTGGATTGCATTGGTAAAACAAGCATAACAAAAGATCTGTTGCCATGAAACGGCTTGGGAAAGAGACCTAGGCTTTAAACCTTGGGAATGCGCTTTCTCTCATTCTCTCTCCCCACTCCATGCACACACACAGCTCTACATGTGGATTCTTTTATTTTGTAGAAGTTTTTCTTCTACAGAGATATGAATTATTTTAGTTTGCAATGAAGCCTTATCTGTAAGGGCAGAAGGAATGACCTTGAGGAACAGGAGGAAGAGCCACAACCAAGAAAATGGTCACGTAAAAGAAATCTGAGTCCAGGACAGAAATGTAATTTGAGAAAGTGTCTCCAATAAGACCCTCCCTAGTTCTCATGAAGATAAAGGGAGTGGGGGGGGAGCGCATTCAGACTTGCAAGGTTCTGTTACTGTAACTTTACAATAAAAGTAGTGTTGACTTGTGGAATTTTGGTTTCCTAATCTGGTCTACCTTGAAGGGCTAACATTATCTAACCATGTCGAGTCCCTGAAAGTTCTGCTATGAGTTCGTTCCTGAATGCTGGGTGTCAAGTATCTTAAGAGACATAATTGAGCATGCCTCCATTAAGGCCTGCCACCTTGTTACTATAGATGTCTGCAGGGGAAGGACGTAGTTCTATGGACAATATTCTGAACAAAATACATTAGACATGTGCAGTGAATTGGGAGCCTTTATATGAGAGTATGCAATCTGGAAGTCCATATAGCCGAACAATGTATTGCTGGAATAACTGGGTGTCATATAATATGAGGGTAAACAAAGCAGGGTCATTCTGTAAAGAGTGAGAAAAGGAGTACTCTAAGGTCCAGTGAGCCTAGAAAAGTCCCTCCAGCCAATGCTACATAAAGACGATATCTGGTTTGCCTGCATGAGGTGGAGATTGGCATATAGTCTTGAATCCCACCTTAATCTTGGATCACAAGAAATCCATATAGGAGGCACATGACATCTTGAAATAGCCAAAATGCTTGCCCATTATCATGGTACATTTTTATCTTCAAGGCTCTTTGGTCTTGGTGATACACCAAGTTGTTTCAAGAAACAAACTGAATGTTAGAGAGTGCCATTCCAGATAATGAAGGTGTGTTTAGTTTGCCTTGGGTAAAAATACAATATATTCTTTTGTGGGGCTGGAAGATATGCTCAGGACTAAACTGACAAAGCCACCCATCTCAATAGCGACCATCTCCCAGTCTGCCTGCAGCTGGCATCTCCCCTCCTTCAGGCATGGCTGGAACTTTGCTTTGTCCCAGCTAACAGTAATATTAGACCAGATGGACACCATCACTGGATTTGAAGTTGAAGAGTGTATTAGGGGGACAGCCGTAACACACCCAAACACCAATCAAGATGTAGTAGCTCAATACATGACTCTCATCATGATGCTGGGCACAAGCCTCTGGACAAGACTATGCAGCCTCAACCTTCCTCCCAGCCATGGTTTGATGAGGACTGCCTGGATGCAAAAAAAACCTGTGATAACTGCTTACCACGAGTACACGGCCTCAACAGGGGATAACGTCCCTTCTGCCATTTGGATTTTACTATATTTATTATATTTATAAATTGTTAATTAAGGTGTATTTTAGTCTATAATTGTATTTTAATGAATTATACTCTGTTGTAAACCACCCAGAATCCCCCTCGGGGGAGATGGGTGGTGATAAATCTAGTAAATAAAATTAAAATAAATAAACTTACGCAGGGCCCTCCAAAATATCTTTGAGTGGAAAAAACCACACAAACAGCTTATGGCCCATAAGAAGAAAGAGGATTATTCAGACAGCAAAGGGGAAGAACTCTGCTTTGTTTTGGCACCTGGGGACTGCTCAATCCACATCCTATGCCAATCATGACCAGGCAGATGCACACATCCCCCCAGTGATCTGGGAAGCAGACCTGGAGAAGATGTATGAGAATTCCTCTTCAGATCCCCCTGTGTTATCTTTTGGTGACATGCCAGAATGACCCCCAGGTTCAGAAGTAGAGAGTAAGATCCTAATTGACCAAGGAGAGGGGGAAAGGCTCCTGGGGAGACCCCTCCCCCACCAGACCTATTAAAACAGATCAAAGACTTGTTGGGGTGTGCGTTTTCTTGCATATGCAGAGTATCAGAAAGCATTTGGCATTAGAGATCAGTAATGACGCCAGGCATTGCAGTAAATCAGTTGTATTAGTTCGTCATACAAAAACAGATATTTACAGTTCTCTTCCAGATCCCTGGAAGTATTACAAATCTTTCACCCCACACCAGAAAAGAGAGAAGAAGTAGTAGTAGTAGGAAGCAGGCAGGAGAAGGCCTGGATCACCTGATGCCTGACCCCCTGTCCTTTCAACCTTTTAACCTGAGAGCACCTGATGCCTGACCTTAATGTGTGCAGGTGCTTAATTAACAAGGCTTATTACTTTGTGACTTACTCCTTTTAGAATAATACACCAACAAGACTGGTGGGCTCCTGTCTTAGCCTTGCTATTTACATACATTGCCTCTACAGGTTACATTCCGCCGGACTGGGGCTTGGCTGTCTAACTACAGACCTATTTGCTTAGTGCCATTAGCAAACTGTATGCCAGGCATCTCCTAGACCAACTAAAGGACTCGATGGAACAGGAGGAGGAAGCCGGGTTGAGGGAAGGGAAGGCCACAGTAGAACAATGCCTGATTTTGCAGCACTTGATAGAAAAATGCTCATCCAAAGTACAGAATCCCTACATGCAGCCTTTATATATCTTAAAGTGGCCTTTCACTCTACCTTGAGAGTCAAGTTACGGCAGAAGCCAGAAGCCTCCTCAACTGGCCGCAGGCTTCTGCTGATGATCTGTGCCCTCCACACCAACACCACACAGGGTAAAGTGTGGCAAGCAAGGACACCTTACAAATCTGGTCTCCACCCAGAAGGGGGTTAAGCAGGGATGCATTTTAGTGCCCTTGCTTTTCAATCTTTACATCCATGATATGGTGAGCTGCCTTAGCAAGGCAGAAGTCCACCCCGCAAACTAGGAGACTGCCATAAGACCCTCTTACTTTTTGCAGACGTTGCTGTGGTTCTTTCTCGGATGCCAGTGGGTTTGAGAAGGGCAGTGAAGGAGTTGGCAAAATACTGTAGATGAGACCATCTTTTCCTCAATTATCAAAAGACCAAGGTCATATCTTTTGCCAAGCGGCCCAAGTAGGGCTCATGGCACATAGATGGGCACCAAATTGACCAGGTTACCAGCTTTAAATACCTGGAAGTGGTATTGCATGCCTCTGGCTCTACAAGGGCCCATATTGAGAATGCAGCCACAAGAGCACAGAGATTTATTTATTTATTTATTATTTCAATTTATTCCCCGCCCATCTCCCTTGCAAGGGACTCTGGGTGGGTTACAACAATTGAAAGTTTAAAAACTATACAAAAACATCATCTAAAATACATCCAATAATAAATTACATGAATCCAAGATGGATTGGGGACCGTAGTATCGATCGTATTACTACGGGGCCAGCCAACCCCAGGAGGCACTGCCGCCTCTGTCGTCCCAGGCCCGGTGGCAGAGCCAGGTGGCAGAGCCAGGGCCTTCCGGAAGGCCAGGAGTGAGGGGGCCAGTCTCACCTCCGGGGGCAAGATGTTCCATAAGGCGGGCGCTATCGCAGAGAAGGCACGTCTCCTGGACCCCGCTAGATGGAATTCTCTTGTTGAGGGGGTCCGAAGCATGCCCTCTCTGCATGTACGGGTGGGGCGGGCCGACGTTATCGGGACGAGACGGTCGCTCAGGTACCCTGGCCCTATGCCATATAGGGCTTTAAAGGTAATCACCAACACCTTGAATTGGACCCGGAAGCAAACTGGTAGCCAATGCAGCTCCCGTAGCAGAGGTGTTACATGTGTCGATCTCATGGCACCCATAACTGCTTGCGCCGCGGCATTCTGCACCAGCTGAAGCTTCTGGATACTCTTCAGGGGTAGCCCCATGTAGAGCGCATTACAGTAATCTATACGGGAGATGACAAGGGCGTGAGTGACTGTTCGGAGGGCCTCCCGATCCAGGAAAGGGCGTAACTGGCGTACAACACCAAGTTGTGCAAAGGCCCTCCTGGCCGTGACTGCCACCTGCTCTTCGAGCAGGAGTCGCGAGTCCAGGAGGACCCCCAGATTCCGCACTGGATCCGAGCGAGGTAGTGCCACCCCACCCAGAACCAAAGATGAGAACTTCCCGGATCTAGGGGGGCCATCAATCCACAGTCTTACCAGGGTTCAGTTGAAGCCTGTTGTTCCCCATCCAGGCCCCCACAGCCTCCAGACACTGAGATAAGGCATCGACCGCATCACTTACTTCACCTGGGATGGAGATGTATACCTGGGTATCATCAGCATATTGGTGATACCTCATCCCATGGTGACGGATGATCTCGCCCAGTGGCTTCATGTAGATGTTGAACAGGATAGGAGAGAGAACCGGCCCCTGCGGCACCCCACAAGTCAGGGGCCGCGGGTCAGCCCTCTCCTCCCCTATCAACACCGACTGGGAATGGCCCCGGAGGAAGGAGGCGAACCAGCGCAAAACTACGCCGCCCACCCCCAACTCCCTGAGCTGTCCCAAAAGTATACCGTGGTCGACGGTATCGAAAGCCGCTGAGAGATCTAAGAGAGCTAGGATGGACGCACTCCCTCCATCCCGCTCTTGCCAGAGATCATCCATCAGCGCGACCAATGCGATCTCTGTCCCATATCCCGGCCTGAAACCTGACTGGAAGGGGTCTAGATAATCCATTTCCTCCAGAATCCTCTGGAGTTGCCACGCCACCACCTTCTCAACCACCTTTCCCAAAAAGGGAAGGTGGGAGACTGGGCGAAAATTGCCCAGGATGGTAGGGTCCAGGGACGGCTTCTTGAGGAGGGGGTGCACCAGCGCCTCCTTAAAGGCCTCCGGGAACACCCCCTCACTCAACGACAGATTAATCATCGCCTGGACCCATCCACATGTCACCTCACTGGCCAATTTCACCAGCCAGGAGGGACAAGGGTCAAGCTGGCATGTGGTGGCGTTCACAGTCCGGAGGATCCTGTCCACTTCCTCAGGCGCAACAGGATCAAACTGTTCCCAGATAACGTGGTAAGTACGAGCCCCTGGCATCTCCACAGATCCTGTCTCATGCTTGGAGTCCAACTTGGAATGAATCTGGGCGATTTTATCCTGCAGATGCTCAGAAAACTCTTCCGATCGGCCCTGTAAGTGGGTCTCCCCCTGCTCCTGACCCAACAGTGATCTTGTAATTTTAAAAAGGGCCGTCGGGTGGCATTCTGCGGACACGATAAGAACGGAGAAATATTCACGTTTCGCCGCTCTTACCGCCACAAGGTAGGCCTTAACTGCGGCTCTAGATTGTGTTCGGTCAGATTCCGTCTTCGTCTTTCTCCAGCGGCGCTCTAGACGTCTCTTAACCCTCTTCAAGGCCCTTAACTCTTCGGTAAACCATGGAGAGCGGCGGGCCAAGTAGGGCCGGAGAGGTCGCATAGGCGCGATCTTGTCCAGGGCTCCAGCCGCGCCCTGTTCCAGGCCGCGGCCAGGAGCTCCACTGGACCGTGAAGCAAGTCCTCGGGAATAACCCCCAGCTCCTTCTGAAACCTCACTGGGTCCATCAGTCGCCGGGGGCGGACCAATCGAACAGGTCCCGCCTCCCTGCGGAGTGGGGCAGCACAAGAGAGTCTAAGGGTCACCAGGGCGTGGTCTGACCATGACAATGGGGAAAGATGTAACTCTCCCCTCAGATCACATTGCCACTGCTCAGACAAGAAAACTAAGTCCGGGGTGAGACCACTGTCCTGAGTCGGGTCACGAATAATCTGAGACAGGCCCATAGCTGCCATGGTAGCCATGAACTCCCGAGCCGCCTCCGAGTCCCGTCCCAGAGATGGCAGATTAAAGTCTCCCAGAACCATAAGTCTGGGGAACTCCACTGCCAACCCCGAGACAGCCTCGAGCAGCTCAGGCAGAGAGGTTGCTACGCAGCAGGGAGGCTGGTACAGCAGCAACACTCCCAACTGTTCTCGTGAACCCAACTTGAAAAACAGGGTCTCACACCCGGACACTTGTGGAGCAGCGCCCCTGAAGGCCACAAGAGAATCTTGAATGACCACTGCCACCCCTCCTCCCCTGCCCCGGTGTCTCGGCTGATGCCAGACCTGAAACCCGGCTGGGCACATTTCCGAGAGGGCCACTCCCCCCTCTGGTGCCAGCCAGGTCTCGGTAATACATACAAGGTCGGCCCCCTCATCTGTGATCAAGTCACTTATAAGGGGGGCTTTGTTGTCCACCGACCTGGCGTTCAACAGCAGCAGCCGGAGACCGGAGACCACGAGGATCTGCTTACCAGGGCCTGGGTGTGAACACGGGGGGCCGGAACGCACCACCGGTAACAAACACCGGGGGCGCCTTCCCCAAAGATGGCATGCCCTCCAGTTCCCGTCATACCGTCCCCTGCCCATCACCACCCGAATCAGATGGCCCGCCATATAGCTCCCGGAGATTCCCGGTTCTGGCCCAGTAACCTCCACTCCCAGGCCTCCGGAATTCTTAGGGTTATTTAAGAGTCCCTTCTCCCAACCATCCATCATGCACTCCCACACACTCTTGGGCAGTGGTAAGACCCCCCAGTGCACCAGCTCTCACTCTCGGCACTGGTAGGGTCTAGCACCACCCCACTCACACCCTGCACCTCTCCCCCAACTTCTCTCACTGGTCGGGGAGAGGTACCAACACTCACCACAATCACTCCTGCCCCACCTGACTCTCACCCAGGGGGTACTCTTCCACACTCATACAATCTTAACCCCCCCTTCCTCGTCTCTCACCCAGGGGGGAGGGTCCACATTCACACCAAGGGACTCCTGCAAGTTCTCTGCCACGAGTAATTGTTCTTATTGTTATTCTTTTGCCTTGATCGACAGGGCTATCCTGTCGACAGGGAGATCCTCAAATACCATCCTGAAGTTTATGTGCACCAGAGTGGTGGTGGTGGTGGTGGGATTTCATGCTGACTGAAATAAAGCTCTTTCAGGTGCAGTTACTCCATGGGATGCAGGCAGGGCCCCCCTCCCTGTTTTGCCTGCTAGAGTGAATGCAGTCCAAGAGCAGCTTTGCAATTCCCTTGAGGTGTTCCAATTGCCACCATTTGGCTGGAGGTGGGCACGGATGCATGAGGGACCACCTGTCTCCAACTGCTTCTGCTGCCTAGTATGGTCTGGCAGAGGGGGTTCACTACAAGCCCTCTTACTAAGTGTTGCCAACTTATGAGATGGAGGAACTGTGCCTTCTCTGCCGTGGCCCTCGCCTCTGGAACAGCCTCCCCCCAGAAATGATGGCGCCTTCTCTCCTGCGGTCCCAGAAAGCCTGAAGACCTGGCTCTGTTCCTGGCCCTGGGGTTAAATGGGTTTGTGGGGCCCCTCATTTGGTTATTGTTTGATTGTTTCACTCTGGGCTGCCTGTGGGTTGTGTGTTTTTAACTGTTTTTATTGTTTTGTATTTATAAGCCACCCAGACTCTATGGGAGCGGGCAGCTATAATAAATGTTAATAATAATAATATGGAGGTCAGGGTATATATCGCCTCCCTAAATCTGTGGCTGAAATTAGCATATTACATAAGAGGATTGCCCCCCCCCAAGTCCTCCAGGACCCCTACCAATCTCCCTGGGTTAAGGCAATTAGACTGAAATTAAGCCCCTGGGCTTCTTCCCCAGAGCTCCCCGTGATGGGCCATGACAGGGCTGAGCTAGCCATCAAGCAAAGGATCCTTGACGAAGAATGTCAGGAAGATATTGGGAAGGTTTTTTAGCCTTATCTTTGGCTAGATTCAATGCCCTTCCAACAGCTGTTATTGAAGGGAGATATCGAAACATCCCTTTCGAACAAAGACTGTGCCCATGTGGCAGAGGAGTAATTGAAATGATGGAACACATCATTTTGTACTGTCCTCTCTATGCAGATGCTCGCCAGGAATTATTATCTCCATTTTTTAATAAACATCCAAGTCGTTCGGATTCGTTTTATCTTAAGTTGTTACTATCAGACCAATCTGATTTTACTTTATTGACCATAGCTAAGTATTGCTCTATAATTTGTATGGCATGCTGTAATATTTCTTCTAATTTTTCTTAGATTTTTTAGAATTTTAAGTGTTTTTTCTTTTATTCTAATCAGATATGAATCTTTTGTTTTATTTGCTGGTGTATGGCCGAATAAAAATTGATTTGATTTTGATTTTTAGCCTTGGAGTGGCTCAAATATTCAGTGGCTCCTGCGGGGGACCTCTCGCAGTTAGAAACACCGAGCTGCAGAAAAGCTTTTAAACTGGCGAGGTGCCGAGTGCTACCTTCCGCTGTCCCAGAGAGCAGTTATTTAAAAAGCCCAATGGTTGAAAGGCTGTGTCCCTGTTGAAACTTGAGAACATGTCATCCTCCTTTGCCCATCGTATAAAGGTATAAGGGCTAGGCTTATTGTCCCCCTGATTGGTGGGTACCCTCATAGACCAGACTCAGCCTATGCCTGTCAGCCCTTCAAGGTAGACCAGAGTAGGAAACCAAAGTTATAAATGCTAATACTACTTTTATTATCAGGTTACAGTAATAGAATCTTTCAAGTCTGAATGAGCCTCCCCCCTCCCTCCCTTTCAGTTCATGAGAACTAGGGAGGGTCAAGTCTGAGAGGCTTTCTCAAATTACATTTCTGCCTTGGACTCAAATTTCTGACCGTTGTCTTGGTTGTGGCTCTTCTTCCTGTTCTCAAGATTATTCCTTCTGCCCATTATTTATTTATTTGTCAAATTTATCACCGCCCATCTCTACAAAGTAGACTCTGGGTGGTTTACAATAAAATATTAAAACTAAAAACCTATAAATCTTAAAATACATCCAATAATAAATAGTAAAAATCCAAATGATGGTAAGATCTTAAAAGGAGGACACCACTAAGCCAACCACCCCCAGGAGGAACTATTACTTCCTTTGTCCCAAGCAAGGCAGCAGAACCAGGTCTTTAAAGACCTCTGGAAGGCCAGGAGCAAGGGTGCCCGCCTCACCTCTGGGGGCAAGATATTCCATAGGGTGGGTGCTATCACAGAGAAGGCACGCCTCCTGGACCCCGCTAGATGAAATTCTTTTGTTGATGGGGTCCGAAGCATACATTGCCCAATTTCTGTTAGAGGATGATAGTCCCTGCATCACAGCTAATGTTGCAAGATTTTGCGCAGTTGCTTGGTAAATTTGACAGGCACGTACTGAACGTAGCACCAGTTACTGTAAATATATTGGTTCTAAATATATTTGCTTCTCTTTTATGCTACTGTATCGATTTTAGCCTCATTGTCTTTTAACTTTCGAAGAGAATATTTGTTGCTTTCTTGTAGACTTTTCATTGCCAGACTAGGCAACATCTTCAGTGCAAAAAGGAAGTGGGACTTGTTCTCTGTTTATATACCATGGCTTGTCCTGCTTGTGTTGGTGGGGGTGTTGTTCTCTCCTTAGGAGTTCCTTGATTGGGCTGTTGTTTGCTGCTTGGTTGATTGACTGAGTTAATAGTTCCTTGATTAGGGTATATTGTGCTGTTTGATTGATCCTCTGGTGCTAATCCTGGTGTTAATCTTTGCATATCTGGGTGTTGATTGCTGGCAAGGAGGTGTTCTGTTCTTTTGGCTTTTCTATTGTCTCTTATGAATGGTATGTAAATGTTGTTTACCTCTATGTGTATGTTGATGGCTGCTTTGTCTGAGTGCCAGGCTTCCAGGAATTCTCTAGCATTTTTGGATTTGGCTTGGTTTAAGATGCTGTAATGATTGCCAGGCTCAAACTTTAAAGAAAACAACTTCAGTTAGTTCAAATAGAAAAGGAAAGTTATTTAATTGAAGAAACCTACAAGAATCCAAAGAAAGCTGAAACTGACAAAAAAGGCATGAAGCCTCTAATTAAAACAGTCTCTTGGTGAGCTAACATTCCCCCTCCCCACACCTGGCTCAGGCAGTTACGTTTGACCTTGGTTCCCAGAGTCTGCTGCTCGCTGTCTGGCTTCCATCCCCCCTCCCATCCCGTAAACAAGCTTGACATGCATCAGCTTTCTCTCAGCTAGCTGGCTTTGTTGGTGGGAAGCAGCAAGCAAATGCACTATGTTCATTTGGTTGCGTGGACTGACATGGTGCTCCTCCTGAAAAAGAGAATCTAAAACAGTTAAAGAAATGTAATACATGAAAATTAGGGTTTATTTTGGCTTGTTGGGGTATCGATGGTGGAACTTGTTAACCAGTCTCTGGGTACATAGATGGTTGCCAGCAACCCATTTGTTGTCTGGGAAGTGCTTCCACTTGATTAGATATTGCATGGTTCCTCAAAGTCTCCTAGAGTCTAGAATTTCTATGATTTCAAAACGTTGTTCCCCGTCGATCATTGTTGGGTTAGGTGGGGTTTGCTCTGGGTGCCAAACTGTTGAAGGTCTCATAAGTTTCAACAAATTGCAATGGAATATTGGATGTATTCTTTTCATGTTTTTTGGCAAAGCAAGTTGTACAGTTACTGGGTTGATAACCTTGGTAATGGGGAAAGGGCCAACGTATTTGGGTTCCAACTTTTTCGATGGTTGCCTCGTTTTCAAAAACTTGGTAGATAAATATACTTTGTCTCCCACTTTTAGTTGCCATTCAGGGGATCGTTTTTGGTCTGCATATATTTTATATGAGGCTTTGACATGTGCTAGGGCTTTTTGAATTATTGGCCATGTTTCATTCATCTGTTTCACCCAATCTTACAAGGAGTTTACTTTAGTAGATCCTTGGGGTAATTCAGGAATTGGAGCAAATTCCTGACCAGTGGCCACACAAAACGGCGAATAGCCGGTGCTTTGGTGTACTGCATTGTTATAAGCCACTTCAGCAAAAGGCAAGAGATCTACCCAGTTGTCTTGTTGATAATTGACATAACACCTTATATATTGTTCAAGTACAGAGTTCAATTGTTTACTCGATCCATCCGTCTGGTGATGGTGACTTGAACTCAAGACTTGCCCTGCACCAATTAACTTTAAAAATGCTTTTCAGAAAGTGGAAGTAAATTGAACACCGCGATCGCTGATCACACGTTCAGGAACTCCGTGTATCCTGTACACATGTTGGATGAAAAGCTTTGCTAGTTTAGTGGCTGTGTGTACACTGGCTAGGGGCAAGAAATGAGCTTGCATTGAGAATAGGTCAGTTACCACCCAAATCGCCATTTTGTTTTTGCTTTCTGGCAACTCTACAATGAAGTCCATGGCGATTTCTTTCCATGGTTGTTTAGGGTCGGTTACGTTCTGCAGCAGACCCCAGGGTTTGCCTCCCCCATTTTTTGCTGTGGCACAAACAGGATAGCTAGCAACATAATTTTCTACATCCTTGTGCATTAAAGGCCACCAGAATTGCCTTCTCACTAAATACAGCATTTTTACAAAACCAAAATGCCTGGCAGGCTTAGCATTGTGACATCTTCCCAGGATCTTTTTCCTCAAGGTCTCTGGAATGTATACCTTTGTACTGTGCCATTATAGCCCTTCCCTCTCAGACAGAATCTCTTTGTTAGCTTGCAGCCAATCTGCAATGCCGAGTCACGCTTTTGGCTCCTGGTTTCGGCAGCTAACCCCAATTGTTGTAAAGGGATTACTGTGTCAACGATTTCTTCTCTTTCACTTTTGTGTTGAGGTAGCCTTGATAGAGCATCGGCTAGGAAATTCTTTTTCCAGGAAGGTATTTCACCATGAAGTTAAATTTGCTGAAAAATTGAGCCCACCTGATTTGCTTTGGTGTAAGTTTGCGGGGCGTTTTTAAAGCTTCTAGGTTTTTATGGTCAGTCCAGACTTTGAAGGGATGGATGGCTCCTTCCAGGAGGTGCCACCATGTCTGGAGGGCCCATTTTATTGTGAAGGCTTCCTTTTCCCACACTAGCCACCTACGTTCAGCCTCACTGAACTTTCGGGATAAGTACGCACATGGGTGTAAAACCACTTCCTTGTCTTTCTGCAATAACACGCCTCCCAAAGCCACATCTGAAGCGTCAACCTGGACCACTAGAGGTTCTTGTGGGTCAGGATGTTTTAAAATGGGTTCAGTGGTAAATAAGGCCTTTAGCCATTCGAATGCCTCCTGACATTCGGCAGTCCAATTCAGCACCGCCCCGGGGTTTTTCACCTTCCTGGTGTCTCCCTTCCCTACTCTTGAGTAGGTCTGTCAGCAGCAGAGCCTCTTGGGCAAAATTATTGATAAATTGTCGATAGAAATTTGCATACCCCAGGAAACTCTGCAACTGTCTCTGGGTCTTCCGGGGTTCCCACCCTAGAACATCTTGCACTTTAGCGGGGTCCATCTTAATGCCCCTGATTGAGACTCTGTAACCCAGGTAGTCTAGCTGCTCTTTATAGAATTCACATTTTGAAAGCTTGATGAACAATTGAGCTTTCAAAAGCCTCTTCAGAACCTCACGCACTAACTTAACGTGTTCTTCCAAGGTTTGGGAATAGATCAGGATGTCATCTAGGTAGACAAGGACCCCTTCATACAGAAACTCATGAAGAACTTCATTTATGAGGTGCATGAACACCCCTCCTGCTCCTTTCAATCCGAATGGCATCACAAGAAACTCAAAAGAACCCAGTTGACAGTTAAAAGCAGTTTTCCATTCATCCCCTTTGTGAATGCGTACACGGTAATAAGCTTCCCTCAAATCCAATTTTGTAAAAATCTTCCCCTTTTATAGGTGAGCAAGCATGTCTTTATTATAATATATTTTATTGAATTTTAAATATACATAGATAAAAGTTTGAAAAGGAAAAAGAAATAGAAGTACAAATCAAAGAAAGAAAGAAAAAAGTGTAGTAAAGTAACTAGAAAAAGAGATGAAACATAGAAATTAGTCAACTTCCGATTTATCTCTGGTCATAGTAATTTAACAAATAGTCTCTTACATGCTAGGTCTATATATAACATTGTAAAGCATTTCCTGTCTAATATATCAATTTATATATATTTTAATCTTCAAAACCCCATGTAAGCTTTACCCCTCCTGCATTTTGCAAATAGTCCATTAATGTATTGTCGAAGGCTTTCACGGCCGGAGTTCAATGGCTGTTGTGGGTCTTCCGGGCTGTGAAAGAGACCGCATTTCACAACTTTTTTGTTGTGAAAATCTCACAGAGATTTTGCTTCTATCTGTGCTCCTGCCCTCTGAAGATGCTGGCCACAGATGCTGGTGAAACGTTAGGAACCACAACTTCCAGAACACGGCCACACTGCCCGGAAGACCCACAACAGCCAGTCCATTAATGGTTTCCACTCTTTAAGAAAATAATAATTTGTATTTTCTTTTAATAAACATGTCAATTTATCATTTTCTGCCATTTCCATTACTTTTAACATCCAGTCCTGTATCGTAGGTATAGTCTGATTTTTCCAATTTTGTGCATATACAAGTCTTGCTGCTGTAACCATATATTGCATAATTCTTGTAAATTTCTTTCCTATTTGTTCTTCTGTTATTCCCAATAAAAATAGTTCTGGTTTATATGGAACTTGAATTTGTAAAATATTTTGCATCAATGAATGTATCTGAGCCCAAAATTGAATTCAATAATGTAATTCCTGCAGGAGCTCTGTTTCTATCTGCGGTGCCGAGTCACACTTTTGGCTCCTGGTTTCGGCAGCTAACCCCAGTTGTTTTAAAGGGTTCACAGTGTCAATGATTCTTCTCTTTCACTTTTGTGTTGGGGTAGCCTAGATAGTAGTAATATAATATAATAATAATTATATAATAATATAATTATATTATATAATATAATAATAATTATATATAATATAATAATAATTATAATAATAATTATAAAATAAGTAAGATAGTAGGAAGTCAAAAAGTAACCGGAATAACAGGCAAGTTCGGCCTCGGAGTACAAAATGAAGCAGGGCAAAGGCTAATAGAGTTTTGTCAAGAGAACACGCTGGTCATAGCAAACACTCTTTTCCAACAACACAAGAGACGACTCTACACATGGACATCACCAGATGGTCAATACCGAAATCAGATTGATTATATACTTTGCAGCCAAAGATGGAGAAGCTCTATACAATCAGCAAAAACAAGACCTGGAGCTGACTGTGGCTCAGATCATGAGCTTCTTATCCCAAAATTTAGGCTTAAATTGAAGAACATAGAGAAAACCACTAGACCAATCAGGTATGACCTAAATCATATCCCTTATGAATATACAGTGGAGGTGAGGAATAGATTTAAAGGATTAGATCTGGTAGACAGAGTGCCTGAAGAACTATGGATGGAGGTTCGTAACATTGTACAGGAGGCAGCAACTAAAACCATCCCAAAGAAAAAGAAATGCAAGAAAGCAAAGTGGCTGTCTGATGAGGCTTTACAAATAGCTGAGGAAAGAAGGGAAGCAAAAGGCAAGGGAGAAAGGGAAAGATATAACCAACTGAATGCAGAATTCCAGAGAATAGCAAGGAGAGATAAGAAGGCCTTCTTAAATGAACAATGCAAAGAAATCGAGGAAAACAATAGAATGGGGAAGACTAGAGATCTCTTCAAGAAAATTGGAGATATCAAGGGAAACTTTTGTGCAAAGATGGGCATGATAAAGGACAAAAAAGGCAGGGACCTAATAGAAGCAGAAGAGATTAAGAAGAGGTGGCAAGAATACACAGAAGAACTATACAAGAAAGATCTTAATATCCCTGATAAATACGATGGTGTGGTCACTGAGCTTGAGCCGGACATCCTAGAGAGTGAAGTCAAGTGGGCCTTAGGAAGCATTACTAACAACAAAGCTAGTGGAGAAGACAGTATCCCAGCTGAGCTATTTAAAATCCTAAAAGATGATGCTGTTAAAGTGCTGCACTCAATATGCCAACAAATTTGGAAAACTCAACAGTGGCCACAGGATTGGAAAAGGTCAGTTTACGTTCCAATTCCAAAGAAGGGCAATGCCAAAGAATGTTCAAACTACCATACAATTGCGCTCATTTCACATGCTAGCAAGGTTATGCTCAAAATCCTACAAGCTAGGCTTCAGCAGTATGTGAACCGAGAACTACCAGAAGTGCAAGCTGGGTTTCGAAGAGGCAGAGGAAATAGAGATCAGATTGCCAACATTCGCTGGATCATGGAAAAAGCAAGAGAGTTCCAGAAAAACATCTCCTTCTGCTTCATTGACTACGCTAAAGCCTTTGATTGTGTGGATCACAACAAACTGTGGCAAATTCTTAAAGAGATAGGAGTACCAGACCACCTTACCTGTCTCCTGAGAAACCTGTATGCGGGTCAAGAAGCAACAGTTAGAACCGGACATGGAACAACCGACTGGTTCAAAATTGGGAAAGGAGTACGACAAGGCTGTATATTATCACCCTGCTTATTTAACTTATATGCAGAGTACATCATGAGAAATGCCGGGCTGGATGAATCACAAGCCGGAGTTAAGATTGCCGGGAGAAATATCAACAACCTCAGATATGCAGACGATACCACCCTAATGACAGAAAGTGAAGAGGAACTATTATTTATTTAATAATAATAGGGTCTGAGGTTCTAAAGAGGCTTTTGAAAATTCAATTATTCATCAAGCTTTCAAAGTTTGAATTCCATAAAGAGCAACTAGACTACCTGGGTTACAGAGTCTCGAGCAGCGGCATTAAGATGGACTCCGCTAAAGGGAGATGCGGTGGCTCAGCGGGTTAAACCGCTGAGCTGTAGACTGCCGATCAGGTTGGCAGTTTGAATCCCCGCGCAACGAGGTGAGCTCTCGTTGCTCGTCCCAGCTCCTGTCAACCCAACAGTTCGAAAGCTTTGTGAGTAGATAAATGGGTACCACCTTAAGTGGGTAAAATTGCTGGCGTCCTGTCGGGGGTCGCCCACCAAACGGAAGATCTTTGGAACGGCGGTGGCTCCGACGGATCCCGGAAAAAGCAGCTTCATCTACAGGACGTCGGCAGCCGGCTCTGACGCAAGGCATTGTGGGGCTTGTAGTCCAAGTAGCCTCGGAAGAGTCGGTTCCCTTACCCCTTCCCTTGGCACGGTTAAATTGAAAATGTATAATATGAAATGTATAACATGAAATGTATATTTGTATGTAAGCTGCCTAGAGTCCTCCGTTAGGGAGGGGATAGGCGGGGTATAAATATCAATATAAATAAATAAAAAAAATTATTTATTTATTTATTTATTTATCTTATTTATACCCCGCCTATCCCCTCCCTAATGGAGGGCTCTAGGCAGCTTACAATCATGTACTTCAATTTTTATACAATCATATCATACAATACCCGCGCGATTAGGGAGGGGGTGAGGGAACCGGCTCTTCTTTTCCAGGCATCGGAACTACAAGTCCCAGAATGCCTCGCTTTCGGAGCCGGCTGCTGACATCCCGGAAGTTGTAACTGGGATCCGTCGTCCTCTGCCACCGTCCTCAGCCACCATTCCGGCTTTTCCAGATCTCCGTCTCCGTCTTCGGCTCCGAGGTGACTCCCCCACAGGATGCCAGCATATTGCCCCACGTGAGTGGTACCCATTTATCTACTTGCTTATTTAGCTTTCGAATCGCTGGGTTGGCAGAGAGCTGGGGCTAGTGACGAGAGCTCACCTCGCCATGCGGATTCGAACTGCCGACCTTATAGTCGGCAGACTAACAGCTCAGCGGTTTAACCCGCTGAGCTACCGTGCCCCATACTAAAGAGCCTCTTGATGAGGCTGAAAGAGGAGAGTGCAAAAGCTGGCTTGAAACTCAACATTAAAAAAACCCAGATCATGGCATCTGGTCCCATCACTTCCTGGCAAATAGGAGGGGAAGAAATGGAAGCAGTGACAGATTTTATTTTCTTGGGCTCCAAGATCACCGCAGATGGTGACTGCAGCCATGAAATTAAAAGACGCTTGCTCCTTGGGAGGAAAGCTATGGCAAACCTAGACAGCATATTAAAAAGCAGAGACATCACTTTGCCGACAAAGGTCCGTATAGTTAAAGCTATGGTTTTTCCAGTAGTAATGTATGGCTGTGAGAGTTGGACCATAAGGAAGGCTGAACGCCAAAGAATTGATGCTTTCGAACTGTGGTGCTGGAGAAGACTCTTGAGAGTCCCTTGGACTGCAAGGAGGTCAAACCAGTCAATCCTAAAGGAAATCAACCCTGACTGCTCATTGGAAGGACAGATGCTGAAGCTGAAGCTCAAATACTTTGGCCACCTAATGCGAAGAGAGGACTCACTGGAAAAGACCCTGATGCTGGGAAAGACTGAAGGCAAAAGGAGAAGGGGACGGCAGAGGATGAGATGGTTAGATAGCATCACCGATGTAATGAACATGAATTTGAGTAAACTCCGAGAGACAGTGGAGGACAGGAAGGCCTGGCGTGCTATGGTCCATGAGGTCACAAAGAGTTGGACACGACTAAACGACTGAACAACAGCCTAGATAGAGTGTCTGCTAGGAAATTTCTTTTCCCAAGAAGATTTTTCAGTGTGAAGTTAAATTTGCTGAAAAATTGAGCCCACCTGATTTTCTTTGGTGTTAGTTTGTGGGGTGTTTTCAATGCTTCCAGGTTTTATGGTCAGTCCAGACTTCAAAGGGATGGATGTCTCCTTCCAGGAGGTGCTGCCACATCTGGAGAGCCCATTTTACTGCAAATGTCTCCTTTTCCCACACTAACCAAAGTCATGTCTGAAGCATCGACCTGGACCACTAGGGGTTCTTGCGGGTCTGGATGTTTTAAAATGGGTTTGGCAGTAAATAAGGCTTTCAGCCATTCGAACGCCTCCTGACATTCAGCAGTCCAATTCAGCACTGCCCGGTGATTTTTCACTTTCCTGGTGTCTCCCTTCCCCCTAGTCTTGAGTAGGTCTGTCAGAGGCAGAGCCCCTTGGGCGAAATTATTGATAAATTGTCGATAGAAATTTGCAAATCCCAGGAAACTCTGCAGCTGTCTCCGGGTCTTCCGGGGATCCCACCCTAGAACATCTTGCACTTTAGCGGAGTCCATCTTAATGCCGCTGCTCGAGACTCTGTAACCCAGGTAGTCTAGTTGCTCTTTATGGAATTCAAACTTTGAAAGCTTGACAAATAATTGAATTTTCAAAAGCCTCTTTAGAACCTCACACCCTAATTTTACATTTTCTTCCAAGGTTTGGGAATAGATCAGGATGTCATCTAGGTAGACAAGGACCCCTCCATACAGAAACTCATGAAGAACTTTCTTTATGAGGTGCCTGAACACCCCCCCTGCTCCTTTCAATCTGAATGGCATCACAAGAAACTCAAAACAACCCAGCTGACAGTTAAAAGCAGTTTTCCACTCACCCCCTTCGTGAATGTGTACATGGTAATAAGCTTCCCTCAAATCCAATTTCATAAGAATCTTCCCCTTTGATAGGTGAGCAAGCATATCTTTCATCAGAGGGAGTGGGTACCTATTATCAGAACTGATGGCATTCAAACCCCTATAATCAGTGCACAGCCTTAAGGACCTGACCTGTTTTAATTATATATTGTCCTTGTTCTTTCTTTAAAAAGTCTTTGTAAGTCAGCCATTTATCTTTATTTCTTACTTCTGTTCTGTGAAATGCTTCTTGCGTGGAAATCCATAAAGGTCTTTTATAACACAGTTTGTTTATATTTATTCCAAATTCTTAACAATGATCTTCTAATATAATGGTTTTTAAAGTCCATATAAACTTTTACTTTATCGTACCACATATATCCATGCCATCCATATCTTAATTCATGACCATCCAAATTCAATAATTTTTCATTTTTCAAAGTTATCCATTCTTTAATCCATACCAAGCAACAGGCAGCATAATATAGCTTCAAATCCGGTAAACCTAGTCTGTCTCTTTCTTTTGAATCTTGCAAGACTTTATATTTTATTCTTGGTTTCTTTCCTTGCCAAATAAATTTGGAAATATCCCGTTGCCATTGTTTAAAAGGTTCTTCTGATGCTAATATAGGTAGTGTTTGAAAAAGATATAAAATTCGTGGCAAAATTTTCGTTTTAATTACTGAGATTCTACCTAACAATGATAATTGTAGTTTTTTCCATTGATCCAAATCTTTTTTAACGTCTATCCAAAGTAGAATATAATTATTCTTAAACAACTTAACATTTTTAGATGTCAAATATACTCCCAAATATTTTACTTTTTCTTCTATTGAATATCCTGTTATTTCTTTCAATTTCTCTTGATGGTGATCCATATTTTTAATCAAAACTTTAGTTTTCTGTAAATTCACTTTAAACCCTGCTAACAACCCAAAGTCTTTTAATTTCTGTATCAATAATTCAATTCCATCTAGTGGATTCTCCAAAGTAATGACTAAGTCGTCAGCAAAGGCTCTAAGTTTATAAACTTCTTTTTTAACTCTAATGCCATGAATACCATCATCTTGTCTAATATCTCTAAGTAACACCTCTAGTACCAATATAAACAAAAGTGGAGATAATGGACAACCTTGTCTTGTACCTTTTTGAATTTCACATGGTTTACTAAATTCTCCATTAACAATTATTTTTGCAAATTGGGGAGTATATATTGATTTAATCCACTTAATACAATTTCCTCCAAAATTCATATTTTCCAATACCTTAAACATAAATGGCCAATTTAAATTGTCAAAAGCTTTTTCAGCATCTATAAATATCAAAGCCGCTTGTTTTTCATAATGTTGTTCCAAGTATTCCAATACATCTAATATATTTCGGACATTGTCTCGGATTTGTCTCTTAGGTAAAAATCCAGCTTGATCTTGATGAATAAAGTTCTTAAGAATATTTTTCATTCTTTCTGCCAGTATGGTTGTAAATATCTCATAATCATTATTCAATAAAGATATTGGTCTATAATTCTTAGTTAAAGTCAAATCTTGTTGTTCTTTAGGAATCGATGTTATGTGCGCTTCTTTCCAAGTCTCTGGCATGTTTCCTGTTTCCAGAATCGAATTCATAGTATTCTGTAAGGGTAAACATAGTTCATCCTCGAAGCATTTATAATAGGCTGCTGACAGGCCGTCAGGTCCAGGTGCTTTTCCACTGCTGATTTTCTTGAAGGCCTTTACCATTTCTTCTGTTGTTATCGGGTTATTTAGTATTACTCTTTGTTGGTCATTAAGAACAGTTAGCTTTTGTTTACACAGATATTCATCAATATCAACTAGATTAACATCTTGTTTTTTTGTATAGTTTTGAATAATAATCATGAAAGGCTTCTTGTATGTCTATATTATTCACCAAAATTTTCCCTTCATGTTGTATATTAACAATTGAATTATTTTGTCTTTGTTTCCTCAATTTATAAGCTAACCATCTCCCTGGTTTATTTGCATGTTCAAAGTATTTTTGCCTTGTAAATTTCATTTGGGTTTCTATTTCTTGTGTCAATATCATTGATATTTGTTTTTGTAGAAATTTAATTTGAGTAAGCAAAGTATCATCCATTGGTTTATCTCTTAAACATAACCCTTTGCTTTTAATTTCATCTAAAATCAATTGTATTCTCCCTTGTTTCTTTCTCCTCATTTGGGCATTATATTGGATAAAGTAACCCCTCATATATGCTTTACTGGCATCCCATACAGTTTGTATATTCATGCCTTTGTTTAAATTCAATTGAAAATATTCTCTTACCTTTTTTTACATGCGTCAACTATATCATTTTTCCGAAAGATTGACTCATTCAATCTCCATCTAAATACATTCCGTTTTCCTTTAAAAGTCAACATTATAGGATTGTGATCTTAGGTAGTATTTTGACTTTACCAATGTCCATAATTAAACTTTTAGAAATCAAAATCATATCTATTCTAGAGAAGGATTTAAATCTCTCTGAGTAGTATGTATATTCTCTTGAAGTCCCGTTCATCAATCTCCAAATATCTTGTAAATCCAACATTTCTTTCAAATCGAAAAATGTTTGTGGTAATTTTCCCTGTGCACATTTCACTTCTTTTTGTTTTTTTGTTTTTTAATTTTTTTAATTTTTTATTTTTTTTAATAGTAAATTTTATTATTTAAAATATTTACACATCACATCAATAGTTACATTTACAAAGATTTACAACACATACATGACATACTTACACAAAACAGAAAATAAAAAACTATAAGAACATTCAAAGTTACATACAAAATAAAGTGACTTCCTATTTCTTTTAAGAAGAAACTTTTATAACTTATGTTCAATAATACTATTTTCTTTATATTTTTTCTTCCTTTTTAATATTTTTTTATATTTGTAGTTTATCTCATTTATTAATTTCATTTTCAACTTTTTCTTTTGTCATTGTTTTTGTCTATTTTACAAAAATAATTTTATATTGTAATCCTTTTGTATGAAATTTAAAAAGGGTTTCCATGTTGATTCATAATTTCCAATTTCTTTATCTTTTACTAAGTTCGTTAATCTGTCCATTTGTGCTAATTCCATTGTTTTGAAAATCCATTCTTCTATTGGTTCTATTGGTTCTACTTATTGGGACTTATGAACACAAATTGGACTAAAGACTGTAAGAATTTACTACTACATTTGATCGCTGCTGCAAGGATAACCCTAGCGAAACATTGGAAAGAAGAACAGACTCCACCATTATACTTCTTTTTGTGAGTGTCTATCCATCATTGGGTGAATAACCCCATTCCAGTCACCCATAAAACACCAATTTTCATAGGATAGATCCAAAAGTTTATCCATTAAATTTTTATAGAATACTCCTTTGTCCATATTTGGTGCATAAAGTCCAACAATTAATGTTTTAGTTCCTTGTATATTAATTTCAACTGCAATATATCTTCCTTCATCATCAACTAGTATCTTTTTTGGATTTAACTTTGGTTGTATATACAAAACTACTCCCTTAGTTTTTTTAAGTCCAGCCAAAATAAATTCTTCTCCAAGTTGTTTACAAATCAAATACTTAATGTCGTTTTTTACAAATGTGAGTCTCTTGTAGACAAGTTATATCCAATCTCAGTTTTTTCAAAGAATGGAATATTTTTCGCCTCTTCTGTGAAGAATTGGCACCGTTGATGTTCCATGTCAAATATTTGTAATCCATAAGTGTTTTTTTTTCATAAGTTTTATTGAATTTTAAAATACATATTAAAAGTTAATACAAAGAAAGAAATAGAAATACAAAGTAAGAAAAAAGAAAAGAAAAAGTGAAGTCAAAAAATAACAAACAAAGAAAATACAGAAAATAGATGTCCTCCAATTTATCCTTGAACTTTAAGTACAACAATTAACTTTAAATGTTAGTCCTTCATACAATACACAGGAAATTTTCTTTGTCATATACCCTATGATTTCTATAATCCAATCTTCTGTTCTTCATATAGATTTCGCCTTTCTTGATATCTTCCAACAATCCATCTCTGGTTTCTACTCCTTGGAATAGTAATCAAATATTCATTGTTGCATCAATTAAATGTTTTCCATTTGCTCTTTCCATTTTTACATCTATATTTATATCTTCAATAAAATCCAATTAGTGTAACAGATAAAGGCCTTATCTACTTCTAATAAAATACAATATTTTCTGTTCATATTATGACTATATATTCCATTAATACATAACCTAACATATTACATAACATAATACATAATATAGCAAGAATACAAAACCTAACATAGCATATAACCTAATACATATTATACCAATTCTTATAATAATCATACAACATATTCATACATAATAACATCCTGGAATAACCTTCATTCTAATTCCATCTCATCATCTCATTGTCTTCTCATAAATGTATCTCCAGAAAGAGTAATCTATAATATCAACTTATATTTATATTTATAATCTTGTATCTTAGACTTAGAATATCATATTTTTATGCATCTATACAATTTCTCATATCTGCTCTCACTCTGTGTACAATCCAGATCCGCGTTTTCATTAACCTTGTATCCCAAATCAACATCAATAAATCTCCTGTTTAGGTTATGCCAATATCACAATATGCAACTTGTTTATTTCTGTAACTCATGTGGGATGTCAAAATGTTTATTTTACCATATCTATCAATTTGCATGTTAAAATCTTCCTGTCTCAGCTGCCACAATGTGTTTATGCCCAAACGTTTAATAGACCACTTCCTGTAAAATATCATAATCTTCTTCTGTACCAATACATTCAAAATCCTCTTTCCCTGTTTCTCTACTGGTTCAAGAGATCTTCCCTCTGTTTCTAAGTCTGTCCCCTGTATCTTCTGTTCCTGAGCCACCAAAACTATAAATATACGTTCTATGGATTTCTTAATTTGCGAAAAAGCTTTGCTGATTTCTTTCTTAAAATCCTGAAGTGCTGTAAGAAATGCCATTTCCACCTACACCCCCCCTTTCAGGCCGTAATCAGCTGCCGTAGTCAAAACAAAAATTTTCCCAGGGAACAGCTGTTCTATTATTATCAATGATGTCTGTTTCTTTAAGTGAAAAAAGCTTTTAAAATAAAAGATGAAAAATTCCACAGAGCAGTATTTTAAACAGTTTGTAAAAGGAAAGATGAAAATAGATTCCAAGTGAAAGAAAGTCCATTCTAAAAAAAAGTAAAAAAATAAGAAGGAAAGGAGGCACACATTCTCTATACTTTATTCTTTATTCTTCTTTATTCTTCCGGCTGCAAGCTGCTTAACCCAAACAAACAATTTCTCAAAAGTCAGTTAGTTTGTCGAGTGAAAAATAACAACAAAGTCTCTTAAGTCCCAATTTCTCTGATACAAAAGAAAGGCAAAAAAAAAAAATACAAACTTGTTCACTATGTTGCCAAAATAAAATCTATCAAACTTCCACCAAAATTAATTATAGCAAAGAAAACACAAAATTAGCCAACATTTTAAGCGAAGTCCAAAGATAAATTTTAGATAATAAAAATGTTCTAATCTAAAAAAGAAAACTAATAAAAAGTGATCTAAAAGCTGGCTGTAGCTCTTGTGTCTCCCAAAGAGACTTACGTTCCCTGCAGAGCTAGGATCCTCCTTCGGCCATTCCACTGCATTCACCCCCGTTCTTCTCCGCGGTGGAAACAACAAAGAAAAACAGGAGTTGCCAATTCCAATGGCTCTGTGAGCAATCTTCTGGTTCCCCCCTCTTCAGGGGGAAGCTTCAGTGGTCTACAAATTCTGTAGACCCCTGCAAACAAGGTAGAAAGTCATCCAGGTCTCAGAGCTCTGAGAAACTCTGACTTGTCGAGCTGCCAGCCAGGCTTGTAGTCAATCCATAAGTGTTTTGATGTTTAAAAGCCTCTTTTCCAGTCCAGTCCTGCAGCTCCCAACGCAGATAAGTCTTCACTTGTCTCTTTATTTTTTGGTACAGCTCCCAACACAGATAAATCTTCACTCATCTCTTTATCTTTTGATGTCTCCACTTTTCCTTCCAAATCTCCAGATGCATCTTTCATATCTGTCTTATATTTCTCTAAAAATGCTTTTGCTTTTAAAATGGAAGTTATCCTAAACCTTTGCCCTTTGAACATAAAAGATACCCCTTCTAATCTCTCCCATCTAAATGAAATATTATTTCGCCTGAATTTTTCTGTAAAGAAGGAGTATTCTTTTCTTTTTCTTAGTATCCTCAATGGTATTTCTTTTAGTACAATTATTTCTTTTCCTTCTATATTTAGTCCAGTGTTATAGTGCTTCTTCAAAATTTACTCTTTTATAACTTTTCTCAAAAAAGGTATCAATATATCTCTAGGTACTTTCTTATCTCTAGCATAATGTGAATTAACTCTGAAAATTTTATCTATTTCCAAATCTAGATCTTGTTCTTTCATCTCCAAGAATTTAGCTAATATAGAAACAATCCTTTCTCTTACATTTTCATTTAATTGTTCTGGAACTACTCTCAATCTCAAAATATATTCTTTCTCTCTCATTTCTGCTAATGCAGTAATATCTAAATTATATTCAAGTTCCTTAGTAACATCTTCTGATTTAGTCTCTAATGTTTGCATCTGGCCTTGTATATCCTTAAATTCCCCTGACAAAGTATTCACAACTTCCTTTACTGTCTGAACCTCCTTTTTAAATTCTTGTGTAATCTCTTGGGTTATCTCTTTCTTCATTTCTTCCATCTTCTTATCAATTTTTTTATCTAAAGATGCAATTTGTTTTTCCATCTGTTTATTTTGTGCCATTGAATCTTCCATTTTCTTGTTAAGTGATGCCATTGCTTCCAGGAGTTTTTTCATTTCTGATTGAGGGGGCTCCATTGATGCTCCAGGTGTTAAAGGGTCTGTAGATGTCCTTCCAGTTTCTTTTTCCTTATCCTTCTCCTTCTTCCTCAATGCCATGGTTGTCATAATGTAGATAATTTCCCTGTAAGAGAAAAAAAAGAGAGGAGGGGGGAAGACAAAAAACAAACAGAAAAAGGGGCTACTATTTTTTTTTTTTAAAAAAAGGGGAGTGGAAACTTCAAAAAATAAAAATAGTCCTTTAAATGTAGTTGTCAAAATAACTAAAATCTAGTCCATTAAAATTGTATATCCAAGCATAAGAGTAAGAGTAAGAGATAAAAAAGAACAGAGAGGCTTCTATTATAGTCAAAATAATAACAAAAAAGATAAACAATCCCAGAGTTTCTCACGCCAGCTTATATCCACACAGTCCAGCCATTAATAAGTAATCTAATTTATGTACAAAAGAAATTCAAAACGTTCATAAAAATTCTATAAAGTAACTTATATAATCCAAAGAATATTCAAACACTTATGAGGAAAAGAAAAAAATGATTTCATAGTAAAAATCACAAACAGGTAAAATAAAGGATGTCAAATCATTAATTCATTTATCCATAAAAACTTTAAATCCAGGCAAGTTAGTCCCAAAAGAAAAATACTTATATTTTATACTTAAAAATACTTGCAATAAGAGTGAAAGCAAACCAAAAATAGGAATACTAAGAATAAAAAGAGAAAGTCACTCAGTCCATTTCAGGCAGAGTCAATTAGCTTTCCAATCCCACCGTTTAAACACTCCTTTGACAAGAAAGAAATAAAACACCAGCATTTATAAATCACAGTCCAGAGATAAATCTTAGATATTAGTAGGCAAGTAATATTTGAAAAAGTAAAAATATGTGTCTAAAAGGTCGGGTGCTGTGCTACTTATCTTATTCAGATTCGCGGTTTCTGCAGAGCTGCAGTTATCAGTTCCAGCCGTCTTTCACCGCTTCGATCTCCCTCTCCCCACGGTGGATTTACGGGGGTCGGGAGAGAGCGGCGATCCGACGACCCTTTTATGAGCAATCTTCTGCTCGCCCTCTCTTTGAGGGCGGTTTTTCAGTGATTTTTTTTTTGTTAAATCGCCGCAAATGGACAAACCGCGGAGCTTTCGGCTCAGCGCACTGGTCACCTCGACACCCGGAAGTCGAATCTTCCCAGCTTCTATTTCAATTGCACAGTCACAGTCTCTTTGGGGAGGGAGTTGATCTGATTCTTTCTCTTCAAAAACCTTGCACAAATCTCTATACTGTCTGGGTATCAGGCTTTTCTTCTTCTGGGTCGATTGCTTACCCGATTCCGCCATCATGCCAAACAACACAGTATCGGGATTTACAGCTGACGGGGTTTCTCCTTTATACGACCCATCCTCAAATTCTATGTCTCCCATTGCCCAATTGACGTGGGGGTTGTGTTTCCTTAGCCAGGATAAACCTAAAATCACTGACAGGTTGGCAATTGGGGTGACAAGGAATCTAATTGTCTCTCGATGGGTCCCAATCTTTAACTTAACTTCTTCGGTACAAAATTCCACCGGACCCCAGCTAGCCTCTGTGCCATCTAGTTGCGTGAAGACTATGAGCTGCTTTAGTTTCCCCACTTTAAGGCCAAGTCCAGTCACAATTACTGGGTTTATGAGGCAACGTGTACACCCAAAATCTAGCATTGCCATTAGGTCTGCCCTGCGTTTAGTTTCTAGAGTTTTCAATTGTATTCTTATTAACATTGAGGGACATTCTTCACTGGCGCCCTTCAGGGTAGTCAGCTGGTGTTTCCCGCCGACTGAAACTCCTCTTCTTCAGAGTCATTGGTGCTATCAAGTAAACCCCCTTTGCACGTCTCCTCAGCTTTGGCAGCTGTCCCTTTGCTTTTGCGCTTAGGGGTTTGAGTTATAATTCTTTTTGCCACTTTTTTTCTTTTTGTCTGTTGATAGCTGCTTCGTCTGAGTGCCAAGCTTCCAGGAATTCTCTAGTGGTTTTGGATTTGGCTTGGTTTAAGATGCTCACAGTTTCCCAGTTGAAAGTATGGTTGAGTCTGTCCAGGTGTTGTGAGATTAAGGAGTTTTCATTGTGTCTTCTGACTGCTAGTTGGTGTTCATGGATGCGCTCTGCTAGTCTTCTGCCCATCTGTCCTACATTGTGGCTGCTACACTCCTTACACTGTATGTTGTAGATAACTCCTGTTTTTTCTTCTTGGGCTACTGGGTCTTTGGGTTACTTAAGATATTCTGGAGGGCTTTGGTTGGTTTTTGTGCTACGGTGATGCCGTGTGGTTGTAACAGTCTGTTGGTAATTTCTGAGATGTTTCTGATGTATGGCAGCATTATCCTTTTCATAGCTTCTGTTGGTTCTGTTGTAGTGGGTTGGGTGGTCAGGCACTTTTTGATAAATTTGCGTGGGCATCCATTTTGCTGGAAGACGTGATTGGTTGATATTTGTGTAAAAGTAGAGAAGTTTGGGTGTTCATTCTTTCTCGTTACTATCTTCTCATCGGTATCTGTGTTGGATGTTACTGGACTGTATTGCACTACGTATGTATATAGAGTAAATAGATTATTTTATCTAATCTCTTGTGAGTGTCTGCTTACTCAATAGAACGTATTGCTCTGAGGTCTAGAAGGAACATTGGCAGCCCCAGCGCTGTGTACTCTGACAGACTTCTGTTTCTAGCTTGCCATCATTTCCTCTACTGATGAGGATGTCCAAGAAGGGTAGTGTGTTGTTGTTTTCTTCTTTCCTTGTGAATTTTATTCCATTGAAGATGTTGTTGATGGTTTCATGTGTTTCTTCCAGTTGATCCTTTTTTATTATGACAAAGGTGTGATCTACATACCGGATCCATACTTTGGGTTGTATACGTGGAAGTTCTATCATTTCTAGACACTGCATTATAATCTCTGCTATGAGTCCTGAAAGTGGTGATCCCCTGGGTGTTCCTTTCATTTGTTGGTATATTTGTCCATCAAACTGAAAGTAGGTAGTGAGGCATAGGTCGATGAGGTCCATGATTCTGGGTATTTCTATCTTAGTGTATTTGACTAGGTCAGGTGTGTTTCAGATTAGCACCAGAGGAACAATCAAACAGCACAATATACCCTAATCAAGTAGCTATTAACTCAGTCAATCAACAAAGCAGCAAACGACAGCCCAATCAAGGAACTCCCAAGGAGAGAACAATGCCTCCACCAACACAAGCAGGACAAGCCAGGGTATATAAACAGAGAGCAAGTCCCACTCCCTTTTCACACTGAAGATGTTGCCTAGTCGGGCAATGAAATGTCTGAAGAAAACAGCAAGGCTCAGAGAGCACCAAGGACTCCACAGTTCAACCCTGAGCTACAAATATTCTCTTTGATTGGTACATTGCAAACTGCAAAGATTCTGCTTAGAGAATGAAAAGACAAAAGCTTACTTTCCAGATAGTCCAGAGAGTGGAACCACCAGTTCAGAAATCATTCAAAAGTTATAGTAAAAAGTTCAACCAAGGTACTCCAAAGCAGTGACAGACTGGGTGATGGGCAGGGGAAGGAGGACCTTCCATTTTGTGATGACTCCAACTTCAATTCCCCAATAAACACTTCTTGATGCAATTCATGAACTCCCTCCAGTTCACACACTTATACTAACTCTATACCCTAATGGCAGGATTCAACTATGAACCCTGACATGCTGACCCTCCAGGAAAAAGAGAAATATACAAAATTAAGCATAAAAAAATGAACAGGGCAACAAAGCAGATACATTTCCAATATATCAGGCAAGCAGGATAGAAATGCAGTGGGGTGTATGTGAAAATCTGTAATGAGAAAACAATACCAGAAAATGAACAATTATAAATCATCCAGGCTTATCAGGGAATTGGGCTTGAAACTTAACCAGGTGTCTAGGAGCAACAACATGAATTTTATCTACCCATTCACTGAACCCTAGAGGCAAATGTTTCCATTGAATCAAATACTGTAATTTGCCACAATGATTACGAGAGTCTAAAATAGCTTTTACTTCAAAATGGTCCTCTTTGCCCACCATGATGGGTGGGGGTGGTAACGGTTCTGGATGCCACCGGTCAGACCCAGTCACTGGTTTGAGGAAACTGATGTGGAAGACAGGATGTATTTT